>JAGIQG010000001.1:61655668-62255668 GCA_024679065.1 Sphyrna mokarran
CAGGGAACTATAGGCCGGTGAGCTTGACTTCAGTTATAGGTAAGCTAATGGAGAGGATCCTTAGGGACAGGATGTATGAGCATCTGGAGCGCTGCGATCTGATCAGGGATACGCAGCATGGCTTCGTCAAGGGGAAGTCTTGTCTTACGAATCTGGTGGAATTTTTTGAAGAAGTGACAAAAACAGTTGATGAAGGACAGGCTGTTGATGTCGTCTACATGGATTTCAGTAAGGCGTTTGACAAGGTTCCTCATGGTAGACTGATAGAGAAGGTGAAGGCGCATGGGATACAGGGTCGGGTATGTAGATGGGTCGAAAACTGGCTCGGAAGGAGGAGACAGAGGGTAGTAGTGGAAGGCTCTTTTTCCGGCTGGAAGCCTGTCACTAGTGGAGTGCCACAAGGCTCAGTACTAGGTCCTCTTCTATTTGTGGTCTACATAAACGACTTGGAAGTAGGGGTAGGTGGTGAGATCAGCAAATTTGCTGATGACACCAAGATGCTTGGATTGGCGGGTACAGAAGAGCAGTGTCAGGCAATACAACAGGACATAGACAGGTTGGTAGATTGGGCAGATAGATGGCAAATGGAATTTAATCCGGAAAAATGCGAGGTGATGCATTTTGGCCGGAAAAATGTAGAAGAGAATTATAGGATAAAAGGTAAAACTATAAGGAGCATAGAGACGCAGAGAGACTTGGGGGTGCAGGTTCACAAGTCTCTGAAGGTGTCCTCACAGGTGGAGAAGGTGACAAAGAAGGCGTATAGTATGTTAGCTTTCATAGAAAAGGGTATAGAATATAAGAGTAGGAGTTTGATGTTGCAGTTGTATACAACTTTGGTTAGGCCTCACTTGGAATACTGCGCCCAGTTCTGGTCTCCGTACTATCGGAAGGATGTGGAGTCCTTGGAGAGAGTGCAGAGGAGGTTTACCAGGATGCTGCCTGGTATGGAAGGACTGTCCTATGAGGAACGATTAGATAGACTGGGGTTGTTTTCCCTTGAAAGACGTCGGCTTAGAGGGGATCTCATAGAGGTGTATAAGATTATAAGGGGTATAGATAGAGTAAATGGAGGTAAACTTTTTCCACCTTTAGAAATGGATAGGACGAGAGGTCATGGCCATAGGGTGAGGGGGGCTATGTATAGGACGAATATTAGAGGGCAGTTTTTCACACAAAGGGTAGTGGGGGTGTGGAATGCACTGCCGAGTAAGGTGGTGGGAGCAGGCACGCTGGGGCTGTTTAAGGGTCTCTTGGACAGCCACATGAGCGGTATGCAGATAGAGGGATATATTAGGACTGTTTAACTACGGCTTTTTTCCACAGGTAATTCGGTCCATAATTTGAGCACGCATTCGGCAGGTGGTGCGGGTACAGCTCTTGGATGTTGATTCATGGGTTGCCTGGTACCTCATGTCGTATATGAGTGCTTTATGTGGACCACCTGAAGGGCACCATGACAGCTCAGAGACTATCGATGTGGCTGTGCAGACACTTGGAATTGGGCCGGTGTCTGCGGGAGTTTGCGCGTTCTCCCCGTGGTTGCGTGGGTTTTCTCCGGGCACTCCGGTTTCCTCCCACAACCCAAAAATTCGCTCTTAGGCTGATTGGGTAACAAATTGTCCCTATGGTGAAAATTTTCCAAATTAGGATTAATATATATACTATTATATAGGACTATTAAAATAGGATAATGATTTGGTATTACGGTGGCGCGGGCTCGTTGGGCCGAAGGGCCTGTTTCCCGTACTGTGTTGCTTTAAAAAAAAAATATTCAGGACCAGAAACCTTATTGGATTTTCACCTATTGCTTATGGTTAATTCAGCACAGTATGAGGATTGATGGAGGACTTTTGTGGTCTGTATAGCTCATCTACTTACTGCCTTAAGCAGCTTAACAGTCAAAGAATAACTAAGTCTTGACTTTTTAAATAAAAACAACTTTAATCTCAAGAGTCATTATCGAGCTCCATGTACACTTGAAAAATACAGAAGTTTGGGCCTGTAAAACAATGATAGCAGTGTTGTACTTTTGCACACTGAGTAGTATCAGAATTTTAATTCAATTAATACTTCTTACTCTCACTGACAGACTTTTTAAAGAAAGAATATGTCTGTTTATGATTTTAAATAACCATAATGATAACTTACAGCTATCACTGCTACAAGCTACAAGTTTGCAATTGACAAATATTTCTGATGGTGGAGAGGAAGAGATACCAATTTAAATAAAGGAAAGCAGTTTCTCTTGAATGCACAGTATATAGGGGTATAGAAAACTGATTTAAAATAGGGATCATGAGCCTTGGGAGCCCCTGGGAAGTGTGTAAATAGATGATGATATTGATGTATTTGTTTTTATCCTACAGGTGCTTTGGTCCACCTTGTTGTTTAACGAGGGGCATACACGCGATGGGTCATGAGAGGGCTGCTCTTGGATCTTTTTCAAGAGTATCCTCCTGCTTCACGTTGTTAGTGTATGCTTGACCTGGACCTTCTGATGGGCAACACGACAGCTCAGTGACTACCGCTGTGCTGTGCAGATACATGGATTTGGGCCTGTGTCTGTGGGAGTTTGCGCATTCTCCCTGTGCTTGCGTGGGTTTTCTCTGGGAGCTCCGGTTTCCTCCCACATCCCAAAGATGTGCTCTTAGGCTAATTGGCAAAACAAATTCTCCCTAAATTGTCTCAAATTTTGTTTTTAATCCATAGATCTATAAACATGGACAGGGATTGCGGGTAGAGATGGGAACATCGGGGTGGCGGCGCGGGCTCGTTGGGCCGAAGGGCCTGTTTCCCGTGCTGTTTTGTTCTTTGTTGTTCTTTGTATATTCGTTCAGTGTTTAGCTTTGGCTCCAATAAATATACCAGTATATTATTTTCACTGTACAGTTAAAAACACATTTTCATTTATTGAGAGCAGCCGTTTTCTGGTGTGAAAAGCACTTTGCAGGCACTTGCTGTTTCATTCTTTCGTTGCAATCTTGCTGTTGAGTGAAATTGCATTAAAATCCTTTGTTGTGTTTTACGTACCGGTTGCACTGCAGTATCTGCCGTTTTTTCAATAGCATGTGGCCGGCCTTAGTTATACAGCCTTCTCTGAGCATTGTTAAATGGAAATAAATTGAGTTCTGCATTTTCTTTCTTGTATATGGTAAAAGTTTGGCGTACCAGCTCCCGGCTACAGGTAAATCTTCTGCTTGTGTGAAATAGCTGAATGGACAGGTAGCTCTTCCTGATGATGAAATATGGGAAAACAAAACAACAGAAATACTATTCAGATTTGAAATATAAATATGGAATGACTGCCTGAGATTAAAATTTACAAAATTTAATATGTGCTAACTATTGAAACCTGGGTATGACCAGCAATCCACAAGCTTTTCAAAGTCAAAAGCTAGATAAATAGAATTAAACTATTTGTCTTAATCCAAGGTCTGTGAAAGACCATGATACTGCCTTGCAAAGCCTGAGTTATAACTTTAAAGAGAGTTTTCAAACCAAAAACAACATTCAGAAGAGTGAAAGGGGTGGTATCAGTCTCCAATAATCCACTTTGTAGTAGTCTAGGGGTCAGTGACTCATGGAAGAAAATATATTTAATGTTGGTCTCGAGAGATCCCAAGTCTGGGAGTAATCAGGGGGGAGGTGAAAGGTTGCTGGCCTTTGGGAGATTATTCTCTTGATTTCCAACAAGAGGAGCAGAATGGAGAAGAATTTCTCTAATTCTGATCCACCCTTCTTGTCTGTCTGTCACACCTCCAATGTAAGTTAGGAGTAAATAGGGAAAGAAATAATATATAACCTTATATTGAAAACCAAGTAGGTTTGTGAAATAAGTTGCTAAAGTGGGTCATTGAAGCACGCCATATAAATAGGCCGATGAAATACTTAGATGCATTTCTGGTTGAAGAAAGAAATTAAAGGTCAGCTGAGATTGATCTTTAAAAATTAATGGATTTGTTTAGTCACACTCCTAAAATATCCCATGTTAGGCCAGCCATTAGCATAACCAGATAATGAGCCACACTGTATTGAACACAGTTAACAAGCTTTAAATAAAAACAAAATTTATGCAATACAATTGAGAATTTATTTTATAATAGGGCAAATGATTTATATAGCCTCCAATTTAAGGAGGAGTAATTATTACTGCAGAAACCAGAGTTATAATAATCTGCTGAGTAAATTTCAAAGTACGAATATTGGAGGAAAGAAATGCTATTGTAGTGTGCAAATCCAAAAGTGATGGAAAGTAAAAAAACACTTTTTAAAATTTAAACAATTCATTTTAGAATAAAAATGAGTAGTATTTTGTAAAAAAAAAGCTTGATTTTTTTTACTGGATTATTTGATGTTGTGGTAGTTTGTCTGCTTTACATGTATCGTGAGTTAAAAATGACTTCTATCAGTGCTAGAAGCTTCTCAGTTAAAGCTGGGAGTTTAATGATGAATCAAAATGTGGATGGCCAGTTAATATAAACAATATTCCTGTTTTACTATTACTGAAAAATAACTACGTTGATATTTCAGCTGTTTTCTTTCTGAAGAAAAGCTTGCATGGAAACTTTGTCTGTCGCTGTCAGATAAAATACACTAGAAAACTATGTAACGTCACATGGTGATAACAGATGGTAACATACTCTTCTTGCTCTACTAAGGTAGTGTGACTCTCTGTCTGCCATGTGAGTGAAGGTGATTAAGTGGATCTCTGTGGGGGGAAAAGCCAGGAAAATAACCAACATTTGAGATGATAAGACAGCAAGCATGAAACCTGAACAGACAAAATAGCTGTTGGGAGCTGGCAAAATACTGGCTAACTAAATGATGAGAGAAAAATACTGTTTAAAAATTGGGGACTAAAAAGAACCAGAATGTTACTGATATGGAATAAGGGATAGTAGAATCAAGCTACAAGTTATTTTTGACAACTGACTTCCCCACAGTTCAATTCTATACTTGTGATTTAAAGCTGATATTCCAGCTGAACAACAAAATATTTTACATTAAGATTTTGATATGGTTTACTTTATATTAGAAAAGTGCAAGCTGAAGAGAAGTAGGGGAGTGTACCAAAAACTCATGTTCCATGGATTATGGAGGAGGGCAGCATGGTAGTTAGTATTACTGCCTCACAGTGCCAGAAACTGGGTTCAGTTCCAGCCTCAGGTCACTATTTGTATGGAGTTTGTACACTCCCCCCATGTCTGTGAGTTTCCTCCCCGCGTTCCTGTTTCTTCCCACAGTTCAAAGATGTGTGTGTTAGGTCAATTGGCCATGTTTCATTGCTCCTTAATATCAGAGAATTAGCAGAGTAAATATGTGGGGTTCTTGGAAAGGGCCTCATTAGGATTGTGGTTTGTGCAGGCTCAATGGGTCAAATAGCCTTCTTCAGTACAGTAGGAATTCTAAGTGAAAATCAAAAAGTATTTGAAAATGGCAATTGACCTTGAGTGTTAAAATTCTATTCAAGAAAGCAAAAAGGAACAAACCAAAAAGTCAGTTACTGATAGCTTCAATGTAATTAATAATCTAGGGCAGAATTTTAGTGAAACGAATCTGCTCATGGCTGGGTTGAGGGGTTTGGTGTAGCATGAGGGTTAGGAGTATGATTGTCACTGGAGTGAGTTTTGCTGGGTATTACCATCTTTTTCCAGGTTACCTGACCACTTACAGAGTGTGGGAATGATGACTTTGGAAGGAATTTTATTTAAAGGACTCTAGTCCTTTTATTTAAAGGACTAGAGATTAGAATGGCTGTGTCGCAGATTGATTCTTGAGGTTACATCAACCACAGGATTGGAAGCACAATGTGAGGGAAATCTCTGCCGTTCTCTGAATTTTTGTTGCAGTAGATTCTTCACTCCGAGAGTGATTGGGGTGTGGAATGCACTGCTGCTGTGATAATGGAGTCGGAATTTTAGGAACTTTCAAGTAGTTATTGGATAGGCACATGGAACACACCAGAATGATAGAAAGTAGTTTAGTTTGATCTTCTGTTCAGACATAGCTCAGTACGTTGAGGGCCATAGGGCCTGTACTGTTCTATGTTTCTATGTTTTTTCTATGTAAGTTCTTGTTGTGATCTATAAAGATCTGGAGACAGGAGAAAGAGGCCAGCCTCATAAACTAAGCAGGCGCGACTGGAAGTAGCTGACAGTAGTCCCTTGCATCTGGATTCAGTGCCACAAGAAGTTGAATTATCTCATGAAAGCAGAGAAGGTACCAAACTCAAACTCTGAGTATTATCATGCACAGTACTCCTCAAAACAACAGTTACAACTCTATTTATTCCTCCATCTCCAGGCTCTTCTCACAGCCCCATCTGAGTAACCTTGTCACTCACTGTCACCTAACTGTCATCTCACAGTTGCCCTCCACAATTGTTGTCATTGCTGCACAATCCATTTCTCAAGCTCACAACTACCTGATTTCTCTCCTTTTAAGGAAAGAGAGCATAAGATCCAGGGGAATGGCAGAGACCCAACATGTCTCCTTCTAGTGACAAAACTTCAACTTCTGTGGAGGAGGAAATCATGGAGACCAACAGGGTGACAGAGCAAATGGTCATTGACATTGGAGAGATAGGAGTCTTTCAGATACCCAAAAAAGAATTAATTTTACATTGCACATAACAATGAGTTGATTCGCTGTCACGACAAAGAGAACATCTCCACAATAAAGGCATTGAACCCGTCCCTATGTCAGTTCCAATTCATGTGTTTCATTTGTCATGGGGTTTCAAGTGTATGATAAGAATTGGAGCAGAAGGAATCCTTGGAATTCTCAGTGGAGGACATGTACTCTGAGCAAGCACCAGAAGGACTCATGTTCCGCTAGCCCAGAACCATGCAGTTTTGTAGTGCTTTCAAAGGAGAGAGCCACGTTATTGTATGGTGAGATGCACATTGCAAGTGAATAGAAGCAGATGTTGGCAACAAGGCCAACAGTGGAGCATCCTCATCATAAGATGCAGGACAATCCAAGTTCTGCTGAGCTGGACATGAAAACAGTGGCCACCTTCCTGGAGAATCAAATAAACAGATCACCAAGTGCACGCTTGCCCTGATCAATGATCTGCACACTCAGATTGCCACATGATAGGATGGAGGGAGGCTTTGCTTTGGCCTGCAATACTGATGTGCCTTCCTGTTATTGATTGGAGTCCCACATACTGCCTTCTGTCCCAACGTCTGACTGTCCCTATACAAATCTGTGTAATTTCATTGTGTGCAAAAAAACCAGAAACGACATAATTAATGAACATGCGTGTAGTGGATTTTCATTGCTTCTTGGCCTTTTTGCTAAGATCAAGTGTAATATTGACATGCTGTGCTTGGTTGAAGTCATCGGGTTACATTTTAGCTTTATTTGAAGCAATTTTTAAAAGTGGCATCTCGGCCTTTTGGCTAAGATGCAAATAAGATCAAGCCTTGGAGAAGGAGCTAAGCTGACTCCAATCAGCTTGGATCATGTAGATCAAGCCCAAGGTAGGAGGTGAGAGCCCTGTCTTGTCAGCTTGGATTGGGAATGTCTCAACGTGTTGAGATCTGAATTGGACTTGATTGAATTGGAATAAAAACAAAAAAGAAAGGATTTCCATTGTGAAATGGGTATTTTTCCACCCCATGAACTATTGCAGATTAAACATCAGTTCCATTCCCATAGTCATGAGACTGATAATTATTCACTGTCCAAAGGTCACGTCGTTTCTTCAAGCTGAACTCCCAGCCACGTGACGAAGAAACAATGTGTTCTGAAAGCTTGGGGTGTTTGCTACAAATAAACTTGTTGGACTTTAAGCTGGTGTTGTGGGATTTCTTTCTGTTTTAGCCCAGTCCAACACTGGCATCTCCACATCTTGCTCTGGTTGACCCAGATACATATTATTTATTCCAGTTTGGGTATGCTACAATATCAATTGGCTTTTCCCTTGGGGAAATGCAGGTGGAGCAATCTTTGGCAGTGCCTTCATTCAAGCCTTTTTCCTAGGATGGAGAAAGCTAGCACGAGGGGACACAGCTTTAAATTAAGGGGTATGAGTTATAGGACGGATATCAGAGGTAGGTTCTTTACTCAAAGAGTGATTAGGGAGTGGAATGCCCTGCCTGCAGCTGTTGTAGATGCGCCAAGTTTGGTGGCGTTTAAGAGGTTAATTGATAAGTATATGGAAGAGAAGGGAATGGTTTAGTTTGGAGGGGCATTGCTTTTTATTTTGGTCGGCACAACATCGAAGGCCGAAGGGCCTGTTCTGTGCTGTAATGTTCTATGTTCTATGTTCTATTAAAAGACACCCAGCCATCCTGGCAGCCAGAATTGGAGAATAAGTAACCTGCCTTGAACTCTGTTGAAGCCACAGTGGTAGCATTACGTGGAAGTATTAGGAAAAAGAAAGTAAATACGTTTTAGCTGTATAAGATGATTCACTTTGATGATTGTAGTAGTGACACTGTTACTTATGTTTTTAAATTGTGCATTATTTAAATATCCATTTTCCAATCATGTCCTTTGTTACCTCCTGAGTTCTAAACGAATACTAGCTTTAAGAAGAATGAATCAAGTGGAAGGCAAACAAAAAAAAATGTAAATGAGAGGAAGGCATTTTTGACTATGGAAAGATTTGTGTGTGTGTTGGTGAGTTTGGTATTACTGTATCATAAGCTTTCACACAATTTAAGTATCTGAACCATGTCTAGATGAATCCATTGATTTTATTTTGATTTATTATTGTTATTCATCTTTGTATACAGTGAAAAGTATTGTTCTTGTGCAATATACAAAGCATACTGTATGTGGAGAAGGAAAGAAGAGAATGGAGAATGTAATGTTACAGTCATAATTAAGATGTAGAAAAATATCAACTGAATGCGAGGTAGGTCCATTCAAAAGTTTAAATGCAGCAGGGAAGAAGCTGTTCGAATTGGCTGGTAGGTGCCTTCAGACTTTTGTATCTTTTTCCCAATGAAAGATAGTGGAAGACAGTATGCCCAGAGTGCATAGTGTCCTGAATTATGCTGGCTGCTTTTCCAAGGCAGCGGGAAGCGCAGACAGTGTGTGAGGCTGGTTAGAGTGATGAACTGGCCTTCATTCGTGACCCTCTGTAGTTTCTTGCAGTCTTAGACAGAGCAGGAGCCATACCAAGCTGTGAATGCTTTCTACAGTGCATCTATAAAAGCTGGTGAGAGTCGTAATGGACATGCCAAATTTCCTTAGTCTTCTGAGGAAATAGGGATGTGTTGGCATGGGGGAGGGCGCGGGGTGGATGAGTGGAACCAGACCGGACCAGGACAGGATGTTGGTGATCTGGACACCTAAAAACTTGAAGTGCTTGACCATATCTACTTCGTCCCCATTGCTGTAGACAGGGGTGTGTCCTCCACTACGCTTCCTAAAGCCGATGTCCATCTTCTTCAGTTTGTTGACATTGAGGGAGAGATTATTGTTATTGCACCAGTTCACAACATTTTCTATCTCTTCCCCATACTCCCTCTCATCATTGTTTGAGATTCAACCCAGTACGGTGGTGGTATCAGCAAATTTGAAAATTGAGTTGGAGGAGAATTTGGCCACACTGTTGATAGGTGTATAACGTGTATTGTAAGGAGTTGAGAACACAGCCTTTTGGGACACCAATGTTGAGGATGATCATGGAGGAGGTATTGTTGTCTATCCTCACTGATTGTAGGCTTCTCTCAGAGATAGGAGAGTGGCTGTGGGGACTCTGGCAACATCAGGCTTCTTCTTTTCTTCCTTTGAAGATGAAAAATGATCTTTACTTCCCTCTTGCTGTAGCTGCATAGCCCTCTGCAATGCAGTGTTATGAAAGATACAGTAGATCTCTACCATTCTGCTGGTTCCCCACCTCACACTCTATAGGCTGAAATTTTGGCTCTGAGTCCAAAGTTCAGGAGGTAGGAAGGAAAAATCACTTAAACTTTTCAAATATCAGAGTAGTGAAGAAAAAAGCAAGTATTAATGATGCAATTATATGTTTAGGTCTCGTAACCGCGTGGCCAAACTTCACTTTCCCACTCAAAGCAAGCACTTTTCAATATTCCTCCTTTGCAGCCAACAGTCAAACTGCCGAGGCGGAGGAATTGGTGTAATCCAGAGGATGGGTTAACAGTTTGAGTCCAACTCCCACTGTGGCAGATGATGCAAGTTAAATTTAGTTAATAAAATTCTAGAAGTAAAAGTTATCTCAGTAAAGGTGAGTATGAAACTATTGTTGATTATTATAAAAACTCATTTGGTTCACTGATGTCTTTTAGGGAAGGAAATCTATTGTCCTTAATTGGCCTGGCTTACATGTGATTTTGGACATATCACAACTCTTAAACTGCCATCTGGAATGGTCTAGTCAATTGCTACAAAGTCAGGATGGATACAGGCATTCAAGAAGACAGCCTTCTCAAGGGCAATTAAAGTTGTGTAATAAATGCTGGCCTAGTCAGCGATGCCCACATACCATGAAATTTAAAAAACAATAGATAAGTAACAGCCTAACATAGCCATACTGACGGAATCATACCTTACAGACATTGTGCCAGACTCCACCATCATCATCCCTGGGTATGTCTTGTCCCATCAATAGCATGAACCTATCAGAGCTGGTAGCACAGTGGTATATAGTTTGCGACAGATAGTGAAGCACCAACAAGTAGGAAAACATACTTGACCCCGCTCTCCACAATGTACCAATCATAGATGCATTTATTGTTAGGAGTGACCATGCATAGTTCTTGATACTGAAGAAATCAAGTAATCAAAGAAGTAATCTGGGCCCACAAGCTGCAAACCTGGACAATGTTCAGTCTTTGGCTGTTAAATGGGAAATAACATTCGTGCCACACAATTATCAGGTAATGACCATCTCCAACAAGAAAGAATCCAGCTATCTCCCCTTGACATTTAATGGCATTAATCACCATCATCGAATCCCCCACTATTAACACCCTGGAGATTACCATTGACTAGTGACTGAATTGGTCTAGCCATATAAATACTGTAGCTACAAGAGCACATCAGAACCTGAGAATTATAACAACAGTATCTACCATTTATAAGGCACCAGCCAGGTGTGTGATGGAATATTCTGCATTTGCCTAGATGAGTGTAGCTCTGACACCATCCAAAACAAAGCAGCCTGCTTGACTGGCACCCCACCCACCATCTTCAATATTCATTCACTCTAACATCAATGCACAGTGGCAATAATGTGTACCATTTACAAGAAGCATTGCAGCAATTCATTAAGACTCCTTCAACAGTACCTTCCAACCTGCAACCTCCTCTCTTAGAAGGATAATGGCACCAGATGCATGAGAACCCATCACCTGCAATTTCCTTTTCCAAATCAAACATCTTCCTGGCTTAGAACATGATACCTTTCCTTCACTGTTGCTAGGTCAAAACAATGAAGCTTCCTCCCTCACAGTAACGTGGATGAGCTTCCATTACATGGACTGCAGTGATCCAAGAAGCAGGCTCACCATCACCTTCTCAAGGGCATCGAGAGATGAGCAATAAAAATATTGGCCTAGCCAGCGACATCCACATCTTGTGACAGAGTATAAAAATAATAATTGTATATAAATGTAAAAAGAAAGAATTTCAAATGAAGAAATTGGAAAATTGAAATAATTTTGGTGGGAGAAAGAAATGATGAAAGGGGCATCAAATAAGTTTTCAAAACTATGATGGATTTTCAAAAGATAAATAACATCATCCACTATGACCTTGTAATTATCGATAGAACAACCAAGGAGAAACTTAGAAAAATGTTTCTTCACACATCACAGCATGGAATATCTTAACACACGTAACAATCCAATATTATAGACTATAATATAATTTAGAAATCAACAAATATTGAAAATAAAGAATGGAAAGAAATAAAGAGAGCAAAGCAATTAAATTAGACCATCTTAGACTCAATGGTCTTTTCGTGTTTTTAATATTGTCTTTAACTTAATGAAGCTGCTTCAATTGCACAAAGCCGACTGACTTTATTTGCATCAGAAATGCATAATTGTGGCAGTTATGGGTAAAAAATGATGCAGATCTCCTCTAGTGCTCTAAACTCACCAAACAAAAATACACTTGGCATATACATTTTTGATGAATAGTGTATCGCATAAATTTTGAGAAATTTCAAATAAGTGTACCTGAGTAGAATCAGGAAAAAGCTGATGTTTTCAGTTTTGACAATTCCATATATCTCTACAATATTTGGCATTCTATCATAATAACTGATTACATTGTACAGTAACCAGTCTAATTACTATTCCTAGCTGGGTGGATCTGAAGCCTTGGAAGTTAAACAGGCCAAAGAAAATATCGCACTGCGGGTGGGCCACTTTAAACAAAGCTTATGATCAGCCTAGGTTGGGTGGGGAGCAGGGATGAACAGGTCATTCATCTAGTCTCCAGTAAGCCAGAGTAAAAATTGCTTCATATAAAAATTCCTCTTATGGGCAAGATTTTTGCCCCAATATGGATGAGAAATAGAGGTAGGCACGTGATTTCATACCATCGACTAGTTTGTCATCTCACAGTTGCCCTCCAGCATCATTCCATTTCGCAAACTATTTTCACAAAGGGTGAATCAGCATTGGAGGAGCCAGGAAGCAGTGACTAGCTATTTAAGGTCATTTAAAGGCTAATTAAAGCCTATTACCAGAGACCAGCGGGAATTTTCCAATTTGTACAACGATAGCGAGTATCGTGTGCAGTTTTGATGTCCTACCTGAAGAAGGATGACCTTGCTATAGAGGGAGTACAGCGAAGGTTTACCATGCTGATTCCTGGGATGGCAGGCTTGCCATATGAGGAGAGACTAAATTGGTTAGGATTACTTTTACTGGAGTTTATCAGAGTGAAAGGAGATCTCATAGAAACTTAAAATTCTAACAGGATTAGACAGGGTATCCAGAAAGAATGTTCCCAGTGGTGGAGCATCCAAAATTAGGGGGTCATATTGTGAGGATAAGAGGTAAATCTTTTAGACCTGAGGTAAGGAAAAAAATCTTCACCCAGATTGTGGTGCATATGTGGAGTTCACAATCACCGAATGTAGTTGAGGCCAAAACGTTTTCTGATTTCAAGAAGAAATAGGATATAGCTGTTGAGACAAAAGGAATCCAGGAACATTGGCGGAAGGGGAGAATCAGGATATTGAATTCGATGATTAGCCATGATCGAGATGAATGGCAGAGCAGGCTTGAAGGACCAAATGGCCTATTCCTTCTTGTTTCAATGATAGGAGCACACAAGCTGTCTGGTGGGAGACTGGGGGAGTGGCACTACAGGAAGACTCTAAATGACATGCCCCATCATAGGCCAGCTTTTCCCTTAATAATGCTGTGGCTTTTTTTTGTTAGTTACTGAGAGGGTGCCTCAAATTGGAAGTGCCTTCTCTCCCCTTTATCTGCAGTAGCATGATCTGGTTTCTTCTCTGGTCAAGGAGTTCCAGCTTTGAAAGCGAAGAACACCAGTGCACTCTCTTGCCACTATACAAGGTTAAATCAGGCGTCTTTGGAACTCTTCCCCAGAGAGCAGTAAAGGCAGAGTCATTGAATATTTTTCAGGCAGAAATAGGTAAGATTCTTGATTCACAATGGAGTCAAAGGGTAACTGAGGGAAGATAGAGTTGAGACCACAATCAGACCAGCCATGATCTTATTAAATGGTGGAGCAGATTCAAGAAACGGAATGACCTATTCCTGTTCCTAATTCATATGTTCATATTTTGTTTATTAAATGCTATGTTCAATGTGCAGGTTATTTAGAGAAGTGTCTGTGTTTTATTCTGTTTATTTGCATTGCATGTTCTATGGAAAATATTAGTAGTTTAAATTTCTGATGAGTAGAAATCATACTTTATTCAAAATTAAGCATGTTAGAAAAAGCACCTATTAAATTGCAATAAAGAATGCCATTTTATTTACTTAATGCATTGCAGCTACAACTGCTAATGGTTTACAAAGAACAAAACAGCACGGAAAACAGGCCCTTCGGCCCAATGAGCCCGCGCCGCCATCCCGATGTTCCCACCTCTATCCGCGATCCCTGTCTATGTTTATAGATCTATGGATTAAAAACCAAATTTGAGACAATTTAGGGAGAATTTGTTTTGCCAATTAGCCTAAGAGCACATCTTTGGGATGTGGGAGGAAACTGGAGCGCCCGGAGAAAAGCCCACACAAGCACAGGGAGAATGCGCAAACTCCCACAGATACAGGCCCAAATCCATGTATCGGCACAGCACAGCAATAGTCACTGAGCTGTCATTTTGCCCATCAAATGGTCCAGGTCAAGCGTACACTAACGACATGAAGCACTAGGATACTCTTGAAAAAGATCCAAGAGCAGCCCTCTCACGACCCATCGCGTGTATGCCCCTCGTTAGACAACAAAGTGGACCAAAGTACCTATAGGATAAAAACAAGTACATCAATGTACTTTATGTTTATGTATGATAAATGAGACTAATTATCTTAAGAACATTTTAAAATGAATGTAAAGCGTTTTCAGGAAAGGCAGGTGAGATTTTAGTCAAAACCTAAATGAATAGAGAAGTGCAAAGGAAGTGGTTAATCCAGACCAATATCAATCTTCATAAATTATGCCAAAATCCATGGAAGTGCATTGCTGAATATTTAACTAATGTGTCTTTTGGTTAAATTTTCTTTATTTGCAACTGTGCCATTGTGAAGTCTTTTTCAGAAGCACATACCAAGGAGCTGAGATGAAGGTGTAGAGAGGAGGCAAGCAATCAAAGGGATTAAACAAGAAAAACTGGAACCTTTTAGCCTCAAAAGAAAGCAAATGAGAGGGGATAATACAGAAGAATACAATAAAGTAGATCACAGATATCTCAATCTATTGCACTATTTGAGGTATCCTGGAATAATGACAATTGCATGCACTTAACACCAAATAAATTCCAAATGTTTCAAAAGGAAATTACAAAAGATGGTTGCGGCAAGGGGTTATCAAAAGTTGATCAAAGATTTGTTGTTAAAACTTATCTTGGAATGAATTGATCAAGGGAGAGAATTCTAGACCTTGGGACTTAGAGGGCTGGAAGCACCACAGTTATAGTGGTGGGAAAGTTGGGGGAATATGGGAGCAAGAATATGCAATTCTATTTGGTGATCGGCCAGACATAATCTCAATTTCAGAATTCCATGCTGACTTCCTTTGATTAGTTCATAATTGTCCTAAATGCCCAGTGATCCTCCTTGATGCCAGATACCAGTAATTTTTTCACATCTAATTTGAAATTTATTCTTCCTTTCTCATTCCTTAAATAATGAAGTTACATTTTTCTAATTTATTAATGTAAAAGCACAGTTCCTAAATCTAGAAAATTTTTGGAAAACTACAACTGATAAATTTACAATCCACCCCCCCCCCCCCTTTCTTTTATTGGCTGGAATGTAAATAATCAGTTTCTATCTTATGACCTGTTATTTTTTCCATGCCTATTTTTTATTTCTATTAAATTCAATCAATTCTAGTCTTAATTTAAAGTTCTTTGTCCCATTGATATCTTGATTACACTGAAAACATACAAAAGATTAACTTACTATGCCATTAATGGAATGCCATAATATGCAATTAATGGAATTGCTACTATATAGTTATGACGGCGGCGCGGGCTCGTTGGGCCGAAGGGCCTGTTTCCCGTGCTGTGTTGCTCTCTCTCTCTCTAATAGACCCACATTTCTCTTTGCCATTCTCTTTCTCTTAATTTTTTTTTAAATCAACTAACTTTAATGCTGTAGGTTTTCCTTTATACCACTTTTTAACACCAGTTATTATTTTTCTATTACTTAGCACAAGGGTGCTACATTGTCAGTAACTTTAAGTGAAAGATTAAAAGTATGCCCGGTTTCTTGATTAATTTGTTTCAGATGGTCATTAAATATGTCCAGGTACTGTTTAAAAAGACATGTAGCTCCATCAGTCTCCTTTAGCCCCAAGACTTGAAAAGGCAAGAACATCAATATTATGCTTGAGGTGCTTCCTTTGGTTGGGAGATTAGACTGAGGTGCCTTCTGCCATGGCATTATTCAAAGACCAAGAAGATATCACCAACATTTATCCCTACATTTGTCTAGTACAGGAAAGTGTGAAGTGGTCCATTTTGATATGAAGAATAAAGAGACTGCTTATTTCTTAAAAGGTAAAGAATGAAATTTGGTAGAAGGATGAAAGAAATCTGAGAGTACAGATACATATATCACCAAAAATACTAATGTAAGTTGCTAAGAGATTTTAAAAAATCCAAAAGAAGTATTGGATCCCATTTATGTTCAAATAGAATGCAAAAGCAGGAGGTAATATTAAACTTAAATAAAACTTTGGCCAGACTACTCCTGAGCATTGTATGTAGTTCTAGCTTCCGTGCCAATCAAGGATGGAAAAACAGTGGAGAACATGCAGAAAAGATTACAAAGATGTTACCAATATAGATAAGACCAGATCTCTTTGCTTTGCATACAATTCCTGAGGTATTACCAGAATTGAGTGAATGCAACTGTTAAGAAAAAGTGAGAAACTGGGACTTTTTTCCCTGTAAAAGAGAAGAATAAGAGAAAGCTTGATTGAAGTCTTCAAGTTTATTAGAGAATTCAGTAAAACAGACTTGGAGAAACTGTCTCCATTTGTCTGCAACCTGATCTAAATACATAATAGCTACTAACGCATCCAAAGAATGAATTTCGTGGGAAATACTACAAAGTGGCAAGAATGTGTTTTGCTGTATGGAGTGGTTGAAGCGAATAGCATTGATACTGAGGGGTGACTAAGTACATACATGAGAGAATGGAATAGGGCAGTGTGAGAAGAGGTATTTAGAATTGAAGTAGACTTGTGTACAGTGTAAACACTTGAATGTACTGTGTCTGAACTATAGTCTAGGTTCTGTGTGTTTAATTAAACCTAGATTAATTAGTCATTCATCTAGTTGCTGTGCTGAATTTTTGTATACTACATCACCAATACGTACATAAGTCACTGAACTTGAAAATTCGTTTTTGAAAACTGACAAGGTACTATGTGAATACAAGTCTTTTTTTTATTTGTGTGATCAAATATAAATTTTCAAATTGAGTTTCTTCAGCATATAGATAGACACTATTTAATGCACTTAGCAGAAAGTTTTACAAGCTTTGACAGTTCCATTTTAATATTTATATGGTACTAAATAGAAAAGCGGTGTAATTATCATCTTTGTACTAATCAGTTCTGCAGCACAGTAGAATAATCATATTCTACTGTGCTGATACATCAAGATTCAATCTTAATTGTTATAAATAATTAAATAAAACATGAGACAAAACAGCAGCTCTTGTCAATTAAGACACACATTTAATATGCCTATACAATAAAAATGATGGCCAGAGGGTCAAAACCATGCCTTGAACCTTGACATCTGTTTTTTTGAATCATGAAATATTTGTTATTCATTTTATTTCTATAATTATATTAAGTTTGTGTGGCCTGTAAAACCTACTTCAAACATCATTTTATGAAATTGTTTTATTTAATTGCTTTTGGAAATTTTGGAAACCTGTTTTACTGGATGTTGTCTGAGTTGGAAGAATGAGGTGATCACAATGGAGAGTGTTGTAATGCATTTTAAAAACAGTGAGAAATCAGCTTGTCTAGACTGACTGAGCCTACAGGGAATAGGAATATTTAGAGCTTCTTTGCCCATTAGGTGTCAAGTATGTGATAGATGCCAAGCTTTTTTTCTAACTTTGGCAATAGCTCAGCTGTACTACGGTATCCTACTTGCTTTCAGCAAGCAGAAATAATGAACGTATGGTGAGATGATTTCATTTTCAAAGTGGTTTGAAATCTTCGATTTCAACAGCTGACTGCCTAATTGTTAACCTTTAACTAGTGACTTCATCAATAAATTTTTTCATAAGATAGAAATTTCTAGTTTTGATTTTGCTAATCCCTACCTAGTTAAAGATTAACTTTTAATGTTATGGAAGCTATCAGTTTTGTTGAATTGGCATGTTAAATATGTGGTTTAATTGAAAAGACCCGCCCTTTTATCTCAAATTTGATTCAATTATTTTTAAAAGTTAAGATTGGAATTTAACATATATGCTAGTGAAAAGTGTCAATGGTCACAGCAATTACACACAAAGATCAACACAAACACTCCAAATTTCAGTTAATACATAACACTTTTATAAAGTGGTTAGAACCAACAAAACTATGTTTCAAACAGATACTGGAGTAATTGTAAATGTTATACAACTGGTATTGTACTTGAATAATCAATAACTAATAGAAAGTATTAAATGAGTATTGTTACTAAAACTTCAATAGTTATTTTAGGAAAAAAAACAATGTATAATAATGTTCCCAAGGCTCAGAAACATTTCTTACTGACACAATTAATTAGAAATAAAGTACAGTAATATCCACTCAGCTCTCTCTATTGTTTCCAAGAACTATAGAAAGAAAATAGGCCATTCAGCAACTCAGTCCGATTCCACCATGATCATGACTGATTTGTATCACATTCCAATTGTCCAACAATGATCCATATTCCTTAATAACCTTTTTAAAAATTTGTCAGTCTCAGATTTGAAATTTTTAATTGACCCAAACACACATCAATTTAGGGTAAAATGCCAGGGACCCAAGTTCAATTTCAGCCGTGGGTGATTGTTTGTGTGGAGTTTGCATGTTCTCCCTGTGTTTGCATGGCTTTCCTTCAGGTGCTGTGATTTCCTTCCACAGTTCAAAGATATGTGGGTTCAGTGGTTTGGCCGTGCTAAATTGTCCCTTAGTGTTCCAAGATGCGTAGGTTAGTGGGGTAAATATGTGGGGCTGGGGCCTGCTTGAGATGCTCCACTGGAGAGTCAGAATAGATTTGATATACCGAATCTGTACTGTAGGGATTCTAAATGAGGGAGAGGTAAAAATAAAAGAAGTACAATCACAAGATCTGTTTTATTCATTTCATAACTTATAGCTAAGAAAATTAGTACTGGTGGTAGCCTGGAGCTGTCCCCTAATCCCCTACTGAGACGTAAGGATATTTACTCAAATCGGCTCCAGAAAAGAATGAACATCATAGAAGAGTAATATCCACGTCCTAGTGTCTTGCTATTCATTAAGTACCTCCTTGTCATGTTATTTCTTCCTAAGTGCATCACTTCACACTTATTAAGGTTAGATACCATCTGTCACTGCGCTGCCTATCTGACCAACCTATTTATATTTTCCTGTAAAAAAAAGTTTGCATATAGGCTACAGCAAAAATACAGAGACAACAAGCTTATGTGACATCCTAGCAAATGGCATCAACAGTGTGTAGGTAGGTACATTTAACTTGTATGTGTTTATTGAATGAAATTATTGGTGTGATGAATATAACTTTTTACATAGACACTGTTTCCATTCTACTGTTGTTATTATCCCCTTAGAGACAGCATCTTAGCACATGGACTGTAGCAATTCAAGAAGACTGCTCATCACCAATTTCTCAAGGGCATTTAGGGCTGGGCAATAAATGCTGGTCAAGCCAGTGACACCCATACCCTCTGAATGAAAAAGTAATAAAAGACTAACACATTGTAACAAATGACTAAAAATACTATTGGCTAAAGTTTTCTTTTAGGCAACTCATATTTTGAACTATAGAAAGGAAAGTCCCCCTTTAAGCTTATTACACATTGCATTCTTCGTGGAATTACAGACCTTAAAGCAAACAGTCCACAGTTACTCTCAGCTTCCAACAGATACGTGTATCTTTGTTTCAGCAAGTGGTAACTTCATGACTATCTTTTGTCAGTTTTCAGCGTTTCTTAAATCAACAACCAGCAGTAATGCCTGTTGATTTAAGAAAATGGTTCTTCTCCCTGCCCATGCCAGGCTGAATATTCCAGAATCTTTAGGTGACTACAGTATGCATCTCTGACTTAAGACTGTCTTGGTCCTGCATCTTGCTATGGTAAACAGCCTCTCCACGAAATTGGGACATGAGATTGCTTTGGCAGATGAGGCAAAGGAGAATCCAAAGAGCTTCTGCAAATACATAAAGAGCAAAAGAGTAACAAGAGAGAAAATGGGATCGCTTAAATATGCGTGGAGCTACAAGAAATGGGTAGAATCTTAAACAAATATTTCTCATCAGTGTTTAATGTTAAAAAAGGCATGGATGTTACAGACCTTTGGAAATAAATAGTGATATCTTGAGGAGTGTACGTATCACAGAGAAGGAGGTGCTGGAAGTCTTAAAGTGTATCAAGATAGATAAATCTCCAGGACCTGATGAAGTGTATCCCAGGACATTGTGGGAGGCTAGAGAGGAAATTGCAGGTCCCCTAACAGAGGTATTTGAATCAAAAGTCACCAGTGAGATGCCTGAAGATTGGAGATTGGCAAATGTTGTGCCTTTGTTTAAGAAGGTTGCTAGGAAAAACTTGGGAACTAAAGGCCGGTGAGCCTAACAGCTGTATGGATAAGTTATGGAAGATATTCTGAGAGACGGAATGATCTATAGACGTTTGGAGAGGCAAGGCTGATTAGGAACAGTCAGCATGGCTTTGTGAGTGGAAAATCATGATTCACAAATTTGATTAAAATTTTGAAGGAGTAACCAAAAAGGTAGATGAGGGCAGTGCAGTTGACGTTGTCTACATGGACTTTAGCAAGGCCTTTGACAGGGTGCCGCATGATAAATTGTTGCATAAGGTTGAATCTCATGGGATCCAGGGTAAGATAGCCAATTGGATGCAAAATTGGCTTAATGACAGAAGACAAAAGATAGCTGTAGTGGGGTTGTCTTTCAAACTGGAGGCCTGTGACCAGTGGTGTGCTTCAAGGAATGATACTGGATCCACTGTTATTTGTCACTTATATTAATAATTTGGATGAGAATTTAGGTGGCATGGTTAGTAAGTTTACAAATGACACCAAGATTGGTGGGCAGATGAATGGTAGATGGAGTTTATTTTAGATAAATGCGAGATGATGCATTTTGGTAGATTGAACCAGGGCAGGACTTACTCAGCTAATAGTAGGGTGTTGGGGAAATTTATAGAACAAAAAGATTTAGGAGTTTGGTTTATTGTTCCTTAATAATGGAATCACGGGTGGACAGAGTGGTAAGAATGCATTTGGCATGCTTGTTTCATTGGCCAGAACATTGAACACAGGAATTGGAATGTCTTGTTGAAATTGTACAATACATTGGTGAGACCGCATTTGGAATACTATGTGCACTTCTAGTCACTATTATAGAAAGGATTTTACTAAACTAAAAAGAATGCAGAAAAGATTTACTAGGATACTAGGATAGAGATTGGATAGACTGGGACTTTTTTCCCAAGTGCGTAAGAGGCTTTAGGGATGATTTAATAGCAATCAATAAAATAATGAGAGGCATAGATAAGATAGGTAGTCAACATCTTTTCCCAAAGGTAGGGCAATATAAAACTAGAGGCATATGTTTAAGATGAGAAGGGAGACACACAGAAGGATCCAGAGGAGCAATTGTTTTTCAGACAGAGGGTAGTGAGCCTCTGGAATGAGCTGCCAGAGTGTAGTAGTAGTGGTGGATACTGTTTTGTCTTTTAAAAAGACAGTTACATGGGTAAGATTGGCATATGGGCCAAATGTGGGCAATTGGGACTAGGTTAATAGTAAAAGCTGGCATGGACAAGTTGGGCTGAAGGGCTATTTCCATGCTGTAAACCTCTATGACACTTTGCTGGCCACAAAGTTTGCTGTCTGCCTGTGATAATCATTGATCTATTGGGAAGCCTGTAACCTGATTTCAAAAATGACTTACTCTGCTCTTTTCTCCATGGCAACTTGGAACATAAATTAGAAACGATGATTACATATCCCTGATCCCAACATTCTCTCATATTAGAAGTAAGCGGATGGTTTATAGGGCAACTGTTTACACCCTGATATCTTCAACACCATTTTGGGACTTTGGCAGACTCAGCATCCACCCAGTTGTGAATTCTGAGACTGCTATTGTCTCCAAGCTTAAATACCTTGTACCTTCTTCCCAGTAAAACAATCTAAGCCTTCCTTTGATCTCTAACAATCAGACCACCCAGACAAACTGTCAGGCAGTTTGCAGAACAGGTCACATGGCCCCCTTAATTTACCCTAAATTTAAAGATACATTTATTCTCACAAATCTCATAGCTGTAACAGTGTCCTTCAATACATATGTTTGAGCATTCTGTTAAGAAATCTACTTTATCTGAAGGTCACCCTGCAAATTGTTAATTAACACCCAATGGATTGTGGGATTGTTTGTAACACTGCTCTCATATTATTGCTGTACAATGTTATCTTTCTTGATCAGTTCGAGTAGAGAGGGAAAATGGTTCAGAATGGGCAATGTGAAGTCGTGATTGCCCTGTGATATTTTTAGACCACATTCAGCATGTGACATTGCAGATATATTTTGTACCAGTTTGATTGTCCAGAAGAAGCTGCAGGACCAAGCAGGTGTGTTCCCCAAGCAGGTGTGTTCCCCAACCAGCCAAGGTGGGGGGGCGGGGGAGGGTTGTTATTAGTGGAGATTCTAAAGGATACTTTGGGAGCAAGAAAGATTGTAAATCTGATGGGTGCGGAGGTCCAAGGACTGGTGGATGCGGGGTGGGCATGAATGGCAGAGACCTTGAAGTAAGGGCACATCAGCCTGTGAGAGTGAGAGAATGTTACCATAGGCCTACATAGAAAGGACAGTTTGCTAGAGATCAAAGAAAATTGTGGCCTGGAGAAGGGATAGAAAGGTTGGACAGTTCTGTGGGGAATATCAAAAGAATCAGGGAGTGTTGGCCAGACAGCATGCTGAAATAAGCATGTTAGCGGAAAGGCACTTACTGTTTGGTCAGGTATTCACTTGCCTTGGATTAGCTGCTGAGTTTCCTAAAGCTCCCTATGCCACCCTCCACTCCTAGCTACACTAAAACTGGAATTCAGTATCTTCGAAGTGGGTAGGGGTCAGGATTCAGACTTTTAAAATTATAACTTTCCCACCTGACATTAAAATTCTACCCTACATGTCTGAACTGGTATGATTTGGAAACTAACAGTATGCTGTGGTAATTTTTTTTTGTTTAACCACATTAACTGAAACATTAATTTAATTGCTTCAGAAGAATAGACTAGACAGTGAAAAAAAACACTTGAGCTCTATGAACCATACTAGTTTCATTATTATGGCCTTTCTTGGATGACTGCCAGAAGATGCTGAGAATGTCGTGCAAATGCTTCAAGTAGCAAGGGTTCTAGATAATTCAATGAGTTGAAAAAACATGATATCTAAACAAAATATAAGCTCAGAGTGGTTTGCTTTAATGCACAACTTCAACCAATGGCATGCAATTTCATGTTATTTTATGGCCACGTTATAATGCATAAATTCAGATTATTTGAAAACAATTTTTCCAAATAATCTCAAATTCAGAAATAATCAAATCTAATCTAGCACCGGAGGACAAAATAGGTTTGAGAATGTCCTTATATATGGGATAAATATTTCCATATGACAATATCCAACTAATAAATCTAGGTATCAGAGTTTGTGGTTCTGGTGTTTAGATTTAATAAGGTAACCCTGTTAAATCCTAGCAACAGTGATGTAATGGATGTTAAAAATGTTTTTTAAAAAAACACCACAATAATTTCCATTCATTGCATATTTGCATTCTCCACTTTGATTTTCTGTACAATGGTATCCTTCATGTTTCCCAGTTTGTTTGTAATGAACTATGTGTGCTTCTTTTCTTGATCCATGAATCCTATATTCAGAATAATTGCACAAGCAAATTCAATGATATATAAGTAAATTACTGATTTTGGCTTTTGGAAGAAACAGTCAAAATATCAAACAAGTAATTGTTTTGATTTCAATTCCCTTAGGAGTTGGTGGAGACTGTAACATTTTAAGTATAGGATATTCCATAGCTCGTTATGTTGCCTCCTACCTAGTAACAAGGATTGGTGTTTTGATATACCCCTGGATCAGTTCAAAAGTCATTGAACAGCAGGTGACAGTTGTTCAGTTTCAGTAGAGTCAGCACCAGAGTGAAGAAGCTCCATGCAGCCAACGTGTGTCTAATAGCTCGAAGGAACTGACACAGGGTCTCAGAGAAAATCCTAGTAATCAGAAGGTTCAGAGAAGGCTTCAAATCCCTCATAATCAGAAGAAGGCTCAGAGGAAGCTCTGGTAATCAAAGAGGGCTTGGGACGCACTGGGAATCATGTATAGCAAGATACAACCAGGAAACAGGAGTTTGGAGAAACTGAGTGCAGTGCCCAGCTCAATGAAATTAGCTGCCTAACAACGAGCTTAAATTACATCAGTAAGTAGAGACTAAATTGCAAACAAGAGAAGGAATCTCAGAAGATAAGATTGAAACACTGTGAGATGAGCTATTGCTATAGCCCACTGAGCAGGACCAACATTTGGAAAGAATTCCAGGGAGAGATCTTCAGAGATAGAGATTGAAAACCCTGGAAAGAGGTAAAAATTTTGTGAGACTGGTTAGTTCACAATGTGACACATATCTGGGTGGGGATATTTTGAAAAGTCCTTGGAACTGAACTTCATACTTCCTTTCAGTGTACAAGACATTTGAAAATTATTTTATCTTTCAGAATTTGTATGGTAAAGTTCTTTTTTGTTTGTTCAGATGTTTTGTCAATGACCTTCCTTCTATGGCAAGGTAGGAATTGGGGGAGTTCAGTGATGATTGCAGAACGTTCAGCACCATTTGCGACTCCTCCGATACTGAAGCAGTCCATTTCTGAATGCAATAAGACCTGGACAATATCTAGTTTTGGATTGACTAGTAGCAAGTAACTTTCATGTAACACAATTGGCTGGCAATGACCATCTCCAACAAGAGAGAATCTAACCATTGTTTATTGGCTTTGAATATCATTACCATTACTGAATCCCCCAGTATCAAAACTTTGGGAATTACCATTGATCAGAAATTACAAGATGAGGTTAGAGGCTAGGAATCCTGCAGCCAGTGACCATTTCCTGACTCCCCAAAGTCTGTTTACCACTACAAGCCACAAGTCAGAAGTGTGATGGAATATTCTCCATTTGCCTGGATAGGTACAATTCTGTAAGAGTCTGGCAACACCAATTTTAAATCCTGGTGTTGCCAGACTCTCACTGAGTTTACCCCAGTCCAACACCAACATCTCTACATCATAGATACAATTCCAACAGCACTTATGTTCAACATCATCCAAGACAAAGCAGCTGGCTTGATTGGCACCTTATCTACAAATGTTCACACCCTCAACCATTGATGCACAATAGCACCAGTATGTACCATCTACAAGATATACTGCAGAAACCCACCAAAGTTCCTGAGATAGCACGTTCCAAACGCTCAACTGCTACTATCTAAAAGGGCAGCAGATATGTGGGAGTACCACCACCTGGAATTTCCACTCCAAGCCATTCACTTCCCTGATTTGGAAGCATATCATCATTCTTTCACTGTCGCTAGGTCAAAATCCTGGAACCCAAAAGCACTGTGGGTGTATCTACGTCATATGAATGCAGCGTTTCAAGAAGGCAGTTCACCACCATCTTCTCAAGGGCAAGCAAAGGTACACACTTTCCTATAGAAAAGCATTTTTGAATATTGATTTGCTCACATATCTTCTAATAAGTGGCCTCAGTGGAAATGGCCTGAGAGCAATAGATTTGCATTGCATTCTCAGCGTTGGGTAGAAACCAGAGTGCAAGCAAGCAGGATGGGGAATGGGAGTGCAGGGAAGTAATTACATTTCTACATTCTAGAATTTGAGGGGAAACCCTGAAGATTTTAATTTATGAGGGAGGTTTTAAAAAGTTTCCTTTCTCACAGTAATGTAGCCATTGAGAGGATTTTTTTTCAAATAGAAGCTCGCAACATAGGTGTGAAATAGGTTGAACATGTTCTAAAACTGATGAATCATGAAGTGCAAGAGAAAATCTGGGTGTTAGAAGCAAAATAAGGTATGTAAATATAAGCCAAATGATTCATAATGGAGGAATTTGGCTTTTTTGATTACGTTAGCTATTTTAAAATCCTAGACCATTCACTCTATCCTGCCTATCTTTGGCCAATGCTAATATGAGATTTCTACTCATCCTGCTCTTTTGTCTTTTTCATGTTTTTCCACTTTCTGCTTATTGAATTCCATTTTAAGTGACACAACCAACTGAGTATCCTTTACTCAAAACCCTTAGGATTGAATTTCGGAGCCGTAACGTCATGTTGCAACTGTACAAACCTCTGGTGCGGCCGCACTTGGAGTATTGTGTATACTTTGGTCCCCACATTATAAGAAAGATGTGGAGGCATTGGAGAGGGTGCAGAGGAGGTTTACCAGGATGTTGCCTGGTATGGAGGGAAGGTCTTATGAGGAGAGGCTGAGGGTTTTGAGGTTGTTTTCATTAGAAAGAAGGTGGCTAAGAGGAGACCTTATTGAAACATACAAGATGATCAGAGGTTTAGATAGGGTAGACAGTGATAGCCTTTTTCCTCGGATGGAGAAAGCTAGCACGAGGGGACATATATTTAAATTAAGGGGTGGTAGTTATAGGACGGATGTCAGAGGTAGGTTCTTTACCCAGAGGGTGGTAAGGGTATGGAATGCCCTGCCTGCTGCAGTTGTAGATGCACCAAGTTTGGGGGCGTTTAAGAGGTCCGTGGCTAGGTTTATGGATGAAAAGGGAATAGTTTAGGTTATAGGGTCATTGCTTTTTCTTAACTGGTCGGCGCAACATCGAGGGCCGAAAGGCCTGTTCTGCGCTGTAATGTTCTATGTTCTGTGATTACATTTCAGAACATCATGGTTTTTGGATACTGCATATAACCCATACGTACGTACATTACAATGGCCAAAGCCTAGGCTCTCAATAGTCTAAAGTTAATAAAATGACTAGAAAAGTAAGATATACAACTGAATAATAAAAACATCCCTGCTTTCTATAACAGGATACCACCTGTGGTGTTATGTGATTCTGGCTGTAGAAGACAGTTTGCGAGGTAAACAGTACAGATAAACTTCTCGACTTACTGTGCTAAAAGTTGGGTGCAGTCAGCAAGATTCCTGTTGGCTCAGGTCAGAGATTTCCTTCATTAAAGGCTGGGTGCTTCTGGGGAGATTCATGTCAGTTTGGGTCAAAGATCTTACACTCAAATGCAACGAGGTTCAAAAAACTGCAGTTTTTGGACGTATTTGATTTTCGGATTTATGAATAAAGGATACTTGATTTGCATTGACTCAGATATAATGGCTCAGATTTTCTGTTCTCCAGGGCATCATGGTCTGGAAAATGTGCTTGAGGACCCTTAGAGGTCCCCACATGGCAATAACAGTGGAATTGTCTGGGAAGGTTCAACTTGCACTGGGCATTACCCTGCACCTGGAACCATCCAGAACTCCAGTTCAAAGTCAGAGACATCCAATGGTCCCAACTTACTTAGCAGAATAATTACCCAGGAAAAATTGGAAGGATTAAAACAAGCCCTAAGTCCTGGGTAGCTATACTACTGATCTTCCCATCAATTTAGACCAACTATACCATTGAACCCTCTGACTACCACACCCACTCTGACCCCTTAAGTACCCCTATCCTCTACAAGGCCAACCAATTATTCCCCCATCCAGTAAACCATCTGACTACCTCTCCCCACCACTTCCTGTAACCAACTAACTGATTTTATATTTTTGCATTACTAATAATGAAGACGTCACAATTGACAAGCAAATAATTCACAACAACTTGTTAATTTATATAAACCGCAATTAGCCCAATGCTGATCCCTGCAGGACCCCACTGGACACAGTCTTCCAGTCAGAAAAACATTCCTCGGCCATCATTCTCTGCTTCCTGCCACTCAGCCAATTCTGGATCCAATTTGCCAAGTTTCCTTGGATCCCATGGGCTCTTTCTTTGCCAGCTGTCTCCCGTATGGGACCTTATCAAGAGCCTTGCTGAAGTCCAAGGATGATGTCAAATGCATTGCCTTCATCTATACATCTGGTCACTTTGAAAAATTCAACCGAGTTGGTCAGATATGCCTCCCATTAATAAACCATACTCACTGTTCATGTTTAATCCCTGCCTCTCCAAATTACAGATTAATCCTGTTTCTCAGAATTGCTTCCAATAGTTTACCCATCACAATAGTTAAACTGACTCACCCATAGTTTCCTAGTTTATCCCTTCCTCCCTTCTTAAATAATGGTACCATATTGGCTGTGCTTCAGGCCTCCAGCACCTCCCCTGTAGTCAGAGAGGAATTGAAAATTATTGCCAGAGCTCCTGCAATTTCCTCCCTCGCCTCACTCAACAGTCTTGAATACATTTTATCTATCACTGAGATTTGTCTTCTTTTAATCCTGCCAGATGACTCAAGTTTCCTGTACTATAAATTTCAGTACTTGTATTGTGCTACAAATCTTAAAAAGAAAATTATAAATTTTGAATTCATCAGTTGTTTAACATGGTAGATGTATTATAGTAAATTTAGCCCCTGTTACCAGGGAACTTTCCTGGTTCAGATTTTCTTAAGCGTACCTGGGCTGGAATTCTACAACCTCACCCGTAGCTGGGATTCTCTGGTCCTGCAATAGTGAATGGAGTTTTGGCTGAGTACCAAATTTGCCATTTTTGCCAGCAGCTGTAGCAGAGTGAACAAGAGCAGAGATTGCACACGTTTCTTTAGGTAGAGAAGGAGGTAAAATAAAATTATGCAAAGTATCATCTAATGGTATTAAACAGCTGTGCTGTTTTTTAATAAAACAATGTGTCTTGAGAAAATTCACTGCCAAATTCAGTCATTCAGATGCTCAATGCTTCAAGCCATACAGGAGAAAGTTTGAACAAATGCTAGTGGAGTGACAATACCATTTGGTTAATTGTATTGCAATCCTGCAAAAAGTGCTTAATATTGTATTGTATCATATATTCATAAAAAATTGCTTTTCCTATTGAAAATGTAACAAATGTGAAAAGTGCCAAACTGATATCCCTAGAACTTGTATGGAAAGAGCAAAAGTACTGCAGTATGGCTTAGAGCAGGATTAAGCAGACTTTGAAGTTCACTGACTACAACCAATTTTCAGCCGACACACCAAACTTTCTATCAATCTATTTAAGTGACTGGCCAGATTTTCCTCTCTTTGACTTGACAAAACCACAAGTGGGTAAAGATGGATAACTCATTTATACAAACTACTGGTAATGGACATACAGGGGTGGCATGCTCTGATGAGCATTCAATGACAAGATTCACCGTGTTGCCCATTAGTCACTTCAGATAACTTCTAGACTGGTTAAGAAGCACATCTGGGAAACAGATGAGTGCAGGGGACTTTAGCTTCCCAAGAGACTCAGTGACATGTCTACAGACTGAAGCTGTGAACAGTTTGACTGGTTCTGCAGCAAACCCTTTTGATTTACACAAGGATATTTCAAAACCACACTGGCGAACATCAGTAATTGTCTGTGAGGTAAGAAGGAGAAGATACACTTGCAATGGAATACTTTATTTTTAAACCAGCCAATAGTAACTGCATTTGTTTTAAAGACAAATTCTCCATGTTAATTTAACTTATCCCAAAAAGTTACACACCTCTCGTCCTGATTTCTCCCATTCATTGCAAAGAAATACTCTAAAGAGTCAGAAAAAAAATTTATCTGTGTTGTTCTGCACTTCCAGCTCACAGTAGAGACTGTAATCCTCGTGGTTCAAAGTTCTGGTGCTCTCCTAAGGAAAACTAACACAAAAAAAAGCTCCTCCATGGAATGTTGTTATAAAAATTAATTTATCTTTCTTTTTCCTTGTCTCAACTCAGTTATCCAATAACATTAATCTTGATGTTAATAAGTCATAATGGGTGTAAACTCGATTCAGTCCTTTGTGTAGTAATTGCATCAGATGTACAATTAAGCAAACAAATGACAAAAATGGCTAGAAGATTGAGGAACCTCAACAAAGCTTAACCCCTATCCTCAACAGCTTTGAAATCTGGTGTTGGTCAGCTGCAGAGAATCCCACTTCTTGTTCATGGACTCAGTAAAAGTTCAAAGCTGTACATATCAGTGATCTTGATGAGGAAATCAGCTTCAACTGTCATTGAAAGCACATGGCCAAATTTATGCCTTTGATAAGATTGTCTCAGATCTTTATATGTGTTTGTTTCACATACAAAAGATCTTACTGAAGCTCCACCTCACCATTCTATATGTATCAAAAAAGTTCTCTGAAAAAAACATTAGTAATGAAATTTCTCATGTTGTGCATGGAGCAGGCTAGAATTTGAAACAGAGTTATTTGAATTTGTAACATGGTTGTTTGGTCCTGTATTGGATTGTGAAAACTTTGTGACCTACTTAATCGTAGCCTAGTGCAATTTTTCTAAGGTTTGAGTACTTTCAATAAATACTAAAAGTCAGATTTTAGAAATTTTATTTTTGTTGAAATGTTTCCAACTCCTATCTATTTTAAAACAGTCTTTCAGAACTAGTTTTAAAAAACTACTTTGGAGGAGGCAGTAGTCAAATGATAATGCCACTGGACTAGTAACCGAGGCGCCCAGGCGATTGCTGTAGGAACATGGGTTCAAATTTGATTTGATTTATTGTCTCATGTTAATATACCATGAAAAATATTGTTTCTTGCACACTATTCAGACAAAGCATACCATACATTGAGAAGGAAAGGAGAGGATGCAGGATGTTGTGTTACAGTCATAGTTAGGATGTTGAGAAAAACAACTAAATATGAGGTAGGTCCATTCAAAAATCTGATGGCAGCAGGGAAAAAGCTGTTCTTGAGTTGGTTGGTACATGACCTCCGATTTCAGTATCTTTTTCCTATGGAAGAACATGGATGGAAGAGAATATGTTTGGGATGCATGAGGTCCTTGATTATCTTGCCTGCTTTTCCTAAGCAGCAAAAAGTGTAGACAATGTTGATAGATGGGAGGCTTGTTTACCTGATGGGCTGGGCTTTGTTTCTTGTTGTCTTGGACGGTGCAAGAGCCATACCAAGCTGTAATACAACCAAAAAGAATGCTATCTATGATGGATCTATGGAAGTTGGTGAGAGTCGTAGCTGACATGCTAAATTTCCTTAGCCTCCTGAGAAAATAAGAGATGTTGGTGAGCTTTCTTAATCGTTAGTGTGCAGGGACTGTGACAGGTTCTTGGTGATCTGAACACTTTGAAACCTTAAGCTCTTGACCATTTCCACTTCAAGCCCATTGATATAGACAGTGACATGCCTTCCTCTACTCTCCCTGAAGTTGATGATTGTCTCCTTCATTTTGATGACATTGAGGGAGAGATTATTGTCATTGCACCAGTTCACCAGATTCTCTATTTCTTTCCTGTATTCTCTCTCATCATTGTCTAAGATCCGACCCACTACAGTGGTATCATCAGCAAACTTGAAAATTGAATTGGAGGGAAATTTGGCCACACAGTCAAAGGTGTATAAGGAGTATAGTATGGGGCTGAGGACACAACCTTTGGGGCAGGTGTTGAGGATGATTGTGTTGCTTATCCTTATTGATTATGGACTGTGGGTTCTGGTGTGCCTCAGGGGTCTGTTTTGGGGCCCCTGCTGTTTGTAATTTTTATAAATGATCTGGATGAGGGTATTGAGGGATGGATCAGTAAATTTGCAGATGATACTAAAGTTGGTGGAGTGGTAGATAGTGAAGAGGGGTGTTTTAGTTTACAGAGTGACTTGGACAAGTTGCAGAGCTGGGCCGAGAGGTGGCAAATGGAGTTTAATGTGGAAAAGTGTGAGGTAATGCACTTTGGCAGGAACAATAAATGTGTAGAGTATAGGGCTAATGGTAGGGCTCTTAATAGTGTTGAGGAACAGAAGGATCTTGGTGTATGTGTCAATAGATCCCTGAAAGTAGGCAGTCAAGTGGATAAAGTTGTTAAGAAGGCATATGGAGTCTTAGCTTTTATTGGTAGGGGGATTGAATTTAGGAGCCGCAGCATCATGTTGCAACTGTACAAAACTCTAGTGCGGCCGCACTTGGAGTATTGTGTGCAGTTCTGGTCCCCACATTATAAGAAAGATGTGGAGGCATTGGAGAGGGTACAGAGGAGGTTTACCAGGATGTTGCCTGGTATGGAGGGCAGGTCCTATGAAGAGAGGTTGAAGGATTTGAGGTTGTTTTCGTTAGAAAGGAGGCGGCTAAGAGGGGATCTTATTGAAGCATATAAGATGATTAGAGGTTTAGATAGGGTGGACAGTGATAGCCTTTTTCCTAGGATGGAGAAAGCTAGCACGAGGGGACACAGCTTTAAATTAAGGGGTATGAGTTATAGGACGGATATCAGAGGTAGGTTCTTTACTCAAAAAGTGATTAGGGAGTGGAATGCCCTGCCTGCAGCTGTTGTAGATGCGCCAAGTTTGGTGGCGTTTAAGAGGTTAATTGATAAGTATATGGAAGAGAAGGGAATGGTTTAGTTTGGAGGGGCATTGCTTTTTATTTTGGTCGGCACAACATCGAAGGCCGAAGGGCCTGTTCTGTGCTGTTATGTTCTATGTTCTATGAAAGTCGAGGATCCAGTTTCACAGGGAGGCGCCAAGCCCCAGCCATTGAGTTTGGAGATGAGTTTTGTCAGAATAATGGTGTTGAAGGCTGAGCAGTAGTCAATAAATCAGAGTCTGCTGTTGATATCTTTGTTATCCAGGTGTTCCAGCGTTGAGTGGACAGCCAGGGAGATGGCGTCTACCGTAGACCTATTGTGATGACAGGTGAACTGTAGTGAATCCAGGCAATCTGGGAGATTGGAATTGATTTGTGTCATGACCAACCTTTCGAAGTACTTAATTACTGATGTCAGAGCCACTGGACAGTAGTCATTAAGGCACACTATCTGGCTTTTCTTTGGTATAGGGATGTTGGTCACCTTCCTGAAGCACATAGGACCTCAGATTGTTGTAAATTGAGCTTAAAGACGTTAGCGATTACCCCCGCCAGCTAATCCGCACAGGATCTGAGTGCTCATTTGAGCCAGTCACTTTCCCTGGATTGACTTTCAAGAAGATTGATCTGACATCTGCGATGATGACCTCGGATGTGGGTTCAGCCAAGGCTTCTGGGGTAGAGGGATGCTCTTGCTGACCTCCTGCTCAAAACGGGCATAGAATGCGTTTGGTGCATTGGTGCTGGCAATTCTACATGTCTTCACCTTGTAGCCTGTTATATTTTGCAGACTTTGCCATAGTTGGTGGGAGTATGTATGGCTGGCCTGGGACTATAGTTTGGTACTGTTTTTTGGCACATTTGATGGATCGCCTTAGGTCATATCTGGATTTTTTGTATAGGTAAGGTCGCCTGACTTGAATGCCTCAGACCCGACTTCAGCAAGCAATGGATGTCCCTGTTCGTTTATGATTTCCATTTGGGTAATACACAGATTTGCTTCTTTGGCACACAGTCTTTTAGTCATTTTCTAATGAAGTCATTTATTGTAGTGGTGTACCCGTTTCGGTTGGTCACTGAGTTTTTAAATATCGACTGGTCCACTGACTCAAAGCAGTCCCATAGGAGATTATCTGATTCCTCAGACCAATGTTGCACGACTTTTTTTAACAGATTCTCCCGTTTGTGTTTGTTTATAAGCCAGGAGTAGGAGCACAGCCTTGTCTGATTTGCCGAAGTGTTGGCAGGTGATAGAGTGGTAGGCATGTTTGATATTTGTGTGGAATGTTTTGGCCTTTGGTAGAAAGGAGACATGTTGGTGGTATCTTAGTAGGATGCCCTTGAGCTTGGCCTGATTGAAGCAATGGCCACGATGAACAACATCCCAGGATGTTTTGTCTCAAGGTTATTTCTGGTGGTCTATAATTTGTCCAGCACAGTCTTCATAATTGTGTGGGGTGAGATGTAAACTGCTCTCAGGATAACAGAAGTGAACTCCCAGGGAAGGTAGTAGGGGTGGCATTTTAGCATCAGGTATTCTAGGGTCCAGAAAGTAAAAACTTGACAGTGTTACTAGTCTAGGCACTATGTGGTGTTGATTAGGAGGCAATCCCCACTTCCCCTAACCTTGCCTGAGGCTTCTCAATCCATTCAGTGGATTGAGAAGCCCTTTGATTATAGAGCACAGTCAGGTGAAGCAAGAATGAGCCATGTTTCCATGAAACAGAGTACACAACAGTCTTTTAGTTCACTTTAAGTTTGTCTAACTAGTTTTTCAGAGATTGGACATTTGCTATGAGTAAGTTGGGCAAGGGCCTTGGGGCTGCATTGTTTCACTCTCACCAGCAGGCCTGCACATTTCCCATGCTTCCTGGAATGACTGCTTCTTTTCATGCCTGGGACTTGGTGAGAGTAGTTTGCGGTATTAAGAGTATAGGTGTGTCCAGTGAGGTTTTTTGCTCTGATGTGGACATGCCGTGGCAGGTAAGTGGATGACTTCTCTGGAGTTCAGGATGAGCTGGTAGCCGAGTCCACATGTTGGGATCCTCAGGGTCGTTGCCAGGTCGAGGTGTTCTTTGGAGGTTGAAGAATTGCTAGACCTGCTAGTAAATTTAAAAGTGCAGTATTGGTGAATTTTAGGCAGTGGGAGTTGGTACTTAGGAGTGTGGCACGATTGCAGAAGACAGGTGTGGAGAGAGTGCCTCGGACCTGCAGAAGGCCGCAGCTGTCTGCTTCAGAGGGACTGGAGGTCAGTGGAGGGGAGGCCCTGGCTCCAAACTTGCTAGCCTCACCATTGCTGCTGCTGGAATTTAAATTTTAAAGAAGCACGATGCCTGGACATGTTCTTTTTGCCTCAAGAGGACTGGTCTACAGAACAACTGTAGATTCTAGCAAGCATAGGTGAACCATATTGCAAGCCCAACTGGTAACCTTAAATTGGTTGTTAGTGTAATTCTTAGTACACTCATGATTTTTAGCAAATGCTATCCCATTGTGGAATCGCATCTAACATTCAATATTATGTTCTAAGTTTTGCAAGCACAGACTTGTGTGCAGCCAATAGTATGTCTATTGTGAATAACCAAAGGGACGAGCTGTTTAATATAATGCACCAGTTGTTGGGGCGTACGGTCTATTTGCCTGACAGAACACCCACACTGAAATTCATATACCACATTACTCATTTCTGTGGTAAGCAAAACAACTTTTTCACTTGTTGGTAGTGAAATATACCACTTGTGTTGTTACTGCATCTTGACAACGTAAAATGAGTAGCTCCAAATGTTGTTCAAATGTTTGAGATACCTTAACCTTCCAGGGTAATTTGAAGTCGACTGGATATTTTTCAGATCTAAAAGTAGTGCTGTTAAGCCCTTTGTGAGTATGTGGTTCGTGCTGCGAGCTATGATCTGATTGGGAGTAGCCATTATCCCACAGGACCTCGGACTCCTCTCAAAGCACTCTTCCCCAGCATAATACCAGTCCTCCCACCCATTGCTAATGGCCAGGAGAATTTAGTCCTGTATTTCTGTTGTTCTTGACCTACTTTGATAAGGTCCCCCATGCAAGACTTCTTGAGAAGGTGAGAGGGGATGGATCCAAGGGGCTTTGGCCTTGTGGATCCAGAACTGGCTTGCTACAGAAGGCAGAGAGTGGTTGTAGATGGGTCATTTTTCTGCATGGAGGTAGTCACCAGTGAAGTGCTCCTGGGATCTGTTCTAGGATTTTTGCTGTTTGTCATTTTCATAAATGACCTGGATGAGGAAGTGGAGGGATGGGTTAGTAAGTTCACCGACGACACAAAGGTTGGTGGTGTTATGGATAGTCTGGAGGGATACCAGATGTTGCAGCGAAACGTAGATAGGATGCAAGACTGAGTGAGAAGTGGCTGATCGACTTCAACAGACATAAATGTGTACTGGTCCATTTTGGCAGGTCCAATGGGAAGAAGGAGTACAGTAGCAAGGATAGGAGTCTTAGCAGTGTTGAGGAGCAGAAGGATCTTGGGGTCTGGGTCCATAGGACTCTTAAATTGGCCTCGCAGATGGAGGATGTGGTCAAGAAGGCGTGTGGTGTACTGGCCTTCATTAATTGAGGGATTGAGTTTAGGAATCGGGAGGTAATGCTGCAACTTTATAAGACCCTTGTCAGACCCCACTTGGAGTACTGTGCACAGTTCTGGTTGCCTTACTACAGGAAGGATGTGAAAGCTATTGAGAGGGTGCAGAGGAGATTTACAAGGATGTTGCCTGGATTGGGAGGCATGCTTTATGGAAATAGGTTGAGGGAGCTGGGTCTCTTCTCCCTGGAGAGATGAAGGTTGAGAGGCGACCTGATAGAGGTTTATAAAATGTTGAGAGGCGTAGATAGGGTGTATTTTCGGAAGCTATTTCCCAGGGCTGAAATGGTCGCTACAAGAGGACACAGGTTTATGATGCTGGGGAGCAAGTACAAAGGAGATGTTAGGGATAAGCTTTTTACTCAGAGGATGGTGAGTGAGTGGAATTGGCTGTCTTCGGTGGTGGTAGAGGCGAACTCACTGTGATCTTTTCAAAGTCTTCTGGATGAATACATGGGATTTAATGGCTTTGGGGTTACAGATAGTTCTATGGCCTGATAAGTATGGCTATGATTGATGCAATTTATGGGCCGAAGGGCCTGTTTGTGCTGTAGTATTCTATGTACTCTCGAATTGTTTCTATTGTTGTATACTAACAAGCACTTTCTGCAGGAATCAGTTGATGGTCAAAAATGTATCAGCATTTACAGGAATTACACAAACATGAAAGTTTGGCAATTACTGAACAACTTTACAGCTTCTTAAATTCTGCAACATTGTGGTTTAACAAAAATCATAACAAAATGGCACTCAATGATTTTGCTATATAAAAAATGTAACTTGCCTGTTAAACCTGTTAGAGCTAGACAAATGAAATTAGATCTGACTGTGGATATGAATATCTCTAAGCATCTAGGCAGAACTGAGTTTCAGGAGGTCCAATTATTTGTATCCTATGAAAAGAAAACATTAGCTCAACTTGTTCATTGAACATAGTATGACTAAGTCATTAAAGGAATGTATCAGCTATTGTTCACTGAGTGGCAGGCAGTGATTCCTCATGGGAAAACTACAGACTAGTCAAGAGAGCTGAAAATTTATTGCCTAATTTAAAAATTGTTGCCTTAAAAGATTCATTAATGCACTATTAATGCATTATCCTTAAATGGAATAATATTAATATTCACCATATGTTGAAATCTCTAGCTGCAAATGGAATGTGTACTTTCATAGATCTGTGTTGCGACTTTGAATGAATCTTTTAAATCTGCTGATTATGAGAAATTCTCAATACATAAAACAAAATTAGTAATGGTGAACAACTGTTATTTAACCAAAAAAGTATAGTTTTTTTTCACTCTGAGGTATTCCTGCTGAGTACCTTTCATATTAAATCTAGATTACGAAAAGATTGAATGATACATTGTCTCTTAATATAAGAATAAAGCAACAAAAATACTACATAAGGAATGTTGTTGGTATTAAGCAAGAATATATTAAAAAGATTAAGTCTCTGTTCCCCTTTGTACTGTCCTCAAACACCAAAGCCAAACAGGGTCCGCCCTTGGTGCTTTAGCGCATACACCACATCCATTGCAGTCACCGTTTTGTACTTGGTGTGTTCAGTGTAGGTTACTGAGTCCCTGATCACATTCTCCAAAAACACCTTCAACACCCCATGGACCTCCTCGTAGATCAAGCCAGATGTTTGCTTGACACCGGTGAGCCAGACGCCTGATGGCAGGTTTGGTAATGCCTTGAATGTTGTCGCAGAGCACCTTGTGATGCCGCTTGGCTCCGCCTTTACCAAGCCCTTTACCACCTTTCCCTCTACCTGACATGATCAAAACTAAACAATCAACAGATTGTGGATATGAATATCTTCACAGGTTTTGTGAAGGGTAGGTCCTGCCTTACTAACCTTATTGAGTTTCTTGAAAAAGTGACCAAAGAGGTGGATGGGGGTAAGGCAGTTTATGTGGTATATATGGACTTCAGTAAGGCGTTTGATAAGGTGGCCCATGGAAGGCTTCTGCAGAAAATGCAGATGTATGGGATTGAGGGTGATTTAGCTAATTGGATTAGGAATTGGCTAGCAGATAGAAGACAGAAGGTGGTGGTTGATGGAAGTTATTCATCGTGGAGTTCGGTTACAAGTGGTGTACCTCAGGGATCTGTTTCGGGGCCCCTGCTGTTTGTAATTTTTATAAATGATCTGGATGAGGGTATTGAAGGATGGATTAGTAAATTTGCGGATGACACCAAAGTCGGAGGAGTGGTAGATAGTGAAGAGGGGTGTTATAGTTTGCAGAGAGACTTGGACAAGTTGCAGAGCTGGGCCGAGAGGTGGCAAATGGAGTTTAATGTGGAAAAGTGTGAGGTAATTCACTTTGGCAGGAATAAAAAATGTGTAGAGTATAGGGCTAATGGTAGGACTGTTAATAGTGTTGATGAACAGAGGGATCTTGGTGTATGTGTGCATAGATCCCTGAAAGTTGGCAATCAAGTCGATAAGGTTGTTAAGAAGGCATACGGAGTTTTAGCTTTTATTGGTAGGGGGATTGAATTTCGGAGCCGCAACGTCATGTTGCAACTGTACAAAACTCTAGTGCGGCCGCACTTGGAGTATTGTGTGCAGTTCTGGTCCCCACATTATAAGAAAGATGTGGAGGCATTGGAGAGGGTACAGAGGAGGTTTACCAGGATGTTGCCTGGTATGGAAGGCAGGTCTTATGAAGAGAGGCTGAGGGATTTGAGGTTGTTTTCGTTAGAAAGAAGGCGGCTAAGAGGAGACCTTATTGAAACATATAAGATGATTAGAGGTTTAGATAGGGTGGACAGTGATAGCCTTTTTCCTAGGATGGAGAAAGCTAGCACGAGGGGACATAGCTTTAAATTAAGGGGTGGTGGTTTTAGGACAGATGTCAGAGGTAGGTTCTTTACCCAGAGGGTGGTAAGGGTATGGAATGCCTTGCCTGCGTCAGTTGTAGATGCGCCAAGTTTGGTGGCGTTTAAGAGGTTAGTAGATAAGTTTATGGATAAAAAGGGAATGGTCTAGGTTAGAGGGTCACTGCTTGTTCCTAATTGGTCGGCACAACATCGAAGGCCGAAGGGCCTGTTCTGCGCTGTAATGTTCTATGTTCTATGTTCTAGATTACATTATACTAAATTATCTCCTGAATGGTTAAAGACTACTGCTGAAACTTTGCTATTCAATTAAAATATAATATTGGCTTATTATATCATGCACTTGTTACATCTATTCAAACTCCTTAAATGGTTAAATGCCTTTTCAAAATCAGAATGTAGTTAACAATTCAAGCTGTGAGCAATACGGAACCAATCATTCAAGGTTTTCTTGATTCGAAGAAAAAGAAAATGTATTCACCACTGAGTCCAATAAAAATAACAGCAAAGTCAAGCATTCAGTGCCCATGCAGCGCGTGCGCGCACACACATGCACATGCACACACAAGCACACACACACACACCCCACCCCCACCCCCACCCCCCCACAAGTATCAGACATAAGGGGTGTCAGAGTCCAATAAAAAAAGGTAAAAGCATGTACAGTTCAGTGGCCTTCGATTGACCTTGAGGTATAGATTTTAAACACTGCAGCCCATTTAGTTTAGTTTGGTTCTTTGATGCAATCAGATGTCAAAGATGTTGTAATTATTACGGGATCTTAGTTTGTTGATTTGTTAAATAAGGTTGTTGCCTGACTAGCCCCTGTTATTCTCTGTTCCTCTATGCAATTTCTTATCAGGAAGGTTATGGAATTTTTGAACTCCTGAAGGAGAATTATTTCATGTAGATGTTTGTAGGTGGCCTATATTTTAAGCATCTATATACAGTTATCAAAGCAAATTGTTTTAGGCATTCAAACCATCCACTAACTGGTACATCCTTTAGAATATCCTTTTTACTGCCTCATAGCTTGTTGCACTTTCCTCAGGCAAGAGAGAATAAACCTTGTAAACTTTACCTGTCGGCTTATTCTACAACAGCAGGGACTACTGTTGAGCTGCCACTTTAACTGCTGAGCTGATCTTTCGAAAGTCATAAAGAAGGCATCCACCTCTTCATAAAACATAGGGATTAAACGGGCAAACCTGAATACCTCAGCACCAACGCCACCCCCACCCACCACACCCCCACCCACCACACACACACACAAAGACTGGACAAGTTGAGGCAGCATGGTGGCACAGTGGTTAGCGCTGTTGCCTCAAAGCGCCAGGGACCCAGGTTTGATTCCCGGTTTGGGTCACTTTGTGTGGAGTTTGCACATTCTCCCATTTCTGTTTGGGTTTCCTCTGGGTGCTGTGGCTTCCTCTCGCAATCAAAAGATGTGCTGGTTAGATGCATTGGCCATACTAAATTCTCCCACAATGTACCCGAACAGGTGTGTGGCAACTAAGGGGTTTTCACAATAACTTCATTGCAATGTGAATATAAGTTCACTTGTGACTAATCAATAAACATGAACTTTATGTTCTCTCACCAAGATGTCTTCAAAGGGGATCTTTCCTTCTCAACTCAGGCTTTTTTAATTTATACTCGCCTTCCTTTTCTCTTTCCTGGAATTCTGTCTTCTCCTTCAGTACCTCCCTCCCGTCCTCCCTCCCGTCCTTCCCTCCCGTCCTTCCCTCCCTCCCGTCCTTCCCTCCCTCCCGTCCTTCCCTCCCTCCCGTCCTTCCCTCCCTCCCGTCCTTCCTCTCTCTTTTTATCTTTTCTCAAATTGCATTTCTTATTCTTGGTGCTCCAATTTTAATTTACCTGTTTCCATGTGCTCAATTTCCACCTGTAGATGTCTCACCACCTGTTTTACAATTTCAGTTTTTCTGGCTTTTGGGCAGAACTCCACGACTAAGTGCCTAGCTATACCTTTTAATTCTTCTAAGGACAGAAACCCTAACTTCTTGCCAGTTGTCTGATTATGTTTTATAACAGCAATGACATTGAATGTGGATAGTTTAGCATTTTGACATTTAAAAACCCAAAAAATCTTTTACATTACTTTTGAAAGAACAACTTACTTTCCATACTCAATTCCTTCATTAGTCTATTTAGTCTGCAGAAATAATTCCGGACACAAGTCCCCAATTTTGTTGCCACCAAGTGAAAAGGCATTGGTTACAACAAACATTTAAGTTTCTTTTTTTGCAAACGTATGACTTTTTCAAACAAGAATGCACTGACCTACTTAAACTGTAAGCAATAAGAAGCCAATTGGCGACAAAGCAAATTTATTAACCACTAAAACTAAGAAATATAATAAAAACGTGTCAAACATTCAGCCCTTGTGCAAATATTCAAGCCAACCTACATGCGCACATATACACTGATATTAAAAGTAAGGGGAATTAAATTTCAATAAAAAAAAGGTAAAAGTATATCAAGTTAAGTGTCCTTTTATTGTCCTTAACATGTAGGTTTTAAACATTGGAGTAGATTTAGGTTAGCTGGTTTCTTGGGTGCAGTCGGATATAGGTGTTGCAACTATAATGAGATCTCTGTTTGTTTGTGTGATAACCCCCATAAAATCCATGGGGAATCACTAATTGATCTTCCTTTGGAGCTCATTGAGTATGAGTTCCTCTGGTAAGAGGCAGTGGCCTGCCCAGCTGAAACTGATTACCTGAGCCTTCTATAAGATAGGCCTAAGACTGGGCCTGCTGATTTGTAATCCCAAACAGGCACAAATATATGTACACCACAGTGGTGGTACTTTGCATTCTGGGGTGAACTATGACCCTTTCCAGCTGGTAGGTTTGTAGCTTCTGGCAAGTCACTTATTCCAGAAGAGCGAAAGGAATTGGAAGCAACGTGCTATCATTGATTGAGCATTGGCTAATAGGCAGAATACAGAGAATAGGACTAAACAGGTCATTCTCACTTCGGCAGGCTGTAACTAGTAGGGTATTGCAAGGATCAGTACTTGGGTCCCAGCTACTCACAAATATATACCAATGATTTGGATGTGGGGGCCAATGTAATTCCAGTTTCACAGATGATACAAAGCTAGGCAAGAAAGTGTGTTGTGAAGGAGATGTAAAGCAGCTACAGATGGAAGATGGAATATAAGGTGGAAAAAAAGTGAGGTAATCCCTTTTGGCAAAAGGAACAGTTGTGCAGAGTATTTCCTAAGTAGAAAGAAATTAGGAAATGCAGGTGTACAAAGGGATCTGGGTGTTCTTGTCCATAAGTGACTAAAGGCTAGCATGTAGATGTAGCAAGCTATTCGGAAGGCAAATAAAATGTTAACCTTTATTGCAAGAAGATTTGAGTACAGGAATAGTGAGGTCTTGCTTCAATTGTGTAGGAGCTTGGTTAGACTACTACTGTATTACTATGCAGTTTTGGTCTCCTTACTTCAGGAAGGATATTATTGCCACCGAGGAAGTGCAACAAAGGTTCACCAGGCTTATTCTGGGATGGTCAGATTGGCTTGTGAAGAGAGATTGGGCAAACTGGGCCTGTATTCTCCAGTGTTTCAAAGAATGAGAGATAATCTCATTGAAACCTACAAAAAACTTAAAGGAATATACTTAAAGGAGTATACAGGGTAGATGCAGTCTGAAATCAGTGGCACAATTTCAAATGGGGAATACCACTAAGAGCTGAGAAATTTATTTGCAGAGTTTTGTGAATCTTTGGACTTCTCTATCCCAGAATTTATCTGTGATTTACCATTATTAAGTATTATCAAGATAACCATCGAGATTTTTAGAGGCTGAAGAGAATTAAGGGATAGGAGGATAATGTGAGCTGGTGGGAGTTGAGGTTATGTTCATCTAGCTGCTGAAAGATCAGAGTGGCCAATTGCTATTTTTTACCTTCTGTTTCTGAAACCTAGGATATCAGTCCAGTAACCGGAGTACCAGAGGTCCAAGTAAAAACACGTAAAGTGAGGATTTTTGTTCCAGCACGGAACGCAATGCAGTCTGGTGCAAACAACACAAAGCTTTGGAAGATGGCATTTGACACCAGGGAACGCTGGGAGAATCCCTTAATGGGCTGGGCATCCACGTGAGTTTTACTTTTAATAAGTAAACTTTCATATTGTTTAATATGGGATTGCAAATAAACTCATCTTTCATCTCTTGTGAGGTCAGTTCTGCTAAGTAAAATGTATGCTCTTTTTGTAAAAGGTGCGTAAACGTTGCTTCATTTCCAGAAAATGCTGAAATAATGCACCTCTGCCTATGGAAAGCAAATCTGTCTTTTAGTCAATATCTTTTATTCAACTAAACCTCACTCACCTGCATAGCCAAGTAATTTACAGTTGATAAGGAATTAGCTTTCAGGTCTTCATGCATGCAAATCCCATATTGTCATATCTGCAGGAATTCTTTTATATTCCATTCACAGGCATTGCTGACAAGATCAGCATTCGATGCCCCTTCCTAATTGCACTTGAGAAGGTGGTGATGAGATTGTCATTAACTTAAGGAAGCATAGAATAGAACGTGCCCCATCTACATTAACAGGGACAAAGTAGAAAAGGTCAAGAGCTCCAAATTCTTAGGTGTCTAGATCACCAGCAACCTGTCCTGGCCCCCCCCCCCATGATGAAACTATAGTTAAGAAAACCCACTAATGCCTCTACTTTCTCAGAAGACCAAGGAAATTTGGCATATTAGCTATGACTCTCACCAACTTTTACAGATGCAGCGCCATAGAAAGCATTCTTTCTGGTTTTGTCACAGCTTGGTATGGCTCCTGCTCTGTCCAAGACCACAAAAAAACTACAAAAGGACGTGAATGTAGCCCAATCCATCATGCAAACCAGCCTCCCATCCATTGACTCTGTCTATACTTCCTGCTGCGTCAGCAAAGCAGCCAGCTTAAGGACCATACATACCCCAGACATTCTCTCTTCCACCTTATTCCGTAAAATGATACAAAAATCTGAGGTCACGTATCAATCAACTCAAGAACAGCTTCTTCCCTGCTGCCATTGGTCTTTTGAGTGGACCTAACTTGCATTAAATTGATCTTTCTCTATGTCCTAGCAATGACTGTAACACTACATTCCACACTCTCTTGTTTCCATCTCTATGAACGATATGTCTTCTCCCTGTAACCCCACACATTATTCCTTTTCATATAACAATTCAATTATTTCTTGACTGCATTGATTGAAGCAGCCTCCACCACATGCTCAGATAGTGCATTCCAGATGCCAACCAGGTAGGTTACAGGGACAAGTCAAGAGAATAACATTAGATGAATGGAAGCAAATTAATATGGATAGTGGAATCTGAAACCAAAGAGAAAATGCTGGAAAATCTCAACAGATCTGGCAGCATCTATGGGGCTTTAACAAAGAGTCATCTGGACTCGAAATGTCAGCTATTTTCTCTCCTTACGTATGCTGCCAGATCTGCTGAAATTTTCCAGCATTTTCTCTTTTGCCATTAGATAAATGGTTCCTTGAGAGAGGTAGCACCCAATAGCTAAATCCTTCAATGATTTGTTTTGATTTATTGTCATATATGTTAGTGTACAGTGAAAAGTATTATTTCTTGCGCACTATACAGGGAAGGCATACCGTTAGAAAGTTCCTTCTCTTGTTTCCATTGCTTCTTTTCACAGTGTTTGTTACAGTGTAAAAGGAGACCATTCAGTCCATTGTGTCATCACTGATTCTTCTTATGAGCAATTCACTTAATGCCATTCTCTCACCTTCACCTGTAACCATGCACATTCTTTCTCTTCAAATAATAGACTAATTCCCTCTTGAAAGCCTAGACTAAATCTGCCTCCATTATATTTGTAGATAATGCATTTCAGACCTTAACTACTCACCCTGTGAAAGTTGTTCCTCATATCATTTTCGCTTGTTTTGCAGATTACTTTAAATCTCAATCATTTTCAATTCTTTCACAAGTGGAAAATTTCTCCCTATTTATTCCATCCAGACCCTTCTTGATTTTGAATACATCTATCAGATCTCCCCTTGACCCCCTTGAAGAATTAAAAAAATGGCTGAGGTATTAAATTTGTACTTTGTTTCTGTCTTTACAAAGGAAGACATGATTATGTGCCAGAAGTGCTGAGAGAAGTGTTTTTTAGTGCAAAACTGAACGAAATCAGCATTAGAAGAAAATGGTTTGGGGAAAATTGATGGGATTGAAGGTAGATTAAATCTCCAGGCCTTGATAAGCTTCATTCTAGAGTACTTAAGGGAGTGGCCCTGGAATTAGTAGATCCCTTGGCGGTTATTTTCCAAAATTCTTTGGACTCTGAAATAGTTCCTACAGATTGGAGGGTAGCTAATGTAAGCCTACTATTCAAAAAGGGAGTTAGAGAGAAAACAGGGAACTATAGAACAGTAAGCTTAACTGGGGAAGTTGCTACAGTTTATTACCATGGATTTCATAACTCAGCATTTGGAAGCTAGTGATATAATCAGACAAAGTCAGCATGGATTTATAAAAGAGAATTCATGCTTGATGAATCTGTTGGAATTTTTTAGGATGCAACTGGTAGAGTTGACAGAGGAGAACCTGTGGATGTGATTTATTTAGACAGCTTTTGACAAGGTCTCGCATAATGACTGCTATGCAAATTAAAGCACATGGGATTACAGGTAATGTCTTGAGATGGATAGAAAGCTGGTTAGCAGAAAGGAAGCAAACAGCATAAATGGGTCTTTTTCTGATTGGCAGACAGTGACTGGTAGGATTCTGCAAGGATCTGTGCTAGCATCCCAACTGTTCACATTATACATTAATGATTTGGAAAAAGGAACTGAATGTATTATCTCCAAATATACAGATGATACGTAGTTGGGTGAGAGGGTGACGTGTGTCAGAGATACTTCAACATGATTTGGACAAGCTGTGTGTGTCGATACGTTCATGGCAGGTGTAGTATATTGTGGATAAATATGAGGTTATCCACTTCGGTAGCAATAATAGAAAAATAGATATTTCTTGAATGGGTGTAAATTGAAAGAGGTGGATAGTTAATGAGATCTTGGAGTCTTCGTGCATCAGTTGCTAAAAGTAAGTGCGCAGGTACAGCAGGCCTTCAAACCAAGAGGATTTGCCTCCACGTGTAAAATTGCAGAGATGTTTTGCTGCAATTGTATAGGACGTTGGTGAGGCCACACCTGAAGTATTGTATGAGGTTTCGCTGTCCTTAGTTGAGGAAGGGTGCCCTTGCTGTAAAGGGAATACGGCAAAAGTTTACCAGGTTGATTACTGGGATGGCAGGTCTGTCATATGAGGGGAGAATAGGTCAGTTAGGATTATATTCACTCGAACTTAGGAGACTGAGAAGGAATCTCATTGAAACTTAGAAAATTCCAACAGAGTTAGACAAGGTAGGTTCGAAAGAAAGTGGTGGGGGAGTCTAGAACTAGGGGTCATGGTTTGAGGATAAGAGGTAAACCTTTGAAGACTAAGGTGAGGAGAAATTTCTCCACTCAGAGATGGTGAAAGTGTGGAATTCACTACCACAGAATGTAGTTAAGACCAAACTGTCTGATTTCAAGATGAGATTAAATATAACTCTTGGGGCTAAAGGGAAGGGGGAAGGGGATATTGAATTTGATGACCAGGACGAATGGTGGAGCAGGCTCAAAGGGCCAAATGGCCTACTCCTGCTTCTAGTTTCTATGATTCTCAAAACACTTCGAACTTGTTATCTTCAAAACTCATTCCTGGAATGAAGAACTTCGTTCTCATGAAGCTTTCCTACACTGTCTCCAATATCCTTACATCTTTCTTAGTGTGATGCATAGACCTGGACACAATACTCCAGCTGCAACTGAGCCCATGACTTATACAAATGTAATGTAACCTCTTTATTTTTATACTTAATACCCCTATTTAAAAAGTGTGTCTGGAACAAACTACCAGAGGAGATAGTAGAGGCAGGTACAATTTTTTCTTTTAAAAAGCATTTAGATACATGGGCATGAAGGGTATAGAGGGATATTAGGCAATTGGGACTGGCTTAAGCGTTTTAAACAAAAATGGGTGGCATAGAGAAATTGGGCCGAAAGGCTTGTTTCCATGCTGTAAACTTCTATGACTTTATAAGCCAACCTTCTCAACTCCAGAATCAGCTTAGTGAATCTCTTCTGCATCCCCTCCAATGCCAGTATATCCTTCCTCAAGTAAGGAGACCAAAACTGTACACAGTATTCCAGGTGTGGCCTCACCAGCACCTTATATAACATAATCCTGCTGTTTTTAAACTCCATCCCTCTAGCAATGAAGGACAAAATTCCATTTGCCTTCTTAATTAACTGCTGTACCTCAAACCAACTCCTTGAGATTCCTGCACAAGGACACCCAGGTCCATCTGTGCAGCAGCATGCTGCAATTTTTTACCATTTAAATAATAGTCCATTTTGCTGTTAGTACTCCCAAAATGGATGAACTCTCATTAACCAACATTGTACTCCATCTGCCAGACCCTCACCCACTCACTTAGATTATCTATATTCCTTTGCAGACTTTCAACATTACTCATTTTGGTGTCATTTGTGAATTTTGATACATTATACTAGGTCTCCAGCTGCAAATCATCTATGTAATCATAAACAATTGCAGTCCCAACAAAAATCCCTGAGGCACTTCACTAGTCACTGATTGCCAACCAGAAAAACACCCACTTATCCCCACTCTTTGCTTTCTGTTTGTTAACCAATCTTCTATCCATGCTAATACATGACCTGTAACACTGTGCACCTTTATCTTATGTAGCAATCTTTCGTGCAGCACCTTGTCAAATGCCTTCTGGAAATCCAGATACACCACATCCATAGGTTCCCCATTATCCATTGCACATGTAGTGTTCTCAAAGAATTCCACCCTTAGCCAAACATGATCTGCCCTTCATGGACCCATGTAGCATCTTACTAATGGGATAATATATATCCAGATGTCTCGCTGTTTCTTCTTTGATGATAGATTCAAGTATTTTCCTACTACAGAAGTTAAGCTAACCAGCCTATAGTTATTTGCCTTTTGTCTACCTCCTTTTTTAAACAATAGCATCACATTTGCTGTTTTCCAATCTGCGGGAACCATCCCAGAGTCCAGCGAATGTTAGCAAATTACCACTAGTGCCTTTGCTATTTCTCTCGCCATTTCTTTTAGTGCCCTGGGTTGCATTCCATCAGGACCGGGGGACTTTGTCTATCTTTAGCCCCATTAACTTGCCCAACACTACCTTTTTTGTGATAATGATAGTTTCTAGGTTCTCACGTGTCACAGCCTTCCTGGTTTCTGGAGAATGACAGGATAAAAATACCAAGCAATAAACAATAGGTGAGGGAATGGAAAGCTCACAAAGTAAGAGAACACCTCTGCCCTCCCCCCAAGCTAAAAGATTTTCGTAGAAAATTAAGGCTCGGAAAGTTTCAGAAGGACGGTGGGAAGAAAGAGAGATCTGTAAATGTGATTTTAGTTTAATGTGTTGGTAGCAATAAGCTAATGCAGGTCAGGGTATGTGGGATTTAGTGTAATACAAGATGTAAGCAGCAGAGTTTTAGACAAAATGGGGTTTGCGTTAGATGGATATCCAAAGGCAATGAAGAAATAATTTCTTGACTATTAGAAGTACAGATAAAGGTTTTGGAGTGCTCTGATACAAGGAAAGAATATAGGTAGGTAATACTGTGGAATTTAGTAGTCATAGTGATAAGTTGTTGGATATGAAATTTGAAGCTTGCTTCAGGGTTGATTAAAACATCTAAGTTGCACAGAATCAGATTCAGCCTAATTTAGCAGCAGCAGAGGAAGATATGAACAAAGAACAAAACAACACGGGAAACAGGCCCTTCGGCCCAACGAGCCCGTGCCGCCCCCCCCCCCCCCCCCCCCCCCCACCACCACCACCACCCACCACCAACCACCGATGTTCCCACCTCTACCCATGATCCCTGTCTATGTTTATAGATCTATGGATTAAAAACCAAATTTGAGACAATTTAGGGAGAACTTGTTTTGCCACATAGCCTAAGAGCACATCTTTGGGATGTGGGAGGAAACTGGAGCACCTGGAGAAAACCCACGCAAGCACGGGGAGAATGTGCAAAATGTATCTTGCTTTTTCATTGAATTTGATACTCTACTGAAAATGTGTAGCTTAGTCAAAACTTGTCCAATAATCAATTTAGCAAAACCAATTTAATGATGGACAGGGAAGGCTGATTGTGATCACCATACATCTAGAAACTGACCAGATATCTGTAATGTGGAAAGAAAAGAAATGTCACTCCTTTCATGACAACAGGTCTTCCCAAAGAGTTTTACCACCATTGACATACTTGTTGAAGTGTAGTCATGCAATTGAATGCAGAAAATGCACTTGCCAATTTGCACACAGAAACATCCCACAAGTAGCAATGGGATAATGAGTGAGTGCACCTGTTTTTGTGGTGTTGATTGACAGATAGGTATTGGCCAGAACACCAAGAATGACTCATTTGCCCTTTAAGATTGTGGGTCCTAAAACTAAACTTCAAGTTAAACATCTGAAGGTTGGACCTTCAACAGTACAGCATACCCTCAGCATTGATTTTTGTGCTCAAGTCCTGGAATGGAACTTGAACACACAACCTTCTGAGTGTGAGACAAGAGTGCTCCCAACTGAGCCCAGCTGAGAGATCCAAGAATAAATCCTTGGATTGTCCTGAGCTATGACAGAACCATGTAAAATGTAATGAAGTCTCAAATCTTGGTGTAGCTACTTGACTCTCAAGTTGAAATTTTAATTTAGAAAATCTTACCTTGGTTGAATTTCCCCCAGCCATGCTTTAGTCCATTTCCTTTTTGGTGCTTCCCCATTTTAATTTTTTGTAATCCTTTAGTAGGCAAATTCAAGAATTGCGAAACCTAGCTCCTTTCCCCTCTAGAATATAAAGTTTTTTTTAAACTAAGGTGGAATTTAACCTGTCATATTCACACCTGTGTGATTACTTCAATTCTTAAAGAATTAATCTATTCTAGAAAATGTCCCAAATAAATTTAGCAGTGTCTTTGTCAATGACACAGTTAATAAAAGCATACAGATCACAATCCCAGGTTCAATCACTGATGTTCAATCACTAACTATGCTGTACTGGCAGATGTTAGATTGGAATAGACCTCTGCACTTGGGTTACGCATCACTGCATTAATTAACTTTCATATCATTAAGTTTAAGGAGGGAAGATTCAGTCCAGATAATCACTATACCATGATCATTGCTAGAGAGTGCGTATTAAGCGAGAATGGAGCAAATTTCAGCTATGATTATTTCCATTTATTTCAAATTCCATAAAAGATAATTACTTCAGCACACTAATGTGCCATTGAACTACGCCACTGAAGGAGCTTATATCTCTCAGAAAAGGAGAGGTTTGGCCCAAGTTTGGTTTAGCACTTTTTTAACACCTGATATATTTTAAGTTTGCAAGCATTGCAGAAATAAATCACAGCCATTTACAAGGTGACGAATTGAAATAGCCTACTGTGCTTGAGGTTCTAATGTGCCTCTGCAGTTTGGCTACTGCTGAACATGACTGATTATCCACTAAGTAGTTTTCTTATTTTAGCCAAGTTATTAATTAAGATAAAATTAAGTTACCTTGACCTATTATGCATTTCTGTTCCTGAAATAGTACTGATCATCTCAGAATTATAGCTGCCCATTTACAAATGATTTGAAACTATTTTTAAGGTATGATATTTGGATAGCAGTTAAGGCTGTATTTATGCTTAGTTAATCTGAGAATGTAACAATGGATTTCTCCTTAAACTACTGTAATCCTTAACATGATATTGTGAGACTTGGAGTATGTCTTTGTAGCTTTGTTACTCTTTTCCTTTTCAGTGGAATAGAAATTGGCTAGTTTCAACGTACTGAAATGCTATCATTAGAATCAAAGTTAATATGATAGAAGTTACATTGGTGTAAAAGGCTTATAATAACTATTTTCATTTCAGAGCTGATCCACTATCAAATGTAGAATTAAGTTTTACCACCAAAGAGGACGCGATTGCCTTTGTGGAAAAGAATGGTATACTATTTTTCTTTAAACCTGGGTGTTTGAATTTAAAATTGCTTTTTGTTTATGATTGTGAACTTCTGCTGTAGCTTTATGTTGCAAAATTATATTACCATTTTGTTTCTGATTAAATTAATAGATCTGAATATTAATCACATAGCTATTGTTTCTAAAAAGAATGGAAATTATTTTCAAAGCTTTATTAAAGTAGTTGTCATTATATAAATAAGAGTGTAGTGCAAGTTAGTTAAGTCTTAGGTAAACCTTTCTGGTCGAATTTTCTTCTCTGATCCAATCTGTGGAAGAGGGCATGGTGCTTTGGAAGATCAGGTGAATTTTGATAGATGCTTTAAGGATAATCATTTTTTAAATAGGTTAAGGAATTCTAGATATGATTATAAAAATCAAGGAGTGACAAATTTATATAAAACCTTAAAATTTCAGTTAAAATAAGATGGAATACTCAGTTTCACAAATTCAAAACATTGAAATTTTAGGGAGATTTTGTATAGATTCATTAGGATGCTTCCAAGTATAAAGTATTATAAATATGAAAAACATCTTGGAAAGATTAGACCTGTTTTCACAGAGTGGTGTATCTTATGAGACAAAATAATGCAAGTGTGTAAAACAATGGGGCAGCACAGGACGCAGGTTCAATTCCTGGCTTGGGGTCACAATCTGTGCAGAGTCCGAATGTTCTCTCCGTGTCTGCATAGGTTTCCTCCAGGTGCTCTAGTTTCCTTCCACACTCCACAGTCTGGTTGGATGCATTGGTCATGCTAAATTCTCCCTCAGTGTACCCAAACAAGCGCTGGAGTGTGGTGACTAGATTTTCACAGTAACTTCATTGCATTCTTAGTGCAAGCCTACTTGTGACACTAATAAATAAACTTTTCAAATAGTAAATAGAAGCAGGCTATTTTCAGTAGTTAAAGGATAAAGAATTACATAGATACATTAGATACAAGATTAAAAATTAACTTTAGGAAAGAGAGCAGGAAAATCCTCTTTACACAGATAATTGTGAGCATGTGGAGTTTGATCCCAAGTTTAAACTTAAGGCAGTAAATTTATCAATGTTGAATAATAGATTATACAGAATGAAAAAGCTCGTAGGGATATGGGAACAGGCCGGGTAGAAGTTGCATGGAGAGTGACCACAAAGAGGATATGGTTGGACTGAATATATTGTTTCTTTATTTAAACTTGTGTTTGTATTTCTCTGTATTGCATAGGAGGATGACGGATAATGCAATTTGTTACTTCAGACTTAGAACATCTAGTCAGTAATATATAAATGCTCTCTGAAAAGGCAGTCTGCATTCTGTATCCTACAAAAACCAAACCATGAATATTGTAAATTTCACCTTATTTACAACTTCAAAACTTTTCCCTGTAATATTTTTTAGAAATTGTACATACCGTTGTGATCTATGTCAATAAATATCCAAAATAAAGTTTTGAAGTGACTTTAATCATGTTTAAAATAAAGTTCTTACACAATAAAATGTTTCTTTTTCACCACAGGTTGGAGCTACGAAGTAGAGGAAAAGAAGGTCAAGGTGCCCAGACCAAAATCATATGGTGCAAACTTCGCTTGGAACAGAAGGACTAGGGTGTCAACCAAATAAATGGCACTATCGCAGTTGTCTATTTGACTAAAAATAAAATCAATTGTTGTATTTAGTTACTCTAATATCTGAATAAATGTAATCTTTACCAATTATTTTTGCATAACTTCTTTCATAGAATTTATGTTTTCCCTAAATTTCATTTTTCCCCCTCACAATGGCTCACAATAATGTACAGATTCTCATATGGATGTGACCATGCACATCAGGTAAGCATCCATTGCTCCAGTTAAGAAATATTCAAGCTCCTCACATTGAAATATTCAAGCTCCTCTGCAGCTGTCAGATTAAAGAGATAACTAAAAAAAGAGCTTAGTTCATTCCAAGCCAGAAGTATTCAATGTGAGCTACATCATGGACCACCATAATTTGGTGGTATAATTCTGTGTTTCTCAAGTTGAGTTTGTAGAAAAAGAGGGCTTTGCATCTTTTGTTTCAGGTCATTAACTTTTCCTCAAGCAAGTTGTGAAATAATGGACTATACAAATAGAATGATGTGGAGTTAGGCTGGTATAACATGCCAAATAATTCTGGTGATCTCATCTGCAAGTGCAAAGCATGGTAGATTTCTTAAAATTGAGAACTGTTTGAAACTGCATGATAAGTTTTGATTTCAATAAAACTTTGAGGCAAAAGACCATATTGCAGAGTGCATTTACATCTTAAAGGAAGAATAAATGAAATATTGACTATAGTAAATGGTATTGACTATAAAGAAAAACAAATGAAGTTGCTGTCTGTAGAGAGAGCTTAATAGCTCAAGGTGAGAGAAGGATCACTTACCAAATTGAGAGGATTTTCTTGTATCCTGTCCAGAAGTGTACAAAATCTGTGATGATCATGTTATGTCTGCAAGAAAGTTGTATTCCCAATTTTCATAATATATGCTTTAATCAGTATGGACACAAGACTGAAGCGAACTCCAGATCTCAAATTATTTTATTAGAACCAGGGAGAGACAGACAAGGATACAAATCAACAGAACAAGTGTGATCATCCTCCAGCAAGAGGACAGAACCCTGCCTAACTATCAGTCAACCCAGGTATTGAGGGAGAGAGGGACTAATTCATTTTCAGTTCCAAAGCTTTGCCTCTGCAAAATGTAGCCACAACTTCAAGCGGGTACCCAGAGGCTTCCTATTTCCATCCAACCAAAGAGCCACGCGAGACAACCCATCCAGCTGCTCACATGTATTTTAAAAGGACTAAGATTTAGACAAAGGATCTTTGACAAAGGGTTACCTGGACTCAAAACATTGGCTGTATTCTCTCTCCACAGATGCTGCCAGACCTGCTAAGGTTTTACAGCATTTTCTTTTTTGGTTTCAGATTCCAGCATCTGCAATAATTTGCTTTTATCTAAGATTTGGATACGTGGTTTACTACTTGTATTTTCCATTGCAAGAAACCTAAAAGCATATTTTGCCACTAGAATCCATCTTTGCTTGTGTGCAAGAGGAGGGCATGTGTTTCATTACATTTATATTTTGGGATGTTGTGTGAAGAAAGATTAGCCTTTTTGATTTAAATTTTCCTGAGTCTTTTTGTGTTTATTTGTATTTTATTTGTATTGTGTTTATTGTATTTATATTCAAAAGATTTGAAATACTTCCTCTAAAGCACATCATGTTGCAGACAACTGAGAGGTGAGGATATAGGGGAAAAGTTATTCCATCACCTCTACTCATCCATAACCGATCCTAATAGTGTTTTCCAACTGATAGAAAAAATATTTAAGTTTTAGGTGGCCTTAAGCTTTCTAGAATTATAGGCTTCAAAACAGCAGCATGAATTTGCTTTGTTCTTTCAATATGGTAAAATATTCAAAGGCAAGAGTGTTATAAAACATAACTGAAGTCAGAACCCTGACAGATATTTAGACATTCAACTAAAGCTTAATCAAAAATATTGGTTTTAAGGAGCATCATAAAAGAAAGAAAGAGAGGTGGCAGGTTTAGAGAGGGAACTCCAGAGCTTAAGGTCCCAGCAACTGAAGGCACTGACGTGAATGAGGGCATAACTAATTTCAGAGAGGTGCAAAGAGCCAGAATTAAAGGAGTATGGATATCTTCGAGGGTGGGAAGAGGTGATAGAGAAGGGTCAGGCAAATGTAGGAATTCATAAACAGGAAAGAGTATTTCAAAATCGAGGCATTGCTCAACTTGGAGCTAACCTAGGTCAGCAGCATGGGAGATGGTAAATGGAACTTGCTGCAAATTTGATGACTGTTGTTCATGTAGGCACAATAGTTATGTGTTAGTTCAGTTTTTGGTCAATGGTAACCTTCCACGATGGCGATAGTCAGGAATTTAGCAACAATAATGCCATTGAATGCCATGGGCAATGGTCTGATCCCCTCTTATTGGAGACAGTCAACTTGCCAATTGTCAGCCCAAACCTGGATATCGTCCAGGTCTTGCTACATTTGAAAATTTGAAATGTTACTTCAGTATCTGAAGAGTCGTGAATGGTGCAAGCATTCCACCCTCACTGTGTCATTGATGAAACAGCTGAAGATAGTTGGGCCTACGATACTCCTGCAGTGATTTCCTGGAGCTGAGATGACTATCCTCCTACAGCCACAACCATCTTGTTTTGTGCTAGGTCCCAGAGCAATATCCTGCATCTCTGGATTACTAATCCTAACAATACCATTACACTAATAGGAGACTCCAGGTGGTTGAAGATATCACTGGCAATGGTGAGACAAAAAAGATGAAAGTTAGAGGAGTGCAGAATTTGAGGAAGCTCGTATGAGTGAACTATAAAGAGGGGCAAAAATTAAAACACAAACATGGGTATTTTAAATTGAAAGCAATGAGGGCCAGAGAGCAAGGGTAAGGTTAACGAGCAAACAAGACTTGGAACAAAGAAGGATAGATTATGGGCACCAGTTTTGATTAAGCTGAAGTTTACAGAATGTGGATGGAAAGACAGCCAGAGACCATTGAAATATTGGAATGGAAGTGACACACATGAATGCAGTTTTCAACAGTAGATGGGCAAGGGTGCATGATATGGAGATGACGCAGGTAATCTATGATGACTTAACTTGGGTTGATTTGGATCCTGAGTTGAGAGTGGCTGATTCAACTGGAGATAGTGGAATAGATTGGATTGTTGGCAGGCATAATTAGTAGGTACAGGAAACCTAATACCATGGCTGAAGACATCCCAATGTTTTAACTGAAGGAAGCTGCATCCAGGTTACAGTCAGTGGAGAGATGGATATCAGGACTGGAGAACAAAAGCTGGATGGTCATTAGCATGCAAATGAGCTTGAACATGTCTTTGGATCACAAAGAGGCATTATACAGATGTGGAAAAGGAGGGAGCCCAGGTAAGATCCTTCAGGTCTCGTGATGCAGGGACTGGAAATGAAACTTTTTATGGAGGTACTCTGGCAATCAGATGAGTAAAAGTGGATGCAAGCAAAAATCAGTCCCACTGAGCAGGACAATGGAAGAGAGACATTAGAGAGGATAGTGTGGTCAAATGTGTCAAAGGCTGAAAGGTCAAGGAGGATGAGGATTAGACAAAAGGAATGCTCTGAGCTTGTACTTCAACACCCTGGTATGAAATCTGTGTGGTCTTTGTTTTCTCAACAGTCCCTGGTCTGTTGTTGAGACCTCTGTCCTAATGGCACATAAGAGGCTTATGACAAAATAATTGCACATGGAATTGAGGACAATTTGGTCACATGAATAGATGGTTGAAGAGTAGAAAACAAAAATTCACTGGAGTTTTTCTCGGTACTATTACTTATTAAAGACAAATAACCTGGGTTTACTAGTTGAATGAGTCCTCTAAAATTTCTGCCAATGCCAAATTGGCATGACAAATTATCAAGAATTATGACAACTTTGAGGATGGGTTCGACTGACTAGCAGGGTAGATATATCATTGGCGATTGCAGTTTAAAATACACTTTTAAAGGAAATACATCTCACTGATTTTAGGTGGAATAACAGAGCAAAAAGCGTTTTTTTTGTGCTGTTGGAACATCACATAGTTAAGGTCATAATAACGGAACAGTCCTGAATTTTGTAGCTTGAATCTCAGAAAACAAAAGCAGTGACATAATATTGCATTTGTACAATAAACTAAGTTAAACTGGCATTATTCTGTGTGAAATTTTAACTACCCATTATGGAAATTATGTTAAAAGTAATGGAAAATCACAGAGTAGAGTCACAAAACTCTTACAAACAATAAGGGTGTTATTCTATGAAAAAGATTTGTGAAGTTTAGGTTTACTCACTCAAGTAGAAAGGTGAAGGAATGACCTAATAAAGGTTTGCAATATAAGTTATAGTTTGTTCTTTGCTGATCAGAAAAATACTCCACGGCAAAAAGTACAAATTAAAAATTAATCACAAAAAAAATTCAGAAAATATTTTACGTAGTGATTTAAAGTATAAAGTTCTAAGCCATGCACCATTCTTAAAGCAGTCTTTTAAAAAAAATTAGATGATCAGTGCTAGAAGACATGCAAGTAGAGCTAGAGGAGCTGGCTTGAGAAGGAAAAATCAAAACATTCTTTTATAAGCCCAATAACCTGTTTCCATGTTGTACTATTTTATATTACAATGAGTTGCTGAAGTACTCATAATCCTATTTTATTGTGTATCATTGTGGAAGGAAGTACATATATTTTATATTGCAATTGCCATTATCAAAGCTGACTATGCAATATTTTTATTTTATATTCTGACCTTTTTTGTATTCAAGATGACCTTTGTTTAAATTGTTGTGCTGAATTTGATTCAAAGTCTAAGTGGACTTTATACTTTAATATTATCCCAAAATCTGGCCATCTGAAATAAATAATTCTCAGTGATCTGATATGAAATTTAAAAAGATATTCATCACATTGATTATAAATTGGATTATATATGGACTTAGTGTTCACAAATCCTTGTTCTTTTGATTGTTTTTGTCCAAAATAATGAAAGGGCTAAGTTGGCTTCTAAATTAATTTTTTAATCAGTCAGCTGTGTATCTGATTTGCAGAAAAAATCTTCACATTAATTCATCAAGACATTAACATGATTTTAGTTACTTGATTTACAGTGCACAATTGCCTTGAGCCCAAATATCGAGAGCATGTGGACTCTCAAGAATTATATAATTAGAATTTAATCAGCTAAATCCAAACAGCTTAACTTCCAATCACTAGTGTACTTCTTGCTGCTATTCAACCAGGAGCACATGTGTTAGAACATAAGAAATAGGAGCAGGACTAGATTACATGGTCCCTCAAGTCTGCTTCAACATTCAGTACGATCATGACTGATCATCAGCTTTAACTCTGCATTTTCACCTCATCCTCCTTATTCATTGACTCCCGCTGGACCAAAATTCTGCCTATCTCAGTCATAAATATATTCAATAATCTTGGGTGGAGAATTCCAAAAAGATTTAAAACTCTTTGAGTGAAGAAATTTCTCCTCATCTCAGCCCTAAATGATCAGCCCTTTATCCCTGTGTTCTAAATCCCTCAGCCAAAAACAACCTTTCAGTGTCAATTCTGTTAAGGCCCTTCAGAATTGTGTATTTTTCGATGAGGTCACTTCTCATTTTTTTAAACACCAGAGAGTACAGGCCAATTTATTCATCCTTTCATCAGTGGATGACTCTCCCAGCCAGGTACCTTCAATGCATTGTTTATCCTTCCTTAAGTATGGAGACCAAGACTACTCCCAAGTGTTGTCTCACTAAAATCTTGTATAATTGTAGCAAAGGGACCCTCTTTGAAATTTTGGGATATTTGAAAAGTTACCAATGGGAAGAATCTCAGCTCCTATTAACAATTCAAATTCTCTGATGAGCCAGCCTAACTGATCAACTACAAATAGCACCATGGGTAGTGTGGTATTATCTGATACAGGTATCGGAATATCAAGCCTATCCCTCCCCCACCCCTGCAATCAGGACATATTTGGCATTAGGCACATCACACCAGCTTAATCCCTAAGTAATTCATTTACCTTTTCACCCTCCTAGCAAGATTAGTGGAGAACTTATAAGGGAGTTTGAACTTTTGGCAGTTAGAAGGATAGCAAGAGCACTTGTTAAGCAGAGTAACACTCACCGTAGAATGAGTTGTTTTGCAACAATACTTCTGTGCTATCATTTAATGCATCATTTCATCAACTGTTAACATGACAAAATGTTCTCTTATCAATTCCAAATTTATCTGCCTGCCACCTTAACTAAGTGAGATGCAAACAATGAAATGAATGGGACAAGTTCTGGAGGAAGTGACTTTAGTTTGGTCCCATAGGGGTAGAACTAATTGACCTGTATATCTGGGGAGGAGGGAATTGGGCAACTGGAACACATAGTGGTAATCCAATTGAGGGGTTCAGACACTTCACTGGGCTGTTTCTTGTTATTAAGTTTTGAGTTGGCATTTGCAATCATACGCTACAACACCTATCTTTTTATGTATAGTATAATTTTCTTTTATCTCTGCTCCTGCTATTCCTTGGTGACACTGAATGTTTGTACACAGAATGTTCTGAGTATTTATTTGACTATAGTTAACTATATAAAAAATGATGGTATCATGTTCTTTCAGATGGTGAATTACAACGGAATCAGCCATAATAGTACATAGTAATAGGAATTAGGATATCTAATACACTACTAGAGCAACATGATGGCACAGTGTTTAGCACTGTTACTTCACAGCCTAGAACCAAGATTCAATTCGGTCTCAAGTTACTGTCTGAGAGCTTGTACATTCTCCCAGTGTCTCCCAGGATTTCCTCCGGTTTCCTTCCGCATGCCAAAAATGTACAGGTTAGGTGGATTGGCCGTGCTAAATTGCCCCTCAGTGTCAGCGGGATTAGCAGAGTTATGGGGATAGGACATGGGAGAGATTGTTGTCGATGCAGGCTGGAAGAACCAAAAGGCCTTCATCTGCAGTGTAGGGATTCTGTGATTATAATTAAATGTAAGATTAAGCTCAAATCAAATATATGGTCCATATTAACATTTAGTTTAGAGTATCCATATGTAGGGAGCCTATACTATGTGGATGACGTAAATGAAACAATGCTAGAACTCACGCACTCAGTGGATGGATCAGTCTTCAATGAGGTATCTCTTAACCCGCAGTAATGAATTTCATTGCGAATGTTCTCACGCACACTTACATCTAGAAACGTGACTCAAACTATTTCAGTCGTGTCCCAAATACTGTTGGGAATACATTTTTTATTGCGGCGTTTGTTAAATGGAAATTTTGCTTTCGAAAACGCCCTAGTAATTCGCCTAGTTAGTTACTGGTGGCTGAGTTTCGCTCGTGTGTTTTTTGTTTGATTTAGCAGGGTGGGGCATTGCATCATGAAGAGGAGGACATTCCAACCATATTCCTCTTTGGTTGCTGAACCACAAAACAGGAAGGATACGGATCCTGGAGACTTGCTTCATTCTGCCAGTCTTGTGCACTAATGGGCACTAAGGGAGACTAACCTGGGCTTATTTGAAAGTGACCATGGAAAGATACTTAACCACCCTGAAAAAAATTGCTGCTTTTGGTTTGACTCGAAACATTGGTTAAAGTTGCCACCAACCTGACTAAAACTCTACACTGAATTCTTTACAGTTGAATGCAGTTTTTTTGTACAACTTTGCAGTTTCTCTCTAGACAGTAAATACGGGTGCCTTTATATTGCTATGTTTTGTCAATGTGTAAGTGCCAACTTGGATTTACGTTGACAATCTTTCAAAACAAAACGTAGCAGGTAGCTCGGGTGAGGTTGCCTGCTCCAAGGCTACACCTTGCATGAGAATTATTCGGAAGGTTAGTGGAGAATTATCCTCCCAGTTTACGCTCTGTTAACGAGGAAGTGAAGTGACAGTCACTGCAGCCTTTTGCACATGGCTCTAAAATACACACACCCGGAATTCCCAGCCATGTGCTTATTTGGAATAAAATGCAAAGTCCATTCTCACGAACTTCAATGTGAAATGCCGCTTGGTCTACCCGCCGAGCATTACTACACTTTGAGTGCCAACCTGCGGCTGCCATTGCAACACCAGCCTCCTTCAATCCCGTTCTCACGTTTGCCATTTTATCCCAGTAACCAGGAAATGGGTTAAAAAAAACGCAACCGCAAAATTTCCCTGCAACTTTTAAAATATTTCTCAGGCATGTCAGCAAAAAAAAAGCCTGCCTTGTTCTGAGGTTAAAAAGGAACAGGGGCATGTCCATGACGCACATTTTGTAATGCGAGTTAGTTTATAGGGTACATTTCTCCCCCAGAGCACTATTGGAAAATAACGTCTGGAATTGTTTCAAAGACCTCAGTAACAACATGTTGCAGCCTATTTCAGTCTAATGCCACAAGTGTTGTAGTAGTTCCCATTGTCACAATGAACATTTGTCATAGTAGTAAATGATTTCCATAAATCACCTTTCAGACCTTGAATGTTTTATACTGCATTAGCTAAAGCTCTAATCGCCCGTCTGCAAATGTGGCGAACAAAAGTTATTTCGCGACGTTTTTTTTTGTCATTTCACTTTCTTGTTTTCTCTCGGTTGTGTTCTGCCTGGCATTTAAAATGGTGCCGAATTATTTCTGTGAGGAATAATCACTTCAGCGAACAAAAAAAAGCGTATCAAACCGCCCTATTATAATTACATTCGGTCTTAACTTTTTCAGGTAATGATCCTTTGGCGTTGTCTGTGTCTCATAATGTAACTGTCTGATTTGTTTCCGTTAAGGATGATTGGCCTGTGAATAAATGAATTTTCGTTCAGCAGTTTGAGGTTTGAAGTGTCATTAGTCTACCTGTTAGCATAAATCGCTGCAAGTGATTGTAATTTGGTCAGAATCTTGTGAAACGCGTATTGTTGAGGCGAAGAGTGAAGGTGACAGATACATAAAAACCCCAAAAGGTTCTCACGAAGAAGAAAAAACTAACAGAAGCATGCGTGGCATGCTGCTTAATTTGAGTTCAGATCTGTTCAAAGGATCAGGGGTTTTTTTGATGGTTCGCCTTCCTCCTGTTCTCAGGGTAGATCGACCAACCAACCCCCTCCAGGGAGTATAGGCATGCATTCGCTGCCTCTCCTCTATTTATTGTGCCTTATTTTTTCCCTCTCTCTCGTCCCATTTGACATCATTCTCCTTTTACTCTCAGCTTGTTTTTTTTTATTTTAAATGTTGCTTCTACAGTTATAGATTCCACTCCCCCCACCTCCCCACACAATTTCCCAGGGGCCAGTCCAGGAGCAGATGGGCCGATCGGTTTCCGCTTGTACTGTACCATTATATGAGGGGCAAGGAGTCCATTTGAGACTGTGAAATACTGTAAAAAAAGAACCCTGGTTAATAACGAGAGGGTGCGGCGTTGGGGTGGGGGGGACTCCAAATAATAGTGACGTGTGGGAGGACGAAATCGCAGCGTTGTGAAGAAAATGGGCAAACTCTCTCCTGGCTATTGGAAGGAGATCAGAGTTGGCAAAATTGAAAAGCAAGAAGATTAATGGATTGAAGGCAAAGTTCTGACAGCCTTTCCGCTGGTTTCAGTACTTGTTGGGTGGGCTATGTGGTCTGGGATGTCACTTGCTACTTAATCTTGTGTATCTGAAACACTCTGACGTGCTTGGGAGACCCGAGCTAAGTCGGTATAGACATCAATTGATAAGACAGATAAAAGGAAACGGCGCTGAATGACCGTTTAATGCCTCTATAGTACTCCGCAGCTACAAAATAATTAGTACCCCATCAAACTTGCCCCCCAGGCTTTTTTTCGTTTCCTTTTTTGAAGCAGAAAATGCCGTGTTTGTAAGACATATCTTTTGTTCGGTGACCCTACTCAAACATCCCATTCCACCGGCATTAAAAAGCATGAGAAGATGCTAAGTTTAACACAAAGATTTCACAATCCCATCTTGTAAATTAAAAGTTCTCGAATTGCGTTTTTCTTTCTTTTTAAAGTCCTTTTTTTTAAAGGAAGCCCTGTTGTATTTGAGCAGGTGAGTGATGTTGAATAGTAAACTCTGACCCCGGGACTCTGGAACACTACACAAGCACTAATTCAAAATAAGATGCACTAATTAGTCACATTAACCGGAGAATCCTTTCCAGAAATGCCTTGCAGCCTCCTCGTTTGTTTGCTTGTTGCCCACACTGGCCTGAGAGACATACAGTCCCTGAGCTACTGAGCATGTTGTGCACTGTTGTTTATTTACACAGTAGCACTTTTTTATTTGTCTGTGTCGAGTTCTACTGGACCGCAACATCTTTCGGATGGTGCCCCTGTGCCAAGACATCAGGAAACAATGGCATTCAGAGAAACATGAAGTTGCCCTCGCTCGAAAGCCGGGGAAAAGTGACCATTTTACACAGCCAGTTGTTAAAAGTAACTCATGCATTGGGTGGGGATGGGGAGGGGGGCGTCCCTCCACATCGTTTAAGCAACGCAAAAGCAAATGTATTTCGCGTGGTAGGATGTGTTATCTAATGCATTTCCGAACATGTGCTCGGCTTCAAAATGCAAGTGGTGACAATACGCCCTTTCTTGTTTATCGCTTTGAACGTGGTTAGGCTACACGGTAGTGTTATAAAATGGCAATTTATATTGCATTTGCCAATTGATGTGAGATAAAGCCATTGTACGATTCTCAATGTTGATGGCCGTCACTTCGTGGAGGTGAAATGTTGATACTTTGAAATGTTGACATATTTCAACCAAATAAATGACGTGATTTGCCCTCCGTTCCCAGACTTTCCCCAGAAGGTGGATTAAGATAACTCTGGTCCCGGGAGGAATGGGTTTTGGAGAGCATTGTTGCTCGTTTCACACGTCCATCACACTGAAATGTCAGATTTACACATACCAGGGTTTTATACAAAAATGGCAAAGTTTAACCCACTCCTGTTATTTGAATAAATTGGTTCTGTAAACGCATTGGTTGCATTCGATTTAATTCGGATGAGTCAATAATACACCTGGATGAGAAAGGTGTGAGGAATAATCAAATCTATAGGCCAGGAGACATAATAGCTACGGATTAAGTACGCAGCAAATGTGTCACATTGGTTCTGATCTTTGGGGTGGGTGAATGCAGATCGTATTGAAACAATGTTTGAAACACGTCCTGCAGAAATTCTATGTTGGTTATTTAATCGTTCTTTAAAACAAGCGTTTTTAAATTGAGGGCCAGGCTTGGAGAAATCCCAAGGATGTGGTTGACATGTTGCCTAACAGCTTGCCCCCAATTGCTAGAGAGCAGACCAAACAGGCGATTGTTTTGCACAAACACATTACTCATCAGTTGCTCAGTGCTGACAAGTTATGGCTGTCTGAACTTGGGAAAGTCAAATGAATGTTGGCAGTTAGTTTGTCAGGTAAACCTGTGGTCAGATGTCATTAGGTTCAGGGTGTGCGCAGAGGAGGGTTCTTTTATAACTCTGTGTAACCGAAGACCACTGCTATTTGTTCTGTTGTGGGGACTGGGACATGTTTTTAGAAGAAGAAAAACGAAGTTTCAGCGCTACCGAATGGGAGGTGTCAATGGAGATGGTATCCATTTGTTAGACACACATATACTTGTCAAGATTGTGGGAAGTTAATGGAAAATGATCCTTCGTGTAAATTAAAACCAGATTTTTCAATAAACGAAGACTGAACATGTAATATTTATTATTTCTCCCTTGAAAGAAAAACAGGTCGATTGAAGGGTGAACTAATGGAGGTCATTAAAGTAATGATAGGTTCCAATAGTGTGGTTACTGTTTCCTATTGTGAGGAAGAGCGTGACTAGAATTCATCATTATTCACCAAGGGCTCAAACAGGGATTTAGAAGATATTTGTTTATCCAGAGAGTGGTAAGAGTGTCACTGCCACAGGGAATGGTCGAAGTGGATGGTCCGGATGCATTTATGGGGAAGTTGGGCACGGGACGATGTTATAAATGGTCACAATGATAGATCTGGATGAGGAAGGATGAGAAGAAGGGGGAGTGGAGCCTAAATATCAGCGCTGATCGGTTAGGCCGAATGTCCTGTTTCTTTGCCGTTTAGCCTGTGTAACCCATTGTGATGGTACAAGCTTAAATTCAAGCAGCATTTATTGTTGAGAACATATTGAACACGGTGGGGAATGTAATCAAAATGCTTGCACTGAAAACTTGCCCTTATGCTTTTCATTGAATAAGTAGTAAAATAGCGCGACCTCCTTCGATTTTTGGCGGAGCTCCATGTCTTAATACAGATGGTTAAAATGTCACAAGCACACAGAAGTCGGGATAACGACGTTACAACTTGGCTACTCCAAAAAATAAATACACACGAAAAGGACAAAACTGTAGTAGCTTTGAATGAAACAGGTTTTATTGCGAAGGATAAATGAACTACCCCCTCCTTCCTGTCCAGGACCGTGTTTGCTTATGACTAATGTGTACATTATGTATTTCCAGTGAAATGATGATTAATGTAAAAGATATGGGATGGCCTTTTCTGCAGCACCGCAGTAGGATTCTATGAAATAAGCAAGTCCGTTTCAATCAGGAATTGGAATGATAAACAATGGGGGAGTGGATTACACACCATTTATCTCCATGCGGCATTAAAACAGAAAATGTCCAGCATGTCAGGCAGCATCTATGGAACAAAAAAGAACAGGAAAACGACGACCGCTCATCAGAAAGTGGATTTCGGTTTTTTAAAGGATTTTATTTCTATTATTATTTAATTGCACATTCTATTATTTTACCGGAAAATTCCTAGATAGTTTGTTGATTCGAGCCATTCTAGGAAGCTCAGGGTTTAGATACAGTTCAAAGAGACTAGTACAGACGGTCTGTGCAGCACTGAGTGTTACTATGGTCATAAACTGTGGCTGACTCCTCAGTGTAGTTCTGTCTGCCAGTATCAACATGTGTACTTCAACAGCAGCTCAGAAATCTCATCGTGGCATGGTAATTCCTCTTGAAATGTTTGCAATGAGGGGATGTTCAACACTTCTGTTCAAAGACACAGCAAACCTCGCCGGCCCACTCGATCGGCGTCGCATCTACTTATCTTTGGGCGCGCATGGAATTAGAGGGGCAAGTAAATAAATGACGAAAGATTTTTTTAAAAATCTACACGATAGTTTCCACTGACAGCATAGATTGGCCAGCTATAATTCAAATCAAATGGCGCAGGAGCGTTTTGCAAACTGTGCCCACCATATCGTCTCATTCCATCTTCTACCTTTACCCTGGCTATGATTGTAATACTACGTTAGACCATAAGACATAAGAGCAGAATTAGGCCACTCGGCCCATCAAGTCTGCTCCGTCATTCCGTATGGCTGATATGTTTCTCAGCCCCATCCTCCTGCCTTCTCCCCATAACCCGTGATCCACTTATTAATCAAGCACCTATCCAACCTAGTCTTAAAGACACTCAATGATCTGGCCTCTACAGCCTTCGGCAACGAGTTCCACATTCTACACTCCTTTCCTTTCTCTGAACGGTATGCTTTATATAACATGCAAGAAACAACACTTTTCACTGCATATTAATACATGACAATAATAAATCAAAATCGGCAAAGGACGAGCAATCTGTGCAGTTTTACGTGTTTCACATTTTAAGATGTACATTCAGAACGATTACAAATTTGAGGGGGAGGGGTGACCACGTTGTTCATAATTATCAATAGCGAAAGAAATTACCCCCCTCCCCCCAAAAAAATACATTTGGAAGTTTCTCGTTTGTATAGAGGAAAAAAGTCAATGCACTTCTTGAAGTAATGAGTTAATATAAATATCCAGATGGTCTGTTAGTATCGAATTGTTGGACTGCATTCAGCTCTTAATAGTGTGCCATCAAAACGTTCTTAAACATCATCACCTTAAGTGACTTCTCCGGACCATGCTGCTGGAGGAGAGCAGCTTGGCGTATGTTTTTGCTGCATTGTCAACAGGAATAGTTGGCAATGCCGCTCACTGAGGCTACAATTTATTGTTAGCTTGTTATTATGCTTTTACATGCAACCTAAATCATGTAAGCATGCCTATTGAAACTATTTTGTTACAACAGCTGGATGAAGTTGAAAGTGTATGTTAACAATGAGACCACCCTTCTGAAAGTAATTGGTTTCCCTGGAAGAGATCTAGTAACAACCTTCAGCAAAAAAATATTTTCATGCGGTGGATCAGATTTTTTTCATTATTGTTAAAATCATTTCATAATATTTTTCTTTTGATTTTCAACACTGAAACATGTGATTTTAATAGAGGCACGTATTATGTCTTCAGGAATGAGTCCAAATCTCCTCAGTTGGACACAACGGTACTGATCTGAACGTCTTTAAGGACGTATTTTTGTAAATTGTTGTATGACATTATAATGTTATAATGCTTGCAGCCAGCAGTTCTGACCATAGTGTGTGTATCTGAAGGCGAACTATATTTGTGCAAGTCTGTACTGCGGGCCACCATAAACATCATTTGGACAGGTCTGCGTAAGGGAAATGTAAATTCTCTTACATTCTCTTCAGTTTAATAATGAATTAAGATGCGATTAATCCGAATTCATACTCGGATGAAAGCATTCAAAAATCAAAATAAATTTAACATTTTTAATTGAGGTCTTCAAACCCCTTACTACGGTATTTAGACCATGTCTAACATTCACCATTGCCATCATTACATCTGGAAATAGGTCAGTTATCTGTATATATTTCATGAAAACGCGCGCAAATAACATAAGCCCCAACTATCCCGTGTGGTTTCCAGCTTCTGCAAGCTGAAGATGATTCCGGATGCATTAATCTACCGCAGGAACACCAGACTGAACTAGTTTAAAATCCTCCATAGATCTGATTACACTTTGTTCTGGTAAAATGAAGAGTGCTGGGGTATTTGTTGACGGTTTATTAATGGGTAGATGCTTTGTCTTCAATTCTAACACACTGTCCACAGCAAGGATTGTGAGAGATCCACATAAGAACTATCCACGAACAAGTAGTCATTTAAGTACTAAATCTAACCAGTGTTTATTACTGTTGAATAAATGATTACCCCAAATCTTATTTGAACTTTATTCCTTCTGGTACTGGCAAAGGGATTAATTAGGTATTAAAACTCCTCTTCTTATTATCAATTGAATAGGTTTCTTCAACAAACTTTCATGTGAATATATAATATCTTGGTAGGTCAGATTATGTTCTTATTCTTTAAGGATTCTTGAGTTCCATTACATCAACACCAAAAAATAATCTTCTTTTATCTTCCCAATGCCCACTGGGTCATGAGCCAGACTGAGTCTGTGCTTATGTCTGTTTCCTTGGTGAGCTTTTCCTGGAACAGGTTGCTTGCCTGTAGTCAGAGCTATAGCTCAAGAAGTGCCCATCCACATCAAGCATGACTGGGCAGAAGACTGTCCCACTGCATTGTAAGAATTTACAGGTTGATAATTGGCCTATTTGGCCATATTACAGTACCACAGAATAGTTTCAGCACAGAAGGGGGCCATTTTGCCTATTGGACATGATTTACTGTGTCTCCCTACTACATGTTTCACAGTGGTGGAAGTAGCCTGCCATTGGCTGGCAGCAGGATTTTCTGGTCTCACTGCTGTCCATGGAATTTCCTGTTGATTCTATCCTTTCACTGTGGAACCACAACAGGGGACCAGAAGACCCCATTAATGGGAGCAGCTGGATAATTTTGTCTAGTGCTGGCTATTTGAAGGAACAATTCACTCAGTGCTACTCTCCATCTGCTGCAGATAGCTCTGAACTTTTTTTCTATTCAGATAATAATGCAATTCCCTCTTGGATGCATTGATTGAATCTTGCTCCACCATAACCTCAGGCAATGTATTCAATATCTTAACCACTCACTGTGTGAAAATATTTCAAACTCATTTAACACAAGGTGAACTTCTGTGGCCACCAAGTCCTAAAGTGAGACTTGAACAAGCAACTTCCAACTTAGGAATGCTACCCACTGCACTGGAAGATCTTCCTGACTAGCATTAAACGATGATACATTTTATTTCCACATAGCCATTTCCACCTTTATTAGTTAATATTTTCATTATATTCAAATGCCTGTTTGTAAGATGTGATTTTTACAATTACAGTTGTAGTATAATTGTGCTTGTAAGCATAATAAATGCATTTACTTGGTTTAACTGGCTTAATTTCAAAGGAAATTAATGCATCTGAATTAATACAGCAAGCACAGAATACCAGATCAGAAGAGATGTAAATAAATCATAGTTTGAATGCTTAAGAAATATTTGAGACCCTGGATAGTGGTGTGGGAGCAGATGAATGGATAGATTATAGAACCATAGTATCCCTGTAGTGCGGGAGGAGACCCATCAAGGCTACACTGGCAACAATCACACCCAGTCCCCATGGGCCATAACCCCACATATTTACCCTGTTAGTCTTCTTGACCCTGAGGGACAATTTAGCATGACCAATCAACATAACCCACACATCTTTGGATGTTATAGTTCTAGGTACCATAGGATTAATGGCATTTGTAAACATGGACCAATATATTATGAAGTGGATGGCAAGTTTGGAGTGCTGAAGAAGGGGCAATGTGCTTGCTTGAGGGAATGTATTTGAGATGGTTGAAAATGCAGAAGATGATTTCTTGAACGCAGATGCTGGTGGGTAGAAAATAAGAGTAATGGGAATCATATCATCATTCTGAGAGGATATGGAGCAGAAGGACAGGAAATGGAATGGAGTTGATCAAGTGTCTTATCATCCATGGTGGAGGGAAATCCTGATGAAAGACAAATTGGAACATGGCAGAAGCTTTGATGTAAAAGATAGTATCAGCGGAGAAGAAGTGATAGAGATGGAGCATTGGGAAAGGAAATGGGAGTCCTTAGATGGGTGGGAAGAAATATCATCCAGGTAGTTGTCAGAGTCAGTGGGCTTGTATTAGGTATTGAAAGACAACAAATCCAAGAAACAGTGATGGAAAAAACCCAAGGAAAGGGAAGGTCCAAGACAGACCACATAAAGACAAGAGAGTGCTGAAAATTTGAAGCAACATTTGGAAATCAGCGCAAAAGTAGATATAGTGTCAATACAGTCATCTGTCTAGGTAAAGAAGCAACCAGGAATGGAACCTGTATATGACTTGAACATTGAGATTTCAATATATCTCGCTAAAAGGCAAGCAAGAGCTGGGATTTTTCAGATATCTAAAGTACAGCAACTCCTCTTACCTGGATGGAGTTGAGTTAGAAGAAAGTATACTCAATAAAAGCACTAATCAGACAAGACTACTATGAATGGAGAATGATCCAATGAAACATACATAGCAACATACATAGAAAATAAAAGCAGCACGAGGCCTCTGAATCCTTTGAGCCTGCTTTGCCATTTATTATGATCATGGTTGATTATCAAATTCAATACGCTGATCCTGTCTTCCCCCTCCATATCCCTTGACCCATTTACCCCAAGAGCTCTTTCTGATTCCTTCTTGAAATCACCATTTTGGCCTCAACTACTTATTGTGGCAATGAAATCCATAGATTCACCATTCTCTGGTTGAAGAAACTTCTTCTCACCTCAGTACTAAAAGGTTTACCCCTTATCCTAAAACTATGATCCTGAGTCCTATACTCCCCCATCATTGGGAACATTTTTTTCTGAGTCTACCTTTTCTAATGCTGTTAGAATTTTATCAGTTTCTATGAGATCCACTCTCACTCTTCTAAACTCCAATGAATATATTCCTAATCAACTTAATTTCTCCTCATATGATAGTCATGCCTTCCAAGGAATCAGCCTGGTAAACCTTCACTGCATTCCCTTTGTAGCAAGAACATCCTCCCTCACATAACAGCTCCAAACCTGTATATAATACTCCAGGTGTAGCTCACAAATATCCTATACTGTTGCAATACAACATTCATATTCCGATACTCAAATCCTCTTGCTATGAAGGCCAAAGTACCATTTGCTTTCTTTACAGTCTGCTGTACCTGTGCACTTACTTTCAGTGACTGATGCGTGAGGACATCAAGGTTCACTGAGTATCTGCCTCTCAATTTACATCCATTCAAATAATAATGTCTTCCTATTATTGCTACCAAAGTGCATAATCTCACATTTATTCATGTTATACTGCATCTGCCATGCACATGCCCACATACTCAGCCTATCCAAATCACATCAAAGCATCTCTGCATCGTCCTCACAGTTCACTATCCCTATTCATCTTTGTATCATCTGAAAATCTGAGATAATAGTTCCAAATCATTAATATATAGTGTAAACAGTTGGAGTCCTAGCACAGATTCTTGCTGAACTCCACTAGCTACTGCCAATCAATTTGAAAAAGACCCATTTATTCCAATTCTTTTTGTCTGCTAACCAGCTTTCTGTCTATCTCAAAACACTATCCGCAATCCCATGCGCTTTAACTTTACATAGTAATCTGCTATGTGAAACCTTGTCAAAAGCTTTTTGAAAGTCTAAATAAATCACAATGAGTTCTCACTGGTTAACTCGACTAGTTACATTCTCAAAAAATTCCAATTGATTTGTCAAGCATGATTGTCTTTTTGTAGATCCATTCTGACTTTGATTATACCACTGTTTTCCAAATATTGTGCTATGAAATCCTTGATAATGGATTCTACCAACCTTTCAACTACCAAGGTTTGGTTCTTGGTCTATAGTTCCATGTTTTCTCTCTATCTCTCTTTTGAATAGTGGACTTACTTTCACTACCATCTATCTGTAGGAACCATTACAGAGTCCAAAAAATTCTGTAAAATGACCAGCAATGGGTCTATTATTTCCAGAATCACTTCCTTAAGTACTTGAGCCCTGGAGATTTATCCTCCTTCAATCCCATTAATTTTCCCCAAATCATTTCTCTAATAATAGTAAAGATTTCCTTCAGTTCCTCACCAAACTTGTATTTCTCAGAACTTCCAACACAGTAATCATGTTTTTCTTTGAAAAGACAGAAGCAAAGTATTTATGTAATTCCTCAGCCATTTGTTTGTTCCCCACCATGAATTCACTATTTCTTACTGTAAGGAACCTACATTCATTTTTATCATCTTTTTCACTTTGCATACCTATACAAACTTTTACAGTCAGCTTTTATGTTCCCTGCTATCTTTGATACTCTATTTTCCCCTTCTTAATCAATCTTTTGATCCTGCTTTACTGAATTTTACACTCTTTCCAATCCTCAGGTTTATTGTTTTATCTTGCCAATTTGTATGCTTCTTCTCTGAATCTAATACTATCTCTAATTTCCCTTGAAAGCCATGGTTTGGTCACAGTTCCCTTTCCACTCTTGTGCCAAACAGGAATAAACAAATTTTGGAGTTCATCTATTCATTCCTTAAATACCTGCCATTGCCTGTTCATTGTCCTTCCTTTCAGTAATGTTTCCAAGTCCATCATAGCCAATTCATACCTCATACCTTTATAGTTACCTTTATTGAGATTCAAGTCCCTGGTCTTAGAATCAACTAACTCACTATCCACCTTGATAAAGAATTCTTTCATTTTATGGCCACTGTTCCCCAAGTGTTCTCCCTAGAGACTTGATTGCCAACTAATCCTTTCTCATTGCCCAATGCCCAGTCCAAAAATTGGTTATGTGGCATTTCATCACAAATCCATCATGATCTCTCTGGCTTATAAGGCCAATGGCCTGCTCTTATTTTTATGTTCCACTTTATCAGAAGTGGCAGATGGACATTGAAAAGTTATAGACATAGGTGAGTAGGACTGGATAAGTTGAGGAAAAATGTACTTCAGCTAAGAGAAAATAGATTGAATGGGACAACATCAAGTTGAAGAGATTAGTTTACTGGGGTAGTTCCACTTGTGGATGTTGAAGAGGTAATGACACAGATTGTGTAGGATTGAGAATTATGACATTGGAGACCTGAAAGTAGATCTCCAGAGAAGATCAGATCAGGAGTCTGGTAAATGATTGTTTGGTGTTCAGCACGCACCTGAGGGAAGTAAAAGGGATTATCAGATTTGGTGTTCAGCTTTGGCAAGGGAGAAGATATTTTGCCATCTAATATCTGTCCTCTGAGTAAGTCAAATAATTGTGTCAAGATTGGGCCTAAGAATTTCAGAGTGCAATTTCAGAATAAGGTAAGTTAGATTACGTGAGTCACTGAAGAGAATTGAGAAACTAACAAGGCCTATATTATGCTGAACATCTTAATAGAAAGATTGAGAATGTTGTCAGGCAAAGAGAGGGATCAAGATGGATAGGAAAGGCTGAAGACAGGATTTTGGGTAAGCTTTCTGGTCAAAATATTAGACATGTAGAAAAGTACAGCAGAAGCAGAACCCAACATAATGACAAAACTAGATTCCTTGAGATAATCAGAAATCCCCACTTAAAATGGATCAGTCAAGTTTTGAGAAAAGGAGGTCATAAGGGTTATTGAATATATGATGAGGATTGAGAAAGGAAGATTAACAGGCTCAGGATGCAAGGTGGTTCACATTTTCTGTCCCTGTAAGTGAACAAGAAGAAATGAGACAAAGAATACATTGGAGCTGGGGATTGGGGCAATTTTGTAATAGAGTGAGTTGATGCTACTGAACTGAAAGGTTGGAAGAATGTATAGTGTAGAATAAATAGGTGGTCATGTATCTCATGAAGTGTTGAGAGAAGTGATAAAGGTATTGATGATTAGTCCAGCAATTGTACTGCTTTGCTTTAAAGACAGTGGGTTTGGGAAATCAGAAAGGATAATGAAGCATATAACATTCTTCACTTGGTCTGCAGAATTAAATGTATATGCTGTTTTATAAAACAAAGACGAAGCCTTAGGGAAAGTCCTAACACTGGGAAAAGAGCAGGCCCTACAGTACTTTGCATCTGTTCAACCACACAATAATATCAGAGCTGACCCATTCTTCAAACCCATTTATTTGCCTTTGCACCAAATCTCTTGATAACAGACATGGTGAAATTAATTTGCATAAATTAATGATTACCTTTAAGACATATACCATTGAACATTGAAAACTTTCTGACTGAAGATATACAGCAGGAGAAAGAAGAGGTTTGACAATGTTTGGTTTAATGTTAGCTGCAAAGGAAAAAGAATCTGCCCAGAATATCCCTGTGAGGTGAGTGCATGGATACTGCCACAACTAAACCAAAGAAAGACTTTATCATAGATAGAATGGGGGAGAATAAGGTGGATGGGGGAGGGGGAGCAGTGGGTGGAAAAATGGGAGAATCTTGGATTGATAGGAACAAGGCTAGCCAGCCATGAATTCCTTCCTTGGTCAATGGACAAACAATGGGCAAGGATAAAGTTTAATCCTTAAAGTTCAAACAAGTAAAGAAAAAAAACAAATGCATTCAAAGTCAGAATGAAAGGAGTCTCATGCTGTCAATGGAAGGATGGATCTCTTCCTCCTCAAAATGGAAATCCAGATAAACGATTCCATTAAAAAAATAGGTTTTGCAAGAGTTTTCCTTATCAGCTCAGAGCGGGTTAAAAGATAAACTGTTCAGGACAAGCCTCCAACAGAGCAACTCCAGTAGTAGGTCAAGAAACAAAACTAAGCACATTTCATCCATGAGAGAACACTATCACTTTGCATGATCTCCAGACAGCGAAGCTCCTTATCTCAAGATTTAAAAACCCAAATTTGATGTCACTTACTTCCTGATTTATCTGTTCATGCATTCTCTTCTACTTTTTTCAGCTACTTTGGAGTCCAGCAGTAATGAGTCTTGGCTTTTTACTGACATGCGTCAACAAGGATAGGAAATATTTAAGACATCCAAAGGAACAGGAAGTAAAAAGCTTGTGTATTGCTTTATTCCATCTTGGGTGTTTTCTAACAAGGGAGAACAGAGTCCTCAGTTCTCCGGTATAAGTTGAGTGGCGGGAGTGGATGTGAATGATTTTCGCTTGGAGTTGAGATGGCACAGTCTCACACTGTTCTACTCAACACGTATATGAGTGCAAGGAGCATACTGAATCTTGTAGCAGGGCAAGTCAGGATGTCACTCTCCCCACTGCTATCTCGTGGAGTCAAAAGTCCTGACATCAGTCTGGCTGTTGTTCTAGAGGAAAATACCTATTGCAGACAACAGAATGTTTCAGAGCAAACAGTGTGTGAAGTTACTCTGCACATTCTCCTTCATGCCATCCAGGAAAAGCAGGGGGAGCTGTATTCCTGTGTTGACAATAGGAGGTCCTCTTGTCTGACCTCAGTGGCCTGGATGGAGGTTGTAGCAGAGGTTGGCAGCCATAGCGCCTGCAGGAGAACAGTCCAGCATTGTCAGAAGAGATTAAACTGCTGCATTGTGCTCGGATGTATGGCATCACCTGCTCATTATAATATGACACTCATAAGGGCATAAGGCAGTATGAGTGTGTGACTGTACATGGATATCAGACAGGAATTTGGGTTGCGGGATTTGGCAGCAGAAGGATCATATGCATTGAATACGTGCCAGCCACTTCAATGTTCATCAGTTGCAGGACATCCTGGGGAGGGTTCAAGAGCTGGTATAGGCATGCTTGCTCCTAAACTGGTCATACACCCATTGGGATGAAAATCAACCCTTCTGTCTATCTGCAAGACAAGAACACCCAAAATCGGAGGGAGCGGGCCCAATATTAGAAATTGAACCAATTTCAGGGAAGAGCCATAGAAATGGGATCAGGAGTATTTCTGTGCTGAACATGAGCCAGGACACTTCCAGGAAGTCAATGGGTATTCCTCCAGTATGTTATTGTCAGATGCACCCACGGAGTGAAACATAGAGATCACTAACTCCTTCTTGTCTCTATTCCTTGCGTTAGCACAAAAAAGATGGGGGGGAGGGTATGATAAAGATGTGCGACCAGCCACATCTCCAAGTCCAACCCCACCTCCGAGGATGATGCCTCAGAATTCTCAGAGGCTGCACCATCATGGCATTCTCTTGTACCCTACACCACAGCAGGAATATTCAACTTGGTTGGTGTACAAAGAAGAAGGAACAAAAAACAAAGCAGCACGGGAAACAGGCTCTTTGGCCCAACGAGCCTGCACTGCCACCTTGATGCATCCACTTCTACCCATGATCCCTGTCATGCCTGTCTATGTTTATAGCACCTTCTAGAGTAGGTTCAGGGTCACAGTCTGTTGAAGATGTCAAAGATACAGATCCATAACTGGCAGTGGAAGTGACAGCTAAGGTAGCTGCTGGAGAGCAGGCCCCTACTCAGCCTCATACAGATCATGAGCCTCTGGGCCTGGACATAAGAGATGCAGCAGCAGGCTCGGCAACATCAGGTAGAGAAATGCCAGAGATCATGAGCAAAACTGGAGGAATCTATCAAAGATCTGTGTTTAGCTGCCTTCATGATAAAGGTGATGGCTGCCTTGGATGCCCAGGTCAAGCAGAATGCTTAGTAGCTTTTGGATATGTACTTGGATCTGCACTCCATCACTCTTAACCTTGCTCCACATGCCCCTTCTCCTCATGAAGCCAAACACTGCTATCCCACAGGGAGGAGGAGAGCCAGCAAGCACCCCAGAATACTCCAAGGGCACCCTGCTACTCAAGCTTTCCTTTTCCAGTGACCCCATTGCCACCAGCAGATCAGGCCAAAGAGGTGCACTTGAACCTTAGCAGGCCAGAGCTTTCAAGGCCAGAGTACATCTACCAAAGCCATCACAATCTATAGGGCACAGCAGTGAGCAAGGCACCTCCATTCAGCTATGGATGTTGGGCTGTACCTAGATTATTAATAGGAAAAAAATAGATGATGTGATAGATGTATATAGGTGACACAGGTATACAATAATTGTATATAGTTTTGACATTTTGTAAATATATGTTCATTTGCACAGTTTGGAAGTGTTCTGGATTCTCATTTTCAATGGCCGAGGGCATTTAAGGATATTGAGCTTAGTCCTCTGTCAGAGTCTAAAAGTGAACTCCTATACAGTCACTTCTCTACATTATCAACAAGATGATTACTGAATATTCCAACATGAGGATGCTTAAGCACTAGTCATCCTTTGTGAACATGTATCTTGGGCATACATCATGCAATCCATAACTTGCAGCTTTGTTTGTGTTTCTTGTTTCTTTATAGCCAGTAATTCAACTTGCCACTCAAGTGCACTTTGCTTTTGTCCTTTTTCTGTAGCCAGTAACTTCACTTGCAGCATGTATGTACTTTTCTTCTGTCTCATGCAGCTTTGCAACCTTCGTCTGTTTTCCTTCGTTACTTTCATCAGCTGTTTGCAGATTTTGAATCTGTTACTGCGTTCTCCGGGTCTTTTCTGCTCCTTTAGCAGATTGCAAAATCTATTTTTTACCACGGTTTGACACCATGTTGCAAGCATAAGAACAATTGTATTTCTTTAGTGGGTGTTTTGGTAAGAGGTTTTTACTGAACTGAAGTTAAGATGCTTGCCTCCAGAGGGAGATACATTTAAGAGTCACATGACTAGGGCAACTCAGTGTAGGATTGCGTTTCCAAAACTCAAACAAGAAAATACATCCGCAGCTTTGCAACAGGAAAAAATGAAGTATGAGACATTTTTCTGAATTCCAAAATACAATGATACAGCAATATTAAGCAGATAAACAATGCCAGCATAACACAACAGATATAATTATATCTCAGGTAATGGAGCCTTGGGCCTAAAGAGAATAAACCCTTAATCTTGCAATAAATGTGGGATTGAGGTCTCATTTAATTACTTCAAACAAACTCATACAGCAAATTTATGTGTGTTTTCTGCTCCACATCAAAACTAATCTTCAACAATAAAAACAGAAAATACTTGAAAAACTTAGCAGGTCTGGCAGTATCTGACTGAAACAGAGTTAATGTTTTGAGTCCATACAGTTCTTCTTTACTAATTGTGCCAGTGCCAAACCTGTTGAGTTTTACCAGCATTTCCTGTTTTTATTTCAGGTTTCCAGCATCTGCAGAATTTTGCTTTTCTTTGAGTGTAAACTTCCATAACTCTGAAGTCAGAGTCAAACCTCTCTCCAGAAGCAAAAACCAATTAATTAATTATTTTATGATTTTCACATATAGTATAAGATGGTATGTAGATGCATTAAGATGCCAAAAGCTGTTAGAAAGCAGGAATGACCCTCTACATAATTTCTAACTGTTGGATAATATGCTCCAATTCTCTTGTGGACAAAATAGTTATGGATGGAAATTTTTTTGTGTTATATATTGGAGTTATTGTGTGTTGTGTGGCCTCTTTAAGAGTCTGTCTGTGATGCCATCAGTATTTTGTTCAATCTGGATCCAGTTATTGTGGAATAAACAGCTATCTAATAAACCTGTTCTGTTGTTACACCCAGAATCCACATGCTATCACTTTCTATTTTTGTATCCTGCAACAAATGCTACAAGTATAACAGTTTGGACTAATATAGGTGACTTGCAAGTGTACACTTTTCCAAAAATTAGGCTTAGGCTGTGTGAGCTTGTTGCAAGTCCACAGGCAGTTTCCCATTGTAAGGAATCAAACCTCATCAGCAGCATTCTTCAGGTTTACCCTGGTTGGGGATTCAAGTGTGGATACCATAGAAGGGCAGAGTAGGGGAAAACAGCAACCCACTGTGGTGGTGTACAGTCATGAGGAACACTTCTGCTTCTTCCAGCTCTTGGGATGCAAAACAAAAAACAACTTCTATCATTATTTTATTTTGTGCACACCCACCCCGTCTCTCAAAGAAAGTCTTACATTCATGTAACAGTTTTTACAGTCTCAGTATATCTCAGTATATCTCAGAGCGCTTTACAGCCAATTCAGTGCATTTTTACTATTTCCACTTTTAATGTCAGAAATGTGATCGCCAGTTTATGGTCCCAAATTATCACCTCTGTTTGTTAGGTTCAGTTTGAGATACATGTTCAATAAATTATTTCATGATGTGTTATGTTGTTTCAATATTATGCCAAATTTCTCATGTAAGTAAAATGCCAGATTTAATAATCTGTATAGTTTGCACTGAAAGCAAGGTGAGCCATCAAGCTAGTAAATGACAAGTGAAATATTTCCAAAAATGAAAATGTAAAAAGAAACACACAATGATCAAATATACAATAGTTGATGCAAAAACAGAAAATGCTGGATAAACTCAGCAGATTTGGCAGCAGCTGCAAAGAGAGAAGAACAGAATTAACATCTAGGGTGGGATTTTCCAATCGTGTTTGCCCCAAGACCAGAAAATCTCACCTAAGGTCAATGGAGCATTGCATGGTCTGTGTCTCACCTGGTGGGTGGAACAGTAAAATTCCATCCCTAGAATCCATCTGACCCTTTTACAGAACAAAAAGAAATCCCGCAGCACCAGTTTAAAATCCAAACAGGTTTATTACAGAACACAGCAATACAGTATGTAATTGTTAAATAGTTTGTCTATAGTTTTATGTCAGGCTTTAACAAAAAGCAGTAGGAAATAAATAGCCAGTTTTAACAACAAAAATGCTAAATAGTCAGGCAGTGATAAGAAAAGCAGTAATATTTACATGGCCTTTTGTAATAAAACCATATTTAGTCTAAGAGCAGTATTCTCCCAAGCCTCTGCTGGTGAGTTCAATGGCAGGAGATCCAAAAATTGGTTTTATGCCAAAGTGAATTTCCTGCATGATTCATTGATGCTTGCCACGGTGGATCAGGAAACCCATTGGAGGCTGGCATGACACTCATTTGTTTCAGCAATATTTGCTTTTTATTTTTCTTGCCAGAATGAACCATTTCACACCTTCCCACATTACACTTCATCTGCCAAATTTTTGTCCACTCACTCATCATATTTAAATACATTTGCAAATTCCAAACATCTTCTTCACAACTAACTTTCCTACATATCTTTGTGTCACCTGCAAATTTAGCAACCATGTGTTTCCCACACATCTGAGTAATTGATATAAATTGTAAAAAGTTGGGGTCCTGCAAAGACTCCTGTGAGACTCTACTCATTGCATCCTGCTAATCAGAAAAAGTATCATTTATGTATATTCTCTGTTTTCTTCCAGCCAGTCTTTCATAGAACATAGAACATTACAGCGCAGTACAGGCCCTTCGGCCCTTGATGTTGCGCCGGCCAGTGGACCCTCTAACCTAAACTATTCCAATATCATCCATATGCCTATCCATCGAACATTTGAATGCCCCCAAAGTAGGCGAGTCCACAACTGCTGCAGGCAGGGCATTCCATGCTCTCACCACCCTCTGTGTGAAGAACCTGCCTCTGACATCCGTCCTATACTACCACCTCTTAATTTAAAGTTATGTCCCCTCGTTCATCCTTGCTAATATGTTATCTCCCAGACAAGCTTTCATTTTCTGCAATAATTTTTGATGTGGTATTCATACAGGAGAAAGACAATGTTGTCGGGGAGAATACTGCGATACCAGGTTGTAGACTGGGCAGGATTGAGGTTCATAAGGAGGAGGTGTTAGTGAATCGTGAGGGCATGAAAATTGATAAGTCCCCTGGGCCAGATGGGATTTACCCTAGGATTCTCTGGGAGGCTAGAGAGGAGATTGCAGAGCCTTTGACTTTGATCTTCATGTCGTCATTGGCTACAGGTATAGTGCCGGAAGACTGGAGGATGGCAAATGTTGTCCCTTTGTTCAAAAAGGGGAGTAGGGACCATCCTGGAAATTATAGACCGGTGAGCCTGACTTCTGTTGTGGACAAAGTCTTGGAAAGAATTATAAGGGATAGGATTTATAAGCATCTAGAGAGAAATAAATTGATTAGGGATAGTCAGCACGGTTTTGTGAAGGGTAGGTCGTGCCTCACAAACCTTATTGAGTTTTTTTGAGGAGGTGACCAAAGAGGTAGATAAGGGTAAGGCAGTTGATGTAGTGTATATGGATTTTAGCAAAGCGTTTGATACGGTTCCCCGTGGTAGGCTACTGCAGAAAGTGCAGATGCATGGGATTGAAGGTGATTTAGCAGTTTGGATTAGGAATTGGCTAGCTGATAGAAGACAGGGGGTGGTGGTTGATGGGAAATATTCAACCTGGAGTGCAGTTACAAGTGGTGTACCTCAAGGATCTGTTTTGGGCCACTGCTGTTTGTCATTTTTATAAATGACCTAGATGAGGGTGTAGAGGGTTGGATTAGTAAATTTGCTGACGATACCAAAGTTGGGGGAGTTGTAGACAGCGAGGATGGATGTTACAGTTTGCAGAGGGACATAGATAGGTTGCAGAGCTGGGCCGTGAGGTGGCAAATGGAATTCAATACGGATAAGTGTGAAATGATTCACTTTGGTAGGAATAACAGGCATATGAAATATAGGGCTAATGGAAGGACCCTTAATAGTGTTGTCAAGCAGAGGGATCAAGTACATAGTTCTTTGAAAGTTGGCACCCAGGTTGATAAAGTTGTTAAGAAGACGTACGGTGTGTTAGCTTTTATTGGTAGAGGGATTGAATTTAGGAGCCATGAGGTTATGTTACAACTGTACAAAACTCTAGTGCGGCCGCACTTGGAGTATTGCGTACAGTTCTGGTCACCACATTATAAGAAAGATATGGAAGCATTGGAAAGGGTGCAGAGGAGGTTTACCAGGATGTTGCCTGGTATGGTGGGAAGGCCTTATGAGGAAAGGCTGAGGGACCTGAGGTTATTTTCATTAGAGAGAAGAAGGTTACGCGGTGGCCTAATTGAGGCGTATAAGATGATCAAGGGATTGGATAGGGTGGATAGTGAGAGCCTTTTTCCTCGGATGGTGATGACCAACACGAGGGGACATAACTTTACATTAAGAGGTGGTAGTTATAGGACGGATGTCAGAGGCAGGTTCTTTACACAGAGGGTGGTGAGGGCGTGGAATGCCCTGCCTGCAGCAGTTGTGGACTCGCCTAATTTGGGGGCATTCAAATGTTCGGTGGATAGGCATATGGATGATATTGGAATAGTTTAGGTTAGAGGGTCCACTGGCCGGCGCAACATCGAGGGTTGAAGGGCCTGTAGTGCGCTGTAATGTTCTATGTTCTATGTTCTAGATGTGAAGCTAACTGGCTTATAATTTCTTGTTTTCTGTTTCCCTTCCTTCTTGAATAGATTTGCTACTTTCCAGTCTGTAATACTTACAAGTAAGCATTCAAAGAAGTAAAAGCATGGCTTTTCTCAAGGTATGACAATAGCAGTACTGGTGTCACTAATTGAGAGGAAACAGTGTGTATTATAATTGTCCTGTCTAGAGCTAAATATTTGCAGGTTATTTGAGATCTACCACCTTCTTTTACATTTGGACCAATATCCTCCACAAAAATGATGATTATTTTTGTAGTGACTTTCACTCAGGCATTTGCAGCTCTCCTCTGGAGAAAATATTTAGAAGTCCCAAAAAGATCAAACTTCCTTCCATCCATCTTATAAAATAGAATATCTATTGCAACACCAAAAAAACTTTCCATTTTTAGTCGCTGCACTGCCTTTGGTAAAGTTGCCTAGAAGTTTCAGATCATATTATCAATTATGGCTGACATTCATCAGTTTTTCTGTATATGGCCCTGTTTATGGTCCTGTTTAAGGTAAAAGTCCCAGTGCAATCTATTCCAATGAGGATGGCACAGTGGCACAGCGGTCAGCACTGCTGCCTCACAGCGTCAGGGACTCAGGTTCGATGATATTTAAGGTGCAGGGAAGCAAGTACAGAGGGGATGCTAGGGGAAAGTTTTTCACTCAGGGGGTGGTGAGTGAATGGAATCGGCTGCCGTCGGTGGTGGTCGAGGCGAACTCGCTGGGGTCTTTTAAAAGACTTCTGGATGGGTATATGGGATCCAATGGGATTGGGGGTTATAGATAGGTCTATGGCTGGGTAGGTTTTGATGTGTTTGGCACAACTTGTGGGCCAAAGGGCCTGTTTGTGCTGTAGTGTTCTATGTTCTATGATATTCAGGGAGAGAGACTGTGAGGTTCTTAAGAAAATTGACACAGGGAAGGACAAGGTATTGGAGGTGTCGGCAAACTTAAAAGTGGACAAATCTCCAGATGCAGATGAATTGCTCCCCAGGCTGCTGTGGGAGGCAAGGGAGAAGATTGCAGGGGTTCTGACCTAAATTTTCAATTCCTCTCTGGCCACAGGGGAGATGCTAGATGACTGGAGAACAGCTAATGTGATTCTGCTATTTAAGAAGGATTGTAGAGATAAACCAGGGAACTGCAGACCAATGAATCTCACGTCAGGGAAACTATTGGAGAAATTTCTGAAGGAAAGTATCTAATGCCATTTGGAGAGGTGAAATTTGATCAGGGATAGTCAGCATGGCTTTGTCAGAGAGAATGGGATTGAGGGTGATTTAGCTAATTGGATTAGGAATTGACTAGCAGATAGAAGAGAGAGGGTGGTGGTTGATGGGAGATATTCATCATGGAGTTCGGTTACTAGTGGTGTACTTCAGGGATCTGTTTTGGGGCCCCTGCTGTTTGTAATTTTTATAAATGATCTGGATGAGGGTATTGAAGGATGGATTAGTAAATTTGCGGATGACACCAAAGTCGGAGGGGTGGTAGATAGTGAAGAGGGGTGTTATAGTTTGCAGAGAGACTTGGACAAGTTGCAGAGCTGGGCCGAGAGGTGGCAAATGGAGTTTAATGCGGAAAAGTGTGAGGTAATTCACTTTGGCAGGAATAACAAATGTGTAGAGTATAGGGCTAATGGTAGGACTCTTAATAGTGTTGATGAACAGAGGGATCTTGGTGTATATGTGCATAGATCCCTGAAAGTTGGCAATTAAGTCGATAAGGTTGTTAAGAAGGCATATGGAGTCTTAGCTTTTATTGGTAGGGGGATTGAATTTCAGAGCCGCAACATCATGTTGCAACTGTACAAAACTCTAGTGCGGCCGCACTTGGAGTATTGTGTGCAGTTCTGGTCCCCACATTATAAGAAAGATGTGGAGGCATTGGAGAGGGTACAGAGGAGTTTACCAGGATGTTGCCTGGTATGGAGGGCAGGTCTTATGAAGAGAGGCTGAGGGATTTGAGGTTGTTTTCGTTAGAAAGAAGGCGGCTAAGAGGAGACCTTATTGAAACATATAAGATGATTAGAGGTTTAGATAGGGTGGACAGTGATAGCCTTTTTCCTAGGATGGAGAAAGCTAGCACGAGGGGACATAGCTTTAAATTAAGGGGTGGTAGTTATAGGACGGATGTCAGAGGTAGGTTCTTTACCCAGAGGGTGGTAAGGGTATGGAATGCCTTGCCTGCGTCAGTTGTAGATGCGCCAAGTTTGGTGGCGTTTAAGAGGTTAGTAGATAAGTTTATGGATGAAAGGGGAATGGTTTAGGTTAGAGGGTCACTGCTTGTTCCTAATTGGTCGGCGCAACATTGAAGGCCGAAGGGCCTGTTCTGCGCTGTAATGTTCTATGTTCTATATGTTCTAAGTCATGCCTAACAAATTTGATTGAATCTTTTGGGGTGGTGACCAGATGTGAAGATGAGTAGTTTATATGGATTTCAGCAAAGCTTTTGACAAAATCCCATATGGGAGACTTGTAAAGAAGGTAAATTCACATGGGATACATATAGGATAATTTGATAAAGTAGATTCAAAATTGGATTAGTCGTAGGAGACAGAGAGTGTCCAGTGGCACATCACAGAGATCTATTATTTGTTATTAATATAAATGACAGGAGTATGTTGGGGGCAGGATTATGAATTTGCAGATAATAAAGATTGGCCAGGCACTTAAGAGTGAGACGAAGTGTCTTGGGCTAGAAGAAGATATAGATGGAATGGTCAGCTGGGCAGATAAGTGGTAGATGGAATTTAACCCTGAAATGTGTGAGATGATTCACTTTGGAAGGAGTAATTTGACAAGGAAGTAATTAGTGAGCAAAAGGATCTTGGCATGTTTGTCTACAGATCCTTGAAAGCGGAAGGACATGTTAGTAGGGTTGTGAAAAAAGCATTTTGTTCACTTCCATTTATCAATCAAGGCATAAATTACAAAAGCAGGGAAATCATGTTGGAGTTGTATAGAATTTGGTGAGGCCACAGCTAGAATACTATAATTCTGGTCACCAAATTATAGGAAGGATGTGAATGCATTAGAGGAGATTCATCAGATTGGTGCCTGGGATGGAACATTTAAGTTATGAAGAGAGGTTGGGTAGGCTTGGGTTGTTTTCATTGGAGTAGAGAAGTCCTGATCGAAGTGTACAAGATTATGAAGGACATGGATAGAGTGGATAAGATGCAGCTCAATTGAAGAGTCAGTCACAAGGGGACATATGTTTAAGATGAGCGGCAGGAAGTTTGAGGGATGTGAGGAAAAACCTTTTTACTCAGAGGGTGGTGATGGCCTGAAATATACTGCCTGAAAGGGTGGCAGAGGCGGGATGCCTCACACCCTTTAAAAAGTATCTGGATGAGCACTTGGCACATCATAACATTCAGGGCTGTGGGCCAAGTGCTAGCCAATGGGATTAGCTGGAAGTTCAATTGTTTCTAATGTGTTGGTGTGGACTGGATGGGCTGAAGGGCCTCTTCTATGTAGTATGATTCAATGATTCTATGAAGTTCAATTCCGACTCAGCTGATCGTCAGTGTGAGTGGGGTTTGCACATTCTCCCCATGTCTGAGTGGGTTTCCTCCGGGTGCTCAGGTTTCCTCTCATACTCCTAAGATGTGTGGGTCAGATTGATTGGCCATGTTAAATTGCTCCTTAGTGTCAGGGGGATTAGCAGGGTAAATTCCTGGTGTTACAGAGATAGGGCACGGATAGAATTGTGGTAGGTTAAGATTTGATGAGCCAATGGCCTCCTGCACTGTAGAGAATGTGCGATTATTTAAGTAGTTGGATTTGATAAGGACGAATAGTAAAAAGAACAGAGGAAATATAAATCAGTAAATAATTCAATTTGAAGGATACAATGAGTGGCCTCTTCCTGTCTGCAATTTTAATAACTCTATGGTGTCGTTTTTAATTTTTATTATTTGGGCAGTAAACTAGCAGAGAGGATTGGCTGGCTGTGTAAGAACTTGGCCAATGCTCATTGTGTTGATTTTAGGGCCTTCAATTTGGACAAGTTTAATAACAGGCTGGGTCCCATCCCATTGGTCCTAGGCAGACAAAACTAAAAACTTGCCATTGTAAGTTGGCGAAAGCAGTCATTTGAATCAACTTCTCTGCTTTCAAGAAAACGCTGAGGACTGCAGACGTGAAAATAATCCCCAGTGGGAATATTGTTTAAAGGAAACACATTTGCATTCTAGAAGCCCAGATGGCGTAAAGAGAAAGGCAGCTCAAATAATAGAATGCTTCAAAATGAACATCAATAACAGAGTACCAGCTGAAGTTATCCAATATTTCTCTATTTTTTATAAATAAAGTGATTAGTTACAGATCGAAGAATATTTCTTTTTGTGTAATTTCAATGTGAAAGTTGTTTTCATGTATCTTAATCAAATCTTCTATTCATGTCTAGAAAATTGTGTTTTTTACCTATGGAAATTAATTAAATCTTTGAATGCTTTCTGAAGTTGGCATGAGGATCACCTCTTGTTCTGCAGCCTTTGCTTCTCCTTATGGATCTGATCCATTATATCTTAACCTTCATGATTCTTCCAGATCCCTAACGCTAACCTCTTTCTTTCCCTCAATTATTTCAGCAGAGATCTTCACTCGACTGGTTACCAACGCTGGGGGAGTTGGTGGTGTAATGGTTATGTCATTGGATTTAAATCTAATGCCCTGGGCTCACAAGTTCAAATCCTGTCAGGGCAGCTTTTAAATAAAAAATTTGGGATTTTAAATACAAAAAAAAATCTGAAGTTAGAAGCTTGTCTCAGTAATAGTGACCATAGAACCATTGTTGTTTGTCAGAAAAACCAACTGGTTTACTAAAGACTTGAGGTGTGCCATGCCTGCCTAGTGCAATCTCCAAATGACTGCAGACCCCATAGATGGTCTAAAAGGGATGAAACTGGACGGACTACCCAACATTGACCTTAGCACTGGAAACAACAATGGTAAACCCTGCAATCACTTTCTATTAACAACAGGGATCTTGTGCCAAAATTGGGAGCATGCCCCACAGACCAGTCACAGTGATGTACTGCTTACAAGATACAATGTAGCAACTCAGCAAGGTTCCTTCAACACAGCCTTCCAAAACTGTGAACTCTACACTTAAAAGGACAAGGGCAGCAGATGCGTGGGAACACCACTATCTGCAAATTTCCCTCCAAGCCTCCCACCATCCTAACTTTGAAATATATTGCTGTTCCTTCACTTATTGTTACTGAGTCAAAACATAGAACATAGAACATAGAACAATACAGCACAGAACAGGCCCTTCGGCCCTCGATGTTGTGCCGACCAAAATAAAAAGCAATGCCCCTCCTAACTAAACCATTCCCTTCTCATCCATATACTTATCAACTAACCTCTTAAACGCCACCAAACTTGGCGCATCTACAACAGCTGCAGGCAGGGCATTCCACTCCCTAATCACTCTTTGAGTAAAGAACCTACCTCTGATATCCGTCCTATAACTCATACCCCTTAATTTAAAGTTGTGTCCCCTCGTGCTAGCTTTCTCCATCCTAGGAAAAAGGCTATCACTGTCCACCCTATCCAAACCTCTAATTATCTTATATGTTTCAATAAGATCCCCCCTTAGCCGCCTCCTTTCTAACGAAAACAACCTCAAATCCTTCAACCTCTCTTCATAGGACCTGCCCTCCATACCAGGCAACATCCTGGTAAACCTCCTCTGTACCCTCTCCAATGCCTCCACATCTTTCTTATAATGTGGCGACCAGAACTGCACACAATACTCCAAGTGCGGCCGCACTAGAGTTTTGTACAGCTGCAACATGATGCTGCGGCTCCTAAATTCAATCCCCCTACCAATAAAAGCTAAGACTCCATAAGCCTTCTTAACAACTTTATCCACTTGACTGCCTACTTTCAGGGATCTATTGACACATACACCAAGATCCTTCTGTTCCTCAACACTATTAAGAGCCCTACCATTAGCCCTATACTCTACACATTTATTGTTCCTGCCAAAGTGCATTACCTCACACTTTTCCACATTAAACTCCATTTGCCACCTCTCGGCCCAGCTCTGCAACTTGTCCAAGTCACTCTGTAAACTAAAACACCCCTCTTCACTATCTACCACACCACCAACTTTAGTATCATCTGCAAATTTACTGATCCATCCCTCAATACCCTCATCCAGATCATTTATAAAAATTACAAACAGCAGGGGCCCCAAAACAGACCCCTGAGGCACACCACTCGTCACCGAACTCCACGAAGAAAATCTCCCATCAACCACCACCCTCTGTCTTCTATCTGCCAGCCAATTTCTAATCCAATTAGCTAAATCACCCTCTATTCCACACATCTGCATTTTCTGTAGAAGTCTTCCATGGGCCACCTTATCAAAGCCTTACTAAAGTCCATATATACTACATCAACCGCCTTACCCCCATCCACCTCTCTGGTCACTTTCTCAAAAAACTCAATGAGGTTAGTAAGGCATGACCTACCCTTCACGAAACCATGCTGACTATCCCCAATCAATTCATTTCTCTCTAAATAACTATAAATCCTATCCCTAATAATTCTCTCCAATACCTTGCCCACAACAGAAGTAAGACTCACTGGCCTATAATTCCCAGGAAGGTCTCTCTTCCCCTTCTTAAACAATGGGACCACATTCGCCATCCTCCAGTCCTCCGGAACCACACCCGTAACCAACGAGGACCTGAAGATCAGAGCCAGAGGCTCTGCAATCTCCTCTCTTGCCTCCCAGAGAATCCTAGGGTAAATCCCGTCCGGCCCAGGGGACTTATCCAACTTCAAACCCTCGAGAATTTCTAACACATCCTCCCTATCTACTACAATACTCCCCAATTTGCAACCCTGTACCTCAGTGCTCTCCACAGCTACATTTCCAAAACCTTGGAACTCCCTCTCTAACAACACTGAGAGTGCAGATACACAGTAAGAAGTCTCACAACACCAGGTTAAAGACCAACAGGTTTATTTGGTAGTACAAGCCACAAGCTTTTGGAGTACAGCCCCTTTATTAGGTGAGAGGGTGTTCTGTTCACAAACAAAGCATGTATAGTGTATACCTATACTGCATTTCCTGCGGGCGGTTCTAAAAATCTGGCTCAATGCCAGCCTTTTAAAGACAGTTAGGGATGGGCAATAAATGCTGGTCTAACCAGCAACAGCTGCATCCATAAATGAATCAATAAAAAAAGTCTCTGTCTCGTTCCCTGGACCCAGCAAAGATTTATTTGGGATTTTGTTTTAATGATTTGGCTCTCCTAGGATGGAGTTTTGGCTGATGGGGGTTGAGATGGGTGTGTGTTGAGATGTGGTGGTCTGCATATCAAGAATTCAGGCTTCACGTTCTGATCTTACTTCTGCCATGGTTGTAGATGCGCCAAGTTTGGTGGCGTTTAAGAGGTTAGTAGATAAGTTTATGGATGAAAGGGGAATGGTTTAGGTTAGAGGGTCACTGCTTGTTCCTAATTGGTCGGTGCAACATCGAAGGCCGAAGGGCCTGTTCTGCGCTGTAATGTTCTATGTTCTATATGGTGGACATGGCTCTTTGATTCTATTTTTCCCCGTTTACTTTGCCTGCATTCTCATCATATTGTTCTCATCTCACAAGTGCATTAAGGCTTCTTTTGTCCTCGAGACGTATCATCGGCATTCACAACTGTCAATCATTTCTGCCATTTGTTGCACCCAGAATATGATCCTATCACCAAGCATCTCTTCCCTTCCTTGTTTTCTGTTAGGATCAGCCTCTTTTGTTTACTCAAACATTATCCCAGTCTTCACTGCTGCTGCCATTCTCCAGGCACCTTCTTAGATACTATCATCAAAGTTCAAGTTTATTGCACTTAAGTGAAACAGCAATTTACATTTATGTCCTAGTATTCATGATGTCACCTCACCTATATCTTTTGGAATAGTACTTCACCTTTCTCCCTTTTATCCCATCCCTGGGCAGCACAATGGCACAGTGGTTAGCACTGCTGCCTTGTAGCACCAGGGACCTGATTTTGATTCCTGGTTTGGTGCACTGTCTGTGCAGAGTTTGCATGTTCTCCCTGTGTCTGTATGGGTTGCTGCCGGGTGCTCTGGTTTCCTCCTGCAGTCCAAAAGATGTGCTGGTTGGGTGCAATGACTTGAACAGGCACCAGAGTGTGGTGACTAGGAGATTTTCACAGTAAATTCATTGCAGTTTTAATGTAAGCCTACTTGTGACTAACAAATAATTTTTTAAAAATCTTTTTATTCTGAACATTGAGTCTAGCTTCAATTGTCTAGCTACTTTTAAGGTTTTCTTGGAAGCTGTCATTAGGTCCATTAACAATTGAGGTAAAGGGAGGCAGGTTAGATGCGAGTAGCAAAACTGACCTTTCTCCTTACAGCTGCAAGTTTCCTGTGTTTTAGATTTCCGGTGTTTTCTGTATTTCTCTTATTTTTCTCCCCATGTTTACAAGTTTTAGAGACGTTTGCTGTGCATTTTGCTAACGTTTTCTGTTACTTTCCCACTCTTTTGTTCTTTTAATGCCTTTAAATTAGTTGCTTTGAGAAGTTTCACATATCATCCATCATATGTCATTTTATTCCACTGTTAAAGAAAATCAATTATAGTGTTTGGCTCTTTCTTGACTTTCACTCTCTTCCCCTTTGTAACGTTCAGCTGTATTAAGAAACACTCCAATTTTTTAGTCCACAGTTCCAGTGACGTTCTACACCCAAAAGATTAGAGTAACTTTTCACTTTACAGATTTTGGCAAGTGTGTTATTTCAGTAGGTTCTGTTTCACTATTTGATAAGTTATTGAACATTAAGGCAACATGGATTCCTTTGCGTAACTTTTTATGCCCGAAAGCTGACATTGACAAGAAAGTTCATGTGTGTAATTTTCTGCCCAGTGATCTTTCACTGTCTTATCGGTAAGCAACGTTAAGGATGACTGTCCCTCAATTGATGAAAAACCTCTTTACATGTCCCTCCATCCATGGTGTGTCATCTGTTGTAACTGACACTGTGTGATGCGTTCCACAAGATGAAGATGTCTTCCTCTCTTGTTCTCCCGTGCAATGGAAACATGAATATGTCTTCAATGAATTGCAGGCCATTGAAGAGGTATACGACCACACAAAGCCAAGCTGCGTCAGGCATATAGATTCATTACTTGGGAGGCGAGCTTATTCACTTTAACATGCTTGTGAGAGCAGCTGGACACAACCTCTGCACTTAAAGGTATAGAACAGCAGTTGGTTATGAGAGAGAGCTGCTGAGTTTATGAAAAGCTAGATTCCTACATTTTCCAAGTGAATCAACTACAAGAATCATACACAATCTATATCTGTGACTACTTTGTTTAGATAATTTGAAAAATGATTCATCTCCCTCTCTCTTTTATGATTTGATTTATTATTGTCTCATGTATTGGGATACAATGAAAAGTATTGTTTCTTGCAAGCTATACAGACAAAGCATAATGTTCATAGAATAGATAGGGGAGAAGGAAAGATAGAGTGCATAATATAGTATTGCATTACAGATATGGTGAAGGGAAAGATCAACTTAATATATGGTCAGTCCATCAAAAGTCTGAGGGCAGCAGGAAAGAAGCTGTTCTTGAATTGACTGAAAGGTACTCAGACTTTTGTATTTTTCCCGACGGAAGAAGGTGGAAGAGAGTATGACCAGGATGGGTGGGGCGCTTGAAAATGCTGGCTGCTTTTCCAAGGTAGTAGGAACATAGACCAAGTCAAAGGATGGGAGACTGGTTTGCGTGATGGACTGGGATATGTTCACAACTCTTTGCAGTTTCTTGTGGTCTTGATCAAAGCAAGATCATGCCAAGTTGTATACATGCAGAAAGAATGCTTTCTATGGTGCATCTGTAAAAATTGGTGAGAGTCATAGCAGACATGCCAAATTTCTTAGCCTCCTGAGAAAGTAAAAGTGTTTGTGTGTGCATTTTCCATTTTTGACAAAACTGGGATGTGCACATTGGAGGAACATTGTGATTGAGCTGACCCCATCTAGGGGCCTCCTTGTAATTTTGATGGGCCCCCAATGTGGAAAAGGTACTTGTTTAAAGTGAAGTTGAAGGATTGAAGTAGTATATTGTCTGCAATTATATTAATGAAGAAGTCACCAGCCTTTGGCATGAAGAGATGGGGTAATTTCAGTATTGTCTGTTTGGTGCAGAAAGCCTTAGACCTGCTGAGGTGGCAGATTGAAAAAGTGTAGTTCCACAAGACAATAGTACCTTGGAGCAAATGCGAAAAACATTCAATGGCATTAAAAGAAGTACCAAGATATGTCTACTTAAATTAATAGAAATATTTCTTTCTCCATTAAATTATGCCACTATTTTAAATTATCCTGTTTAGTATTGGCAGACATAAAGATAGGCATGTACAGGATTGGAAAGGATTTTGGTCTCTGACGAGTCCTGGATTCAAGAAGGAAACAGCAATATGAAGGAACACAACAAATGATGAATATTTTTTAGATAACGGCAGGACGAACACTAGTCTCACCCTTACCAATGCTCCTATTTATTGAGTATCTGTTACCTGTTCAAATGTTTCCAGTGGCCTCAATGGTGATGGTTTATTCTGCATGCTTGTTCACTCATGGCGGCTGTAGTCAGCTTTGGCCTGTAAGCAGAGCACATTAATGAAAATAGTAGCAAGTAGGACAGGAGCTGTGACTTGACCATTTACAGCCCTGAATACTCCCATTAGTTCACAGACAAAACTCTGGAGATGCCCTTTCAAAAGCTCTGTGGATGAAATTAATTGTGATGAAACTCACACCCCACCGAACTTTGGCAATGCTGTTTCTGGGGACTGAAGGTGTATGAGTAACAAAGAACAATGCTGTGTGCCAGTTTGACAGGAAATCACCCTGAGCATGTGGTTAACATGATTATGGATAGTTTTTTTAAGGTGGAATGTAAATGTATTTTGGCAGCTTTGATACCACAGAACCTCTTGCACATCTGCTGCCAAGTCAAGCAAAATTGAGAAAAGGCATTTAATCAGTCACATCTTCCTCTCAAGCAGTTTAAGGAAATAATAGCTCCCTTTTATAATCCATTCACCTTGAACAAGAACATGCTTGTTAATAGGACTAAGATATTATTATTGTTTATTCTATGACAATCTTCAGAATCTTTGCATCCACCCACCTGCAGCATTTCTCGACTTCACATTAGGGGTAGGTAATGAGTGGCTTTGAATTTCTAAAGTAGTTAATAAGCATAGTTAGTCATGATTGATATATTTGCTAAACAGAAATCATGTTTTTATATGGTTGAATTCGGAGTCGATTTTCATAGATAAATGCGAGCGACTAGTTGGTAACACTTGGGGAGTGCCAATTTCCCTGTTTGATAGGCTTTGCTGAACATCAAATCATGCATTCCAAAGAGACATTGATTGATTTTCACACAGAGCCATGACTATAAGGACCATACTTTCTGACTGATGTCCCCAGAGAACACATGTTTACCAACTGCAAAAGCTGAGACCAATTTCTACAGAAAAATATCACAGGGATCACACTATGGAATCAAGACCATTCAGCCTGATTACTTCATGTCAGTGTTCACCCTCCTCAGCATCGAGTTATGATAACATTTACCAACTCTGTCTCCATATCATTTCATCCCATTTTCATTCACTTACCTATCCAACCTCGTCTTGAAGGGTGACTCTTCCATAGTTGCTAAATGATCAGATAGCAATCAAACATTTAGTGCTGAATGAGCAAAGTTACCTTCAATTAAGTGCCAGGAAGACTGTAAACATTATTTTCAGTCATGGCTCCAATCTCCATCCCCTAGCTACCAATTTAACCCCTCAACCTGGCGACAGTCTCAGATTAAGCCAGTCGGATCTCAACCGAGATGATCTTCTGACCTTATTGTTTGTGCAATCAGTCAGCCCACATATTTTCAACTCCGCAGCATCACCTAATTTCCCCCTCTCTTTGCTCACCTGCTGCTGAAACCCTCAGCTGAGTCTTTGTTACTTCCAGCCTTGATAATCTAATGCATGTCTGGCTGTTCTCCCACATTCTACTCTCCTTAAACTTGAGGTCAACAAAAAAAACTCTGCTAACCCTACCTTAACTTGCAGGAATTCCTATTTCCCCTATCACCCATCACTAACCGATAATGGTTGCTAATCAAGAAATATTGACTTTAAAATTATCATCTGTTTATCAAACTCTTCCATGGGCTTGCCCTTCTCTTTCACTGCAATTTCTTCCAGCCCACAGCCCTCAGCACAAAAGCTGCACTTTTCTAATTTGGGCCTCTTGTGCACATCCCAATGCTAATTGCTCCACCATTGGTGGCTGTGTCCTGCGGAGGTACCAAGGCCTGGAATTCCCTCCCTTACTTTCCACCTTACTTTCCTCCTTTAAAACACTCCTTAAAATCTACCTCTTTGACCAGGCTTTTGGTTGGCTGACCAAATGTCTTCTTTTATGGCTGAGAGATGTATTCTGTTCTCAAATAGTCCTTGACGCATCTTGGGACAATTCATTAGATGGAAGATGCTATATAAATATAAGTTGTTGTTGTTGTGGCATTGGTCTCAGTCACATGCTGGTTAGATACATTGACTATGCTAAGTTCTGTATACCTGAACAGGCACTGGAATGTGGCAACTCAGGGATTTTCACTTCATTGCAGTGTTACTGTAAACCGACTTGTGACACTAATAAATAAACTTTAAAACAGTAACCCTGAAAGTCAATTTCACAAATTCCCAATTTGTTACATTTTCTACAGCCCTTTGTTCTAAGTCTCTTGGATTTAATCTTGTTATCAATGACCACCACATAACTACTGGAAAAATTTACTTGTATCAAGAATGTTTCATTCTCCTATCATTTTAAACATTATTTTCATATCATTCTGTAAATTGAATTGTTCTGATGACAAAGACTCCATTTTCAAAAATGTTTTCATATTTGTATTTTTTTCATACCTAGCCTCACCCTGATGAAGTTGAAATATTTCCAAAGTTGTGGAGTCTAATACTATACACAGCTCTAACTAAGGGAGAACCATGGATTCATTTGGGCTATTGTTATCTTAATATTCTTCTGTACTTTGGTGATTAAAACCTAAAGTTCTGTTAGCTTTTTATTTCAGGCTTTATAAGCCTGTTTTGTTGTCTTTAATACAAATGGATTTCAGGGGCTTTGCAAGGAGTTAGAACAGCATGTGCAGTTGGTATAGATACTTTACATTGAGGGAAATGGGACCATAGGCTGTGTTCCTCACCTTTTATCTCGCCTCTCCTTCATGTTGCGCTGTTGGGCACCTACTTAGGTTGGTTACAACAATCAGAAGGTATTGATACCGATGTACAGAAGCGAAGACACTTTCTGCATTTTCCAGAATAACTCCTCTAGCAAGAGGGAGCAGATCGTGCTGAGGCTCCCAGAGTCCTATAAAGGGGACAGGAAATAGTGACATGCTTGAACTTGGAAAGGCACAGACCACTTAGGATGTGCTGGTTCTGGTCACTGGACAGAGGATCTAAGGAAATCAAGCACTGATGGCTACAGTGGTGGGATCATTTGGTTTGTATACATGCACAGTGATTCCTAAAAAACTTCATCTGGTAGAAAGGGATAGACCTCATTCAAGTGGCCTTCAGATGAAATGGGCAGCATGGAGAAATGTGGATGGACTGCTAACTGGATCAAGTACATAATCTAGAGCCAGTTGGTGAAGGACTACAATGGGCAACTAATAACTGCTGTTGGTGAAAACAGCAACATTTCAGAAATAAAATCATGGCAAGATTCAGATGTGAGACTTCATGGATGAAATACAAAAATATAAATTGACAAGTAGGTAAGAAGCAATGCTGAAGTTTTAACCATACAGCCCAGTTAATGTGTTAAGATGATAATTGTGCTGTTAAGGCCATGACAGGCATTTCCATTTCTTTCTCTCTCATTCTTTCCCTAACTCTCTGTCAGTCAAATAAATAATGTTGTCTGTTTTAACATCTTCCTTTGTTTCTTTCTCCTGCAATTGCCTTTGATCTATTGTACTCTTTTTCTGATGTTCTATCTTTTCATTTATTGTGTTTATTATTCCACCATTTCCATTACTTTTATTTCAATTACAATTGTGGATCTTACACATCCATTTCACTTTTTCCTATAGTTATAATTTTCTTATTTTCTACCGTCATTTTCCTGTTAATTTTCCTAAGTTTTATCACAACTTTTCCCTTGTGATTATCTCCCCCTTCCACCCCCGTTAAAAAAGAGAACATTAACAGGGAATGTTTTTCTCTCCCTTCATTCAGTCTCTAAGCTCCCTCTTTATTCTGTCACCAAATTTTGTCTTTATTCTGTTTACAAGTACCTCTAAGATAGTGCTATGGTGGATATAATGCTCCTTTATATGACACTGGTCCCTGCTTCCCATCGACTCAAAACAACTTAGCTTGCATAGGAGAAGAAAGGCAGACGGAGAACAAAGAGAGTTAATCTGAGACATGGAGACAAGGAGGAGGGCACGAATCAAACAATGAGTGCAGAGGCTGAGATTTCCAGCCTGAAGAAAGCAGGAATGTCAGGCAGATATAGTTCATGGCCTGCCCTTTGGGTGTAACACCAATATAATAAATGGGAGCAGTAGGGAACACAGCCGATATCTCAGTGAGCAACACTTGATATCATATCAATCAACATTCAGGCTTTAGATGGTCTAACTGTATATCAGGAAAACTTCACTTAATTACACAGTGGCATCTTGTTTCCTGTTGCATAATGAGGAAAAAAATCTTGCATTTATAAATTTTAAGGTGCCCCGAAGTGATTTACAGCTAATGAAATGCTTTTGTTTTGAAATGTGGTCACTCTTTGTACCGAGACAATGTGCAGATAACCTGGTTGAATGATGATAGTTGATTGGATAAATATTGAAGATTTTTGGTGCACTATACACAGGATTGAACAGCACATATTTAAGAATTGGTACCAAAATCGCTTACCTGTGCCTCAGTATCCTCCTTGTGTTATGAACCAATAGCTGGAATGTGCAATTAAGGTTTGGTTAGCTCTTCATCAGCCAACACGAGTATTTCTATTCCTGCCTTGCCTGAGTTCATCTGCTGTTGAAATTCTCATTCATGCCTTTGTTCTCTCTTAATTTGACTATTCCAATTCTCTCTTGGACAACTTCCCATCATCTCTCCTGTATAAACTAGAGCCATCTAAACTCTAATACCAATATCCTGATGTACACCAAGTCCAATTCACTTATCACACCAGTGTTCACTGACCTATCTTGGCGTTTTATCTGGCAGCACATTGATTTGAAGATTTTCATCCTTGCTTTCAAATTACTCCTAGGTCTCACTCCTCTGTCCCTCTAATCTCCTTTAGAGACCACTGCACAATCCCCTCTCTTCACCAACCCTGATGTTTTTTTGTTTCCCATCGATATTCATGTTTAATTGACTAGACTCTAAGGCCAGAATCCTACGGCCTTTCACATGGGTGGGATTTTCTGGTCCCACTGCAATGAATGGAGATTTAGCTGGGTGCTAAATTCCCTGTACTCACAACAGCAGCAGCTAGGTGCTGAATAGCCAGTAAGATCACACCGTAGCCTCTGGAATTTCCTCCATAAACCTCTTTCTCGCTCTCTCATTTGAGTACCACCCATCTCCTCATTTGTGATGCTCCCCAAAACCTACCTTTCTGACTAAGTTTCTGCTCGCTAACTTTATATCTCAATATGTAGCTTATTGTCAACTTCGGGTTGATAATCACACCTACAAATCATCTTGATATGTTTTACTGTATTGTATACATGTAGTTATGGTGGCTATTGTACAATGGGGACCTAGAAGTGGGCAAAGCTCCAAGATAGGAGCACAAAGGCAGAAAACCCCTCTGGTTTTATAAGTCATTGGAAAGAGATATGTAGTGTGTGCCGGAGGTGTAAACATGCCTATGGGCAAAGTTCCGTGTCAGGGATGTGAAATGAAAAAAATGATTGCCAGAAGCCTTTGGGAATTTAACTTTCTCCTTCATGTTTCCTGTTTACTGACCAGTGCAATATAGAGAAAATTGTTTTTTTAAGGATGACTACCTAACATGGTTATAAACTTAATTTTGATAAATAGACAGACATCAACTCATTCTGAAGTAAAGCATGATGTCAGGATTCAGGAGATTAGATACTGCATAAACAGAGCACCCACAAGCAAGGCATTTATCATTATAGGAGCTACTAATATACATCAACTTGCTGAAACCAAATATATTGATATTCTGCTGCATTAGACAACTCGAAATATTGTTTTGAACTATTAAGCTATTTAGTGAAAGGGGTAATTCATTATGATTTCGTTGTAGCATGACAATTGCATTGCAAAGGAAGTTTTGAATCAGAAGCTTGCATATGTTGTTATTAGTGCAGTATTAATGTAAATCTACTTGCGATACTAATAAATAAAACTAAATTAGCTGTTAACTTATTCTTTTTAGGTATGATAATTAAACAAAGTTCCTTTAAACTTATGACTTGAAATTACAGATATTGAAATGTTGAATATCAGTGATTCCAAGCCTTTTTAAAAAAATTATGAAATGTGAACCCATCCTCTGACCCTTTAACTTATCAGAGCAGGTGTTTAGTGGGGGAGGGCAGAGAAGCTTCTTGATCGGTGGTGAAGGCGCTGATCATCAACTAGTTGAAGCAGACAGGGCTAATTAGGAGGAGAGGTCAGCTCGAGGTCAAACAGGGAGGCGAACTGTCTGGCTGGTGGTAAAATGGAGAATGGGGTGCAGCTAATGAGGAGGCAGGAAGAACAGGAACACTTGAGCTGGGAGCAGAAATAGACTTTTTCTTTTTTTAAAAAAAGAGCATAGAGTAATGAAAGAAAAGGGAAAAGAAGTATTGAAACATCAGTGAACAGAATGAAAAGCTGACAAATTCAGCACTATTAGAGAGAAGGTCAGAGTGCTGGCGGCTCAGAGCTTACAGGAGAGAGATAGTGAATGAGTGGAAAAGTACAAGAAAAGAGAAGGGGCACGAGGTGAAGAGACTTGATCAGCACAAGAGGCAGCAAGCAGCCAATCATTGGTACCCAGAGTGAATCTGGCATTGATTCATCAGCAGCATCTTGGCAGTGTGACTCAGGGAGAAATATATGGTCACTTCCACAATTTCCATGAATAGAATTGAATGTAAAATAATATTGCTATAGCAGCAATGCATGTAACCTGACTACCAATGTCATTCTTGTGTCATAAGATTCATTTCTGATCTACAATTGATGTGAAATTGCAAAGAAAACTGAGTCTTTTTCAGCAGTTGATGCAGTAAAATGTTTTCATCCACAAAGATTTATTATTGAATCAGAACGTTTACAGCACAGAAAGAAGCCACTTGACCCATTGTGTCTGGAGTGCCGAAAAACGAGCCATCCAACAGTCCCATTTTCCAGCATGTGATCTCCAGCCCCACAGACCACATATTTGAGGTGAGTATCCAGGCACCTTTTAAATGAATCGAGCATTTCTGCCCCCGCTACCCTTTCAGGCAGTGTGTTTCAGACCACCACAGCCCCCTGAGTGAAAACATTTTTTCTCATCTCCCCTCTAATCTTCCTAACAATCATTTTAAATGTATGCCCGCCTCCGAGTCACTGACCTCTCTGCTAAGGTATACAGGTGCAACCATTCCTCTCCAGGATCTTCCCAAGTTTGTATATAGAATCCCAAAATCCCTACAGTGCAGAAGGAGGCCATTCAGCCCATCAAGCCTGCACCGACAACATTCCCATCCAGGCCCTATCCTCTGACACCACATATTTACTGCTACTCTCCCTGACACTAAGGGGCTATTTAGCATGGCCAATCCACCTAAACTGCATATCTTTGGAGTGTGGGAGAAAACTTGAGCACCCGAAAGAAACCCACACAGACACAGGGAGAATCTGGAAACTCCACACTGAATGACTCAAGCCAGGAATTGAACCCCAGTCTCTGGCAATTTGAGACAACAATGCTAACCATTGTGCGACTGTGTCACCCTTTGATCATAATCAAATCTTCCTTCAGCCTCCTCTGTTCCCAGGAGAATGACCCCAGCCTTAACTAACAAATAAAATGGTTCCATGTTTTTCCTTATCAACTTGTCCTGCTCCCTTAAGGATTTGTGGGCATTTACCCCAAGGCCAGTTACACTTTATATAACAATGTTTAAGTTTATCAAGCATTTTTACACTGAAACCAATCAGTATAAAAGCAGAAGTTTTTTTTAATCAATTCACTGATTGTTAAGTGCAATCCCCAAACATGGCACCCCCTCTGGAGGGGCATAGAACAACAGTTTCAGAAGTTCCTCCTTGTTCTGCATATATGTGGAGTCCTAAAATTGCTGCCAGTTTCAGTGGAGTGAGAATTGTCATTCTCACCACAAAATCTGCCACAGTTGTAGGTGGCGCTAACTGCAAACTATTCATTCTCATTAAGAAAACTCGTCATTAATGAAATTGATAATACGTATTACAAATAACTGAAAATAGGGAAAGGACTATTTTGAACATTCTAGGGTTAATATTAGATTATTATGTTAATATTATTACATTAATATTATTGATGTTGATTAATGCTTGATTTTCTGTTAATAAATGATTATTAGCCTGAATAATCAGGTTTATTCCTGATTTACTTTGCAAAAACACTTCAAGTAGAAGTCCGGCTGCACTCAATCCACCAGATATCTGTCACAGGGTGGATTTCTGAACACTGACAGTAACATGTTGAGGCTTGATCCTCTGGATATAAAACTTGCACACTGATACCACAAAACTGCTACTTTAATTGGGCCTGTCTCTTGCGGTGGAACTGTATTATAAACGTGATACATCACATTGTGACATATGAAAAGATGTGAGTAATCACAATAAAATGTACATGAAAACCAGGCATCCTACTGAGTAAATACCAGTCTGAATTGGCAGCTAATCATTGTTTTAATAGCAATACTAAACAGGACAAAGGAAGCAAGTAGAATTTTGAAAATTCAGCTGTTCATTGTACTCAGTTAACATATTCGCCTGGACTTCCTCCAACTGGGCTGGGAAATGAATCCTTAGCTTTGTTGTATGCACCTACATTGTTGGGGTGTGCCAGTGGCCTATTTGGAGTTAGTAATATCAGTGAATGAGCTACCAATGCAGCAAAAGTTTCGAGTTGAGAGCATTAATAATAGTAGCTGTGTGGAAGGGAGGCATCTAAAATGGCTCCAGTCTTAAAGATTTGTCAATCTTTCAGAAAGTAGTCACAGGGATTAAAGAACTGATAATAAAAAGGAAGTTGGGGAAGATCCAATATTAAGGAACAAAGAGAATGAAGTATTCGCCATTTTCCTGCATTAGTGCAGCTCCAAAAACATTCTAGAAACTCAACAACATCTGGGGCAAAGCAGCCTGTTTAAATGGCACCCTATATATGAACTCTTCCCATACCAAAGCAGAGTGGTAGCAGCACATACAATCTACAGGATGCACTGCAGCAATTCACGCAGTCTCCTTTGACAGCACCTTTCAAACCCATGATCCTTATCACTGAAGGACAAGGACATGGGAAGGCCATCACCTGCAAATACCCCTCCAAGTTGGAATTATATTGTCATTCCTTCAGTCTGGCTGGGTCAAAATCCTGACACTCCCTCCCGAACACCACTTCAGGTGTACCTTCACCACATGGACTGTAGGGTTGAAGAAGATGGCATAACACCAACTGCTCAAGGATGAACATTCTGGTCTTGCCAGCAACACTCAAAGCCCATGATGGAATTAAAAATAATTTTTTGTAAATTACTATTGAATATGCTACCTAGTTCTCTTTTATGTGCTGCTTTTCAGATCCTAAAATATGCTGTGTAATGTAGGCACACAAACTGTGATATTGACCATGTGGTTAAAAATGCTTGTCAATGCATCAGTCATTTTTTTGATAAATACTGTAACTTCAAACACTTGAGGCTAAAGCTAAGTCATAGGTTTAACCATTGCAGGCTATAGTTGTCCATTTGTAAAAGCATCACTTTGTTGTAAGTTTGTTTGCAGATGACAAGTTCTGCCTACCTGCCCCAAACCAAACAAATATTTGGTCTCTGCAATTGGCAATTGCTGCACAATGCTCACTAACTTTATGATCTCTCTCTGTTCACCTTGTACCATGAAATTAAGGTGCTTTATCTTGCAAATTAACAAAAAGGTCACTTATTTCCCAAAACAAAATCAACAAAAATGTCTTATTTGCAGATGTATGGGATTGAGGGTGATTTAGCTAATTGGATTAGGAATTGGCTAGCTGATAGAAGACAGAGGGTGGTGGTTGATGGAAATTATTCATCGTGGAGTTCGGTTACTAGTGGTGTACCTCAGGGATCTGTTTTGGGACCCTTGCTGTTTGTAATTTTTATAAATGATCTGGATGAGGGTACTGAAGGATGGATTAGTAAATTTGCGGATGACACCAAAGTCGGAGGAGTGGTAGATAGTGAAGGGGGGTGTTATAGTTTGCAGAGAGACTTGGACAAGTTGCAGAGCTGGGCCGAGAGGTGGCAAATGGAGTTTAATGTGAAAAGTGTGAGGTAATGCACTTTGGCAGGAACAATAAATGTGTAGAGTATAGGGCTAATGGTAGGGCTCTTAATAGTGTTGAGGAACAGAAGGATCTTGGTGTATGTGTCAATAGATCCCTGAAAGTAGGCAGTCAAGTGGATAAAGGTGTTAAGAAGGCATATGGAGTCTTAGCTTTTATTGGTAGGGGGATTGAATTTAGGAGCCGCAGCATCATGTTGCAACTGTACAAAACTCTAGTGCGGCCGCACTTGGAGTATTATGTACAGTTCTGGTCCCCACATTATAAGAAAGATGTGGAGGCATTGGAGAGGGTACAGAGGAGGTTTACCAGGATGTTGCCTGGTCTGGAGGGCAGGTCTTATGAAGAGAGGCTGAGGGATTTGAGGTTGTTTTCGGTAGAAAGAAGGCGGCTAAGAGGAGACCTTATCGAAACATATAAGATGATTAGAGGTTTAGATAGGGTGGACAGTGATAGCTTTTTTCCTAGGATGGAGAAAGCTAGCACGAGGGGACATAGCTTTAAATTAAGGGGTGGTAGTTATAGGACGGATGTCAGAGGTAGGTTCTTTACCCAGAGGGTGGTAAGGGTATGGAATGCCCTGCCTGCTTCAGTTGTAGATGCGCCAAGTTTGGTGGCGTTTAAGAGGTTAGTAGATAAGTTTATGGACGAAAAGGGAATGGTTTAGGTTAGAGGGTCATTGCTTTTTCTTAATTGGTCGGTGCAACATCGAAGGCTGAAGGGCCTGTTCTGTACTGTTATGTTCTATGTACTCTTCTGGGGAAGGTGGGATGTGTATGAGAAAGATGGATTACACCTGAACTGGAAGGGCATCAATATTCTGGGCAGGAGGTTTACTATTGCTGTTTGGGAGGGTTTAAACTAGTGTGGCAGGGGGTAGGAACTGGAATAGCAGACAGGTAAGTCTACAGACTGGGGAAAAAATGTGAGACTGAGATAAACATAGCATGGAGTAAAAGCAGGCAGAGGGAGGCAGCGGAGTTCAGTGGAACAGGAAGTCTGGAGTGCGTTTGCTTCAATGCAAAAATTATAACTGGTAAGACAAATGAACTGAAAGCTTGCATTACTGCATGGTATTCTGATGTTATTAAAATTACAGAGACATGGTTAAAAGGAAGGACAGCACTGGCAGTTTAACATTCCAGGATATCATTGTTTTAAGATGGGAGAGAAGGGGAAACTCAAGGGGTAGGGGAAGTTGCATTGCTGATTAGGGAGGACATCACAGACAGGTTGAGGGAGGACACAGTGGATGGATCTTGAAATGAGGCATTATGGGTTGAACCCCAGATTAGAAAGAGTGAAATTACAATGTTGAGAGTGTACAATAATCTCTCAACAGCCTGCAAGAGAGAGAGGAGCAGTTGTGTAGTTGGATACTGAAAAGATGTCAAAAAGGAAGGTTAGTTGTGATGGGCGATTTTAACTTCCCCTGTATTGACTGGGATTCCCTTACAGCCAGGGACCCTCAGGTGAGTGGCCTTAATTGGGTGAGGACCAATTACATCTAAATTACTCAGGAACTGGGAAATGTGAATTGAGAGTGGCTATTTGGGGGCAAATCCACACCTGGCATTTGAAAGGCCATTTGATTGAAGTGCAAGACAGGTATGTCCCTGCAAAAATGAAGAATAGAAATGGCAGGATTTGGGAACCATGGATGACCAAGGAAATTGTAAGCTTAGTGAAAAGGGAAAAGGATGCATACAATGACCCCTAGTTCTGGACTCCCTCATCATTAGAAACTGACAAACCTTTGAGGAATACATTGAAAATAGGAAGGTACTTAAACATGGAATTAGGAGGGCTAAATGAGATCATGAAACGTCTTTAGCAAACAGGATCAAGGAGAATCCCAAGGCCTATTATGCATCTATTAAACTCATAAGATCCTATACTGGAAATGGAAGCAATTTGGCCCATCGAATCTGCACTAATCACAATCCCACCCAGGGTCTATCCCCACAACCCCATGCATTTACCTTAGCTAGTTCCCCTGACACTAAGAAGCAATTTAACATGGTTAATCCATCTAACTTGCACATCTTTGGACTCTACTCAAATCCTTTTACTATGAAGACAAACATACTATTTGTCTTTACTGCCTGCTTGCTGGGGTAAAGTTTAAGGGAGATGTGTGGGGCAAGTTTTTCACACAGAGAATAGTGGGTGCCTAGAACCCACTGTCAGAGGAAGTGGAGGCAGCAGGCACATTAACAACATTTCAGAGACATCTGGATGGACACATGAATAGAGGGTTACATACCAAGTAAGGGCAGCAGATTTTTTAAGGGCATTATGATTGGCACAGGCTTGGAGGGCCAAAGGGCCTATTTCTGTGCTGTACTTTTCTTTGTTCACTGTTTAACAAAGGTCCCAGATCACCTGGAGAGGGTGCCGTGCTGCTCACACGTTTGTTGCACAGCACTTTATCAAATGTCTTCTGGAGGATTTGTACATCACATTAACAATATTATCCTCATCAACTCTCTCTCTTACCTATGCAAAGAACTCCAGGAAGTTAGCTTGCCGTTAATATATTTATGTTGATATCAATAATTAGCCTACATTTGTCTAAATGATTCTTAAATGTATTCTGAATTATTGTTTCGAAACCTCCCACCCTTGAGGTTAAACTGTCTGGTCTGTAGTTACTAGGCTTATCTATGCATCCCTTTTGGAATAAATATGTAAAATTTACAATTTTCCAAACCTCTGGCACTAAACGGCAGATGCAGTATAATGTGGATAAACGTGAGGTTATCTGCTTTGGTAGCAATAATAGGAAGACAGATTATTACTTGAATGGATGTAAACTGACAGAGGCAGATACTCAACATGACCATGGAATCCTCGTGCATTAGTCGCTGAAAGTAAACCTGCAGGTACACAGGCAGTAAAGTTCTAGAGAGGTTGAGGAAAGGATTGCGAAGTCAATTCTGATTAGGAGTGAAAGTAGTAGGGTAATTGTGATGGGGGACTTTAACTTTGCTAATATTGATTGGAATAGCTATAGCTCTAGCTCGTTAGAAGGGTCAGTTTTCGTACAGAGTGTGCAGGAAGGTTTTTTGACTCAGTATGTAGATAGGCCAACTAGAGGTGAGGCTACATTGGATTTGGTGCTGGGCAATGAGCCAGACCAGGTGTTAGGCTTGGAAGTTATTGAACATTTTGGTGATAGTGACCACAATTCGGTTACGTTCACCTTAGTGATGGATAGGGATAGGCATGAAGCTGGGGGCAGTAGTTATAGCTGGGGGAAGGGTAATTATGAGGCCATCAGGAGAGAATTAGGGTGCATAGATTGGACTAGGGAACTACAGTGACTGGGAACATCTGGAATGTGGTGCTTATTCAAGGAGCAGCTGCTGCGAGTCCTTGATAAGTATGTCCCTGTCAGGCAGGGAGGAAATGGACGAATAAGAGAGCCTTGGTGTACGAAAAGAGTTGATTTGCTGGTTAAGAAGAAAAAGGAGGCTTATATCAGGATGAGGCTTGAAGGCTCAGGTAGTGCAATGGATAGCTATAGATTAGCTAGGAAGGAGGTAAAAAGTGAATTGAGGAAAGCTAAGAGGGGACACGAGAAGATGTTGGCTGATAGGATTAAGGAGAATCCTAAAGCTTTCTTTCGCTATGTTAAGAATAGAAGATTGGTTAGGGCAAGATTAGGGCCAGTCATAGATGGCAGTGGGAAGTTGTGCGTGGAGCCTGAAGAGATTGGTGAGGCACTGAATAAATATTTCTCTTCGGTATTCACGCAGAGTGCTGGAAATGTAGCTGTGGAGAGCACTGAGGTACAGGGTTGCAAATTGGGGAGTATTGTAGTAGATAGGGAGGATGTGTTAGAAATTCTCGAGGGATTGAAGTTGGATAAGTCCCCTGGGCCGGACGGGATTTACCCTAGGATTCTCTGGGAGGCAAGAGAGGAGATTGCAGAGCCTCTGGCTCTGATCTTCAGGTCCTCGTTGGTTACGGGTGTGGTTCCGGAGGACTGGAGGATAGCGAATGTGGTCCCCTTGTTTAAGAAGGGGAAGAGAGACCTTCCAGGGAATTATAGGCCAGTGAGTCTTACTTCTGTTGTGGGCAAGGTATTGGAGAGAATGATTAGGGATAGGATTTATAGTTATTTAGAGAGAAATGAATTGATTGGGGATAGTCAGCATGGTTTCGTGAAGGGTAGGTCATGCCTTACTAACCTCATTGAGTTTTTTGAGAAAGTGACCAGAGAGGTGGATGGGGGTAGGCGGTTGATGTAGTATATATGGACTTTAGTAAGGCTTTTGATAAGGTGGCCCATGGAAGACTTCTACAGAAAATGCAGATGTGTGGAATAGAGGGTGATTTAGCTAATTGGATTAGAAAGTGGCTGGCAGATAGAAGACAGAGGGTGGTGGTTGATGGGAGATATTCATCGTGGATTTCGGTGACGAGTGGTGTGCCTCAGGGGTCTGTTTTGGGGCCCCTGCTGTTTGTAATTTTTATAAATGATCTGGATGAGGGTATTGAGGGATGGATCAGTAATTTTGCAGATGATACTAAAGTTGGTGGTGTGGTAGATAGTGAAGAGGGGTGTTTTAGTTTACAGAGTGACTTGGACAAGTTGCAGAGCTGGGCCTAGAGGTGGCAAATGGAGTTTAATGTGGAAAAGTGTGAGGTAATGCACTTTGGCAGGAACAATAAATGTGTAGAGTATAGGGCTAATGGTAGGGCTCTTAATAGTGTTGAGGAACAGAAGGATCTTGGTGTATGTGTCAATAGATCCCTGAAAGTAGGCAGTCAAGTGGATAAAGTTGTTAAGAAGGCTTATTGAGTCTTAGCTTTTATTGGTAGGGGGATTGAATTTAGGAGCCGCAGCATCATGTTGCAGCTGTACAAAACTCTAGTGCGGCCGCACTTGGAGGATTGTGTGCAGTTCTGTTCGCCACATTATAAGAAAGATGTGGAGGCATTGGAGAGGGTACAGAGGAGGTTTACCAGGATGTTGCCTGTATGGAGGGCAGGTCTTATGAAGAGAGGCTGAGGGATTTGAGGTTGTTTTCGTTAGAAAGGAGGCGGCTAAGAGGGGATCTTATTGAAGCATATAAGATGATTAGAGGTTTAGATAGGGTGGACAATGATAGCCTTTTTCCTAGGATGGAGAAAGCTAGCACGAGGGGACACAGCTTTAAATTAAGGGGTATGAGTTATAGGACGGATATCAGAGGTAGGTTCTTTACTCAAAGAGTGATTAGGGAGTGGAATGCCCTGCCTGAAGCTGTTGTAGATGCGCCAAGTTTGGTGGCGTTTAAGAGGTTAGTGGATAAGTATATGGATGAGAAGGGAATGGTTTAGTTAGGAGGGGCATTGCTTTTTATTTTGGTCGGCACGACATCGAAGGCCGAAGGGCCTGTTCTGTGCTGTGTTGTTCTATGTTCTATGTTCTATGTTCTAAAGACAAATGGTATGTTGATCATTGTAGAAAGAAGATTTGAGTAGAGTGATAGGGATGTTTTGCTGCAATGGTATAGGGAATATTGTGAGCCATTTTGATGTCCTTATCTGAGGAGGGATATCCTTGCTTTAGAGAACATAGGAACAAGGAGCAGGAAGACGTCTTCTGGGCCCTTGAGCCTGCTTTGCCATTCAATAAGATCCTGGTTGATCTTTTCGTGGACTAAGCTCCACTTACCTGTCTGCTCACCATAATCTTTACTGTTCAAGAATTTATCTATCCTTACCTTAAAAACATTTAACAAGTTGACCTCAACTGCTTCGCTTGGGTAGGAAATTCTACAGATTCACAGCCTTTGAGTGAAGAAGTACAGCGCAGTACATTGAAGGTTTACCAGGCTGATTTCCTAAATCAATTAGGATTATATTCACTGAAGTTTATCAAGTGAGATGGAATCTCATAGAAACTTATAAAATTCTAAAAGGGTTAGACAGGGTAGATTCAGAAAGAATGTTCCCAAATGGTGGAAAAGTCCAGAACTATGGGTCATAGTTTGAGGATAAGGAGTAAACATTTTAGAACTGACTTGAGGAGAAACTGCTTTACTCAGGGCTAGCAAATGTATGCAATTCACTACCACGAATGTAGTTGAAGCCAAAACCTTGTCTGATTTTGAGAAGAAATTAGATATGGCTCCTGGTGCTAAAAAGATCAAGGGAAATGGAGGAAGTAGAGATCAGGATATTAAATTTGATGATCAGCCAGGATCAAAATGAATGGCAGAGCAGTCTTGAAGGGCTGAATGGCCTACTGATGATTCTAGTTGTTATGTTCTTATCCCTGAGCCTAAGGAAGGCTGAAAATAATGGCCAGAACCTCTGCAACTTCTACTCTTTCTTCCTTCAATATCTGTGGATATATCCTGGTGCCTTATCAACTTTAAGTATTGATACCATATCCATGATCTCGTATCAATTTTAAAACTGTCAAATGTCTAAATTACCTCCTCTTTCACCATGAACAACCAAATATCATCTTCCTTGGTAAAGACATATGCATTTAATACTTTAGCTATGCCTCCTATCAGAATGCGTAAATCCCCTTTTTGGCCCCAAATGATCACCACACTCACCTTTTTACACCTTTTTACTATATGGATGTTTACAGAAGATATTGGATCCCTTTGTCAGCTGTCAGTCTCTCCTTATATTCTCTCCTTGCTTTGCCTATCTTTTTTACACGTCATTTGAATCTTTTATATTCTATTATCCATCTGACATCTATCATAAGTGTATTTTCTCTTTATCTTAATCTCTATTTTCTTTGTCATCCAATGGGCTCCAGATTTGTTTGTTCTACTTTTCTGCTTCTTGGGAATATATCTTGTCTGTATTTGAACTATCTCTTCTTTAAAGGCTGCCCATTGTTCAGCTACAATTTTGCCTACTAATCTTTGATTCTAATTTGTCTATCCAAGATCCATTCTTGCCACATTGAACAAAGAACAAAACAGCACGGGAAACAGGCCCTTCGGCCCAACGAGCCCGCGCCGCCACCCCGATGTTCCCACATCTACCCGTGATCCCTGTCCATGTTTATAGGTCTATGGATTAAAAACCAAATTTGAGACAATTTAGGGAGAATTTGTTTTGCCAATTAGCCTAAGAGCGCATCTTTGGGATGTGGGAGGAAACCGGAGCACCCGGAGAAAACCCACGCAAGCACGGGGAGAATGTGCAAACTCCCACAGACACAGGCCCAAATCCATGTATCTGCACAGCACAGCGATAGTCACTGAGCTGTCGTGTTGCCCATTAAATCGTCCAGGTCAAGCGTACACTAACGATGTGAAGCACGAGGATACTCTCTCAAAAGATCCAAGAGCAGTCCTCTCACGACCCATTGCGTGTACGTCCCTTGTTAGACAACAAAGTGGACCAAAACACCTGTAGGATAAAAACAAGTACATCATCTATTTACACACTTCCAGTGACTCAAGGCTCATGATCCCTAGTTTAAATCAGTTTTCTATACCCCTCCATTCCCATTCTGTTCATGTGCCCATCTAAGTATTTCTTAGAAAACTCCAGAGTGCATGCCCCCACCACTTTACTTGGCAGCGCATTCCATACCCCCACCACCCTCTGTGTGGAAAAAACCCCCTCTAGCATCCAAATTATACCTTACCCCTCACCCTAAGCCATTGACCCCTTGTGCTATTTGAGTCCATCCTATGAAAAAGCTTAACCCTGTTTACTCTATCTATCCCCTTCATAATCTTGTACACCTCTATCGGATCTCCTCTAAGTCTATGACTTTCTAAGGAAAACAGTCCCAATCTCTCCTCGTAACTCAGACCTTCCATACCAGGCAGCATTCTGGTAAACCTCCTCTGCACTGTCTCCAGAGAGTCCATGTCCTTCCAGTAGTAGGGCGACCAGAACTGGACGCAGTATTCCAAATGAGGTCTAACCAGTGTTTTATACAACTGCAACATTAAAGGCCAGCTCTTGTACTCTATACCCCTTCCCACAAAGGCTAACATACTGTATGCTTTCTTCACAACCTTCTCCACTTGCTCTGCCACCTTCAGAGACTTGTTCACCTGCACCCCCAGGTTCCTCTGCATTTCTATACTCTTAATAGGTCTACCCTTTATCATATACCTCCCCCCTACATTGTTTCTCCCGAAATGCATCACCTCACATTTATCAGGATTGAATTCCATCTGCCATCTGTCTGCCCAAGCTATAATATATATTACAAATAGAAGAGATCCCAGTACTGAGCCCTGCAGCACACCACTAGTGACTGACCACCAGCTAGAGAAACACCCTTCCACTATTACTCTCTGTCTCCTATTACCAAGCCATTTACTTATCCGTCTAGCCACTTGTCCTTGTATCCCATTAGCCTTGACCTTCTCAACTAACCTCCCATGAGGGACTTTGTCAAACACCTTACTAAAATCCATATAGACGACTTCAACGGCTCGCCCTTTGTCCACCGTTTTCATCACCTCCTCAAAAAATTCTACCAGATTTGTAAGGCACGACCTCCCTTTAACAAATCCATGCTGCGTATTCCCAATCAGATCGCAACGCTCTAAGTGTTGGCTTTCCCCCAGTTAATTACTCTTCCTCTGGATTGCTGTGTTCTTTTCCATGACCAACCTTCTCACACTGCTCCTGGTCTGCCACACACTCATCCTGAGCTACTTCACATTGCTCTTGGTCTACTTTGCAATCCTGACCTATTTTGTACCAATCCACAGCCAGCACCATTCCTTTGTTGCTGAATGCAAAATCCAACCTTTTTAAATTTCTGGAAATAGAAATCTCTATATCAGGGATTTGAATACATAAGTCCGCCATTAAGAAAGTGACCATGTACAGCACCAGTGGATGCAAGAGCAGCACAATGATATGTGCAGAAACAGTGGGAGTCTCTGTAGCTGGCTCTGCTCAGAGTCACGAATGGCACAGAGATGCAGAGGATGGATGGCAGCTGTATCTCATCCAATGGCCTCCTGTAACATGGAAGGGCCGGGAGAGTCAAAGGGGCTGATGGGAGAGTGTCACTGACATCATTCCTCAGTTCCTCAATCGCTGCCCTCCATTAAATTGGAGACTCGCATATGGATACAAAGAATTACGGTCATTAACAATATAACTGTCAGTAAGGAACCAATGCAGAATTTCCATTGGCATGTTGCCACTTCCTTTACATTGGTTGTCATCAGATTTCCTTACTCATGGACCAAGTAAGCAGACTTACTGTTATTGTCTCTGAAATCTGATTTCAAATACAATCCAGACTTCTAGCATATGAGCCTTTAATGCGATGACTCAATTCATACTGGGCTTAAGTCCACAGCACAATATTACCTATAATTCAGCATTAATTGACAGTAAATTTAATGATCGCAAGCCATAAACATGTCTATCAGTTTTCTTGCCCAAGGACTGTGATCTCATGTCCTGTTTTCCAAAGTGCAAAACAGCTCACAAAAGACCCTGGTTATAATCTCGGTTGCTCTGTGGAAAAACAATGTTTTCACAAATGAGGAATCCTTTTTTTTCCCCAATCACAGCCCTTATAGTCTAAAACTAAAGTTAAGTTTGTTTATTAATGATTAGTGGAAGTTAGAGTTTCTAGGTAGCATTAAAACTGATAAATCTCAGGGACCTGATGGCATTTATCTCAGGCTGCTTGGGGAGGCGAGAGATGAAATTGCTGGGCCTCTGACGCAAATCTTTGCCTTTTCTTTGGACATAAGTGAGGTCCCAGAGAACTAAAGGATAGCGAACATGGTACCGTTGTTTAAAAAGGGTAGTAGGGATAACTCGGCGGGAGTAACTATGACTCTCTCATTCTCCGTGGGAGAGTGGGAGAGTCATGGTTACAGTAGCTGTGTGAATCTTGTCGCTTCTACAGCACAGCAAGTTGCACCTCCTCGATGATCCCGCTGGGCAACATCGCCGCTACTCGATCTGTGGTGATGGCTAAAGCAACTGTCCAAGAAGCAGCATGAGGATGTAGTTGCATGTCTGTCTGTACTCAGACTGCAATTACAAACAGATGTTGAGATCGGCTATTATCCATTCTTGCGAAAAGGCTCCTTTAAAATCGCCATTCTCTGTAGCTGTGTGAATCTTCTGGTTTCTAGCCCACAGTGAGTCAATCCCTTCCGTGGGAGCCACTTGGTATCGTCTCCATGGGCACAGGAGATGGTATTCCATGACTGGCCGGGAAACTAATAGCGGGGGCAACTCATGCCTGGACCATGACCACTATCACCGGACTGCCAGCCAGGAGTGGTATTGTTGGAATGGTCTTTGGTACATTTCGCATAACTGTGGTATTCTTGGCATTCTAGACCACAGTGAGTCAAACCTGACCGAGGTCCTGCAGGGTATTCAGGTCTTCAAGCTGGCAGGTGATGGTCCTGAAGGGAATCTGACTGGCCGAGAACTGCCAACACACTTCTGTATCTATAAACCCAGTAATTGTGAAAGAAAGAAATTTTGTCTTGACAGGTTTCGTCCTGTCCTGGGGATAGTTGGTGATCTGCTGATGGATGCGATCACGCCTATCAAGGTAGCAGAAGCCCCACCGTGACCTCCCGCCCACACGATCAGCCTTGAGGAAAGACGCATAGAACTGTACCTGGTGTGACGCAGTGAAGGGATTGTGGTTCTCCGTTTTGTTCCTGATGATCACTGCCAAATGATGATGAAAAATTACCAAACTAGACATGTCTTCCATACCCTGAGGGGTTGGGTGTGGTTGACAGCGATGGGTGCAGCTCCCGGGTTGTGCGAGCGCGTTTCATGCCACGTCGCATTTTTGGCATTGTTGGTTTGTTCGTTGCGTGGTTGTGTCTCTTACTTAATAAAACTCATTTTGTAATCAAATGATGACTTACGAGTAAAAGGCTCGAAGCAAACGAGCAAAAACTAACCTGCACGACAGGCGCTCTCAGAGGTGTGATTCAATCCGCTTGTCTGCAATTATGGTGGTTATGGCCGTATCGTCTCAAGATCAATTTCCCGTTTCCGCCAATGCCTTAAGGCTGTGTTAACATCTGGTGGAAGTGACTCTGATTCCGGTCAGAAGTGCACGACACATGTCGACGAGCGACAATAAAACTCGGATAAGACACTCTCGAGTGTCTCTTAAAAATAGGCCGGTGAGTTTGACATCAGTGGTAGGGAAGTTGTTGGAGAGGATTCTTAGAGATAGGATGTATAGGCCCTTAGAGCATTGCAATCTGATTAGGGATACACAGCATGACTTTGCTAAGAGGAGGTGGTGCCTTATGAATCTGGTGGAATTTTTTGAGGAGGTGACAAAAACGGTTGATGAAGAATGAGCCATTGATGTTGTCTATATAGATTTCAGTAAGGCGCTTGACAAAGTCCCTCATGGGAGGTTAGTTCAAAAGGTTAAGGCTCATGGAATACAAGGACAGGTATCTAGATGGATTAATAACTGGCTTGGTAATAGGAGACTGAGAGCAATAGTGGGAGGGTGTTTTTTTTAGCTGGACATCTGTCACTAGTGCTGCAAGGCTCTGTACTGGGACCTCTTCTATTTGTAATATACTAAATGACTTGGAAGTGCGAGTACGTTGTGTGATCAGCAAGTTTACAGATGACACGAAGATGGCTGAACTTGCAGGCAGTGAGAAGCAGTGTCAGGCAGCACATACAGCAGGACATAGATAGGCTGGTATATTAGGCAGATGGAATTTAATCCTGATAAATGTGAGGTGATGCATTTTGGGAGAAAGAATGTAGAGGGGAGGTATATGATAAAGGGTAGACCTATTAAAAGCATAGAAACGCAGAGGGACCTGGGGGGTGCAAGTGAACAAGTCTTTGAAGGTGGCAGCAGAGGTGGAGAAGGTTGCAAAGAAAGCTTAAGATATGCCAGCCTTTATAGGAAGAGGTATAGAGTACAAGAGCTGGCATTTAATGTTGCAGTTGTATAGAATGTTGATTAGACCTCATTTGGAGTATTGCGTCCAGTTCTGGTCACCTTACTGCCGGAAGGACATAGAGATCCTGGATAGAGTGCAGAGGAGGTTTACCAGGATGCTGCCTGGTATGGAAGGACTGAGGAAAGACTGGGCAAATTGGGGCTGTTTCCTTTAGAAAGATGGAGAATGAAGAGAGATCTAATAGAGGTGTATAAGATTATGAAGGGTATAGATAGAGTAAACAGTGGTAAGCTTTTTCCTAGATTGGAAACAAATATTATGAGGGGCCACGGGCTTAGGATGAGAGGGGCAAGGTATAATTTGGATATTAGAGGGAGGCTTTTCATACAGAGGATTGTGGGGGTATGGAATGCACTGCCAAGTAAGGTGGTGGAGGCAGGCACGCTGGAGTTATTTAAGGGATACTTAGATAGGCACATGAGCAGAATAGAGATGGAGGGATATAGGAGACTGCTTTAAATAGGGATCAAGAGTCTTGGGACATTCCTGGGAATCAATTGTTTCCTGTGGACCTTCCAACATATTTCCTGGCTCATTTGTTTTACTTTTGAGCTTCTGGGGATTTCCTTGAATGTTTGCATAAAATGTGCATGTTGTTGATGTTTTTCTCTTTTAATCCACAGGTGCTTTGGTCTGCCTTATTGTCCAACAAGGGGCATACATGCAATGGGTCGTGTGAGGGCTGCTCTTGGATGTTTCGAGAGTAGTCTAGTGCTTCACGTCGTTAGTGTACGCTTAAACTGGACCAGCTGATGGGCAACACGACAGCTCAGTGACTATCACTGTTTGCTGTGCAGATACATGGATTTGGGCCAGTATCTGTGGGAGTTTGCACATTCTCCAGGTGCTCCGGTTTCCTCCCACACTCCAAAGATGTGCTTTTAGGCTGATTGGTGTAACAAATTGTTCCTAAATTGTCACCTCTCAATCTGGTTTCCAATGTGAATTTCCATAAATATAGACAACAGTCATGGGTAGAAGAGGGAGCTCACACTGTTAAAATGGCAGCACGGGCTCATTGGACCAAAGAGCCTGTTTCCCGTGCTGCATTGTTCTTTAGTGAACAATAAGTCTTACATTAACACTGCAATGAAATTACTGTGAAATTCCCCCATTCGGATCAATGCATTTAACCAGCATGTCTTTTATAATGTGGGAGGAAACTGGAGCAGCCAGACGAAGCCCACACAGACACAGGGAGGAGATGCAAACTCCACACAGACAGTGACCCAAGCTAGGAATCAAATCTGAATCCCTGGTGCTGTGAGGCAGCAGTACTAACCACCGTGCCATCATAAAAGATGAAAACCATATCTTAAGTATAAACGGGTCATAATAATGTTTCTCCTATTATTCCATGAATCAGGAATGGTAACACTTACGAAACTTTCTTTAACGAAAACTTGCTCAAAATATTTACTCCCATTTTTTTCCATGCTAGATACTTCACACTTGGGGGACTTAACTCTGAGAGGAGTGGGTATCAGTTGCTGTAAATCAATATTCAATTACAACTCCATTGGCACACACATAAGAATTCACTTCCCTGAAGAATTGGTCAGTTGTGTTCACCTGCTCACTGTCCTGTTACTAAACTGATGTTTACTCATCTCCATGACATTGCCTGAGTTATTTAAAAAACACCAAATGAACTTGTGATCAATTATTTTTCATTGATCCATCAATAATGTCAAAAATATAAAACTAGCATCATGTAATATATGAATGCTTTTATTAGAAGATTTGTGTCAATTTATTTCTGGACACACGCCTTTACAGATGAATAAACATCTGTAAGAAAACAGTCTTATTTTTAAATGGCACTTCTGAACTTCACAGAGGAAGTTACTACAACTAAAATCTGATTTTATTTAAATTGCTTTATGCCATTTCTCGCATCAGTGAATGTATTATTTTGTTCTATGTCAGTTAGCATAGCCATGTTTTGTATAACAACAAGAAATGGCTGTACTTTTTTTATTGTGCATGTCTTCAAGACATCAAGATTAAAAGTTGGATTACTTGTTTTCACCACAATGGAAAAATACAACATGGACAGATTACTGTAAAGGAGACTGGTTCTGTAATTACAGTGAGTCTTAGTATATAAAAATTGGCACAATAGCATTTTTGTTTTGGGATGTTACTAATTAAGTATCAGCAAGAAAAAGACACTGGGACAAAGTTCCATGCAGACTTTGAGACAGGTTGCTATGAACAATTGACATTATACGATTCAAAGTAACTTTGTAATGTGATTCAGTATACTACTTGTAATTTTATTCGACCATATCCTGTTTTAAAACTCCTTTAAGGGATACAGTATTAGCTAAAATATGCAATTTAGACAATTTGCCATTTGCATTAGAGGCCAGATTCTGGTGGTTTAATCTGGTTTGCTTCATCTCAGATGGTTAAGTGCCAAGCACATTGGGAGGGCCACACACAACACTTAACTCACACTGATGAGCTCAACATGTTTGCTTGTATGATATGTCCTCTTAATTTTATTCATGATTCATAACATGTAAATGTGAGTTGATACGCAGCAAATGTATCTTTTTTCTAAATCATAGAATTGTTATAAAGGCCGTTTGGCCCATCACGTCTGACTGGTGCTCCAAATGACTCAGTGACAATGCACTCAGTGCTATTCTCCTGCTTTCTCCCTGAATCCTGCACATTCCTCCTTTTCAGATAAAAATCTTTACCAAGAAATAATGTAATTGAAACAATTAAGCAAATGGTCACTATGATATTAGTTCATCACTCTTTTGTAAATAAGGAACATGTTCAAAAAAGTGAAAAAAATAATATTTTTCTTAATGCCCTTGTGATTTTTCTCCTAGAATGCTCAGAACAGTATTTGAGCAATGAATCTTCAGTTCATGGAGAATCACAAAAATTGGCAACTTCCTCTTGGCCTATAACTTTTGATTTCTGGGGCATCATACCTAGAAGGTGTCCCAAAGATTCTCAGGGGGGCCACATAAAGATTGCATGGGAACTGTCTGGGAAGTTCAGACTTTCATTGGACAATGATCTGCACTTAAATCACAGGATTCAGATGGTTCTGTCTCACAGGAATACTCAGGAAAAGTTAGAATTAGAACCTCTTTGAACTCCTATGTAACGAAAGTGCTCACCATCCCACCATCACCCATCCCCTGACATGTTGTAGGGACTTCCAACTACACCCTCTATTACCCCCACTAGAAACACTAACCTCTTAATAGCCCCCCCTGAACCCCCACTGGACTCTCCATACCCACCCCATCCCCCCATCACTGACTATAGCCCCAAATTCCCAGCTACTTTCTCAACACCACCCCTCCATGGATCCCACAACTAACTCCCCCATCATCCTGATGATCTTCTTGACCCACCCAGGTGATCCCTGACTAACCACTCCAACTACCTTCACACCATCCCTGATAATTCCACCCTCTGATTACTCCCCATCCCCAACTCCCTGCAGAACCCTCAAGCCATTCTCTTCACTTCTGTCTAGCCCTGTAAATCCCTGACTGCCTGGATCCCTAGATTACTCTCCTATTCCCATGGGACCTCTGACAAGGCTCCCCCTCGTCACCTCTCCAATTACAACCCTGAACTCCTAACCAGCCCATATCCCTGACTACCTTTCTGACATCCTACTCAATTCTTCAAATAAATTCCCCACCCCCGACTATGCTTTCACCTCCTGGGTACCATCCCTAATCTCCAACTAGCCCCCTCCAACCCAAACATCTGCTTCCCACAGGACCTTCCAATTGCCATCCCACCACAAATTACCCTCCAAAACCTCCCATGGGACCCTGTGACTACCCCCCCACCAACCTATGACACCCTCTCAGCAACCTATGGGAAGCTCCTTCCCACCTGCCCTTGAACTACCTTCCCGAACTCTAGACCATTCCAACATCATTAGAATTCACTATTCAGCTTTGACAAAAGGTCATCTGAACTCAAAACATCAGCTCTTTTCTCCTCTTACAGATGCTGCCAGACCTGCTGAGATTTTCCAGCATTTTCTCTTTCAGTATTGAGATTCACTTCTTTCTTTATGATGTGCTATTTAGTAACACTCTATGACCAGCAGTATGCCTCAGGGATTGGTGTTGGGTCCATTATTATTTGTCACTTATACTAATGATTTGGATGAGAATTTAGAAGGCATGGTTAGTAAGTTTGCAGATGAACTAAGATTGGTGGCCAAATGCGGGCAACTGGGATTAGCTTAGGGGTTTTAAAAAAAAAGGGCAGCATGGACAAATTGGGCTGAAAGGTCTGTTTCCATGCTGTGAATCTCTATGACTCTCACTAATACTATTCTTCTTTAGATAAAAATGGCTGCTATGTTAATACTCACTAATCCATTCCTGATTTGGCATCTTGCAGAGTACCATTTTTTTGGTGTGCTCCTGTTCAGATTTTATGCCCCTAATGAACTTGTTGATTCTAGTACCATCAAATCTGTTTCTTTCCTCAGAATGGGCCCCTGGACAGAGGAGCCTAAGAAATACATTAGGAATCTACCTGAAGTAATTTGAAATTATTTTTCTTCATGGCACTAGGCTGGCACGTTCCTGATAGGAACTCTCAGATTAATTAAAGTACCGCCCGGACAAAAGCAGGGGAAGACAACACCATAAGCAGTTTGAACTCCCCATATTCTTGTATCTCACCTCCATAGCTTCTCTTTCCTCAGAAGGACAATCACTTTTACATCTGTGGTATTCTAACATAAGGACTCTGACTTGTCTGTTCATCAGCACTCACAGCAGTTTTATCTTCTGACTGCGACCACTCCCACCACCAAGCTTTTCCAATTAGGCTACAATGAGTACTATACATGGATGGTGTATACTGCTTCGACTCATTAGACTAATTTCAGTACTAATAAGGAAGGTGAATTTGGATAACTGGCATTTATAGTCAGGTTTTTATTTGCAATTAATTTGTCTAAGTAGTTCTAACACTGGCTGTGGTGTGTAAAACTTGATGAATGGGCCATTGACAGCAACTGAGGGAACATTTCCTCCCCTCCCCCAAAGGATTGGGCATTGCATTAATGGTGGCAAATCATACAGAAAAAGAATTCAGGTTTAAGCTCTGTGCAAGGAACAAAATGACCTCTAGTTTATGAGGAAATATTATTGGGTATTTTGGCACAAGAACAAGAAGAAAAAACCCTTTTCTTAAGTAGCTCCTTTCACTTCTTCAGAACTAGCCGGTGAGTTACTTCTGAAGTGCAGACACATGCAGAGAAACCTGTGTGCAGCAAGATCTTTCAAACAATGGTAAATAAATGGCTAGCTAATCTGTTTTAATGATACTGGTATTAGGATAAATATTGGCCAAGATATCAAAGAGGCAGGAAAGGGAGTAAGGAAAAAAAGCGGCATAGTGGCACTGTGGTTAGCACTGCTACCTTACAGCACCAGGGACCTACGTTCAATTCCAGCCTTTGATGACTGCTATATGTGGAGTTTGCACATTCTCCTGTATCTCTGTGGGCTTCCTCCGAGTGCTCCAGTTTTCTCCCACAGTCCAAAAATGTGCAGTTTAGGGGAATGAGTGGGGTTACAGGGATAGGGTGGGGATCCTGGGTAAGATGGCTTTTCGGAGAGTCGGTGCAGACTCAATGGGCCGAATGACTTCCTACACTGTAAGGATTCTATGATTTGGAATTGCATTAAATGCCACTTAAAGATTGTTTCTTGCTGCATTGGAAGTCAATCAACGGAGTTTTCCCATTCCCATCAGGCAACGGGAATTGTAGTTGATGGGACTTGGACCATACAAACGTCCGTTGACCTCGGGTGGGATTTTTCCAATTAATGTATCCAATGTGTATCATTGAAGAAACAAGATAATCTATCTCTCAGGTGTCCAAATTGCTCTCTCAGTCTTCTGTGAATTTAATTGTAAACTTGAGGAGCCTAAGAAAGTAATAGTAGGCAACAGGAAAGCACTATTGAGATTGTTGTTCTATTAGAGCATTTGCAACATCATGGACTTCATTTTATTTACTCTATTGAAGGAGGTGAATGATAACCAGGTAAAAGAAAAAGCAAGGAAGTTATGTTTAACCTTTGTAAAATGTTGCTCGGGCCTCAGCCGGACCATTGTTCTCAATTCGGGGCATCACGCTGTGGTGAGGATATCCAGTCCTTCAGGAGATGCAGAAGAGACTTATCAGAATGGTAACAGGGATGAGGAGACTTCAGTTATGTGGAAAGGCTGGAAAAACTGTCATTGTTCTCTTTGGAGCAAGGAAGATTAAATGGAGATTTCATAGACATGTTCAAAATCGTGAATGATAAAAGAGGAAGGGTTAGCTACAAGACAACACAAGTGAAATGTGAACCAGAGTCAAGACAAGGAATTATTTTAACACGGTGAGTTATGATCAGGAATCTATTGCTTGAAAGGGACGTGATACATATGTGAAGGGGAAACAATTACAGGACTGTGGGAAGAAGAAAGGCACCAGATAACTCTGACTGGATAGCTGTACCAAAGAGCTGATATAGGCATGATACTCGAAATGGCCTTTCTTTTGTTCTACAGTGACCCTATGATAATATTCAAAAATTTCTCCATGGCTACTAAAATGTTATAGAGGGAAATTCTAGGTCAACACAGTGACAAAGTGGTTAGCACTGCTGTCTCACAGTGACAGGGGCTTGGGTTCTGTATGGAGTTTGCGCATTCTCCCCATGTCTGCATGGGTGTCCTTCGGGTGCTCAGGTTTCCTCCCACAGTCCAAAGATATATAGTTTTGGTGGATTGGCCAAATAAGTTTCCCCTAGTGTACGAAGATATATAGGTTAGGGGGATTAGCAAGGTAAATATGTGGGGTTTTGGGGATATGGCCTGGGTAAGATGACCTGTTGGAAAGTCGGTGTAGACTCGATGGGCCAAGTGGCGGCCTCCTGCACTGTAGGGATCATATGATCATAGGCCCAACAAAACATTACAATTTACATAATTCAATGCTTATCAGTTTCATCCACAGGTGTTTTAACATAGCTCTGAGAATCAGAAAATCCGATAGTGTGATCACTCTCTCATTCACCCTGAGCATGGCCCAAAACTGATCACCATTCAGAAGGTTAATCAGCCCTGAAAGTTATCACTGTGGACTTACTTTCTTCACAGAGAAGATGAGCCAACTGACACAAGAAATACACAAGTTTGGATCAATAGAACTCCCCACTTGAAGGCTGTTTTCATTTGGACAATGTTGGATGTTAAATAAGGTCTCTATCCTATGGCTCAACCTTCCCAGAATGAAAATTACAAGAAAATTGTAACATGGAAGCAGGCCAATTGGCTCAACCAGGCTGTTTAGTGTTTATCCTCCACAAAAGCAATAATCCTAATCCCATATGTCAACTTTTTTCTCATATGTCTTTGAAGCTAAGAGCGATGTAGTCCTTTTGCTTTATGATGCAAAAAAAAGTAAAAACAAGCTATAGTATGAACAAAAATAATAGAATGATTGTGATTGTTCCAATGATGCAATACCCCCTCTGTTATCCCATTTTACTAAGGAACTACTTTCAGCTGTCAAAGGCTGTGTTGCATCATGCAAACAGGTTTCATATTGAGACTATTTGCCAAAACAAATATGCCATTTTATTTTTAGAACCTAAAATATTAAAATTTTACTTGACATAACACAACTTGTAAAGTACTAATACATAACATAACGCCACCACATGGACTGTAGCAGTTCAAGAAGGCAACCCACTACCATCTTCTCAAGAGCAATTAGGAATGGACAATAAACAGTGACTTTACCAGCAATGCTCACATTCCATGAACAAATAATAGAGCAAAGCTCACTACACTGCGTTGTTCTACAATCACTACATCTGGCGGTTCACCACATAATCCCAGCAGGAACTTGTAAACTGACTCACCTCACACAATTCTCATGCCTTACTGTGATTCACAACACATGTATTTAAAATAAATCACCGCAACTGATTTCCTTCCTTTATTTTACAAAAGCCAGTGACCTGATATCTTCATGACTTTCAGGATGTGTATCACACTAGGACACATGGATTTTTACAATAAGTACAGAGGCAAAAGCAGAAATGGGCTACATTTTGTATCTTGTCATATCCAAGAGAAAGGATTGTTGCCAACTAGAATTGCTGGTCACACAGAAAAATACAGAAAATAGGAGCAGGTGTAGGCCATTCGGTCCTTCGAGCCTGTTTCACCATTCATTATAATCATTGGTTGATTATCCAACTCAGTAACCTGTTTCAACTTCCTCCCTATTTTCTTTGATTCCTTTAGCCCCCAATGCTATATACAACGATAGAAAAGTTACAGCACAGAAAGAGGCCATTCAGCCCATCTTATCCATGGCAGCCTAGTGCCCTTTCTAATTGACTCTCCTTCACCCAGTCCATAGCTCTGTAGCTTACAGCACTTGAAATGTATATCCAGGTACTTTTTAAAAGAGTTTAGCCTCTCTGCCTTTACCACCAACTCAAGCAGTGAATATCAGATACCTAGTACTCTCTGCGTAAAAAAAGTTCTTCTCATGTCCCATCCACACCTCCTGCTACTTATCTTGAATCCATGTCCCCTAGTTCTAGAATTCTCCACTAAGAAAACAATTTTATTCTGTCCACTCTAACTCTTCCCCTCAAAAAGTTTATACATCCAATTAAGTCATCCCTCAGCCCTCTTTGTTCCAAAGAAAATAACCCCAAACTATCCAATCTCTCCTTACGGCTACACTTTTAGAGCCCTGGCAACATTCTTGCACTCTCTCCAGAGCAAAGAACAAAGAACAGTACATCACAGGAACAGACCTTTCGGCCCATCAAGCATGTGCCGACATAGATGCCTCTCTAATCCAATATTTTCTTGCCTTCACATAATCCTCTACTCTCTGCCTATTCATGTATCTCTCCAGATGCCTATTGAATGTTGTTATCGAATCTGCTTCCACCATCTTCTCCAACAGCATGTTTTAAGCATTCACTACCCTCTGTGTGGAAAAACGTGCCCATGCATCTCTTTTAAGCTTTGCCCCTCTCACTTTTGAATTATGCTCTTGCATAAGTGATCCTTCAACCATGGGAAAAAAGGTCCACTCTATACAACCCTATCATAATCTTTTAAACCTCTATAGGTCCCCCCTCATCTTCTGATACTCCAATGAAAACTATCCAAGTTTGCTCAGTCTTCATAGTTCATATCCTCCAAATCAGGCAATATCCTGGTAAATCTCTTCTGCACTCTTTCCAATGCATTAACATCCTTCCGGTAGTGTACAATCAGAATTGTATACAATAATCCAAATGCAGTCTAACCAAAGTCTTATACAGTTGCAACAAATCTTAAAATCAATGCCCCAACTGATGAAAGTCAGTATCCTACATGCCTTCTTGACCACCTTGTCCAGCCCTGAGTTGTCAGCTTCAGGGAAGTATGGAACTGCATGCCTAGATCCCTCTGTATGTTAATATTTCCAGGGGCTGTACCATTTACTGTATGTTTTCCTTGTGCAGCAGACCTTCCAAATTGCATCATCTCACATTTATCTGAGTTAAATTCCAGCTACTATCTTTTGGCCCAGGTCTCCAGCTGACTTATATCCTGCTGTATCTTCCAACAATCCTCCTCACTATCTGTTACCCTCCCTAACCCTTCCAATTTTTGTATGATCTGCAAATTTACACAACAGACCACCTACATTTCCATCTGGATCATTTATACATATATATTAGAAAAAACAGAAGCCCTAGCACTGATCCTTGTAGAATATTGCTTGTGATAGATTTCCAATTAGAAAACTACCTTCCACAGCTACATTCAGTTTTCTATGTCCAAGCCAGTTTTGTATCCATTTTAGCAGCTCACCTCAGATCCCATATAATTTCATCTTTTATATCAGCCTGCTAGGAGGAACCTGATTGAAAACTTTACTAAAGTCCATGTATGCAGCATCCACTGCCCTGGTCAATTTTTCTTGTCATTTCCTCAAAGAATTCAACCAAGTTTGTGAGACACAACCTCCACTTCAAAAAACCATGCTGCCTGTGGCTAATAAGCCTATTCTCTCCCAGATGTAAGTATATCCTGTTCCAAAGAATCTTTTCCAATAATTTCCCCACTACCAATGTAAGGCTCACAGTCTCGTAATTTGCTGGATTTTCTCTTCTGCCCTTTTTAAACAGAGGAACAACATTAGCTATTCTCCAACACTCACTCATGGCTAAAGAGGATACAAAGATTTTGGCCAAGACCTCAGCGATTTCTTCCTTCGCCTGAGATAGATACTATTTGGTTCTGGGGACTTGTCCATTTTAATGTTTTTCAAAATCCCCATACCTCCATTGTCACAACATGTCCTAGAATGTCAACATTCTCCTTTCTACACTCACTATCCACCACATCTTTCTTCTTTGTGAATACTGATGCAAAGTACTAGCTAAGGACCTCACCCGCCCATTTGGCTCCACACACACATTCCCTTGAGTGAACCTACCCTTTCCTTAGCTATCCTCTTCCACCTTACATATGCACAAAAAGACTTGGGGTTCTCCTTAATCGTACCTGCCAAGAACATTTCATGGCCCCCTTTTGCCCTCCTAAGTTCCTATTTAAGCTGTTTCTTGCTATCTTTGTATTCCTCAAGAGCCTTACCCATTTTCAATTTCCTGAAATTTATGTATGCCTCCTCCATTTTCACCAAGCTCATAATCTCTGTTGTCTTCCAGAGTTATGGAATCTTACCATCTTTATCCTTCATTTTTACAGGGACAAACTTGTTCTGAATTGTTAACAATTAACTTTTAAAAGACTCCCAAATGTCAGAAGATGATTTACCCTCAAAACAGCCGCCCCCAGTCTACATTCCCTAGCTCCTGCCTTATATGTTATAGTTAGCTTCCCCAATTTAGTACTTGCCCCAGTTTAGTACTTTCACTCTGGGATTACTTTCTATTCTTTTCTGTAAGTATTTTGAAGCTTATAGAATTGTGATCCCTGTTCCTAAAATGGTCCCCATTGAGACATCAATCACTTATCAAGACTCCTTTTCTTGAACCAGGTCTAAGGTAGCCCCTTCCCGAGTTGGACTATCTGCATATTACCTCAAGAAGCACTCTTGGACATGCTGAACAAACACTGCCTTTTCCAAGCCCCTGGTGCTAAAAGAATCCCAGTCTATGTTGGAAAAGTTAAAATCACCCATTACAACTACTCCGTTGTTTTCACATCTTCTCATAATCTGCTGATATATCAGTTCCTCCATTTCACACTAGTTGTTGGGAGGACTGTAGTATAACCCCAACAGTATGATTGCATCACTCCTGTTCCTGAGTTCTACCCATATGGCCACACTGCATGATCCCAACAAGGTGTCCTCCTTATATGTAGCTGTGACATTTTCCCTAATCAATAAAGCAACACCCCAACCTCTTTTGTCACTCTCTGTCTCACCGGAAGCATCTGAATCCTGGAATGCTAAACTGCAAGTCCTGCCCTTCTTTCATCCAAGACTCCATAATTGCCACAACATCATTGTTCATTGTAATAATCTAAGCTTTAAGTTCATCCGCCTTATCTGTTATACTCCTTGCATTAAAGCAAACACATATCGTATCATTTTTTTGTACACTCTCCCTGTGTTTTATTTTTCTTTGCCTTATTGAACCCATTCACTGATTTCTCCACAGATCTGTACTTTTGATTTTTGTCTTTTGTTTCTGTGTCTTCCACTTTTCCCCTTACTGTCTTTTGTTTTTGTCTTCACTTTACTTTCCTTTGACTTCCTGCATTCATTCCTATTCCCCTGCCAATTAGTTTAAACCCTCCCCAACAATACTAGCAAACACTCCCCTCAGACATTGGTTCCAGTCCTGGTTCCAATGTCCCAGGAATTTGAATACCTCCATCAAGCCATGTATTCATCTTAACAATTACATCCTTCCTATAATGTGGTAACCAGAACAGCACAATACTCCAGTTGTGGCCTCATCACTGTTTTATACAATTCCAACATTATATCCTTATTTTGATATTCTATACCTCTACCAATGAAGAAGAGCATTCCACATGCTTTTTATACAATCTTGTCTACTTGAACCTTTGGCCTTTAGGGACCCAAGATCTCTAACTTCACTATCCCTCTTAGTATATTCCCATTTATAGTGTACCCACTATAACTGTTTGACCTCCTAAATGTGTGACCTTACACTTCTTTGTGCTAAAGTCCATCTTCTACTTTACCACCAACTCGACCAACCCATCAATATCATTTTGGAGATTTTAGCTATCGTATGCAATATTCAATACCCAACCAAGCTTTGTGTCGAGTTATGGAATCCCAAGCTTTCATGTTCCCCACATTCATATCCAAATTGTTAATTTATGATACAAACAGCAAAGGTTGTATCACAGATTAACCCTGTGGAACACCACAAGAAACAATTTTCCATTGGCAAGGGCATCCATCATGTGTTTATGACAGGTGTGAGTTAGTTGAGATCCAAGAGGAATACAGAAGGTTCAGAGAAGAGGAGAAAAAGCACATTAGAAAAGTGAAGAGGGATTCTGAAAAAAGACTAGCAGCCAAAGCAAAGGAGAATCCTAGAGTCTTCCAAAGACATATAAGTAGTAAAAAGGGAGTAAAAGGAGGATTAGGGATACATAGGGCCTAAAAGAGAGTTTGCATATGGAGACTGGGGGCATGGCTGTGATACTAAATGAATACTTCACATTCATCTTTACTAAGGAGGTAGATGCTGCCCAGGATATGGTGACGGATGAGGAAACACTGTCACTAGAAAGATTCAAAACTGATAAGAAGGAAGTGTTGAAAAGAAAGTTTATAAGACACTGGGACCAGATGGGCTGCATCCAAGGATATTGAAGGAAGTAAGAATGGAATTTGCAGGGGCACTGACCATGAATCTTCAGTCTTCTTCTAGACTCAAGGGAAATGCCAGAGGACTGGAAAATTACAAAGGTTATGCCTTTGTTCGAAAAAGCTTGTAAGGATACTCCCAACAATTACAGACCAATCAGTTTAATATGAGTGCCAGGCAAGCTTCTAAAAATAATTATTTGGGATACAATTAGTAATCTGATGGATTTCATCCTGAAGTCTTAATAGGAGTAATTGCTGAAAAAGCTGATGCGTTTCTTTTAATTTTCCCGAACTCTTTATGGCCCCATCAGAATTGAAAACGGTGAATGTGTCTCCTCTCTTCAAGATAGGAGGGAAACAGAAAGCAGGCAAATACAGGCAGTTAGCTTAACATCTGTCATGGGGGAATTGCTGGAATCTAGTAATAAGGAGGTTATATCAAAGCATTTAGAAAATCTCAATATAATCAAGCACAGTCAATATGGCTTTATGAAAGAAAAATCATATTTCATCATTTATTGGAGTTATTTGAGGACCTAACAGGCAATGAGGATAAAGGGGAATGTGAATGCATTGTACTTAGATTTATAGAAAATATTTGACAAGGTGTCATATCAAAAGTTATGATGAAAAATAAGAATTCATAGCGTAGAGAGTAACATTGGCACGGGTAGGGGATTGGATTAGCTGGGGAGCAGAGAGTATGGATATTTTGCAGCTTGATAAAATGTGACAAATGGAATACCATCAGGATCAGTCCTATGACCCCAATAATTTCCAAATTATATTAATTTGATATAATTAAATTGATTACAGATGAAGACTTGGATTGATTACAGATGAAGATTATAGACTAAAATGAAGGGATGATAAGTTCATAAGATATGGGAACAGAATCAGGCCATTTGGCCTATCGAGCCTGCTCCACCATTCATTCATGGCTGATTATGATGCTCATCCCCATTTTCCTGCCTTCTTCCCATAACTCTTGAATGTATGGGTGTTCATTTGCTGATGTCACAAATATGGCTGGGAATATAAATTGTGACGAGAACAATAACAGATAGAATTTTACAGCCTTGCTCATCCGGAAAACTATAAAATCTTGCCCAAGATCAACAGAACTTTACATGTTCTACCCCTCGCCTGCTCTGATTCCCATGGCAGGTGAGACGATAAAACTCCAGCCAATTAGTCTGTAAAGAAACTTGGATAGGTCAAATGAGTAGGCAAAAATTTGACAAATGGAATACAATGTGGGAAAGTGTGACCTTGTCCACTTTGGCATGAAAAATAGAAAATAACATATTATTTAAATGGAGAGTGATTGCAAGCTTGAGAATCTTGGGCCTCACCAAAATAAATGTAAGAAACTTAAAGCTGAGAGCAATGGAAAACCTGTTCACCTGTTTTATTATCCTCTCAAAGTCTGGGAATGAAACACTTATTTGTCACAAAGTGGTCACTTCAAGAAAGTTTTTAAAAATCTCTACTTCATCCGAAATCCACACCATCCTGCACTATTCCGTTTAAAATCAAGCAGAAGGTGGTCACATTATAAGACTTAAGTTTCTCTGGGGGAAAAATTCCCAATTGTACATTGGTAAAAAAACTGAATTCTTAGAGAATCAGCGTGAAGGGATTTGGTCATAAAGGATCTTTATAGAAACCCAGGTTGTTTGGGAGAGGTGGGATTTATTTAGTAAATGTAATGCAACGTTATATGTGAACCTGTGAATATAGGCTGTAAATACAGCATGACAGCTTCTGGTAGGGAGAGGGAAAAATGCAATTCCTGAGTTAAGGCCATACTGAATCTATGTATCATATACCACCATTCTTCTCTCAAAAAGAAGTATCATCAGCCTTCTCTGAAAAATTCAAATCAACATTTTCCTGAGCTGCTAGATGATTTTTCACAAATCCCTGGGATAGTCTCATTAACATAAAAGGAGCAGATGTCATTTATAATATATTTTGGGTTGGTGCCATTGAAGTCAGAATATTAAGGTTCTTTTAGCTACAGAGTTAAATTGTTTTGTAAATGTCGTGATTTATTTGCAGCCACTTTCGTAATATCAGTTAATTTCTCTGTGATTAATTATCCTTAATTATCCAACAACTCTGGCTACTGCATGTAGGTATAAAGAAAGACAATTTATACAGCACCATTTCCCAAGCTGCTTTCCAGCAATTAAGTCCTTTTGATTTGTTGGCACTGATATAATGTCGGCAATATTATCAAATGCAGATTCGGAGTGTTAAATGGCTTAATCGTGCACAAACATATTTTTTGTATGTTCATATGTCAATCTGGATGAATGAATTGAGCTCAGATAAATCGGCCTTCGTCACCTATAATTATCTTGTGAATAAGAGTGAAATCATGACTGGAGTTCTGTTTATTTTGTTGCTAATGAAAGTTTACTGTGGGCAGGTTTTATGGAGTGAACTTGCTCAGACAGGAGTATGTAATGGGCTCAAAACAAATCTGTAACCTCGCTTCCCTGATTCTCAAGAGTTTTTCTTTTGACTTCCTTCTTGTCGTTTTGTCTACTTCCTTCTATTCCACTTTATCTTGGTGTTTTTGTGAGCTTTTTCTGAGACATTGAAACATCATGATAAAGTCATGTTACGGAGTAGATGTTGAAAATATACTGCAGTGAGAAGCAGCAATCAGCAGATTTTTCAGACTTGTTGATCAAGAAAACTCACACAATTGTGAACCATCCAGTCTTTGCCCTCTGGCTTTTAAAACTGTGTCACACAAAGGCATCTGAGGGTACCAACACTTCTCACTGACACGAAGAACAGTGTTATTCAATCATTCCAAAATAGAATCCAATTGCACCCCTTATATGAAATAATTGTTTTGGATTATACCATGCAAACTGGCAGGCGAATGTCTTCTACTTCTTCTGCAAAATGATAAGCGTCCTATGCAGCTTATCTGTGTAGCTCGCAAGAAGCAATATTTTTCACTGTACGATATATACGTGACAATAAATCAAATCAAAATTATCTGGGTTGCAATATTGAATATTTTCTCCAAATATTAATTTATTGTTACTGTGTCCATATGGTGCAATGTGCAGAGCATATTAATGAAGATCAAAATCAGTGTCTATCTGCACAGTGGTACAAATAACTAATGAGATATTTTTCTCAAAACAATTTTCTCAAACAATGTTGAGACAGATTACAGGAATGAGATAGAGAACCTGATGAACTGGTGCGGCAACAATAATCTCTCCCTCAATGTCAACAAAACGAAGGAGATTCTCATTGGCTTCAGAAAACGCAAAGGAGAACATGTTCCTGCCTACATCAAAGGGGACAAAATAAAAAGGGTCGAGAGCTTCAAGTTTTTAAGTGCCCTGATTATCAACAGTCTGCCCTGGTCTCCCCCCATGCCAACAGTACAGTTAAGAAAGCCCACTAACACATTACTTTCTCAGGAAATTTAACTTGTCATCTATGACTCTCACCAACTTTTATAGATGCACAATAGGAAGTATTCTTTCTGGTTGTATCACAGCTTGGTATGGCTACTGCTCTGCCCAAGACCACAAGGGACTACGAAAGGTCATGGATGAAGCCCATTCCATCATGCAAACCAGCCTCCCACCATTGACTCTGCCTACACTTCCCATTGTCTCAGCAAAGCAGCCAGCATAATTAAAGATGCCACACACCCTGAGCATTCTCTCTTCCACCTTTTTCCTTCAGGAAAAAAATATAAAAGTCTGAAGTCATGTACCAACCAACTTAAGGACAGTTTCTTTCCTACTGCTGTCAGACTTTTGAATAGGCCTTCTTTGCATTAAGTTGATATTTCTCTGCACTCTAGCTATGACTGTAATACTATATTCTGCACTCTCTCGTTTCCTTCTCTACGAATGGTATGTTTTGTCTGTATAGTGCTCAAGAAACAATACTTTTCGCTGTATGCTAATACATGCGACAAAAATAAATCAAATCAAAAAATCAAATCCTGTCAAATTAATAATATTGAGAATGCTGTTAAAATTTGTACTTTCTAGTATCTTTAAAAATCATGGTAAAATCATCTATCGAGTAAACACAAACTAACATTGCATTACATTGTTGCTGCTCTTGATATTTGTAACCAGAAGTCAACAAACGAGCATTTATAGCCATCATATATACACTCCAAGAGTTCCTCCTGTACAGTGTTGTGACTCATTTGATTAGCCCAATCTATATGCAGATTAAAACCACCCATAATTACAGGTGTTCATTTATTGCATCCATCCCTAATTTCCAGTTTAATGTCATCATCAACATCATCACTTGTTTGGGAGTTGATGTACAACCCCTACTGAGATTTTGTTCCTTTGTGTTTCTTAGCTCTTCCCATATAGATTTCACATTGTCGGAGCTAATATCTTTTCTCAGTATGGTGTTAATTTCATTTTTAACCAGCAATGCTTTTCCACCACCTTTACCTTTTTGTCAGTCCTTCCTAAATACTTAATATCCCTGGATGTTCAATTCCCATCCCTGTTCACCCTAAAGCTATGTCTCTGTAACCTCAACAGTACCATGACCATTTACATTTACTTGCACAATTAACTTATCTACTTTATTGTGAATGCTCTGTATATTAAGGGACTAAAGCCTTTAGGCTTATCTTTTTAACATTCCCACTATAACAACAGTTTAACAATAGTTCCCAATATTTTTCACTGAAGCTCTGTTTGAATCTAGCTACTTGTTTTTCTGCATGTCACTTTCCTTATTGCCCTTTCTGCCTTTGGATGAGGGCAAGAGATGCTTGGAACAATATGATCTGCAAGTTCCCTTCCAACACATACATGACACAAGGTCAAAATCCTGGAAATTTCTCCAGATCTCTTGAGTCTGAATGTCTCCATCCAGCTGCCCTCTTTTATGTCAAGGTGTGAAACCTATCACATGATTTTTAATACGTTTTGGCCTGAACCTCCTTACAAATAACAACCAAATTGAATGGGCCTGCCTCCAGGCAGAATTAATTTAATCATACTACCTCACCTCCTTTCCCCCCTCCACCTCTACTCAGACCATTCTGTTTCACCATAAATTAAAAGAAACATTTTAAAACAAAACAACTAACACTTCCCTAAATAATTGAAAAGTATTACCATAGTGATGCTTTTTTATAACAGTATCAAAATACAACAAAGTACAATACTGTAAACATCCTAACAAGTGACTTACTACATAAAATATAGGCACCATTATCTCCTTTTCAGCTATACCCAGCCATTAAATATTTTGTCCTGGCAATTATATGAGGTTTACCCCATAACCACCTTTCGAGTGCGTTAATTACAATTTAAAGTCCCGGACTGCAAAAGTTCTTAGCATCTTAACTGCTGCGCAAATTAATATTTTTTTTCTTCTGGTTATTTCACTTCAGTCAGAGCCAAAAATCTCATTTTTCATTTTGCATGGGCATTTCAATGTCCTTGGCTAAAAGATGTATTATGGTTCGAATCCTTTGTTGTATTTTAAAATCTCTGATCCTTTTCGACCAGTTTGCTTATTCCAATGTTTTACCCCGGTGCCCTTATTTGCAAGGTGGACAAAGAACAAACACAAGTAAAGGTTCAACAAGTTTATTAACAATAACACAACTAACCCTTAAATTACCCATATAAAACAAGAGAATACCCCAAAATCAGATATACTACCCGCAAAGATGGTTTGGGTCAAACTGCAGGCTCGATTCTCTGAGTCCCTCTGGTCAGTCGTCACAAAGGTGAGTTTCGATGCAGCTTCTTCTTCCTCCCTTCTCTGGTCAGTCTTCCGAATGGTCAAGGGTCACCTCCTTCATTGAATCTTCCCGAGTCTTCCCCAGTCTTCTGGAGTCTTTTTTCCCTTCTGGTGTCTGAAAGTGTGTTCCTTTATCCCCTGCCTGCTGCCTTTCCAGAAACTTCTCTGGCTTCTGGCCAATGAGGTCACAGGAGGGGGTTCCAATACCCAGTGGGTTTTTTGATGTCTGCCTGACAGGACACCAGGGTCCACCCCCAGGTGTCCATCTCCATACTGCTGCTTACATGTGACCTGTTATCAGATTAAGCCAACTGCAGGAACTCTCGGTGACTGAAAGTCTGGCCCTATTTGGGCTTCTAACAATAGGCTGATGCGTTTCAATGGCGTGCAATGATCTCCTGCTAAGTACCAGTAGGGTGCAACGACCTTTGATAGGAGGCTGATGAGTCAGCCACAGACAGGTTTATGATTTGTACAATTGGCCTGCCTGAGGTTTGACTGCGTTTGATTTTTAATATGTCCAATTCTTTAATTTAGGATATCCAATTTTATCAGCCATAAAACTAGGCCCTGTTTATGTTACACCTTCATGTTGTTTTAAAAATCTGCATTGGATTATATACACTCTGGAGACTGGGGTAGTATTTGTGATGGGCCAAAAGGTTTTACAATTTGTTTGGCCTGATTAACTTTGTCCGGAACAAAAATGTGGATTGTTGGCAAACCATCAGCTTTTGGATACTGGTTGCTGTGAATTGGAATCCAAGAAGAATTCCTCTGACATAGTGCCACTTGCCTTTTAGATTTACCTTTGTCCTTAAAAGCAGACACTACATTGTCACCAGTGTTATCACTTTGTTAAATAGACTCTGGACCACTCTGTTCAGTTTTTAATACCTGATTTCCATTTTCTTCTTTGTTTGCATACTTTTTTTTTAATACTCAAGTGTGTTGAGAAAGTCCAAACCTAATGGAATTACCATCATGATGATTGAATTCATCTCATTCTCCTTAAATTCAGGATCACTTTTAAGTTTGTTTCCATGAGACCCTTCAATGTTCTTTTCCAAGGTGCTGTTTTAATACAACCTCCCATTGTGCAAGCAGTTCATTTTTCTGTGGAGTAAAATGCTCTTTAGAGCTTTATTGCAGTCAGGTCGATGAACAACCAAATTAACTGACATTGTATAATAGAACAATATTCATAAAAACTCCATGTTAAAACATTTTTATTTTGCACATGTTCTGGAGGGACAGCCCTGTTACTTGTTGTCATCATGCAACTGCACTGACCCTGTATTGCTAAGAATAACAATTTGCTTTCCTGACACATCAGACAAGAATGAGGACACTTCACATTTAAACAGATTGTTTCCCTAATTTCTGAAGAGAGTGAGTCAGGGTGGGTGAGGTTCTTGATTATACTGGCTGTTTTCCTGAGGCAGCAGCAAGTGTAGATGAGTCAATGGATGGAAGACTGACTTGCGTGATGGACTGGGCTATGTTCACGACTCTTTACAGTTTCTTGCAGCCTTGTCAGAGGAAGAGCCATACCAAGCTGGGATACATCTGGCAAATATGCTTTCTATGATGAATCTATAAAAATTGATAAGAGTAGTAATAGATATACCAAATTTCCTTATCCTTTTGAGAAAGTAGGGGCATCGGTGGGATTTCTTATTTGTAGCATCAGTGTGGATGGACCAGGACAGATTGTTGATGATCTACAAATATGAAGGTCTCAACTATTTTCATTTCGTCACCATTGATGTATACAGGGGCATGTCCTCACTATGCTCCCTGAATTCAATGACTATCTCCTTCATTTAACTGACATTGAGGGAGCGATTGTTGTCGTCACACCATTTCACCAGATTTTCCTATCTCTTTCCTCTACTCAGTCTCATCATTGTTTGAAATCTGACCCACTGTTGTGTTGTCTTCAACAAACTTGAAAATGGAATTAGAGCACAATTTGGCCAGAGTCATAGATGTACAAGGAGCTTAGTAAGGGGCTGAGGACATAGGCTTGTGGGGCATCACTGTTGAGGATAATCATGGAGGAGATGCCATTACCTATCCTATCTGATTGTGGTCTGAGTTAGGAAGTCTAGGATCAAATCGCAAAGGAAGGAGCTGAGTCTTAGGCCATAGATGGAGAAGAGTTTTGTAGAATAATGATGTTGAAGGCTGAACTGTAGTCAATAATTAGGAGTCTGACATAAGTGTCCTTGATATCCAGGTATTTCAGGGTTGAATGTAGGGCCAGGCTTTCTGCTGTGGATCTGTTGTAGCAATAGGCAAACTCAAAGTGCTCTGCTATTACATGTTTTATAATGAACTCTTGCATTTTCCCCACTACCACCATCAGGCTGTCTGGTCTACAATTCACTGTTTTCTCTCTAGCTCTCTTTTCAATAGTGGAGTTACATTTGCTACCCTCCAATCTGTAGGAACTGTTCTGAAGTCTGTAGAATCTTGGAAGATGACCACCAATGCATCCACTGCTTAGGGGCACTTCCTATGTACCATGTGATATAGATTATAAGGCTCTGGGTATTATAAAGCACTGGGGATCCTTCAATCCCATCAATTTCCCTAACAACATTTCCTTAGTAATACCATTTCCTTTATTTCCTCCCTCTCACGAAACCCTGTGCTAACTAACATTTCTGGTACATTATATGTGTTCTCCTTTGTGAAAACAGAACTAAAGTATGTATTTAGTTGGTCAGCCATTTCTTCATTCCCCATTATAATTATCTGACTGTAAGAGACCTACATTTGTCTTCACCAACCGATTTTAATTCATAACCTGGTCAAACAGCTCGAGCATCAACTTGTAAATCTTTTCAACATACATCAATGGCAAGCAGTAAGGGCAGGAGAGATTCCTGATCAGCCACATGAGGGAATGAACAAAGGAGACGCTATTCACAGCTCCAAGTTATGACATACATGTAAAAGTGTATGTTACTCAGCAACTCAGACCCCTTGGTGGGTAGATTTCTCAGTTGGCTGGATGGCTGGTGTGGATAAAACTGCTGTCGACAGTATGAGATGTGATCGCTCTTCTGGTTGAGGTTGATTTAAGACCTGCCTCATTGCCCTATCTGTGATAGAGATTGTAACACTACGTAGTTCAGACGTGCCTTTAGATAGAAAACTCAGGAAGAGGATAAGTTTTTCTAACCTTGCCCCAAAAATCAGTTCTTAAAAATTAGGAGATTGAGTTTCCTCTGTGAATCTGGCTACTTTCAGTTATTCTTGAAGTGTAAGTCAAAGGAAATGTGGAGTGAAGTAATTGACAGAAAAATGAATAGGTTCAGTTATGAGTTCCAAGTTTCCCATCCAATTTCTTATGTGCCAACTGCCCAAGCACAATAGAATCTGACTGTTTAGATTACTGTTTACTTTGCTGATTGATGCTGTGCAAGGATGAGATATGGTAAATGTTCTATTACCCAGTCCTTATCCTTCAACCTTATCCGTAAGTAGTTTTGTACCATGCCATGAGCATGTATTCCAAGTTTGCTTTTTGATTCTTGATCACTCCCTATTTAACATCTTCTATGAACTAAAGCAACTTGTATTTAACTTTGGAATTTAATAATTTCCATTGAATGAATGGGAAGAGTCATTCTGGGATGTTTGACTTCTTTTTTGTCCACACAAGAGTGTTCCTAGAAAGGAACAACATAGTCAGTGTTCACAAATATGCTTATAGCACTCCATGATTGGTAGGCACTGCAAGATAATAAATGTGTAATTGACCACGATAATTAAATAGGTGACTTAGGTTTACTTTATATTTCATTTCAATATGGTTGGACATTTAAGATTGTTTTGTTTCAGGTACCTTTAGGAGGTATTTATGGTACAGTACTGATTTGCGTCACCCTTACTGATCCAATTATTATAAGTTCAAGTCACTTATGTTGCCTAGTAATATTGTAGACCCAAGCTGGGACATTGCTCTCTGTGCATTTCCCCGGCATGACCACATTCCTTTAACTAGCTTATATTGCTTTTCCATTTCATTTAACCAATTTCATTTCATCCACGTCCAACTTTTCTAAGGGATGCATACTGCTTAATGAAGCCTGAATGGTAGCATTCCTGCCTCTATGCTTGTAAAGCCCTATGTTCAAGATCCATTCTGGGAGGTGAATTGCCTAGTACTCCCAACTGAATTGGCAATATGAATTGGCTAGTTAATAGGCCCACGGGTGGGTGGACTGCCTGATACCTTACCGACTCACAATATTATGGAAACTTGGTAGGCATTTTACTCTATAAGACCCCTTGCCTTAAAAATGCCAGTGGGAGGCCCATAAATTTATCCGTAGGAATTAGCCACAGAAGGAAATTCAACACAAGTTACTAAACAGTCTGCAAAAATCTTCCAATGCTCTACATCATTCTCCAAGGGAAGAAAGAGTGTAAATAAAACCTACTCTTTAAGCTTGTGCAAGAGCTTTTCATTAAAACTTTGGCAAAAGATATTGGAATCTATTTAAAGGACTTTGCAATGTTAACTTGGAATGTCATTTTCTTGTAAATAGTAAGGAAGTTGGTTGGACAACAGTTGCCAACTTTGATGCACATTGCTACATGTTGTGAAGTTATTTTCATCTTGAAATAATTTTTAAATTTGTTCACAAACAAGTTCAAGATTTTGCTCCTTACTAATGAAATGAGTGCACTTTGATTGTATGGGGTTGTTTCATACTTTTTGAAGATCATCACAACACATTGTAATGACACTACTCAGTATTGTTATAATCCATGTGGGGGAACAAAAATAACCAAATTTATCCAACCCCCAAATGCAGAATTTACAAACAGTATTTCATTTAATGTAACTTTTATTTTGACATGAATCATAAATAATGCAAATTAAACATGAGATGACATACATATTATACTTCAAATAAGAAGTTGATTTCACTTTGAAGATTTGATACAGCAAGGATACATCTTACTCAACCACAAGCACCCGCATCATTCCCCCCGACATATAGTATTACATGTGATTCCAAATTTCACTAACTTGGCTTCTAGTATATAGGATCTTACACTTCACCACTCAATAGATTTGGCCCTTGAGTCACAAGACTAATTGTTGTACTCTATCAAGATTCCCAGAGGTAGTTATTACTGGAATGGTGCATTCCTGCTATCAGGATGACTAACTGTCCATTATTTTACAAGATTGTCCCATATTTTTAATATTTATCCTAGATGCTATACAAAATGTTCTCCCGGATTTATCTTGTATTTTGTAACCTTGTCAGGCTGGAATTCTAAAAATCCAGAAACATATTTGAATAACAAATGTGTAGAGTATAGGGCTAATAGTAGGACTCTTAATAGTGTTGAAGAACAGAGGGATCTTGGTGTATATGTGCATAGATCCCTGAAAGTTGGCAATCAAGTCAATAAGGTTGTTAAGAAGGCATACAGAGTCTTAGCTTTTGTTGGTAGGGAGACTGAATTTCGGAGCCGCAACGTCATGTTGCAACTGTACAAAACTCTAGTGCGGCTGCACTTGGAGTATTGTGTGCAGTTCTGGTCCCCGCATTATAAGAAAGATGTGGAGGCATTGGAGAGGGTACAGAGGAGGTTTACCAGGATGTTTCCTGGTATGGAGGGCAGGTCTTATGAAGAGAGGCTGAGGGATTTGAGGTTGTTTTTGTTAGAAAGAAGGCGGCTAAGAGGAGATCTTATTGAAACATATAAGATGATTAGAGGTTTAAATAGGGTGGACAGTGATAGCCTTTTTCCTAGGATGGAGAAATCTAGCACGAGGGGACATAGCTTTAAATTATGGGGTGGTGATTTTAGGACAGATGTCAGAGGTAGGTTCTTTACCCAGTGGGTGGTAAGGGTATGGAATGCCTTGCCTGCATCAGTTGTAGATGCGCCAAGTTTGGTGGCGTTTAAGAGGTTAGTAGATAAGTTTATGGACGAAAAGGGAATGGTTTAGGTTAGAGAGTCATTGCTTTTTCTTAATTGGTCGGCGCAACATCAAAGGCCAAAGGGCCTGTTCTGCGCTGTAATGTTCTATGTTCTAAAAGTTGTCCAGAATATTTTTCTGCCAACCTGCAGTTCTCAAATCTGCCATTTGTGGTGATGCAGCAGCCCTAAACATTCCAAATTAATGATGGGAGGTGATGAAATTGCTTTAGGATGTTGGCATTGTTGGCTAGGCCTGTGCTTATTGTCCATCCCGAGTTGATCTTGTGAAGGAAGTGGTGAGGCACCTTCTTGAATTGCTGCAGTATGGGGGTATTAGCAATGTTAAGAAGGGAGTTCCAGAATTTTGACCTAGTGACCATGAAGGAACAGTGAAATTGTTTGAAGTTAGGATGGTCAGTGCCTTGGAGGGAGGAGGTGGTCTCAAAGGGTTTTGTGTTCCTACATGTCTGCTGATCTTATCCTTCACAGTGATAGATGTACCAAACAAATCTTGGCAAATTGCTGCAGTGTATCTTGCAGATGGTACACATTGCTTCCACTGTTTTGGTAGTGGAGGGAATGAATAATTAAGGTGTGGATCTTGTAAAGTTGTACTCATCCAAGCAAGTGGGGAGTATTCCATCAAGCTCTTGATGCGAGCCTTGTGGCTAGACTTTAAGGCATCAAAAGGTGAATTACTCTCTGCAGAATTCTCAACCTCTGACTTGTTCTTGTAACTGCAATATTAATATGGCTAGTCCAGTTCAATTTCCCCATTATGTTGATAGAGGGGATTCAGTGATAGCAATGTCATTGGACATCAAGGGGAGGTGGTTAGATTTTCTCATTGTTTGGCATTTGTGCGGCTTGAATGTTGAAGTAGCATTCAGCTCAAGCCTAAATGTTCTCCAGATCCTGCTACATATCGACATGGATTGAATCAGAGAATCTACAGTGTAGAAAGAAGCCACTCGGCCTATTAAGTCTGCATCAACCGCACCTAGCCCCATCCCCATATCCCTACATATTTACCCACCAATCCCTCTAACCTGCTTCAGCATCTGAGGAGTCACAAATGGTAATAAGCATTGCACAATGTGAACATCCTCACTTCTGACCTTATGATGGAAGTGAAGGCACTGGCTAGGCCTTAGAATTCCCTGAGAGCAATGTTCCTGAGATGATTGACCTGCAACAATCACAATTATCTTCCTCTGTGCCAGGAATTACTCCGATGAGTAGAGACTGCCTTCCACCCTTCCCCCTTCCCCTCCCCCCCACCAATCCCCACTGCCATGCCTATTGACTCCAGTTTTACTTGGGCATCTTGTCCAACACTCAATCAAACATTGTCTTTATGTCAAGGGCACTCACTCTTATCTTGTGCATTTATGTTCAGACCAAAGCTGCAATGATGTCAGGAGATTAATGGCCCTAATAGGACCCAAAAATAGCATCGGTGAAAAGTGACTGCCTTTTCTGATGAGAGAGTAGACTGATGGAGTGGTAATTGGCTGCCATTGGTGGATAAGACATATCTGGAAAATTTTCCCCTTAATGTTGTAGCTGTAATGGAACAGCTTGGTTAGGGATATGACTAGTCCTGGAGCAGAAATCTTCAATATGAGATAACTAATTTCTTTGAATGGAGGAGGATGGGGCTAATTACTGCATACACATAGGTGAGAGGAAGCTACCGTGAGTGCATGGGGAGAGGGAGTTGATTATTTTCCCTTTTTTACTTTTACGCAGGCCTCTTGCCAACAATTACAAGGAGGGGATCAAGCATGGGGGCAATGGGACTGCAAGATTGGTGGTGTCAATGTAATTCTCTGGGGTGGGAACCTTCTCTTCTTTCCTGCTCTCAATGCCTCCTCCACTACTCTGGTTCCACAGTCAAAGTGTCCCACCCTGCCTGTAGAACAGCCTTAACTAGATTGATGACACTGTTAATGCCACGGATTCCCCAGCTGCTCCTTTATCTGACTCCTTTAATAATCACTAAATAGTCTGGTCAGCTCTGCCAAAACTGAAGCATCCACAGTAGAGTTGTCCAGTTCACAATTTCTGCTCCAACCTTGTCTTCAGTTTTCTGTCCATGGTTAACAGCATTACAGATACACAGGTCCTTGTAAATTTTCTTACTCTATCCTTCCCTCTGCTGCAGCTCTCTATTGTCCGCAGTTCCCCTTTGAGTCTAAGCATATCGTTTTGTAGCTTAACTTCCTTATTGTTGGGACTGTTTCTGGGTACATGATCACATGGTCAAATATTTCCTCTTAGTCAATGACTGCTAGTTTTCTTACAAGTATTAAAAATTCTTTTTCAAATGTTTTTAAGAACAATTACAAATTCTACAGATACTTTAAAGAAACTACAAATTTTCCTTACTGTACTGCTTCTGGAGTTTAAGGTCATCACAACACAGTCAGCACTTTTTCGATCTGATTTCTAATCTCATGTAACATCTTTATGTAATCAATCCCTATGGATGAATTCATTTTGAGAATGCCTGGGATCATCTAAGTGGTCATTTAACTGATCTTCTCTTGAAGCTGTGATATAAGATTAGAGAAACACAATAGAAATTCTAATTCATTAGATTAAGTTGTAGAGCTTCCTTTAATTTACTCTTATTATCCCCTAGTGAACAGTCCAGGAATTATTTGGTATATTAATTATGCACATACATCTCTATCTGCTCCCTGGTTACCATATCCTTTTAGCTACATGTTGTGCACCTATTACATATACCAATTTATTTCTTGCTCAAAACAATAGATTCTTTTTTCCTAATTTTAAATAAAGTCTATTTATTAGTCACTAGTAAGGCTTACATTAACACTGCAATGATGTTATTGTGAAATTCCCCTAGCCATCAAACTCCAGCGTCTGATCAGGTCAATGCACCTAACAGCACGACTTTCAGACTGTGGGATGAACCGGAGCACCCAAAGGAAACCCACACAGACATGTGGAGAACATGCAAACTCCACACAGACAGTGACCCAAACCGGGAATCAAACTCAAGTCCCTGGTGCTGTGAGGCAGCAATGCTAATTGCTGTTCCACCATGCTGGTCTTGAGCATCTTAGCTACACCAAACTCGTTCAGGAATTCAGTGTTATAAGAAAACGTTGAATGACAACTGATTATTCAATCCCCTCCAAACCTACATCTTGCAAAATCTGTAAAACCTAAAAATTCTATCATGAGCACAAACCTATTTGTTTAATAATCTGAAAGAACATCTAACATCATTTCATCCTGGTCTCGCAAGGATAATGTACAAGAAATGGCGATGTATAAATTTGAACATCCATCTTCAAATCATTTAGACGGACTCCACAGATTCAGCAGATCAAATGGACTGCATCATAGAATATTAAAAGAAGTGGCTGCAGACGTATATTGGTTATAACCTTTCAAGATTCCTTAGATTCCAGAAGGATTGGGAAATAGCTAATAGCTTTGGAGAGAGTGCAAAGAAGGTTCACCAGGATGTTGCCTGGTTTCAAAGGTGTTGGCTCTGAGAAAAGGTTGAATAAACTAGGATTAGAGGCTGAGGGGAGGCCTGATTGAGGTCTACAAAATTATGAAAGGCACAGCAGGGTAGATAGTCAGAAGCTTTTTTCCAGGTGTCAATTGCAAGGGGGTACAGGTTCAAGGTAAGGTGCCTGAAACTGGAGGGTGACAAGTGTTGTGCTTTTGTTTAAGAAGGGCTGCAGGGAAAAGCCAGGGAACTACTGGCCAGTGAGTTTCACATCTGGGGTGGGTAAGTTGTTGGAAAGTATTTTGAGAGACAGGATTTTAGCGACGTAAGGACTGATTAGGGAGTCAGTATAACTTTGAGAGTAGAAAATCAGGTCTCACAAATTTGATTGAGTTTTTTTTCAGAAGGGGTAACCGAGAAGGTAGATGAGGGCAGTGCACTTAATGTTGTCTACATGGGCTTTAACAAGACCTTTGACAAGGTACCAGATGATAGGTTGTTGCATAAGGTTAAATCTCATGGGATCCGTGGGGGAGTTAGTTAAATGGATACAAAATTGGCTTGATGATAGAAGCCAGAGAGTGATTGAAGAAGATTATTTTTCAAACTGGAGTTTGCCTCAGGGATCAGTGCTGGCCCACTGTTGTTTGTCATTTATATTAATGATTTGGATGAGAATATAGGAAACATGAAAGTTTGCAGATGACACCAAAATTGGTAGCATAGTGGAGAGTGAAGGAGGTTATCTCAGATTGCAATGGGATCTTGATCAATTGGACCAGTGGGCTGATGAATGGCAGATGGAGTTTAATTTAGATAAATGCATTTTGGTAGATTGAAGCAGGGCAGGACTTACTCAGTTAATTGTAGGGCACTGGAGAGAGTTACAAAACAAAGAGGTTAAAGGGTGCATGTTCATAGCTCCTTGAAAGTGGAGTCACAGGTGGACAGAAAGATGAAGAAGGCATTCAGCATGCTTGGTTTCATTGCTCAATCATTGAATACAGCAGTTGGGACGTTCTGTTGAAGTTGTACAAGACATTGGTAAGGCCACACTAGGAATACTGTGTACAGTTCTGGTCACCCTAGTAAGGATATCATTAAACTAGAAAGAGTGCAGAAAATATTTACTGGGATGCTACTGGGACTTGATGGATTGAGTTATAAGGAGAAGCTGGATAAACTGGGACTTTTTTTTATATCTGGAGCATACGAGACTGAGGGATGATCTTCTCTACATCTATAAAATAATAAGGGGCACAGATAACTAAGTAGTCAATACCAAGATAGGAGAGTCTGAAACTAAAGGACATATACTTAAAATGAGAGAGGAGAAATACAAAAGGGTCCAGAGGGGTTATTGTTTCACACACAAGTTGATGAGTGTCTGGAACAAACTGCCAGAGGAAGTAGTAGAGGCAGGTACAATTTTGTCCTTTAAAAAACAATTTAGACAGTTACGTGGGTATAGAGGAATATGGGCCAAATGCAAGCAATTGGGACTAGCTTCAGGGTTTAAAAAAAAAGGACGGCATAGACAAGTTGAACTGAAGGGCCTACTTCCATGCTGTAAATCTCTATGACTCTATGTAACCCCACATTTTTATCCTACTAATCCCCTCCCTGGCTCTGCACACAATCCTGGAACACCTAGATAACAAAAGACACCTGTGTCAGACTTCTGTTTATCGACCATAGCTCAGCCTTCAACACCATTATTGCCACAAAAATCATCTCTAAACACAATGGCCCGGGCCTCGGCTCCTCCCTTGATGACTGGATCCTGAACTTTCTAACTCAGAGACCACAATCAGAAAGGATGGGTAACAATATCTCCTTCACAATCAGCCCCAAAACCAGTGCCTCACGAGGCTGTGTTCTCAGCCCCCTAGTATATGCCTTATACACCCGTGACTGCCAAATTCTCCTCCAATTCAAGTTTGTTAATGACATCATCATAGTGGGTTGGATCTCAAACAATGAAGAGCCAGAGTACAGGACTGAAATAGAAAATCTGGTGAACTGGTGCGACAATAATACTCTCTCCCTCAATATCAACAAAACAGATTGTCATTGACTTCAGGAAGCATAAATGAGAACATCTCTCGTCTACATCAGTGGGTTTGAAGTGAGCTTCAAGTTTTTAGATGTCAAGACAACCTATCCTGTTCCCCATGCCAACACTATAATTAAGAAAGCCCATCAGCAGCTCTACTTTCTCAGAAAACTAAGGATTTGACATGTCAGCTGTGGCTTTCACCAACCTTTATAAATGCAATATAGAAAGCAGGCTTTCTGGTTGCATCATAGCTTGGTACCTCTGCTCAAGACCGCAAAGAACTGCAAAAGCAACCAGCATAATTAAAGATCCTCCCCACACTCTGGACATTTTCACTTCCACCTACTTCCATCAGGAAAAAAATACAAAAGTCTGAGGTCACGTATCAACCAACTCAAGAACAGCTTCTTCCTTGTTGCCATCAAGGCTTTTGAATGGACCTAGCTTGCATTAAGTTGATCTTTCTCTACACCCTAGCTATGACTGTAACACTACATACTGCACTCATTTCCTTCTCTATGAAGAATCTGCATGTGTCTTTATTGTGCACAAGAAACAATACTTTTCACTATACACTAATACTTGTGACAATAAATCAAAGTCAATTTAACATGGCCAGTCAACTTAATCCAATGTTGCCATTTATTGCAAGGTGAATGGAATATAAAAGTCAGAAACTTTACTGCAGCTGTACTGGGAATTGGTGAGACTGCAGCATGAAATACTGTATACTGTTTTTGCATTTGAAGCAGTTCAAAAAAAATTTTGCTCAACTCATTCCTGAGATGAAGGGCTTATACAATCATGGAAGGATGTTGGCAAGGATGGGTTTATACTCATTGGAATTTGGAAGAATGAAGAGTTGTCTTTTTGAAACACAAAATCCTGAGGGGACTTGATAGGGTAGATATAGGGAGGATGTTTTCACTTGCTGTGGGAGATGAGAACTATGGGATACAGCTGAATAAGAACTCTTCCTTTTAAAGTTGAGATGGGGAGAATATTCTTTTTTTGTCAAAGGATCAAGAGATGTGAAATTCCCAGAAAGTAGTGGCAGCAAGGTCAATGAGTGAAATGGAACACTCTCCATTTGCCCGCAGGAGTGCAAGAAGTTTGATACCTGGAACAAAGCAGCCAGTTTGATTGCTACCCCTTTCACAAATGTTCAATCCTTCCACCACTGACGAACGATGGTGGCCATATGTACCATCTACAAGATGCACTGCAGGAATTCACCAAAATTCCTTAGGCAACACCTTTCAAACCCATGGCCATTACCATCTGGAAGTACAACAGCAGATGATACTTGGGAACATCAGAAACTGGAAATTTCCACCCCCCTCCCACCAAATCGCTCACCATCCTGACTTGGAAATGTATTGCCATTCCTTCACTGTTGCTAGATCAAAATCCTGCAACTCTTTCCTTAACAGCACTGTGGGTGTATCTGCACCTCAGGATTGCAGTGGTTCGAAAAGGCAGCTCATGATCATGTTCTCAAGAGCAACTAAGGACGGGCAATGAATGTTGGAGTTGCCAGTGATGTCCACATCCTACAACTGAATTTAAAAAAATACATTTAAGGCAGAGTTAGACAGTTTTTTGATAGACAATGGAGTCCAGGGTTATGGGGAGCAGACTAGAAAGTGGAATGGACTCCATACTTTAGTAAGGCGTTTGATAAGGTGGCCCATGGAAGACTTCTGCAGAAAATGCAGATGTATGGGATAGAGGGTGATTTAGCTAATTGGGTTAGGAATTGGCTAGCAGATAGAAGACAGAGGGTGGTGGTTGATGGAGATATTCATCGTGGAGTTCGGTGACAAGTGGTGTACCTCAGGGGTCTGTTTTGGGGCCCCTGCTGTTTGTAATTTTTATAAATGATCTGGATGAGGGTATTGAAGGATGGATTAGTAAATTTGCAGATGACACTAAAGTCGGTGGAGTGGTAGATAGTGAAGAGGGGTGTTATAGTTTGCAGAGGGACTTGGACAAGTTGCAGAGCTGGGCCGAGAGGTGGCAAATGGAGTTTAATGTGGAAAAGTGTGAGGTAATGCACTTTGGCAGGAATAATAAATGTGTAGAGTATAGGGCTAATGGTAGGATTCTTAATAGTGTTGATGAACAGAGGGATCTTGGTGTATTTGTGCATAGATCCCTGAAAGTAGGCAGTCAAGTCGATAAGGTTGTTAAGAAGGCATACGGAGTCTTAGCTTTTATTGGTAGGGGGATTGAATTTCGGAGCCGCAACGTCATGTTGCAACTGTACAAAACTCTAGTGCGGCCGCACTTGGAGTATTGTGTGCAGTTCTGGTCCCCGCATTATAAGAAAGATGTGGAGGCATTGGAGAGGGTACAGAGGAGGTTTACCAGGATGTTGCCTGGTATGGAGGGCAGGTCTTATGAAGAGAGGCTGAGGGATTTGAGGTTGTTTTCGTTAGAAAGGAGGCGGCTAAGAGGGGACCTAATCGAAACATATAAGATGATTAGAGGTTTAGATAGGGTGGACAGTGATAGCCTTTTTCCTAGGATGGAGAAAGCTAGCACGAGGGGACACAGCTTTAAATTAAGGGGTGATAGTTATAGGACGGATATCAGAGGTAGGTTCTTTACCCAAAGGGTGGTGTGGGAGTGGAATGCCCTGCCTGCAGCAGTTGTAGATGCGCCAAGTTTGGTGGCGTTTAAGAGGTTAGTTGATAAGTATATGGAAGAGAAGGGAATGGTTTAGTTTGGAGGGGCATTGCTTTTTATATTGGTTGGCGCAACATCGAAGGCCGAAGGGCCTGTTCTGTGCTGTAATGTTCTATGTTCCATAACCACATCAGCCATGATCTGATTGTCTGGAGTTACATGGTCCAATCCTGCTGTTCAATCCAATGTTTCTCAAAGAATTGAATGGAAATTATTGATTTGGTTAGGAAATTAACTGAGGGGGCTATAAAGCACTTGGGAGGCTGTGAAAGGCATTATATTAGGGAAGGAGTTGCAATGGGATTGGTTACCTAGATGCATTTTACATTTAAACTGCACCCATTAAACACATTCCCTTTCATCCTATGTGGATGGATATCTAAACATGGAAATTAAAAATCATTTTTCTTTCCTGTAGTGTAGTTTCAAAAGTAATTAGCACTCTTTTCTCCTGTGGTATAAATTGTGATTGTTTGAAATTTGACATTCCAGTATTTATTTCCGATGAGCGCATAGTGAAAAGCTTCAGCAACATCTCTCTTTTCAGCAAGATTCAACTTTTAAAATCAGAATGATGAATGACAATTAAAAAAAAGATTTTTAATTTAAAGGAAGTTCCAGCAAATGAGAATGAAAAGAGTAATAGTTTAAACTGCATGAATTACCTTCAAGTTTAATTTGAAAGTTTCCAGTAGGTCCCAATACAGTATGCCTGCCTTTACAGTGGCTTCAAATATCAGATACTATCTGCATCAATACAGTGTGATTTATGTGGGATATAAAGATATATAACAAATTGTCACAATGATAATGTTACTAAGAGTATTAATGATCTACTAAATTCACATGATTCTGATCCTATTGTTAACATCTTAATTCACAAGTTACTGAGTTCACAGATTATATTTATGTCTTTCAGAAAGTTTCCTGAAACTCAAAAATCTTACAAAGTTAAAAAAAACGAAAATCAAATACTTTAGCAGCAAAGATAAAACATCATAGGCAGCTATGGTTTTGCTAGGAAGTTATACAGATACTGATTTACAGAACTATTTCAGTTTTCAACTGAAGTGGGATGTATTTTAATGACTTACTATCTGAAGCAATTAGATGATGTGCTTGCCTCTAAATATATTGTATTTTCACTACTTTTAAAATGTTTGACCACCATTTGAAAGCATAGACATTAATAATGAAAAATATGAAGATGTTGGAATTGCACATTTACAAAACTCCGAAAGAAAACAGCAGCTTAGTACGTTATTAGTGTTGTTAAATCAGAGACATTAATCTTTCCTCTTTTCGTGCAGTGAGTGATCTGCCTTAAATATTCTGCCAAATCATAAAGCATAACCTAGATGACACACGCAACATTAACAAATGAAATTCACAGCCATGATGTTTAAAAAATCAGTTTTTTTCTTAAAACTTACCTCAAACTTTGCTGATTTGTCTAGGTTAATTCATGAGAAAGGATGTGCTCATGATTTGTCCCAGCATTCTCACCAATTCTAGTTTTTAGCCAGTTGTCAGGTTACAAATATTTTAGTGGTTTCCTTTTTTTCTTTGCTCATTCTCATCGATCTCTGTGTACTGCCCCATAATGACACAATTGGTATCAGGAACTCTGAGGTGGGGAATTACTTTTGCATATTACTGTCCTGTGGGGTCCCACATGGGGACATCAATGATCAAAATGGGAGGGATGCAGGTGGTTCCCAAGCCACTGTCAATATGCACTATGAAGAGGAGATGACAGCGTTGGACTGGGGTAAACACAGTAAGAAATCTCACAATACCAAGTTAAAGTCCAACCTGGTGTTGTGAGATTTCTTAATATGCACCATAGCAGCTGTTATGAAGTGGAAAAGAGCATGAGATTGGATCCGCTTTAAAGAGTTTTTCTTTACTGTGAAGTTGGTTTGACAAAATGTAATACAGGAATCCATATCTTACCACTTTATAACACAAACCACAAACTTGAACAATAACACTAAGCCAATCTTTCTTTGTGCTGTGTTTTGCTTTAGTACATAATAAAGTATAAAAGCTGGCGTATAATGTTACGGTTATATAGAATGTTGGTTCGCCTGCATTTGGAATACTGCATCCAGTTCTGGTTCCCTTATTGCCGGAAAAACGTGAAGACCCTGGAGAGAGTGCAGAGGAAGTTTACCAGGATGTTGCCTGGTATGGAGGGACTGAGCTATGAGGAAAGATTGGGCAAATTGGGGCTGTTCTCCTTAGAAAGGCGGAGAATGAGATCTAATAGAGGTGCATAAGATTATGAAAGGTATAGATAAAGTGAACAGTGCTAAGCTTTTTCCTAGGTTGGATACAATAATTACGAGGGGCCACGGGCTTACAGTGAGAGGGGGAGAGGTATAACTCAGATGTTAGAGGGAGGTTTTTCACACAGAGGGTGGTGGGCGCCTGAAATGCACTGCCAAGTAGGGGTGGTGGAGTCAGGCACGCTAGGGTGTTTAAGGCACTGGAGTGGACTAGAAATGGAGAGATACAGGACACTTTTCTAAATAAAGATCAAAAGCTTTGGGATGTCTCTGGGAATCAACTGATTCCTATGGACCTTCCAACATATTTCATGGCTCACTTGCTTTATTTCTGCGCTTCTGAGGATTCTGTAAGTGTCTAAGTTTTGCATGTTTATTGATATCTTTTCTTTTACTTCACAGTGATTCGGTCCGGCTTATTGACCAACAAGGGGCATACACGTGGTGGGTCGTGCAAAGGCTGCTCTTGGATGTTGCTTCGAGAGTTGCCTAGTGCTTCACGTCGTTAGTGTATGCTTAAACTGGACCATCTGACGGGCAGCGTAATAGTTCAGTGACTGTCATTGTTTGCTGTGCAGATACATGGATTTGGGTCAGTGTCTGCGGGAGTTTGCACATTCTCCCCATGATTGCATGGGTTTTCTCCGGGTGCTCCGGTTTCCTCCCACATCCCAAAAACGTGCTCTTAGGCTGATTGGTGTAACAAATTGTCCCTAAATTAGTTTTCCCTCAATCTTCCCAATAGGTGTAGACAAAGGTCATAGGTAGAGGAGGGCACTCAATGTTAAAGTGGCAGCTAGGCTCATTGGATCGAAGGGCCTATTTCCCATGCTGTGTTGTTGTTTGTTCTTTATAATGTAATCTTGCATATTGCAAATAATAGACTTTATACTGAATAAGCCCAATTGTGAAGTTTTGTTCTGATGAAATTTCAGTTGTGACCTATTTTTTCCTCCACAGATTCTGCAAGATTTGCTGAATATTTCCAGCATGGCAGTAATTTGCTCTTGCTTAATTTTTGTGCCTTCAGCAGCCAAATCTTTAACCAAAGCCCTAAAAGCTTATGCGCAATCATGTACAAAATTAGTTCAGTAGCATCTCTTTTTCTACTTGTATGTGTGCTAATCCATGATCTTAACCTTGTAAAGGAAAACATTACAATGAAATAAATAACTATTCATCTTGTACATTTAATAAAGTATTGTCAACTTAAGTCTGTAACTGTATTGCCTGGAGTGATTAAACTGAAACAAGACACTTCTATTTAGCAGTAACCTTTATTGTTATTAATGAATAGTGAAAATCTGAGAATAATCTCTGACTGATTTGGCTATGCTGGTTACTTACCTGTTAAATACAGTAGCTGTATTTTCAGTACAAAGACAGGCTATGTGCCAGTTAAACAAGTAGTATATATTATCAGTAATAAACGTACAAAGTTAAAAATATGAATGATTTCACTCACTTAAAAAAGCAGCTGCATCCTACTGGTGTATAAAAATTCCAAAATTTCTATAAATACAATGAAATACAGCAAGCCTACTGTAACACAAGCGTACATATCACAGATAAAAGCAACAACTTTATAGTATGCACAGCAAGACATTTAACAAATAAACACTGGAAAGGGATATGAAAATACAAATTCCAACAGAAGAATTTAAGAACACCATCTGAAATTTTTAAACTTTAAGCAAAGAGATAATGTGAACGTGAATGGTTGAAGACAGCGATGGTGATAGTAGACGGGGAGGGAACCATGTCGACAGTTGGAAGGCATTAGGCGTCAGACAGAGGCTTGTCAGGAACAGCTGCTGGTGAGTATTGATTGATAGTGTTTTCATTCTGTTTACTGAAGAGTTGCAGACAGTTCCAGGTTTGAGAAGGAGTGCAAGGTTGATGCATACATACACAAAACATGCACACACACACACACACACACACACACAAAAAGTAATTTGACAGATGGCTCGAGCAGCATCTACCACAGTGTCTTCAATACTTAATGTTTTAGAACTTTAAATTCTTGGAATAATATAATACATTTCAATTTAAGACAAAATTTAGTACTGTTGATTGTTTTTAAAAACTAAGTTGCGTTCATTAGATTGCACTATACAAAGACAAGACTTATAGGATAAATTGACTAATTTTCGGTATTGAGCAAACCATTGAAAGATTCAAGACAAAACATTTTGTTCAAAATCCTTAATTAAATCAAGCAATAGCAATCTATTTTATCAATAGACAGGTACAATCGATACACTATCAAAATCTGTGCTCTTTCAAGAACAGTTTTGGATAAAAAAAATTCTACAAATCACTTATTTTGTTTTGCTCTTTTACAAAGAGCTTCTTGATCTATCTGGCACCATTTCAAAAATTTAATAGTAGTTAACACGAAGTAGCATATCACGTACACATTGTGGCTGTGATTTACAATACCAAAACATTCCTTTCCATTCAAATGATTTACAAATGTTCTCTCATTATGTTCATTGGTCAGCTTCTTAATATTGTGTGCCTAACTAACAATGTACAGAAATAATCAGAAGCAAAGTGCAAGACTCCACATCTACCCATCATCATAGGCTAATTCTGGCAATGTGAAGTTTAGTTGATGAACAGACTAGAAGAGTTATCATTGACCATCATTTTCAAAACTTTCACTGCGAGAATACTGCAAATGATTACATATTGAAATATCATGCAACTACAGTAAAATGGCAAAAGCACAAGTAGAAAATTGAACAAAACTAAGTTCAGTATTTTGCACAAATTTCAATTTCAGCTCATTTGGGATATGCTAGTTCTGTTTCAAAGTGATCCGTTTCTGATGATATGTAGGAATTGGATCATACAAAACAATTATTTAAAATGAACATTCGATAAAGTTATTCTAATACTATGAAGTTTAGAGATAGTATCTAAAGATTTGGAAAAGGTTTCAATTTCAATGTTCTAAATGGCAGTTAGTTAGTGCAGATTTCATATTCTTGATGGAATGTGCTCTTGATCAATCTCTTCAAGCAAGCTGATGAACTGATTGAAGCCTTCTCTTACAGCATCCATGTTCTCTACAGAGCAAGGCTGGAGGATCCATCGTTGACCCCTTGCAAGTGGTTCCAGTTCAAAGTATTTCTTAATCTGAAAGAGAAAATCACATTTTTGGAAACACATCATGATGGTCTGTCTACAAGTTAAATTATGATTGAATCATTTTGCAATGACAGAGTGATAAATGAGATCAAATGTGACAACCAAACACAGGCATGAATTCGCTATTTATTTCAGGATCAGTTTTTGTCAGTTTATCACGTTGTTGCATCTGTATTATTTACTGTGTAAAAGTGTTATACTCTACAAATTTTCAGGACAAATCAAATTCTGAAGCTTAATATTGACTGTTCATTTTTTTCTTTTTTGTTCTTTCATTGGCTATGGGTGTCACTGGCAAGGCCAGCATTTGTTTCCTAACTGGCCTTGAACTTAAGTGGCTCCGGAGCTCATGTCAAAGGGCATTTAAGAGACAATCACATTGTTGTTCTGGAGCCGCATGCAGATCAGATTAGGTCATGATGGCAGATATTAGTGATCTATGATGGGTTTTTATGACAATTAAAGAAAATTTCAAGGTCACCATTACTAAGATTAATTTTGTATTCTAGATTCTAAATTCAAATTGTACCAGCTGCCACGGTGAGACTTAAGTTTATTAGTATCACAAGTAGACTTAATTAGCTTTGCCATAAAATTACTGTGAAAATCCCCTAGTTGCCACACTCTGGCACCTGTTCGGGTACACTGAATTTAGCATGGCCAATGCACTGTGGGGAAAAAACCGAAGCATCCAGAGGAAACCTACAGAGACAAGGGGAGAGTGTGCAGACTCTCTCAGACAGTGACCCAAGCCAGGAACTTGCCCCTAGTGCTGTGAGGCTGCAGTGCTAACCACTTTTAAAAGCCATATCCCCAGAACATTAGCCTGGTCTCTGGATTACTAGAACAGCAACATCATAAAATCACTATGACACAGAAGGAGGCCATTAAGCAATAATTCTATTGTTTGCAATAATTCTCCAAATATGCATTATAACTCAGTGCCATTGCCCTGCCTTTTCCCCATACTCTTGCATATTGTTCTATTCAAGTAATCATCTAATCCCCTTTCGAATGCCTTGATTAAACCAGCTGCCACCACAATTCCATACAATGGACTTCAGACCTGAACCACTTGTTCTGTGAAAAGTTTGTTCTCACACATATTTGTTTGCTTCAGTTGCAACTCACTGAGTCTTTGCCCTGTCCTTCTTGATTTCTTTATAAGGAGGAACAGTTTCTCCAATATCAACTCTGTCTAGCCCTTTCATGATTTTGAACATCTCTATCAAATCATCTGTCTTCTTCTCCCAAGGAACAACAGTCCCAACCTCTCCAATCTATGCTCAGACTGATTCTGTCACTATGCCACTGTCTCCCTAAACTGCTAGCAATACAATTAGTGTATGTATCTTTCATGTTTTTTAAAAAAGCATCATGGTCTCTTGTTCACAGTTGTGTATTGTGTGCTGTGCTGATTAATTCGAAAAGTTAGTTTCCAGATTAGCATTTTTCAGCCATTTATCCTTTAGACTCTTACTGACTAATAAATTATGCTCAGTTACAACTGACGTAAAAGGTCATCAAATTTGAGAGCGTTTTCTTATTGAAATGTCCACTATTCTCATTAACTAGAGTACACATTTAATTAAGAATGGCATTGACATTCTTAGTATAGACTTCTCAAGCAACTTTAATTCAAGAAAACTGTTGTGTACCTGAAAACAAAGAATGTTTAGAAATACCAGAAATTTCTAGTCAGACTTTTAATGAATAGCTCATTTAACCATTTGATTGCTAAAGTCCATTTATTTTAGAAGTTTCATTGACTACAGTGCAATGTTTTAATTAAAGACTGTCAACAGGATATTTTAAATAAATATCTCTTGTACATTTCACCAGATCTTCTTGTAGGTAATTTGATCTCCCTTCACCCTAATTCAATTCCTCTTCAGCCAGCTACTCAAGGGTGACAACAATGCGTTGATGACTATTTCCCCGTTTGCATTCTGAATAGCTCCATTTAGCATGTCATAGAATGGCAACAATGTATTTTCACCAGGGCAACAATATTTCACAAATTTTAAACAGAAACCAAACCTGATATATGGTGCCTCCTGTTGTAATCTTCATCAGGCTTTCAATTTTTGGTAAAAAGCCCAATACTTCAGAATATACTGCACTCGGTCAACAAAATTGCAAGCCACAAAAATATCCTATATATCCCTGAACACTGAAGAGCTAATGCCCTGTTTTCCAATACATACTGGTGCAAGGAAACTGCCAACAGCACGAAATCTGAAAATTTACCCTGCAGCACAAATATTCCTTACCATCGGACTTTAAATGTTAGTCCACTGCATGCAAGTACTGTTCAAATAACAAAGTTATAGATTGAAAACAACAGGCTTTATGTAGCCCAGAAAAGATGGTGCTTGATTTGGAGGATCATCATTTAACTTATCTTACTGGAAGGGAGTCCATTTTAAAGAAATGGATTTGTGCCAACTTCAAAATAATGGAGTAGGAGACGTGCAAGATGTCTGTCTGTTGATATCACCAGCAGTAAGTTCAATTCCAACTCATCATCATAAAATTCAGCATAGGAGGCAGTCATTCAGCCCATTATGCTTCTATTGTCTCTGGTAGAGCTAACTAATTTGTCTCACATCATTTCCCTTCTCCAAGGCCCTGTTAGTCTTTTGCATCAATTCTCTTTTGAATACCACTTTAGACACTGTCTCCACCACTTTTTCAGGCAACACATTTCAGATGACAGCATCTTATGATGTTAAAAAAATCCTTACATTGCTCATTTGGCAATCATCTGAAATCTCTGTCCTCTGGTTACCTCCTTGCACTGGGAAAACAATCTTTTGATTTGCCCTATCAAAGCCTTCAAAATTTTGGACACCTCTACCAAATGTGCTTTTAACCTCCTCTGCTTTCAGAACAATCCCTGTTTCACTCCATACAATAGAAGACCCTCAACCCGGTAACAGTAATAATCTAAGATAATACTTAGATATTTGAAATTAGGAAGTATTTACATACTGTAGATATGAAAAGTAGTAGAAACATCTTGTTTACAGACAAACAGAAACTAATGTGTGGTTGCTCCAACAAACTTAGCGCAACACGTGTTTTGTGTTATCTGCATATTTTGTTTCTAATTGAAAAATCAGAAAGGTCAGTTCACCATCTGGAAAGTGTACATGGAAAATAAACAGCTGGCAGTGGGTTACAAATCTGTAACATTCTTGAGGGATTTGGATGACGTCAAACAGTTTACATAGTAATCCGAACCCAAGAGTGTAGTACAGTCTTGATATATTCCCAATCATCACTTAAAATATTGTCAACTTAGTTTTATTTGTTCAGACCATTCCTGTTGGGAGGTTTTCCATTGAAGTTTGTCTTTTTTGTTAGCATTGCTAATAGACACCATTATAGTTGGAAAGCTTTTCTGTGTAACTTTCATGTGATAGGAATGGAGACGTTTTACAGTTTGATTGCACCAAGGTCATAATAAAGTTAGCTGACAGAAACGGGTGGACACTTAACAGAGGAGGAACATATTTGTTTCAAAAATGCCAGTTTGCTTGCTTTATCTACTGCTTTCCAAATTGGAGTATTTTCCCATTTCTTATAATGTATAAATAGAAAAAGCAGTACCAATGTTATTTCCCCATGCCAGACTGCTTTCCATTACTTTTTGTCAGAGTTTTCCTGTTGGTGAGAAACAGTGTCCATTAAATTGCAAAGCTACCTCCCTTACTTATTCTTCAAGATGTTCCTCAACTTATCCCTGTTGTCATGACAAGCCCCAGGTGAGATTTCCCAAAAGTTGTTGATTTGGGCAAGGCCCCTCGATTTGTCACCGCTGGTTGCAATATCAAAATTGTTGCAAACTTAGTTGAAGAGGGATAATTGGCTGTGTCTTTATTTAACCCACCCTCTGCTGGTAATGACACAGTTTAATTTAACAATGTGTCCTTTCCCTTGGATATCTTTTCCAGATCCAACTTAACCAGGCTTGAGTTAAGCTTGAGTAAGTTTATTAATTATTAAAAAGGTAAGGAAAAGTTGTAAAACACATGTATTCATACATTCATTCAGATTAAAAGAAATAATAGTGTCCAATGATAAATAAAGAAGTTATACAGAATACTCCTAGATTTGTGAGGAGTAAATGATGATGCGTTGCACCATTATGATTTGATTGCAGTATAGTTGATCTCTGTTGGTGAATAACTGATTATTCCATTCAAGTATTCTGTGGTTTCATTGAGAGTTATTTTTTCAGCTGCTGATTGATTTCTTCGTTGACCGATCTACATCCATGTTCAGAGAGTGTGTTTTTAGATATCCCTGCAAATATGGCTATTTTTGCAGGGGTTCTGCTTCTGGTACTGTATCAAACTTCCAGTGTTTGACACAGTACCAGATTCTAGTTGCTTTTCCTGGCAGCGTACACACACAGACTGGCAGCAGATAGGCAAGCAAGCTTTAAACCCCTTCCTATGTATATGTTAAAGAGGAAAATGGAATGCACTACTCAGTGTCAATCTAGGCAAATACATGCAGAGTCTTTGAGGTGAGATAATTACCTTGCTTAGTCTTTACTGGAGATGGTAATCAGCCTTTAGCTGCTTTTAGAAGTACTTGGTCTTGAAATTTTGGGGAGAGAGAGAACGGGAGTATGAGTGCCATTATGTCTTAGAGAATCATCATGCAGCAATTCCTGTCAGTGGCTGACTGTACATTCTGAGTGTTTGTTTCCTTTGTAAAATATAAAACTCAAGTCTTTTTGAAGTCCAATATTTTTCCCTGGTTTAGTTTTCCATCGTAGTTACATTTCCTCATGCCAAGGGAGAAATAATTTTAAAACACTTACATTCATACTCTTATCAATGGTCAATATTCAGATGATCCTAAACTATTTTTATCTTATCCTAAGCTAGGTAACCTGCTTGCATTTTTTTCCAAAGTGGTTGGTTACATTTATTTACAGGTCAACCTTGTATCAAAGTCTGTGTTCTTTCCTTATCATCAGTTCTAATGAATAGCCCTATTGGTCCCTTGCTATGACTCTGGACTAAGTATCATCAATGAGATATTTGGCTGTTGGGCTGAACCATTCTTTTCCTGTGTCTGGGACCATGAATTGGCTGGTTCATGTCCAGGCACTTTTACAGATCTAACTGCTAGGAAGTCAATGACTTGTGCTCTAGTTTTATCTCCTGTAGGCATTCTGGTTCTAGCATTTCATTAGTGAATCCTTCATCAACACAGTTCTGGCTGAGCTTTACAGCTTGTTTGATTACTTCTGATCTCCCAGGACTTACCCTGCAAGGATTTTTGCTGCTATTCTCCTCATGATTTCTACACACTCTGCCCCTTCTCTTTTGTTTAAGAAGGGGATTTTCTCCTAAGCTGTCCTCTGTGGAAAGGAACATTGCCGCCCCCAGGCAGAGGTCAGGTCTTCTGTCCCCTCAAGGTGATTTGTCAGGTGGTTAAGACATCACCCTCACTCTTTCAGGTCCAATTTGGAAACTATACTGCTCCATATTTAAATTAATCATAAAATTGTCCACAGAATCAAGGTCTTTTTGACTTTGGAGAGGTTCCTGAACTAACCTGTTCCATGTCCTCCGGACCATCACTGCCCTCTGGTGGAGGCTCAGATGCAGCTATGCTGCCTGTTGGCTTTTCCACTGGGGAAGGCATTTTCATCACTAGCTCTGATGTTATCAGGAATCCCCTAGGCCTGCCTTCAAATTCAGAAAGTTAGGTTTGGATAACCAGACTTCCTGCTCACCCAACAATTGGGTGTACTCCTGTTGACCAAAATCTGGACAAGGTAATTTTTTTGCCAATGGAGTATCTTGTTTGCGGATCTTTCTGGGAAAGGAGGTTTCAAATAGTCAGACCTACCACTCACCCAGCAATAGGATGGGCTGTCATCTTTATAGAGTCCAGTAAGAATTTAGCAACACCAATTATTAATCCAACCGATTTATTTGATAGTAAAAAAGCGAGCTTTCAACACTCTTGGGTCTTCCTCAGGCAAGTGCAGTGTTCTGGTCATGCATCCTCACTGTCTGGCTCAAATTCTACTGGTCTTGCCCAGACCTTTGCAACTGTATTCTTGGCCTTTTTAAATTGCAGGAGCTGTTGCCTTCTCCAGGCCCTTGAACACACTCCAGCTCTCTGCCTTGCTACAGACTTTGGTTAGGTGTTTCCTGTCTCTTTGATTGTGAGTAGCCCTTGCCTAATTAATCCAACCCTTACTCCCTTATTCAGACATTTGAATCACTTTGCATTTCCTGAAATCCTATTAGCCGTGGCTAGCTTTCTACAGCCCTTTTAGCTTCTTTGGACTGCAGCAATTTTTCCTGACTGCTTAGAGTATTATTCCAAGGGATACATGTAATGTCTCTGACTTTCTGTCCAGTTCACACATTCTTCTTTGGTAAACTTCCTCTTTTACTAATTCCTGGGAATTCTGTGCCTTCAACAATTCTACTTCTTTTCATTGCCTTGCCTTAAGTTTGCGACATAACCTTCCAGCCACACGGTGGAATACCATACATCCCAAATTCAAAGCAGTCTCCAATCCTAAGTGCCTACATAGCTTTTTGGGACAGAACTTCTGAATCCCCTAAACTTCTTCCTTTACAAAAGCATTGCACAGTAAGTGGACATTTTTAAGCTTCAGTTTAACAGCACACACTAAATTCAGCCTTTTGCAGTTTTTTAAAATCAGTTTCAAAGAACAATTTACTTTCTCTACTCTAATTCATTTCACTTGTGGGATCTCAAGTCCTTGGTTTGTTCAGCCTCTGTGGGAGCAATCCAGGCATGATAAGATCCCAATTTGGTTAAATTTCCCAGATGAGCGTCCCAATTTGTTATGACTAGCCACAGGTGAGATTTCCAGCAGGTGTTGATCTGGGTGAGATCCTTTGATATGTCACTGGCAGGGATGCCCCCCAAGTGACTAGTGGAGTGCCCCAGGGCTTCAGTGCTGGGGTCTCAACTATTTACCATTTACACAGACTATCTGGAGGAAGGGGCTGAGTGCATGAAGATGAGTGGAAAAGCAAATTTCATGGAGGGTGTGGAAAGCCTGCAGAGGGATCTGGATAGGTTGAGCGAGTGAGCGAGGGAGGACCTGGCAGATGGAGTATAATATTAGCAAGTGTGAGGTTATCCACTTTGGGAGGATTACTATTTAAATGGCGAAAATCTGCAGCATGCGACAGTGCAAGGGGACCTAGGGGTCTTTGTGCACGAATCGCAAAAACACAGTATGCAGGTGCAGCAGGTGATGAAGAAGGCGAATGCAATGTTGGCCTTTATAGCTAGGAAGATAGAATATAAAAGTAGGGAGGTACCGTTGCAGCTGTATAGGGTGCTGGTGAGGCCGCAGTTGGAGACTGTGTGCAGTTTTGGTCGCTGCATTCGAGGAAGGATATATTGGCCTTGGAGGGGATGCAGAGAAGATTTACTAGGCTGATGTTGGAGATGAGGGCGTTGGATAATGAGGAAGCTAGGTTTGTACTCTTTGGAGTTTAGAAGGCTGAGAGGGGATCTTATAGAGACGTATAAGATAATGAAGGGGATGGATAGGGTAGAGGTTGAGAGACTCTTCCTGCTTAGCAAAGATAGCAGGACGAGAGGGCACAGCCTCAAGACTGGGGGATAGGGGGGCGGTTCAGATCAGAGTTGCGGAGGAGTTTCTTCACGCAAAGGATGGTGTATCTTTGGAATTCTCTGCCTGATGAGGTGGTGGAGGCTTCCTTGCTGAATATGTTCAAGTCAAGAGTGGATAGGTTTTTGATAAACAAGGGAATTAAGGGTTATGGGGAGAAAGCGGGAAAGTGATACTGAACCACTATGAATCAGCCATGATCTTATTGAATGGTGGGGCAGGCTCGAGGGGCTGGATGGCCTACTCCTGCTCCTATTTCTTATGTTCTTAAATAATCACAAACCCAGGTGAGGAGGGATGACTGGCTTTGTATTTTTATTCAGCCCATCATCTGCTGGTAGCAACAAGGTTTAATTAACAATGTTCCCTTGGATACCTCTTCTAGTTCCAATTATATATATGTTTGAAAAAGAAATGATTTAACCTTGCTTTCTTGAGTTTAGAACCATAAGAATCATTATCAGAAGAGCAAGGTGAGGCAATTCAGCCTCTCAAGACTGCTCTACCATTCAATACCATCATGGCTGATTTTCTCTCGGCCTCAACTCTGCTTACCTGCCCTTTCACCATAGCCCTTCAAATCCTTACTAATTAAAAATCTATTCATCTCTTTCGTAAATTTACTCAATGTCCCAACATCCATCTGGGGTAGTGAATTCCACAGACTCACAATCCACTGAAAGAAGTAATTTTACATTTCTTTTTGATTCTGCTACTCCTTATCCTAAAACTATGATTCTTGTTCTAGATGCCCTACAAGATGAAACAAGCTCTCCATGACTACTTTGTCAATCCCCCTCATCATCTTATACACCTCAATGTGATCTCCTCTCATTTGTCTAAATCCCAAGGAACATAGGCTTAAACTGCACAACCTCTCTTCATGAGACAAATTCATTTCTGGAATTAATCTAATGAACTTCCTCTGAATCTCCTCCAATGCAACTACATCCCTCCTCGGATAAGGAAACCAAAACCGAACACAATATTCCAGGTGCAATCTCACTAATGCTTTGTGCAGTAGCAATGCTTCATTACGTTTTTACTCTATTCCTTTAGCCATAAATGTCAAGATTTGTCTTATTATCTGTTGTATCAGCAGACTAGATTTCTGTGATTCTTGCACAAAGACTCAGATTTCTTTTCACCGAAGTTTTGCTTCATTTATATATAAATTGCCTTTGTATTTTTCCTACCTACTAAACTCACACTTATCTACATTAAACTTCATCTGCCAAATTTTGCTCTGTTCACTTAACCTTATAAAGTTATAGAGATTTACAGCATGGAAACAGGCTCTTCAGCCCAACTTGCCCATGCCGCCTTTTTTTTTAAAAAAACCCTAAGCTAATCCCAATTGCTTGCATTTGGCCCATATCCCTCAAAACCCATTTTACTCATGTCACTGTCTAAATGCTTTTTAAATGACAAACTTGCACCTGCCTCTACTACTACCTCTGGCAGCTTGTTCTACTCACTTACCACGATATGTGTGAAAAAAATTGTCCCTCTGGACACCTTTGTATCTTTCCCCTCTCACCTTAAATCTGTGGCCTCTAATTTTGGACTTCCCTGTCTTTGGGAAAAGATATTGACTATCTAGCTGATCTGTGCCCTTCATTATTTTATAGACCTCTATAAGATCAGTCCTAAGTCTCCAATACTCCAGAGAAAAAAGTCCCAGTCTAGCCAGCTACTCCTTTTAACTCAATCCATCAAATCCCGGTAACATTCTAGTAAATCTTTTCTGCACTCTTTCTAGTTTAATAATATCCTATCCATATCTATTTTAAACGTCTTGTTCCATCGCAACTTACTATCCCACCTATTCTAGCGTCACCTGCAAATTTGGCTATGGTACCTACTATCGCTGCATCCAAGTGATTAATATAGATTGTAAATATTTGGAGCCTGAAAATCAAACCCTGTGGCACACCACTAGTTACATCTTGCCAATTCAAGAAGTATCCTAACTACTGAAAAGGCAAGGAGAAATGGTAAAACACAAATATCAACATTCCTATCGGTTAGGAGTAAGAATTGAGTCCAATAGTAAGAAATGTAAATAAAAAAAGTGTCTGGAACATTCTTTGATTTACAAGGAGATAATGACAGACAGTGGCTGTTATGATTTGATTACGATATAGTTGATTCCTGCAGGTGAATAGCTGATTCCTCAGTTCAGGCGTTCTGTGGTTTGGTAGAGACATTTCAGTTCATTTATCAACTGCAATCCTTTTGCTGGTTGATTAACTTCCACAGTCAGGGAGAGAGATTTAAAACATTTGAGCAAAAATGACTATTTTTTAAAAGAGTCCTGCTTCTGGTACTGAATCACACGTCCAGTGTGGAAAACTGACAATAGTATTTCCTTACAATGTGCGCACACATACACGTGCACACACACACAAAGTCTGGCATGGATACTAGCATCCGGCAAGTAAGCAAGCTTTAACTGCTTCCTTTTGATATTTCAAGAGGAAACTGGAACACGCTAGTTGATCTACACAATTAAACTGAGGGTCTTAGATGAGATAGTCATTTGCTGGGATTTTATCACCTCAATGCCTTCCTTATTACCTGTCGTAGTGGCATATTAGTTTTCTGCGATTCATACACAAGAACACTGAGATTCCTCTGCACTGAAGTTTCTCTCCATTTAGATATAACTTGCCTTTGTATTTTTCCTATCAAAATGGATAAACTCACACTTATCCGATTTTGGGGCAGGTGAGGCTCACAGAATGGAAACTTCTATTGGCCTCGGCAAGATTTTATGATCTTGCCTGAGCAAGGTCATAAAATCCTGACTATTATGTTCCTTTGTCTTTATCAGAGATAATAATCAGTCTTTCAATGCTCTTAGAAGTAGCTTGCCTGGAGAGGAGTTCCATTATACCTTAGAGAAACATCCTGCAGCAATTCCTGTCAGTGACTGTACATTCTCAGCCATTTTTGGTGTTTGTGAACATTTTAAAATATAAAATGCAAGTCATTTTGTCTTGGAACGTGAAGAAAATATGCAATAGATTGCTGACAATGGTGTAGGACTGTTCAGATGATCCCATTGCAGAGCCAGAATCACCCAGATCAGCTACCCTTGAAAGCTGATGTTTATAATCACACTCAAGTTTAAGGAGGCCCAATGTTTTAGTTAATCTACAGTGAATTTAATAAACACCTGTGGCACAGACATGACAGAGAGTCAGGATAGGCATCAGCACATGGGCTCCACTGAACTTTAGCTAAAAAGGAGCTGAGAGTTCTAATATAATAGCTGAAGCTAACACAATGCCCAGAATCCAAAGCACACCATGACACAATATCATGGTGTGCATTCAAATTATATCTATTTACTTCTTCACAAAATATTAAGAGAGAGTTTCATTCTGGTTGAAAGTTTGAGCATGCATTTCATTAAATCTACATACCTTCTTAATTTATTCCAACGCATGATGAATCAACATTGTATATGAGTATTAGCAACTAAGTACCAGAGGAAATTTCAAAGGTGCAATTTGATGTACAATTTGGCTAATGTGAATCAAACAATAATATCTGATGTACCTCCAGCTGGTAAGTACAAAGTTTCAATGCACTCTTATGAGTAGTCCTCAGTTTCACTCATGTCACATACACTCAACATTATTCTAAATACACTTACCAATTATTTTGGTATTTGTGATCATTTTTCATGCACGATAATAATATTGTAGAACTAGAGCTAAAATTGTTTTTTGCTCTTTATTTATACCTTTTAGTGGAGAAGACTTTTTTGAGACTGAATCAGTGTAAGATCAGGTAATAAGGATAGGATGTTTGAGGTGACATTGGGATTTCTTTATCCAACTCTGCCAATTGTACATTGTTGCTTCAGCTGTGGTGTTCAATCTGCAGTAAGAGTCTGGCAACACCAATTTTAAATCCAACCGATTTATTTGATAGTAAATCTGCTAGCTTTCGGCGTTTGTGCCATCGTCAGGCGAATGAGGTGTTCTGGTCTCCAAAAGCACACGTATCAGCACAGACAGTTTACAGATTGCTGATTAGAATGCGAATCCTTACACCTAACCTGCTATTCAAGTCTTAAAGTGGCTCAATCTGCAATGTTCAATTTGCAGAGAACTTCGTAAATGCTGCACCTTTTTATTGCTCATCCAAGTATTCAAAATTCTAACTTGACTGTAAGTTTTACAGACAAAATAAGCACAAGTCCCAACAACTGCATTAAACATTAAACTACAATATGAATATTTTTAGTCTACCCAGTGTATATACAAACCTGGCATAGTAAAGTATGAGATCAAGTTACCAATTGTCTAGTAAGCAATTTCTGTAAACTTGTCTCTTTCTCCCTTCTGCCCTGATGTATTCTAAGTGCCAGTCTAGCTCACAAATTCCCTCATTTTTCACAGACTGTTCAATTCTGGGAAATATTACTGATGAAACTTATCCAGCTCTCAGCTGACAAAGGCAAATCACTTCCAGTCAGAGCAGTAATCAGGATTGGGAATCATCCCTTCCTTGATCCAAAGAAACGAAGATCAATTAATTGATGCCTTATCTTAATTGATGTCTTAACTTAGATAAGGCACTGGGAAGGTGTCTCTCATTAGAACTTTCAATATAATAACCAAGCAGCCACTACAAAGTCATAAGCAGTCCAACTGACCATCTGGGAGCTTTTTAAAATTTACTTTGTACAAGTTGCAGTTGTACTCCTTGTGGTGACCTCACTTTGTTTGACAGAACTTAATCTGGTGACTATTTCCAAGTTATACACCACCATCTGGATTGAAGCAAACCAGGAACTCTAAACAATCTTGCTAAGTTGTTTTGTGAAAGATTCATTTTTAACTCTGATCTGCTATTTAATTCCAATCATCTTCCATGCAGGAGTTCAGTTATATCATGCGAAGAAAAATTAACCAATTCGCTTTCATGATTAAATTAGCATAAATGATTGATGCCAGCACTCTCACTACATATTTCATTTAAAAGTTAGGTCAAAGTTCTGCAGCACTGCAGCAATATCTCACCGGGGCACCTCTGAGAAACCTAAATTACAATGAGCCAAGGGATTCCCACTCGTGACACAAAACTTTCCGTGTTTCACTTTACAATCTCAAGTGTGCTATGGATGTGTTTGGAATGCCCTGAGGCTGCAGCATGAAATGTTTCATATAACTTTCACTTCATACAATTCCAAATAAATTACTTTTATTTGAAAGATCAATGGATTGTTTTTTACCAACAGTCCAAACTTATTTTCATTCCGTGTTTTATAGATAAGAGAACAAATGTCTTGCAAACTTCAGAACTTGTCAAGCTTTCTATTATTACAACTTTCATTTCCAATCCATTCCCATGGATCACAGTTCTGACCCAATTCCTGTTGATTTGCTGTCACATAGTTTGTTGCCAGCATGCTCACATGTTGAACAATTTCTGGCTCATCAACTAACTGTAGCTATAATAAATGAATAATAACTCATCTCCAAATTATAACATAATGATAGTATTTTCATATTTCTGATGAATTTATTCCAAACCTGTTCATATAACTATAACACTATCGAATGGTATACAGTGTATGTTTAGAAAACTTCATGGTCAACTGTGATAATGCACAATAAATGCATTTTTGAAAAGGTTTGTAAAAATGTAACAATTGTAAATGATAAAATAGCAAGAGCAAAATCACTTGCAAATAAACTGGATGATCTAAATCTACCAATTTTTCACTAAGATAATTCATGTCCATAATCTTTAAGTAATTAGCATGTTAAATGCTGAAACTGTGATCATCATGAACTCTGTAACCAAAATGCATTGTCATGTTAAATTAACCAGGGAGCTACTCTGGTGAGCACAGCATGTCCTCACTTAAAGTTGTGGTTATGTTCCTGAAAAGTACAGTTCGAAGATAAATTATATTCACATGAAACAAATGTTACATTTACAATGATAATATATGGAGAAGCATAATTCTTGACATTAGGCCATATTGGATTATTCCTATAGCTACAGTTTTAACAATGATTGCTATGTTCTTTCTTATCACAAAGAAACAAATACTAAAATATTATATCCTCAAAGTTGAAATATTTTACATTGTTAGATTCCAAATAGGTAACTGAAATTTTTTTTTGATTTTATTTTATAAGTTTCTAAATACCACCACCAATCCTACTTCCTAATCCCTAATTCTCCTGGTCACTGCTTTTCCTCTCCGTCTCCGAACCTTCAAGTTGTGGCTTCTTCTCTTCCCCCACCCAACCTTTTGCCACTCCTCCCAGTCCTGACTCACCCATTTGCCACTTCCTTCTCCTGAACTTCTGTTCAACCTGGATCTAATCTGATGCTAGGGCTCTGATACTGCAGCAATGCAAGTCCCGTAGTTTCCACTTGCCATTTCACTATCCTGAACATTCGCTGAGTAAGGACTTGGGAGAACAGCAACGAGGCAGGAGCAGCTATGATAGTCATGATAAAAAGGTGAGTTAGGTAGTGGGGGTCTCATCGAGAAGATGAGTCAGGGAGAGGGAAGAGGTTGCAACCTGGAGATTGGGAAGGAAAAGAGGCTGTTCAAAAATGGCACCAGTTGAGTCACATGTAAAGCACTATTTAAACGCATCTTGTGCCACTCTGCGAGATTCCAGGCACTTCTCTTATTTAACTTATCAGTGCTAAAGTGAAACAAGGTTAAAAAAGGACTTGCTCTATTTCTATACTAACTTCCACGTTGAAGAAGATGGCAACATTGTGTTATTTTTTCTGTTATATCGAAGACAAATTACATTCGCATAAAACAAATGTTACATTTACAATGATAAATATATGGACAAGCATAATTCTTGACATAAGACCAAAAGACTATGTCAAGAATTATGCTTCTCTACACATCATTAAAAATCTAACACTTGTTTCATGTGAATACAACTTTTTTGTCTTTGATACAACAGAAAAAGTAACACAACATTGCCATCTTCTTTGACATGGAAGTCGAGTAACTCCTTGTTTCACTTCAACATCGGTAAGTTAACAGTGTCTGGAATCTCACTGAGTGGCATGAAATGTGGTTAAATGGTATTTTACATGTGACTTAATTGGTGCCATTTTTGAATATCCATGAAATGTATCAAAATAAATGTGAATTAGTAGATGCTCAGAATAGCAAAAGTTATCAAAAAAATATTTTTAATGGAATGACTTGAAGTTATCAAGGTGATGGTCAGGTGGGCAGAGAAGTACAAATGGAATTCAATACTGAGAAGGTGGTCCAATGCATCTGGAAAGGGAAAAAAATATCAGAGTATACACAATAAACGACAAGATATGGAGAAGGGTAGCAGGACTGAAGAATCTTGGAGATTATGTCCACACTTCCCCGGAGGTGGCAGAGCAGGACAGGTAGGTAAAAATGTTCCAAACAAAGTATGGCATTCATTCCTTTACCAGGCACAGAACCTAAGGGCAAGTAGATTACGCTACAACTATGGATCAAGTGCTGAAAAATGGGATTAGAAAAGATAGGTGTTTGATGGCTGACACAGATATGATGGGCCAAAAAGCTGCTTTTTGTGTTGTAAAACTCTATGAGCTTATGAAACACTAATCAAGCCACAGAAAAGAGTTCCATGTACAGTTGTGCTCACTGCATTGCAGGAAAGAAATGACTAGGCTAGAGAAGGTATGTCAAGATGTTGTCAAGAATAGAGAATTGTAGCTATCAAGAAAGATTGGAGAGGTTGGGATTGTTTTCTTTGGAACAGAGGTGGCTGAAGGGAAATTTAATTGAGATGAACAAAATTACAAGGGGCCCAGATAAAGTGAGTAGGAAGGACTATTTCCCTCAGCATAGTCAATAACTAGAGGGCATAGATTTAAAATAATTGGTAGAGGGATTGGAGAAAAGTCAAGGAGAAATTTTCACCCAGAGGAGTACTGGAGAGATGGAATTCACTGGCTGAAAGGGTACTTGGATATACTTTGAACAACGCTACAGACTCTCCCTGGAAAGCTTTCACCTTCCAACGCTCCACCCCCAGCCCTATTTTCAAGAGGGGAAATTATTTGTCTGTTGTGCACCTAGAGAATAAGATGGTGCTGCATTAGGGCGACAACAGGATTTTACACTGTTCATCGGTTGTGATGTAGTTTTGTCTTTTTATTATTAATTTTTGTTTGTGCATGCTTTTTCAATGAATGAACAATATGCACACAATGAATTTTCAAACAGAAAATAAAGTTTGAATTGAAACTTAAAGCTAGAACGTGTGATTAGCATGGATAACTTTTTCTGAACTGAGATATACAAACAAGCTGAATTCACTTTGTATGGTACCATAAATTTCTCTATGATTTTACTGATTTTATTGAGCCCAATGCCACTGGAACAATTCAGTCCAATATGAACAGTTTAAAATGAAAGCATGAGTGTGACAACTGACAGCATAGATTTAGGACGCTGTAATGAAGGTAAATATGCTGCATACTGAATCTCATGTTATATGCCTACTTTGCTTGTAGTTTATAAAACAGGTTGCCCGTATAGAGTACATGGAACTACACTGAACTGTGAACTAATTTTAAAAGCCTGGTGCATAGAAAGGCTCGATAAAGCTTGATAGATACCTTGTCCTTGAGTATTTATCTAAATTTTAATTTATTTTATATGGTTAAATGCTCTGTATTTCTTGCCTATGCCTCCACAGATCATACACTGACTGCAACTGACAGCACAGTTTGGCAAACTACTGCGAAGGCCTACAGCAATACTTTGGGTTGGCTGAACTCCAACTCGAACCACCATCCTGCCACATTTTCAAGACTTGTTGTGGAAATGCTACATACTTTCTCCTGCCCTTAGTTCCAAGCACTATCTTCTTTTTTCAGCTGTTCAATGTTTTCCATCAACAGTGGAGTGGACACGGAGCAAACAGGAGACAAAAACATATCATGTTTCTACATATCAGCCTTTAAACACAGCAAAGATGGTGGCCCTAATGTGGAGATTAGTTATCTTGAGATAAGCTTTGCAAATTTATTTTTTCAAAGAAAGAAGCTACTCAAAATCAAGACACTGAAGTCTATTATTGTGGATTATTCCTTTAATTTCCAATGGACATCTGAATAATGATAATCGAAACTATTATTTCACCAAAACCAGGACAACATAAGTACTTGATTCCAGTACCAACACTTGTTTCAAATAGGTTAAGTGTACCTGTGCTCAAGGAGCAAGTGTTTGTTCTTTTAAACGTCAAGATTGAATTCACTATTTTGAATTTGCACAGAAAAGAACAAAAGGAAAGGAAATAGGAACTGTCAGCTTACGTAAAGAAGATAGATCAGACTTTTGTCTATTGTTTTTTGCCGCAAGGAACAGTCCATTTTAATGTGTCTGTCTGTTAAAAAATGCATTTGACCAAAAGAACTATTGTAAATACTGAATTCTTCCCCAGGGCAAGCATTAGGTTAGGACACATAACAGACCAAACAGACCAGACTATAAGGCCATTATTCAATAAATCCATTAGAAATCAGATTTTCCTTTTATTTAATTGAATTGAACTGTAAGAGGAGTGTAAGTTAGAAAATTTGTATTCCCTGTATATTAAGAACTTTAGAGCCAGACTTTGATGTCTGCAACAATTGAACCATATCAAATCAAGATGACTGCAGCCATTAAGCTGAGTATTGCTCAATGCGAAAGGGCAGGCCCTTCTGGCGAGAACTACCTAAACTTTTAACCAGCAGTTTTTATTATTATTTAGAATCTTATTAAGAGGCAACGAATACATGGGATTTATATCCATGTAAATCATTTACTTTCTGACTTACTTTATGGAGTTATTTAAGGCTTTTTTAACATTTGGCATTTGATTAAGTTTGTCATTTTGCTCTCCAATTACGTTTTTGTTACAATACCGTGGATGAATTTACAATCAATTCAAATACACATCAATGTGGTACAGCACCGGAGCATTCATAATAACAAAAAACGTTTACTATACAGTAGTTTGGTAGGGCTTTAGTCTATGATAATTTTCCATCAAAATGCCTGTTTAGAAAAAAATATTGTCCTTCTTCTGTGAGAAAGATTAAGAAATAACGCAGAATTTATGCTGAAATCCAAGTCAATTCTTATTTACAATTCTACATACATCTTGAGCTATTGCAGTAATAGCAAGACACATCCAGGACTAATAAACCACTGCTGATATATTGATTACTCTATATCTAGGCAGAGCTTGGTGTTTTATGGCCTTTGGTTATGTCTATAGTAAGACATTACCTCACCCAGCTGTAGTTAACCGCTTTCACACAAGCAGCTCATGAAAAATTAATTTTGTTAATGTAGAATTTGCAAACAGAATGAAAAATATGTGTTTTAAATGTGGCACATCAATCCATTTGCCAATGCAAACTCAAAATCCATTAGAACAATTGCAGAAGAAAGTATGCTTGAGCTCATTTGGTAAAATATCTGACTAAATTATGACATTTCAGCTAGCATATTTTTCCAAAAAAGTGTGTAAAATAAATTGCAGTCTAGAAGTATAACTGAATGTACAATACATCAAGGAGACAGATAAAGAGAAGTTCCAAAATTAAAACATCTGAGACAACCAATTATGATGTCTGAAATGCCTTTTGACGGCAGCAGCTACTTATAAGATGGTCTAGCAGACAGAATGTTCAAAGTCATAAATGAAATAGTCTCAGAAAAGAAAGTTTCTTGTAAAATGATTTCATCAATACTTTAGACATCTGTCTAATTACAATGTAACCACACAGGAGGAGTCTGGCAATGTATTAATTTGTTCCTTTATGAACAAAAAAAAACTCCCAAATTGAAAAAATATCACCCACTATCTTCCTTTCAAAAAAATGAGGTCCAATGTCAAGAGTCCAACAATTTTGTTGTTTATGAATGGAGAATAGTCCTCTTGCCATTAAATTTAATATCCCATTTTCCAACATCTTTATATTGATAAAGTATCCTTTTAATTGTTATTTCGCATCTGTATATTGTATTATACTGTTATTATTTAAATTTAGAAAACAAAGTAATAGATAAAGGCCCACTTGTGCATGGCACCACTAAGTTTGAAAAATGTAAAAAAGTAAGATACTGTAACTAAAAAAATGAGTGGGTGACATTATTTCATTTTTAGAACTTCTAAGATTGTAAAAGGAAAGAAATATTGAGCTAGACAAGAAATCTTTTTTGAACAGATGGAAAAAAGTACCTGGTTCCAACATATTGAGGTGCAGAGAATGAAGATCACAGAAAATTCTGTATTTGTAATTTTGGGGGAACAAAACAGTTCAGGCTCCAAGTATTGTTAAAATAGAAAGAGGCATACTATACAAATATTGTGAGAGAAAAGCATTAAGCCACAAGAAAGAGATCTAGGAATATAGGAAAGGTGCTCAAATAAAACTCCTCAAATGTGAGTTTTGATGGAGATGGGCTTTATTAAAAGCTTTATATGAAAAGAGAACTAAACTTAGCTTTAATAATGGAAGGGATATAGGGGATCCATTTGAGGTCAGGAAGTGGAGACCAAGAATGACAACAGATAATGAAGACCAAAAGTGAGGCTAAGGCTCAAACTGGTAGCTGCTGATTAAATTGTGACACATGGGAAGAAATTAAAGCTTCAAATAATTAAAAGAAGCATTTTGTTAGATTAAGATGCATGGAACATATAAAAACCTGGTGAGTCAACTACTGAATGATTAGTGAACTGAACTTTAAATGCACTGAAGACAGAGCGAAACCATCAGAAGACAGGGCTGTATGATGAATAGAAAAGTACAATTTTTCCACTTTACATTCACACCTAAAAGAAAAATGCGTCCCAAAATGAGCAATGAAAATACCCCAAGGAATTCCAAAACTAATTAAAAAAAGTCAATTACAACATCTCTACAGCAATCTGAAAGGTGGTTAGATGACTTGAATTAGCTTGAATTGATGACTTAAGCTTTGATGAGAAACTACAATATGATAACCAGCAAAAAAAAAAGGAAGGCTCCAGGCTTTGGAGACCTTCAAGCCAATGGCAACTGATTTGTTCAAATGCAAAGTTGCAGTTATTTTCAAAATGGCGGCAAGCTTTCTTGTGAGATACCTAAGCCAAAATGAAACTCCAAATAATGGCTTAAACCAGAATTTTCAAGGTAATGAATAAATTGAGAAGTATAAGAATTTCAGAACTCAAAAACAACAAGATAGAAATTGCAAGTATAAGAGTAATCTTTCAAGTTAAGGATAAATTGGACAATTTGCCAAAAAAAAAAAGGAAAAGTGGGCTGAGAGTAAGAAAGTTAAGACTTACTGGAATGTGTACAAAGCAAATGGAACCTGTGTAGTTTAGTCCTGAAGTGTTGCCTTGAACAGGAATGGCAAGGGCAATTCGGACCCTTATATGTAATACTCAATAGCTTGTGCGTCAACATTGCTGAGTTAGCAGTTTACCCAACTCTGGATTAAATTCACGACCTATCAGACTGAAATTGCACAACTTAAGGAGTGCAGCATTGCTGAGACATACCATTTATCGCAGAAATGAAAGATCACATCTAAAGTCAGCTACATGCTGAAGGGGACATTATTCAAAGAATAGCAGGCACTCTGGTAACCCAGTGAACATTCTTCCTTTCAGATCATTTCATTCACCTTCATGCTGTTGGTAAGATGTTGCTGCTACCATGATCACTGCATTTAGTTAAAATCATTTAATCCTTTTTACACAAGGTGCTGTATAACTGCCAATATTACTTAGAATGCAGCAGAATGGAGCAAGAGAGAAATTGTTGTTTACTAAGGTTAAATATGCATTGCAGGAGAAAAATGAGGCTTCTCTTTAGGAGAGCTAGAACTTGCACCAGAGCAATGAAAGAGACTGGGATTCACAGGAGTTGGAAGAAAATTGCTTTGGCAAGGAAACCAAAGGAATGATTTCTATAAGGGCAGAAATGCAGCAATCAGAGCTCTTTTTCAGTTTACTCAGTAGGTCAAAATATAAATTAGAAATTAGACACAGAGTTAAAATTGTCTTAGGAGACTTCAAACTGACCAGTAGACCAAGGGAACAATAACATAAGTCGGTGGGTGATGTGGGGGAGGAGCTGTGGAAGAGCTATTTACCACTAGTGAATCATCTCAAGTAATTGTGATCAGCCAATGATTGGAGTGTTGAGATCCTGCACTCAGGTTACGTGAAAGGTTCATTAAAGCTCGTATCACATTATGTTAGAGTCCTTCCCATAATTAACGGCTGTACTATTAAAAACGGAAGACTTAGATAGCATCTGACTTATCAACTTAGAGAGAAATTTTTAGTGCAGACTGCTTTCTAGGTGGAAAAAAAATGATGTATCGGGGATAGTTTACCGTCAACATGTTTCACGCTTCGATCTCGGAGGGGTCCAGAATTTGCCGATGTTAGTGTGTCAAGAAACTTAGAGGGTTTTGTGAAGAGGTGCTCCACAGTGCACCAATGATGGTAGTGCTCTTCCCTGTAACCACTTTCAGTTTGTTATTCTAAACCTTTCTTATATTTTTACTGCTAGTATTACTGGTATAATGTTATTCAGTTTTTCTCATTCATGCGTACTGCCACAGTAAGCAAATAAAAGACCTTTTGCAGACATGGTAGGGAGCAGAGCAAACATGTTGCTGCGGAATGTTTCATGATTAACAAAAGACTAATCAAGTGGGGAGAATTCTGTGAGCTGCAGACTAAGCAGAAAAGGATCTTGGATTTCAGCAACCAATGAGCTTCCTGGCCACCTCAAATAAATTCAGTACTCACAAAACGGTTTCCAAATCAGACATTCCCAACATCTTTGTCCTCAGGGTAGTGGTTCCCACTAGGGACATCACCACACCTCTGAATTTCCTGGAATTTCCTCAATTGCGGGGAGGCGAATGGTCTAGTGGTATTATCACTAGATTATTAATCCAGATGCTCAGCTAAGATTCTGGGAACCCGGGTTCGAATTGGCCACGATAGATAGTGGAATTTGAATTCAGTAAAAAATATCTGGAATGGATGACCATGAAACCATTGTCAGAGCAACTCTTCGCTAATGTACTTTTGGGAAGGAAATCTGCTGTCCTTACTCAGTCTGGTCTTCATGTGACTCCAGAACCACAGCAATGTGGCTGGCTCTCAACTGCCCTCAGGCAATTAAAGATGGGCAATAAATGCTGGCCAGCAGCGACACCTATGTCGCATGAATAAATAGAAAAAAAACTAACTAGGGGTTAGCATGAGGATTGGGCATGCATGCCAATGACTCCGTTATTCCCACATTAACACCAGCCTCTTAGTATTTTCAGGTGTTTCTCATAATGGAGGGACTTTAGCTTGATTTAGATCTTTGAAAGAAGATGTGTATGTTAGATTGATTGGCCATGCTAAATTGCTTCTTAGCGTGATAGGGTCTAGCAAGGGAAATACATAGGGTTAAGGAGATAAGGCGTGGGTGGGATTGTTATTGGTGCAAGCTCAATGGGCCAAATGACCTCCTTCTGCACGGTAGGGAATCTATGAAAACACATTATATTCTTTATCAAAGGGCACAAGTATTTCCACTGGCAGAATAATTAACAACATTCTGCCCGTGGGAATACTTGTGCCCTTTGACAAGGAAGATTTGATAATTGATAAAAAAAAAGCGACAATGATATGAAAAGGAAGAATGTGCATGACTGCAGGCGGGGGAGTGACAATGCTGTAACATTTTCTGAGATCATAATCTACTTTCTAAGTTAATAAACATTTACATTAGACTATCACCAGGATTTATTTTTAAGTACTTCTATGCTAAGCACTATTATACAGCACATGATCCAATCTTTGGTCTCCACTAATTTGGCTCAATAAGCAGATGGCAGGAAATAAGTAACTCAAAGGGTAACTTTCTGATTTTCCTCCTCAGATCTCAACTGAAACACAAGTTAAAATTAAGAAACTGAAAGACAATTGGTCCAAATCTTCCGGTGTCTGGATCACTGGAGACTGACATATAACTGAAGATGCTTGTTAGGACTCTGTGGAAGTCATAACACATGGGCCTATGTGAGAATTGCGAGGGAAGTTTAAACTTCCAATGGATCAGGTGCCTGAGACCCTGCGCGATGCCTCTAACATATTTGGGACAGATCCACAGTACTCAACATTTGCTGGGTAACTATCAAGGTAAGATAGAAAAATAAAATTTGGTCCAGCACCCGGTAGCTCCACACCTGACCCTCAGAATCCCCCAGCCCCTCCATGTGATACCTTCTCCATCCGACACTCCCCTACTCTCCCCTCCCCAACCATCCAACCCAACTACTTCCTGACCCAACTCACCACATCACCCACCTACCCATTCAAGGACATTAATGAAAAAACTGGGCCTTTAAACATGCCAGCTGGTGCCATTAATAGTGGTGTGTCCTAGCTTGCCCTTACTGACAGATTTCCTGGGCAACACTGCGGCGGATATTTTTTGGGAACCAGGAATGGAAGAAGCCAGAAGAAATACGCAGCGACATTGGATAGGGAGAAACTTTGCATACAGCAACAATGCGTCCTGTGAGTTTGCAGCAATGATCTGTGCTGTTAATCAAAGGAAACTGATAAGAGAGAGTTTAAATATGTTCACCTTGGCCTGGCACAGCATATTAAACAACAATGCCCAATAAATTTGCACTTGGTTCTTTACCTTTTTATAAATAAATTAGATTTTCTTTAAACTTTAAGGCAATGCAGAAAAATACATTTATCCATTAACAGCCCAAGGTGGACAAGTATTGTAAATGTGTGGCTCATTATATCTGCATCCATATTCAGTTTTACACACAAACAAAAACTCCTGTGCAGAATCACAGTTCTATACCCTTAAGCCAGTTGTCTAGACACCTCCGCCTTTCCAGTGATGAGAGAATGTGGGCATGAATCCATAACAACTCAAGACTAACATAAAAACTGTCAACTTCACCATAACAATAAGAAGGTCACAAAGGCCTGTGGCATTTATTGAAGTGGCTGTTTCCATGAAGAAAATACAAAAAAAGCTGAGAGGCTGTTCTGTGAAAATATAACTCTTAAATAAAAATGTAAACTTTTCATTTTTCATTGCAAGAGGATTTCTCCTCTTTATGTAGGAAATTTTAACAACAGCTTGGGTGGACCATCATTTGCAATGGACTTCAGTTGTGATTGGTTCAAACTAAATAGTCCCCAATCAGCAGCTACTCAAAAGGAATCAGCAATGAAAACAGATGGCAGCAGTACAAATTAAATTTGAATTGGGAAGAAATATATTCTTCCAGTGAGCTCCAAGCTCAATCGAGGAATTGAGTTTCGGAGTCGGAAGATAATGCTGCAGCGTTATAAGACTCTGGTCAGACCCCACTTGGAGAACTGTCCTCAGTTCTGGTTGTCTCGTTACAGGAAGGATGTGGGAAGCCATTGAAAGGGTAGAGGAGATTTACAAGGATATTACCTGGATTGGGTGGCATGCCTTATGAGGATAGGGTTGAGAGACCTCGATCTTTTCTCCTTAGAGAGATAAACGATGAGAGGGGACCTGATAGAAGTGTATAAGATGATGTGAGATATTAATCAGGTGGATTCTCAGAGGCTTCTCCCCAGGGCTGAAATGACTGCCACAAGAAGACACAGACTTAAGATGCTGGGGAATAGGTACAGAGGAGATGTCAGCGGTAAGTTTTTCACTCAGAAGGTGGTGGGTGAGTGGAATCAGCTGTCATTGATGGTAGTAAGGCAAATTTGATAGAGTTTTTTAAGAGACTTCTGGATGAGTACATGGGATTTAATAGGATTGAGGGTTACAGGCAAGCCTAGTAGGTAGAGATAAGATAGGTGCAACTCGTGGGCCAAAGGACCTGTTTGTCCTGTAGTTTTTTAATGATTCTTCTATGATTCTATGAAGACTGTAGGAAATGTGAGCAGTTAATTAAATGACAACTGATTAACGAAAGAACACTTTAGGATGTGGGGAATAAAAAATGTCACTTGTTGCCAAGTAGAGAAAGGAAGAGAGTGAGGCGCAGAACAATACTATTAGTAGAAAATGACTTTATCACTTAGCACAGGTATATTGGTTATCACGCTGCTTCACAATGCCAGAGAGCAGGTTTCAATTCCTGGCTTGGGTCACACTCTGTGCTGAGTTTGCACACTCTTCCCGTGTCTGTGTTGGTTTCTTCTGGGTCCTCTTGTTTTCTCCCACGTACTGAAAGATATGTTGGTTAGGTGCATTGATCATGGTAAATTCTCCCTCCGTTTACCCGAGCAGGTGCTGCAGAGTGGTTTTCACAGTAACTTCATTGCAGTGTTAATGTAAGCCTACTTGTGACACTAATAAAATAAACTTAAAATAGCTGAAAAGTAGTAGTTGTCCAATTGCAGTGATTATGGGCTGTGCAGGTCAGATAAACCTTAACTTATTTCTAACCCCAAGTCTCCACATCTATTGTCTACACCTGACTTTCACCAACCTGTGCCCAGCCACTTGTTTGAATTTGGCTCAAGGAGTGTGAGAGAAAATCATAAATCATAACCTGAATATTAAAGGAGATAATTCAAGAATTTTGGGATTAGTCTGAATTATCCTGGAGGAAGTGATTTCATAATAGTTAAAATAAAGAACTGGGATGCAAAAGAGCATGGTTGGTAGAGAAGAACTTTAAAAAAATGTAGGCACCTGAAGCACCAAACTGTTGTGGTAAGTAATACATTTAGAGACAACAAAAGCAGTAAAAAGAGAAAAGACAAAGAGGCCCTCCAATCAACAGATTATGGAGCAAACAGAGTCAGAAAATAGTGAATTTTCATACCAGAACTTGTGCACATAATATAGGGGTGACATTTCAGTGCAGCATTGAGGATAATATCAACAATGTGATAATCCCCATCAGGTGAAACAATAAAGGGTGATCCCACTTACTTATTCTGACAGTTCAAGCAAATGTTTAAACACATCAAAATATTACTCAACACAAAGACATTATCTCTAGCCAATATAAATCCTCAAACTAAGATCAACAAGTACAGATTAGCTAGTTAAGTAACTCACTACTGTTTATAGGATTGTGTGTATAAAAGTGTAGCCTCGTTAGCCTACATAAATTATTACACTTCAAAGTAATTAATTGCATATGATGTACTTTAAACATTTTTTGATAGATATGCTAAGGTTCTACACAAATGAAAAAGAGAAGTTTAGTGATAAAACAGAACTTAAAACAGATTATCACACTTCACCCCGCCCCACATGCCTCAGGTCATCCTTTGACACTCTGCACCTTGTTCTGCCATTTACACATTGCGATTCCTTCATGGATTCTATTGGCACCATTCTCAGCCTTTATCAGCACTACTTACATTCCCTTTGCTTTTTTGCCTGTGATATCTTGGTCAATTGTACAAACACCCTGCCCATCCTTACAGTATACATCTCATCCTATTTTCGGGGTCATCCAGACTCGAAATGTTGGCTCTAATCTCTCTCCATAAATGCTATCAGATCTTCTGAGGTGTACCAGCATTTCTGTTTTTGCTTTCTCAACATATGGTTGGCTATTATGGGGTTGATAACATGTGGCACTCTAATCAATCTCTAAATTTTCAGGATTGCAAATAATGGCATAATATGTGCATCTAGACTACTGTTTACCCCTGTAGAAGTGGGTGACCAGGTGCTCTGAAGTGCTTGCAGAGATATTGGTTATAGATATATTAACCTGTGCTCATGTTCCTTAAAGAAACAGTGTAAAACATGTTTTAAGAATAATGATAATAAGCAGTCCTCCATTTGAAGCTATTCTAGTGTGTAATGATGCAGCATGCAAGTGCATGTATGAGGGAATGAATGAATAAAGACAAAGGAGAGAAGTAGAAATGAGATTGTGGCTAGCCTCTGAAACTCGCTGCATCACTTCCTTTTATGTCAACAACCACAGATTTTCCAGGGTCCTCTGCTCTGTAACATAATATTTAAAGTGTGTAAAAATGGACTGAAGAAGACCAGTTAGCTCATCAAGTCTATGCTGCCTGTTGTGATGCAACTGAGCATCACAATCTCCAGTGCCAGTTTTACCCATCAATGACAATGTACTCTTTAAAAAAGAAAAGAGCAAAAGCACCGGCCCCTTCCAAAGGTTTTGACAAGGTCTCACAGACTTTTATGTAAAGTTAATGCATATGGGGTTGCAGGTAATGTCTTGAGGTGGACTGAAAGCTGGTTAGCAGATAGAAAGCAAAGAGTTGGCATATATGGGTCTTTTTCTGATGGCAGTCAGTGACTAGTAGGGTTCCACAGGGATCTGTGCTAGGATCCCAACTGTTCACATTATATATTAATGATTTGTAAGAGAGAATTGAATGTATTATCTCCAGATTTGCAGCTGATACAAAGTTGGATGGGAGAGTGAGCTGTGAGGAAGATGCAGCGATGCTTCAGCAAGATTTGGACAGGCTGAGCGTGTGACAGATGTAGCAATATGTGGATAAACTGGATGTAAATTGAGAGAGATGAGTACTCCATGAGAACTTAGAATCCTCGTGCATCAGTCACTGAATGTAAACACACAGATTCAGCAGGCAGTAAAGAAGGCAAATGGTACATTGGCCTTCACAGCGAGAGGATTTGAGTAGAAGGATAGGGATGTTTTGCTGTAATTTTATAGGGCGTTGGTGAGGTCACATCTGGAACATTGTGTGCAATTTTGGTGTCTTTATCTGAGGAAGGATGTCCTTGCTATAGAAGGAATACAGTGAAGATTTACAAGGCTGATTCCTGGGATGCCAGGTCTGTCATATGAAGAGGGACAAAGTCGGATTACATTCACTGACATTTAGAAGAGTGATAGGGAATCTCATAGAAACTTATAAAATTTTAACAGGGTAAGTTCACAAAGAATATTCTCAATGGTGGGAGAGTCTAGAACTAGGTGTCATAGTTTGAGGGTAAACTGAGGTGAGGAGAAATTTCTTCACCCAGTGACTGGTGAATATTATCACAGAATATAGTTAAGGCCAAAATGTCTGACTTCAAGAAGAAATTAGAATAGCTCTTGGAGCTAAAGGGATCAAGGGATGTTAGAGGAAAGGGGATCAGGATATTGAATTCAATGATTAGTTATGATCAAAATGAATGGCACAGCAGTCTCAAGAGCTGGTTGGCCTACTCCTGCTGCTAGTTTCTACAATTGAAAAACACCAAAACTTGAGATGTGGAGAAAAGACCGAAAAATTCTTGATGAAAAATTGTTGCGCACCGCCTTAAAGTAATAATGTGTCAGTTGATGTTTTCGGAAAACAAAATCCTATTTGCAGATGAAATTTAAATTACTTAAGAAAAATGCATATTACACCACACCAATAACTACATTTCATTATCAAAATAATCTACAGTCATCTAAAAGTTAGCACTAATATCATGAAGCTGTTTCATTTCTGCAAGTATATATACACACCATTATTCACACAGGAAATAAAAAGATATTTTGCTTTTACAATCTATCGATCCTATCACAATGCAAGTTTTGATATCAACCCTTAATAATACAGCTGTAAAACTGCTCTACAGAGAGAAATAATACTTAGCGCATTGTGACTTCTGTTACATCAGCAGGATTTAGAAACCTGAATAGATATTAAACTAAGTGAAAACCTGAGACCTTAAATTGTATCTACATTTTTTAAAGTAGAAATTACCCATGTATTTCAGTTGTTCTCATTCACTTCCCAGTCTCCCACATTTCATTTCACAGATGAAAAAAGGCAGCAATGTGTTTCTTAGTTTCTGAATTTGACACTTCATTATCTACATGTGCAAGACTCAAAGTGGTTTATCTGTCCAATGATCTTTTCATCCACAGTGTAGAGGTGCTTTCTTTCACTCTATAGTAAAAACAGATGGCAATGTACAACAAGACATTTAGCATGGGAAAGATACAGATAGTTTGTGCCGAAAACATTAACTTTTCATAAAATAATGAAAAATCACTTGTGGTACATTAACCTCTTTCAGCTATACTGATTGTCCTGCTATACATTTGCATTTTTTTTTATTCCATATCCTCAGTTTTCTTTTAATATCAATTTTATTCCAATTCCTTTCCTCACAAGAATAGTAAATAATTTATTGTGGGAATCACTTGCACGTGTCTGCGACCCATCATTCTAAAACAGCGCATTTGTAAGCCAACCTATTGTATCACTTGGCCACAGGTTACTTATACTCTTTTCTGATCTGTTCAACAGTGCAGAGTCAAAGCATATGAAAACAATTATATCTCCCAGCAGCTGCACTTGAAGTCAATTGACTCGGCATCGCACTGGAATGAATCACAAAGCAAGGTCTGTAAATTGCAATTTACTAATACTGTGATGCCACATGCAACACATGGTAGATATCCAGGCAGTGGGAATCAATGCCACCATTACTTAACATTCAACCGCTTAAACCAAAGAGTACATATTAGCCGAGAAGCAATTATATTGATATTTACGATAACATGTATTGATTAAAACCACAGTTCATACAGGAATTTTACTTGGCTTCTTAAGTTACAAATGCATTTGACACAGAAGATCTGATTTTATTAGTTTCAACAAGAACCTGGCAGAGCGCCATGCCTTCAAACATTTTTCTCCAAGGATTGTGCATAATTATTCTAACAGAGGCGTTTCAGCATGTTGTGACACAATGGAACGCATAGGAAGGTTTGCAGTTTCCTAATAGAAACTGGTTGCTTAGTTATTGAATAATGACAGGTGTACTTTTGCACACCACCCTAAAACAGCTAAGAATGCTGGCGGAGATAATTTCAATTAAACAATGTATGCAGAGAAAGAAAGTCACTATGTTATTGTGCCTTATGGCTTCTGCTTCACTTTTTATCATTGTGTCAGAGCCGTGAGTTAAGCAATTTTTATCAATACAGGCTTATTATAAGCTGTGATCTGGAAAACTACGAAATCAATGTAAATCATGCAGAATTTTCAAGTAGCAATTTGAAATATGCATGTTTTAGAACAGCAATTTGTCAACTTAAGTCCATTCAAAGGAATGTTTAACACGAGTCAAGCATACAGGGAGCATTTGCTTAACACACCCAATAACCTTTTTCTTCTAAAATAAATCACATATGTATCTCATTTATAAGTTAACATCCAGTGAAAAAAATCTTATAAGGAACACTCAGTATTACCTGGGTTAGTTAATCTTGGCTATTAAGATACTAGGACACAGCACATCTTGAAAGCTGGAGACAATGTTTAGGCACCTTTCTTTTCCTGATTGCCATCCTTTGATTCCTGCTAAAGATTAAAGCTCAGGTGAGGACAGTGGCTGGATCAGCTGGGGATGTGCCTCTTCAGTTGATCTACCACCATCTTGGCTTGTATCTGATGAACAGCCACTTTAGTGAGGCAAAAGAGGGTCACTGTAATTGTAGCCATAACTTCAATAAAGGATAAGTATAGAGAAAGGAACACTGTAGGAGTATGAGGGGGAGAGAGAAGAGTGAAAATCTTCCTATTTCAGTTCAATTAATTGGACTGGCACTGGGTTGACCCAGTGTCACAAAACTAAAAACAGTTGGTTTAATCAAATTCATCATAGAACATAGAACATTACAGCACAGAACAGGCCCTTCGGCCTTCGATGTTGTGCCGACCAAAATAAAAAGCAATGCCCCTCCAAACTAAACCATTCCCTTCTCTTCCATAATGTCATCAAAATTGTAAATGAAAAATGGGAGAATCCGTGCTTGTGCTCCAGTTGCCAATAAGGGGGAGGGTGGGATGGGGAGGGGGTGTGCATGGCCTTGTGATATTATCACTAGACTATTAATTAGAAACTGAACCCGGGAACTCCTGGGAACCCGGGAATTCTGGGACCCGGGTTCGAATCCTGCCGCAGTTAATGGTAGAATTTGAATTCAATAAAAAGTATCTGGAATTAAGAATCTAGTGATTACTGTGAAACCATTGTCAATTGTCAGAAAAAGCCCATCTGCCTCACTGACATTCGTTAGGGAAGGAAATCCACCATCCTTACCTAGTCTAGCCTACATGTGACTCCAGATCCAAAGCAATGTGGTTGATTCTCAATTGCCCTCTGAACAAGGGCAATGAGGGATGGGTAATGAATGCTGGCCAGCCAACAATGCTCATGTCCCATGAATGAACATAATTTGGAAGTTCCAGTTAAGGTGTCAGGAGGAGATTTTATTGTGACAGATGAAGGAAGGATGTTGTGCAAGGATGTAAGATGTTGTAACTAATGATTATACTTGAGAAAGAGACATTAAGAAATTGACCATGAAGAAATGACGGAAGAATTTCAATGCTCCATATAGCAATGGAAAGAATCAAATTGGAGTCAAAATCATTGATACTTAGCTCACTATCCATACTGGTTCTGAGGAAATTTGAATATGTTATTCAAATAATATAAATAACATATTATATTAAATATATAGGTAAAGTAATAAATAAAAAACCATAACCTGAATGCTCGTGATATTTTTGTGATTGCTGAGTTACCCAGCAAGAAATAATGGACTGGGTTTTACCCTTGGCAGCTGCGTTTTTGGTGGGAAGGCATTCAAAATAGCGTGACTGCCCAGCCCACCTCCTACCACTGACCCAGGAGTTCACCATTGACATGATAGGTGGGCAAAAGCCAAAACTGGCAACATGCCTACAAAAGAAAAGAAACATGCCTACAAAGGTAGGGGTTGTGCTGAATAGTATCCCTCTTTACTTCCAACCTGCCAGCTTTCCAAAACACTTCCTCACCAAGCTGGCCTAACTCTCCCTACCCACCTCACTCAGGAGGCATCTGCAATCTCTTCTCCCCTTTGTAAAATGTAGCCAAGTGACTGAGAAGAGGGTACTAGTGAAATCCTTAGACTAAATGAAAGAGAGTCAAATTGCAAGCCTTAATAGAATAATTTGAGAAGAAACATGACATTTAGGAATGTAGTTTTAGTGTGAGGCAATATGTTAATTTGCTTAAAGTGCATGGTGACAGATTTTTTTAAATGCATCTTAGGAGACCAAAGCAATGAAAAATAATGAATCAACAGCAGATTTGGAAAATTGGGCAATATAGATAGTTAAATGCCCTGTGAACTGTTGCATACTGTAAACTGTGTTGTTGCTTTTAAATTATTGTGTTTAAAATTCTGATTTGATTTATTATTGTCACATGCATTAGTATACAGTGAAAAGTATTGCAATACAGACAAAGCATAGTTCTTAGAGAAAGAAACGAGAGAGTACAGAATGTAGTGTTACAGTTATAGAGTGTAGAGAAAAATCATCTTAGTGAAACATAGGTCCACTCAAAAGTATGATGGCAGCAGGGAAGAAACTGTTCTTGATCGAATGGTACATGACCTCAGACTTCTGTATCTTTTTTCCGATGAAAGAAGGTGGAAGAGTGAAGGTCTGGTACGCATGGTACGAATGTCTGGTACGAATGTTGGCTACTTTCCAGAGGCAGTGGTAAGTGTAGACAGAGTTAATGGATATGAGATTGGTTTGCATGATGAGTTGGGCTACATTCATGATCTTTTGTAGTTTCTTGCAGTCTTGCGCAGAGCAGGAGCTGTGATACAACCAGAAATTCTGGTCAAATCTAAGATTATAGGCAAAGATTTACACTGGTTGGCTCACAATATCTTCTGCAGCAAATGAACATGCTACTCAGTTGTAAAGAATAATGCTAGGGAGTTCGCTCATGAACAGAGAATGGATATGAAAACTTTGGTAAATACTTTACTAGCATACAAACAGGGCAACAAACTATTAGGAAGGTATGTGCACAATTTTTATTATGCTATCTATATTTACTGTGTTTTAAGAGTTAGCAATGGCTTATAAAACAAAATTACAAGGATGTACAGATTGACAACAAGAGTTTTGAGAGGTAGTCCAAAATGGGAAATATTACACATTCCAACAGAAAGGATCTAATTGCAGAATTTATGCACACGCAGCAGGGGTGTCACAGTGGTTAGCACTGCTGCCTCACAGCTCCAAGGTTCAATTCTGGTCTTGGGTGATAGTGCGGAATGCTCTCCCCAGGTCTGCGTGGATTTCCACTGGGTGCTCCCGTTTCCTCCCACATTCTATAAATGTGTAGGGTAAGGTTGATTGACCATGCTAAATTGCCCCTTAGTGTTCCAGGGTGTGTAGGTTAAGGGGAGCAGCATGGTAAATACACTGGGTTACAAGGGTTCTGATCTGGGTGAAATGGTCTATTGGAGAGTGGATGCAGATTCAATGGGCCAAATGACCTGCCTCTGCACTGTAGGGATTCTATGATTAAAGATGAATCAGACACACAAAACATAAATCACTTATTCCAAAATGGATAAATTGACATTGATAATACTGCCTTCAAATAATTTGTTAATGATTTGATTTAGCACATGGACTATAATAATCTAGACACATAGACGTCAGACTGGGTTTAGCTGTGATCTTCTATATGGTCAAGTAACTTGTCAACACTCACCATCAAAGTTCATGCAAAAATGAGCTTTTAGGCAGATACTGGGAAGTTACCAACGTTTGTAGAATTGTACTCAAATATGAATACTTGACTTTGTGAAATAAACTCTACTGTACTAACAAAAAAAAAATTACAGCAAAGGAACAAGGCCTTTGGCCCTTCAAGCCTGCACTGACCATGCTACCTGTCTGAAATAAAACTGCCTACCCCACGGAGACCATATCCCTCCATTCCCATTCTATTCAGGTATTTTCTTTTATCAAGACTCCCCTTAAAAAGTCGCTATTGTATCTGCTTCCACTAGTCCCCCGGCAGTAGGTTCCAGGCATCCACCACCATCTGCGTAAAAAACTTGCCTCGTATATCTCCTTTAAATCTTGCCCCTCGCACCTTAAACACATGCCCTCTAGTAATCGACTCTTCCATCCTGAAAAAACCTTCCAACCATTTATTTGTTTTCCAAAGCAGTAGTTTATCTTTTGGTGAATTATTGCCACAATTTAGAATGATACAGCGAACAAACTTATCCCCCACTTCAAACAAAATGTCAGCCCTTTTTAGAAGTCATTACATTATAACACATTTGATCAGCAGTCTTTGTTGAGGAAGGTCCATTTTGGAATAAATTCCATAAATCAATGAATGAGAACTATTCTAAACATGCTGAAACCACTACTGCATCAGTGGCTGTATACACACAACTTGATATTATTTCTAGGACACAGAGCAAGCATCAACTTCTACACTGTTTACTTGTAAAATCATGCAAATCAACATTAATCAATTTTAAAATGTTTTAACTTTAGGATTAATTTATTATCTTTAAAGTGCTTTAAAGTTATCGACAAATCGACTAGCAACCTTCCTATCACAAACGTCAACAGCTCTACCAACTTTTGCTAAAGCTGATAAATAAAAATAGTGCACAACCTTAACACATGAATACATTCCTGTTCACATAGTTAACATATTTTAAGAAGAGAAGAAACTCTGAACTCTGACAATGTTTAGCTATCAAATCTACTGTCTTTAGATTGTTCCACGCAAGAGGTTAACTCAAATGACTTACTGCATTTTTGAAATGCTGACAATCAATGATAAGGCCTGCATAGCTATATCACTTATTCCATACCCTGTCACACAATGTCAGAAAACAGGATGTCTATAACAAGACAACCAGATTAATGCCTTACTTTAAAATGATGAGAGCACAAACTCATCTAATGGTCACCATATCTTTCAGATTACAAGCCAGTGTCTTCTTCCAATTGCAGAGCCATAATATTTTTGGAGGAGCATGAAATATTCATAAGGGACTGCTCTTGTAAAACATAAGTAAAAGGACAGTGATCATAAAAGCATTCGGTAATTATGTCAGTTTGAAGGAATAAGGTGAAATGAGCAGTGTATCTAAAAGTCTAGCCAGCCACATAAATACTATGGTACAAGAACAGGTCAGATGCTGGAACTCAGTCGTGAGTAACTCACCTCCTCATTCCCCAAAGCCTGTCGATCTACAAGGAACAAGTCAAGAGTGTGATGGAATACTTCCCACTTGTCTGGATATATGCAGCTCCAACAACATTTAAGATGCTGAACAAATGTCCAAGACAAAGCAAAAGCTACTGAATTTCAACATGATTTATGTTGAATGGAAGAGATTTTCTTTCATGAAAATGGTACTTCTTTAACGGAGGAGGAATTCAAGTACAAAACCTGGGTAATGCAAAGATAGTTTACAGTACTCACAGAGAGTGGTCACTCTAATTTTCTTAAAAACATTTATGCTATTCACTCATTAGAGCTATCGATTTAATTTATTCAGCTCATGTACTCATGATCAACGACACAAATTAATTTGTCAACTTTGTATGCCATTAACTTTCATTATTCAAGCTGTTTGGAATATAGCTGCCTGATAAAACTAAAAGGCAATATATAATGTACACATGAATTATGGTTATTGGTTCCTCAATAAACTGAGTTAAAAAGTTACTACAGCTCAGACAAGTCAATATGATCTAAAACGTCTGACCTCCAGTGTCTGGATAGCTGTAGACAGGCAAGAACCTACACAGCAACAAACTGTTCTGAACTGTCTCATAATCTCAAACTGCACATTATACCATGTACCTTATTGGTCAAGAGTCCAACATCATCTCTGGGATGTGAACACTGCTGCGGGGCTTGCATTTATGGCCAATCTCTAATTGTTTTTGTGAAAATTCGTGGTGAGTCATCTTCTTGAACCGATTCAATTCCTGTAGTGTGCGTGCAGGGAATTTCAGGATTTTGATCCAGTGATAGCAAAGGGATAGTAATATTGTGCCAGGTCTCATAACATCCTCTTCACCACTCACATTCCCAAGTTTTGTGTCATCAGCAAACTTGGTTCCTTCATCAAAATCATTGATATATACTGTGAACAGCTGGGACCAAAGGTGATCCTCCAATCACACATCATTTCTATTCTGCATTTGCTGAGACTATTAGCAGCAAATGTGGGAGAGAAAACAGCCTGTGATTGGCAGAAAGATGAACCCAGTGCCAGTGAATGTTTTGGGGATGGGAAGACACTGTGCGGTCTGGGGAAGGATGACATGTGCACACCTGCATGTTTATGAGACAGTGTGTGAGAATGTTGCAAGAGAACATAAGTGTTGTGTGCAAGGTAGAGAATATGTGCGAAAATATATGAAAGAGTGTTACTGAGAGTAAAGTGAGTACGTGAAGACAGAGAGAGTGAATGAGAGTGAAGGAGAGATAGAGAATGAAGAGGTGTGTATCCAGTCCACTCTAGGGTTCTCACTCACACTCTCCCTGATAAAATACATACTCCCACCCACTCACTATAGGCAAGGGTAAATAAATGAACACATTGGACTAGACTGTGCCGGAAAACACATATTTTGAACCTCTTGTACGCTAATGGTTATTTTTATAAACTATTCTTTCTTTAAACATCAATTTATTTCTTTGATTTTCATAGAATCATACAATCTTATAGTGCAAAAAGAGGCCCTACAGCCCATCGAATCTGCACCAAACACAATCCCACCCACTCCCTATCCACATATCCTACATATTATACCCACTAATCCCTCTAACCTATGCAACCTTGGACTCGAAGGGGCAATTTCTTAGCATGGCCAATCAACCTAACCGCATATCTTTGGACTGTGGAAGGAAACTGGAGTATCTGGAGGAAACTCACGCAGACACGAGAAGAATAAGCAAACTCCACACAGATAGTGACCCGAGCTGGGAATTGAACCCAGAACCCTAGAGCTGTGAAGCAGCAGTGCTAACCACTGTGATACCCTGCCACTCCACAGTAGCGCCACATTTTGCTTTATGTTTGCTCAGCAAGTTATTTCTCTTCTTTATACCTCAATGTTTTATTTTGAAATTCATTGCTAATGTTGCTTCAAAGCTTATCTTCCTGAAATTTGACCTATTGAGAACAAAATGGACACATGGATACACAAAAGGTTGGACATCCTGGGTTAAGCCCAGGGATAAACTTCACGGGTATACAGATCAACTTCTTTAGGTTAGATTTTTGCTTACAATTCAGGTTGTTTGATGCATTAATGAAACTAAAATTGAAATTATTCCAAAAAATTATATGCATTTAAGAAATTAATAACTCACCAATCAACTAAACAAAAAAGCATATAAAACAAATTCCATCACACTATTTAACAATAAAATTAATTATCAGTTTGATCATAAAACTGCCTAGCTATGATTATTTTGGTTCATTACTGTAATTAAAACTGTCCAAACTTAGAAACTGTGTTGAAAAATAGAACCTTGTATTCCATGTGACTAATCTGGATGAAGGAATAGCGACCCGAAAGCTTGTGTTTCCAAATAAACCTGTTGGACTTTAACCTGATGTTGAGACTTTTTACTATGCCCATCCCACTCCAACGCCAGCATCTCCACATCATGGCTACTGTGTTCTGGGAAGAGATTAAATGTCCCACAATTTGTGTTAATTGTGCTATTTCCAGCTGTTTCACAGTAGAAAGTAAGGTTTTCGGTATCTGCTATTATTAAATATTCCATGACTAAGACATTTCTAAATCAAATTACTTGAAATTCCTTGAACAAACAGGCTGAGACTGAGGGAAAATTTGTGAGTTTATGATTACCAGAGCAGAGAAAATAAAGCTCCAAGATTGCATGGTTTTAAACAACCACAACAAACTTTACTATACAAAAGTCAGAAAACATTCTACAATTTCCATCTTGTAGAATTAACAGGTAAACAGTGGTTGAATACACACTGAATATTAAATACCAAATGTAACCAAAACGGACCACACAGATTTCTCAGCAATCTACCCGTATATCAATGATCACTTATAGTCACACAATCTCAATAAAATTATCTTCCTTATGAGGGATTTCAACTTTTCACTTTCCAAGATCTAAAGTCTGAATTCCCTTGAAGGCTGCTCAAACTTTCTCAACGACTGTTCATTTTCCAATGGTTCAATCTCTCCTGAGACTGGGTTCTATGGAATTCACAAAACTATATGCCCTCTTCTAATTACTGACATAATTCCTGTTGTTTTGCAGACTGCTAGCTTTACTGAGCTGACATTAGCCCTGGGTTTTTCCAACTCCAATTTCCCATCTGCATTGGCTCCTGGCTTTCTCTGACCACTCCCCCCACCAAACTGCCTAGAGCATAATAACTACAGCATCTTTTGGTCGCCAGTCTCTTCCTGGCTGTAGAACATTCACTCTTCCAGAAACACACAGATAAATAGAAGCCAGAGAACCTTAAGCTCCATGCATCATCATGGTTCTGATCTATCTTCAAACTGATCTCCAAGCCAGTGATCGCCCCTTCACAATTTCTCCAGCTATGTAAATTCACCTAATATTTTATAGCTTTACCTCTTCTATTCTGGTTCCATTAAACAAACATGAATAAACTTCTCAAATGCCATTTTCTTTTAGGTGTTCTGGCAATCTTGAAAGGCCAGCATTTAAGTTACCGCCATCTCAATAATCTTCCCAGAACTGAACATTACCTCTAAACTATTAACATGTGCTTAAATGGAATGCCAGTGCTTGTGTTCCACCTGTAAATAATTTGTTGATGGGATATGGGTGTCACTGACAAGGCTAGCATGGACTTTTTAAATATTAATTCATGGGATGTGGGTGTTACTAGGTTAGCCAGCATTCATTGTCCATCTCTAACTGCCCTTGAGAAGATGGTGATGAGCTGCCTTCTTGAAACACTGCAGACCTTGTCATGTACGTACACCATCCTGAACTGACTTTGAACTGAATGGCTATGAGACCATTTCAGCGGGCAGTTAATAGTCAAATACATTGCAGACATTGAGTCACATGCAGACCAGACCGGGTAAAAATGATAGATTTTGTTTGCTAAAGAACACTAGTGAACCTGATGGATTTTTTACAATTGATGATAATTCTGATACTTCATTTCTAAGACTACCTTTCAATTTCAGATTCTATTAATTGAATTAAAATTCCATCAGTTATCATAGTGGGATTCGAACTCATGTCCCCAGTGCATTAACCTGGACATCTGTATTACTCTCCTTTCCTAATAGCAATGTTGGTGCATGTACATGAAAAAGATTGCAGCAGTTCAAGAAGGCAGTTTGCCACCAGCTTCCCAAGAGCAACTAGAGATGGGCAATAAAAGCTGATCTATCTAGCAACAACTACATAGAACATAGAACATTACAGCACAGAACAGGCCCTTCGGCCTTCGATGTTGTGCCGACCAAAATAAAAAGCAATGCCCCTCCAAACTAAACCATTCCCTTCTCTTCCATATACTTATCAATTAACCTCTTAAACGCCACCAAACTTGGCGCATCTACAACAGCTGCAGGCAGGGCATTCCACTCCCTAATCCCATCCCATCAATTTAAAAAAATGTGCAATAACAATAAGACGATGCCACCATCCACAATATATAACTGATCTAAAATTACCAATGGCCATTTCTTTAGTTGCCTAGAGCCTACACTGTGAAATTCCCTGCGTAAAAGTCTTCCATAAAAATGAAACTTTGGCCAAGATTCACATTTATCAATATTTTCCTGTTTGGCTTGCTATCTCTTCTTGAAATATGCCTAAATGCAGTGTTTTGGGGTGTATTATCGATATAAAGGTAGCATATAAATGTTGTTGAAGTGATAGGTTATGAAACATTCCTTTTGCACAGAGGACTGCTAAGTGTGATGCAATGCATCCTTTAAGGAAAAACTGGATAAATATTTGATGTGGAGGATGATGTGGGGCCACAATAGGGTGGTGGAATTTGTTTTGAATCTGCACAGGAAAATTCCCTCACTGCAGTAAACCTCTATACGTCCAGTGATATTGCTGGGCCACACACAGACTAGATATGTATTGAAACTACAGAGCACAAGAGAAATCATAACAACACTGTAACTCTTCATACATAATCTGCCTAAAAGTTGCCCTAATGATGTTGCCATGATATTCATTTTTTGTTAACCTCAATTGATGACTGCAAGCCCTCTTTATTTTTTCCTCTTTTATTATCAAACAGCCCTGTACTTTCTCAGTACAATTCCTGACACCTTTTCTCTAATTTGCCTAAACAACTCATTATCTATTCATGCAGAGCTACCAGTCAACAGCAGTTATCAATTACTATTCTGTTGCCCTTCACTGCTGCCCATATGGTTTGCACCATTACCTAAGCCCTTTAAATAGCACTTATGTCATCCTTAAAAGTGTAACTCTTCCACCTATATCTTGTAAAAATGCCCATGTTAAAGGATACATCTTAACAAAACATTCTTGATTCTTTTAGCTTTAACTTTTCTTTGTTTCTTATTCTTCAATAATCTCTTAGCTCAATAAGTTTTTAATTCAGTAGTTCACTTTCCAGGTTTCTTGCCTTAATATATGTTTTAAACATTAAACTGCAAAACCTCTGTTTCAACATTGAACATTTCTCAATTAGATCCAGAATGTTTACTTGATGAACAATAATCGCTGAAAACCTTCGCTCCTTCTCTGAGCAAATCGACTTTAATAAATTCCAGTTACTATTTTGTTTCCCTGAAATGTACGTGACACCTCATGTCATTAAGCACTAATTGTTCCTTCAATAGTTAAATGACTTATCTTTAACAGCTGACCAACTACCTATAAGTTCAACTTCCTCCTTTATGCACCTTTTTGGTAGCTTTCCTTCTACTGTTATCTTGCTGATTTTCTCCATGCCATAAGACAATACCAAAATAAGCCAAAGACAGAACCTTTGTATATGGTCTTCCAATTACCCACAGGGGTTTTCACATTTTGTTTCTCAGGTATTCCATCCACAACATAATTCATATGTAATATAATTCAAACCAACATAACTTTCTTTTAAATTCAAGATAACTTGTTTGTTCTAAATACTAATGGCCAGATACACAATTAATAGACCAGGGAAACCAGCAGCTGAGTGAAATAGAAAATCATATCTAAGAGGCATGTTCTGCTGAACTGATGACTAACCTCATTATTATTTTAGAGAATAATAAGGTATAATCTCTCATGTCTTCCAAATGGTAACTGAATAGCTCTTTTTTGAACTATTTTCATTAGAACTTACCCACTTAATGTAGGTTTAGGAATAGTTATTAGGCTGAGTGTGTGAGAGTGCACGTGAGAGTGTGCCTGTGTGTGTGCGTGTGAGAGACAGCGCGTGATTAGAGGGAATGTCAGTGAGTGAGAAAATTGAGTTTGTCGCCTTAACATTTAGGTTAGTTTGGATGAAGATCTATATAAACCAATAGTATTCAAAGAACAGGTTATGCAAATTGCAGCAATGTATCGGTCTGGTCATATCAGTGGTACAAGGACTTCAGTCTTAGTTAATGGGAACCAATTCCATTTGAACACTTTAAACTATCATTGCTCAACAGTATATTTAGATGTTTTTCATTTAAATAAGTTATCTGAGATAATGATTAGCGGGCAACACGCAATCTAACTAATGAACTGAGCAAAGCAGGCGCACATGAAGAATTTTTGCAGGCAATCACAATTTTTTGGCCACACATCTATAGAAAGAAACAAGAACATCTGGTAATGATTGGAAAAATGAGAGCAGCAGAGCAAGATGGAGTTGAAGGAGGAAATACACCAGCAATTAAGAAGCAGAACAGTGTAAAATTTGAGAACACCAATAAGATGTTGGTTGCTAACAAAGTGTCTTGAACTTTGGTCCTGATTGCCAATGTTATAAAACCTGGCACCTGAAGAATCTTTGTAACTCTCAATATTGTATAAGATCGTTTCCACTGATAGTCAATGTGAGCCAAGTAAATATTTTCCTGCTGAACAATTTCATATTTTCATTCATTCCAACAGAAAAATCATCCGACGATTATAAAACTAAAAAGTATACAATCTGTGATGGAATTCAAATCTATACAGGAACTCTGAAATCAGTGAACAAAATTCTTACCATTTTCTTTAGAAATCACAATTCCTAAAATGACAATGGAATTATGCATGCAGAGTCATTTCAAGATATCATTAAGATTATTAAGTTGCAAGTCATTCAAACTTTTTACATGAGGAATGTGTTTTCAAAATGCAAGGATTCCAGTTCTGTACTGATTTGCTAAATAAATAATTTCACGCCAAAATCAGATAGCCTTTAATCTATACCTGCATAGCATCAGACAAATGATCTGAGAGCACAGTGGGAAGCAAATTAATCAGCTTCCAAAACAATTGAGAAAAAAAGGTGCAATACAAGTAACCAAACGAGTTCCAAATCTAGACAGATATCTCAAGTTTTTTTTATTTAGTTTATGAATGAACTACAATTCTGGATAAAATATCCAATATTTTAGTTTTCTATCTACAAGTTTACTCAAATCTTTTTCTTCACAATCATTCTGCTTAGGCAGCCCCATGGGATTGAGGATGACTTGTTTCCACACTAGTTCAATGAGTTTGGAGGTGGCTAAGTCCAATGCGTGATCTGCAGACTCTGCCACATGCAAAGCAGGTGGCACTTGGAGTGTCCGGTAGGAGAGTTGCTGGGAGGATTGTTTGCTCACTCCTCTGCCTCAGCTTCATCTTGGTGTGCTCCTGACCATGTCTCTCCTATGTTCAGTATCTTCCCGAATTAAGCTTCTCCATCTTGGGCAGTCATAAGCTATGGACTCCCATGAATCAAGGGGGATATCTGACCTCTTTGCGAGTATTTTGAGGGAAAACCTGAAAACATTTCCGTTTGTCCTGCTGTGATTCCCCTACAATTTTGAACTACTAAGTAGAGCTAAAAGCAATTTATTGCACATACTGGAATCTGAAATAAAAACAGAAAATGCTGGAAAATCTCAGCAGGTTTGATGGTATCTGAGGAGATAACTACTGAAATTTTACCCTATCTGCCATGGAATCGGAACGGGTGAGAGGCAAACAATGTAAATGTCCCTTGACCTCAGGCAGGAGTTTCTTAGCTCACTCCAGCAGAACTGGTTTCAAGCAAATTAAAGCCTCAGTACAAGGCAAGTTGCTGTGGGACAGAACACTGGCGTTAGTTTGCCTTTCTTGCCACTGGGATCTAGTGAAGGCACAGCCAGTGATACTTCTCCAGTGCTTTGAGATGCCTGCTGTAGGTGGTCCAAGTCTTTGAACCATTTAGGAGTGTGGGGATCACTGTTGTCTACTAAACCAAGACCTTAGCCTCCGGTTTGAGGTGCTAATTTTCAAATACTCACTTCTTCAGTTGGCCAAAGGCTGAATTGGCATATTGAAGGCAATGGTTAATTTCATTGCTTATATTTGTCCTCATTGAGAGGAGGTTCACAAGATATGAAACTGGCCCACATTTTCCAGAATCTAGCCGCTGATCTGAATCAATTGGGGAAAGTATTATATTCAGAGAGTATAATTTTCCAGGTGTCGCTGGTCTCAATGGACAATAAAGTCATAGAGAAATACAGCATGGAAACAGTCTTTCAATCCAACTTGTCAATGCTGATCAGTTTCCTAAACTGAATTAGTCCCATTTGTCTGCATTTGGCCCATGTATCTCTAAACCTTTCCCATCCATGTATCTATCCAAGTGTACTTTAAATGTTGTAAAAATATCCATTTTTACCACCTCCTCTGGCAGCTCAAGCTATACATATTTTCTACTTACTCTCTTCTTGCTATTATAATTGTCTTTTTTAGACATTTAACTAATAAGATCTAGATTGAGACAAGTGAGAATAAAATTGAGTGGCAAGGTAATTTTTTTACTGCTAACAACTAAAATAACTTTATTTGTTCCTTAATTTCTCGGACTTTTATTTTAAAAAAATACAGACTAAGCATAGACACTGGTTGAATTGTAAACCTTGATCTCTTTGGTGAATGGGAAAGAAACCATTTTAACAAATAATTAAAATGTTATGTTATCTAAAAATAAGTTTGGACAATTTCAATTCAGAATATAGAGGCATTTTAATTCTTAATTATAATGGAAATATTATTGATGACAAAATGGTCAAATACTTTAAAAAGCTGGACACAAACATATTTGCTAACATATATTAGATACTTTGAGAGATTAAAACGTTTAATTAGTTTTGCACTATGGAGTTTGCTTTGTTACTTATAACTGAGACAATGAAATAAGTATATATTCTGTCTCCAGCTATTTCTAACTAACAAATGGTCATGTGTTTCACATGACAGCATTTATTACAGAAGCTATAATAGCAGGATGTTTTACTTCCCAAAAAAGACCTTGAGATCATCAATGACTTTACACACATAAGATAAAATCAACTTAGAATAAATGCATTTTATCACACTAAAAATGTGGTAAACAATTGATCTTTTGGGGGAACCTGTCTTAGCAAATGTTGTAAGAAAATTTTGAACAAATTTAGTTCGTAATATATCATGGTTAGTAATATACCTACCCGTAAAAAATGTAGCTTTTAATGCATTATGTAGATACAAGTCATTTTCAATCGACTAATTGGTCTGATGCACGTAAGTTATGACTGATTATCTATTTTGATTCTAAAAATGAAGCACATCTATATATTTATCAAAATACAAGCCAGTTTGGTTAAAGTTACTTATTTGCTGCTTACTAATTACTTTTTGTATATTTAATTCTATTTTTAAGATAACTACTCAAAGAATATTAATATTTTACATTCAATATCCTTTTCTATTCAGAACTGCAGGCAAGTAATATGAGGCAGTTGCTTAATCTTAGTGGCTACTGTATCACTTATCCCAAAAAAAGAAAATCCCCATGAATTTAAAATTACAGTGCAATGTTAGTTTTTGAAAAAAAAACAAAATTTATTTCACACAAATTTTAAGTATCATTTATTCAGCAGCAAATTCAAGAGCCAATCATTCATAGCAGATAATATCTTGATTAAATCCCCATCTTTAGTTGTTACAGATTTTTCCCCTTTGCTAGTTTTTTGTCCAATATTTGATTTATTTTTCCTTCCTAGAAAAACCTATCACATTTTTATGGTGCTTTTTGTGACATCAGAATCACTTAAAGTGCATCACAGTCAATGAAGTATCTTTTGAAGTGCAGTCATCATTCTAACGTAGCAAACAGGGCAGCCAGACACTTAAAATCAGCAGCATGAAAAATGCTAGTACATACCATCAGGGATACAGTAGTCATAAAATGACTAAACAGGGTCAACATGGAGTTATGGAAGGGAAATTGTTTTTTCTAAATTTGGGCGGCATGGTAGCACAGTGGTTAGCATTGCTGCTTCACAACTCCAGGGACCTGGGTTCGATTTCCGACTCGGGTCACTGTCTGTGTGGAGATTGCACTTTCTCCTCATGTCCTTGTGGGTTTCCTCTAGGTGGTCTGGTTTCCTCCCACAGTCCAAAGATGTGAGGGTTGGGTTGACTGGCCATGTTAAAAAATTGCCCCTTAGTGTCCTGAGATGTGTAGATTAGAAAGATTATGGGTAAAATATGTTGAAATATTTTGAGATTGTGGTCGGTGCAGACTTGATGGGCTGAAGGCCTCTTTCTGCATTGTAGGATTCTATGATCTAAATAATTTTTTAGTGTTCTAAGGATGTAATTAGTAAGATGGCTAAGGAGAAAACCTGTAGACATATTGTATTTGCACTGTCCAGAAGCATTGGATTAGGTGCCACACAAGAGGTTTTCATACAAAATTAGGTCTTATGGGACAAAGGATAAGATATAGCATGGATTGAGGATGGATTAAGGGGCAGAAAACAGAACTGGAGTAAACAGAACATGTCTGTGTTGGTAAGCTGTAACTAATGGGATACCCCAAGAATCAATATATATGCCTCAGCAATTTACAATCTATATTAGTTACATAAATAAGGGAGAGTACAAGTTTGCTGACTTACAAAGTTAGATGGGAAAGTATGTGGTTTAGAGGAGACAAAAAGGTTGCACAGGGACATAGGCAGGTTGGCTGAGTGGGCTAGAATACAGAAATTGGAAAACAATATGGCAGTGTGGTGAATTTATTCGGCCTGGTAGGAAAAGCAAAAGAAAAACAGAATTTTTTTGAACAGTGAGGGAAATGAGAAGTTGAGAAACGGGAAATGTTTGCATTGGAAGGATTTTGATATCCGTGCAGATAAACCACAAAGGTAACATGCAAACAATTAGGAAGGCAAATGGTACGCTAGCTTTTGTTACAAAGGACTAGAGTATAAAAAGTAGAGATTTTATATGGGACATTGGTGAGGTCATACCCGGAGTACAGAGATATACAATCCCAAGAATGTAACAGACCATTCAGCTCAACGAATCTGTATTGATTCTCTTATCCAAGCCCTGTGCTCCGCCCTATTCCCTCAACCCCACATATTTCCTATAGCTAATCCATCTAACCGACATATATTGAGACACTAAGAGGCAATTTAGTATGCTAATCCAACCAGCCTATATATGTTTGGTCTGTGGGAGAAAACCAGAGCATCTGGAGGAAACCCACATAGACAAGGGCAGAATGTGCAAATTCCACACGCCACCCAAGGCTGGAATCCAACCCAGGTCCTTGGTGCTGTGAGGCAGCAGTGCCACAATGTCACCTATGTAGAGTGTGCAGTTTTGGTCTCCTTGTCCAAGGTAAACTTGTCCTCAAGGAAATGCAACACTGGTTCATTAGATTGGTTTGTTGGATGAAGGTATTGTCTTCTGAGAAGAAATTCGCCATAACCCAAAAGGAAATATAGTACTGCTGATCTCAGCAAAAATAGCCTGAAATGCTGCTTGGAACAAGCAATCATCCTGTTATAGCATAAACCCATTATGCCATCAAATTGTGGTACACTATCACTTATTTTTCCTCCACATTGGGTGCCTTTTTTCCCTGGTTCCGCTTCTCCACTCACAACTATTAAGTTTTGGCAAAGACAATCAACTATTTTACACTTTCAAATTAATACACCCAAAATGATATTTGCCTTCATATGCTGCATTTTACCTTGAACTGTACAATGTCCTCTAACTTTAAATTTTCTAGCCTGTTTTGTGGACCCATTAGTCAAATTGTTGGAATAAAGCCAAATTGTGCTGGAAACCAATTTAAATGAGTTGCCCTGGCAAAATTTGCAAGTCTTTTTGGCACTGAGCCTTTGTAATGACAGCATGCAGCTGGGTTAGTTTCCAATATGTCATTATGCCATAATGTATAGGCTGCAAACAGGATATATTTTGTAGAAAAAAAATCATAACTTTACCTTTGAAGTTCAAGGTGTCGGTAACAGATAGTTACTTCCCAACAAAATATATTTATGTGGAATTTATGACTCTATGCACTTCATAGGTGAATTTAACAAGATAATTCTTAATCTACTATCTAGTCATTCCTATGTTTAAAATATTAATGCTGTCAACTGGGTGTGTATAAAAGTTACAGCTATAACATTGTGGCTTTGAAAAAACAGTACATAATTGGACAGCTGTTCTCATGCTCATTAAAACAAACCATAATACTTCAACATTTTCCCACAAGTAAATTATTTGCCTATTGTGGCCAGCAATGCTCTCTAGAATAATTTAATAACAGTACTGAAACTTTTTAGAGCTATCTTTAATCCAGCTATTGGTTTGTGACAATTTGACCACAAAAGTCATTAAAGTCCAGAGAAGATGCATGTAGATTTTTCATCTTGTACGTGATCAGCTAGGTTTTTCTCCTTTACCCTTCAAGTTTGAAAATATGTCAAGTTGTGAAATTGTTGGAACTGCAAGCTGATAGCACCACAAGAGGGCAATGGGGCATTTGGGACTTGGTGAATGGCAACACCAACAATTTCTTTTGAATCAATGTGATATTAGGATGAAACATCAGCATGATAGAAAATGAAATGGAGTAAATTAGAGCCATATCAGACATAAAAACAATGTGGGAAAGAAATGTTTGATTTAGAAAAGAATATAGTTACAGAAAAATACTTTAAAGCACATCCAACAATTTAGTGCCCATAGGAATGAGACTCCGCTTTATAAATTTTTCTTTTTCAGGGCCGAACAAGGTGGCGTGGTGGCACAGTGGTTAGCACTGCTGTCTCACAGAGGGACCCGAGTTCAATTTTTGGCTTGGGTCACTGTCTGTGTGGAGTTTGCACATTCTTCCCATGACAGCACGGGTTTCCTCTGGGTACTCTAGTTTCCTCAAATAGGCTGAAAGATGTGCTCGTTAGGTGCACTGATCGTGCTAAATTCTTCCTCAATGTACCCAAATAAGTATCAAAATGTGGCAACTAGGTTGTTTTCAGAGTAACTTCATTGTAGTGTTACTACAATGAAGCCTATACGTGACATTAATAAATACACTTTAAACTGATGACGCTGCAGAAATGTCTTCATTAGCAGCCCCGTGAAAATCATAAGCAGGTTTTTCTCTTCATTGTAGCATAAGGCAACACAGACAAGGTCACCCTTGCCCACGGCCAAATTCCCTTGAAAAGGTGAAAGTGAGCCAACTTCTTGCCCTATGGTCTGGTTAGACCATCATACTATTACGGAGGAATTTAGAACAAACAAAGAAAATCACAGCGCAGGAACAGGCCCTTTGGCCTCCAAGCCTGCACCAAATATGCTACCTGACTTAACTAAAATCCCTACCGTTTCGGGGACTATATCCCTCTATTTCCCAAAGGGTGAATATCCTTCTTTACCCAAAGGGTGGTTAGGGAGTGGAATGCCCTGCCTGCGGCAGTTGTAGATGCGCCAAGTTTGGTGGCGTTTAAGAGGTTAGTTGATAAGTATATGGAAGAGAAGGGAATGGTTTAGTTTGGAGGGGCATTGCTTTTTATATTGGTCGGCGCAACATCGAAGGCCGAAGGGCCTGTTCTGTGCTGTAATGTTCTATGTTCTATTTCCATCATATTCACGTATTTGTCATGACACCTCTTAAAAGTCACCATCTATCTGCTTCCACTATCTCCCCCAGCAATGAGTTTCAGATATCTGCTATCCTCTGTGTAAAAAATCTGCCTCCTACATCTCCTTTAAACCTTGCCTCTCGCACCTTAAACCTGTGCCCCCTAGTAATTGACTCTTCCACCCTGAGGAAAAGCTTTTACTATCCACGCCTCTTATAATCTTGTAGACTTCTATCAGGTCACCTCTAAAACTCCATCATTCCAGTGAGAACAAACCAAGTTTCTCCAATCTTTCTTCATAGCTGATGCCCTCCATACCAGGCAACGTACAGGTAAATCTTTTCTGTACCCTCTATAAACCCTCCGCATTCTTCTGGTAGTCTGGTAGTGTAGAATTGAACATATATTCCAAGTGCGGCCTAACTAAGGTTCCATAAAGCTGCAATATGGCTTGCCAATTTTTAAATTCAATGCTGCAGCCAATGAAGGCAAGCATGCCATATACCTTCTTGACTATCTTCTCCATCTGCATTACCACTTTCAGTGATCTATGTACCTGTACACCCAAGTCCCTTTGCCTATCAATACTCTCGAGGGTTCTGCCATTTACTGTATATTTCCTATCTGTATTAGACCCTCCAAAATGCATTACCTCACATTTGTCCAGATTAAACTCCATCTGACACTTCTCCGCCCAAATCTCCAACTGATCTATACCCTGCTGTATCTTTTGATAGTCCTTATTGCTATCTGCAAATCCACCAATCTTTGTGTTGTCTGCAAACTTTCTAATCAATCCAGCCACATTTTCGTTCAAATCATTTATATATATTACATATAGCAAAGGTCCCAGCACTGATCCCTGAGGAATGCCACTTGTCGCAGCCCTCCATTCAGAAATGCACCCTTCCACAGCTACCCTTCTTCTTCTTTGACCGAGCCAGTTTTGTGTCCACCTTGCCAGCTCATCTCTGATCCCATGTGACTTCACCTTCTGTACCAGTCTGTCATAAGGAACCTTGGTCATGCAGACAACATCCACTGCTCAGCCTCATCAATCATTTTCATCATTTCCTCAAAAAACTCGATCAAGTTAGTGGCACATAAGTTAGTGCAGCAATGATGAAAAGATGGCAATACATTTAGCTTATAACTTGACAGAGAATTGTGAATGGTGGCATTTCAATACATTTGCTATTTTTCTTCTATGTGCACGAATTTGCAGGATTGGAAAATACTGTTACAGTAATCTTAGCAAGCTGCTCCCATTGTGCACCAGTAGTGGAGGGAGTGACTGTTGAAGGTAGAGAACAAAGTGCAGATCAAAGGGCTACTTTGTCCTGGATGGTGTTTTAGCTTCATGAGCATTGTCATAACTGCATTCAAGTATTGCAGCTCACTCCTGACCTTTGCTTTGTAGACTGACTTGGGGGGGGGAGGTGGGAGAGGAGGAGGAGGAGAAGGAAATCACTCATTCCCATGTTCTCTGAGCCACAATCTTTATATCTTGCTGGTTCAGTTAGATTTATGACAATGTTACTCGTCATTTCTCAGCTCAACTTAAACCTAAATGTCATCCTAGATCTTGCTGCACATGGGTTTGGATTGTATGATTATTTAAGAAATTGCAAATGGAACTGAATACTGTGCCTTCATTGGTGAACATCCCATCTTTTGACAGAAGATAGTATACACTGGGCCACTATGCATCATTGGCAGAGGGAGTGAATGTTGAAGAAAGTGGATAAGGTGCCAATCAAGCACACTGCTTGGATGATGTTGAACTTTTTTTGAGTGTTGTTGGAGCTGTATTCACCCATTGGAGAGTATTCCAACAAACTTATAACTTCATATTGTAAATGGTGAACAGGCTTTGGGGAGTCAGGAGGTGAGATGAATTCCCAGCCTCTGAGCTGCTCTTGTAGCCAAAATATTTGTATGGCTGTTCCAGTTCTGTTTTTGGTCAACATTAATCTCAGGGATGTTGATAGTGGGAGTTAGTGGGGTGTTAATGCATTGAATATCAAAGGGGGAGGGTGTTTGGGGAAAGGTTGAATTCTGTCTTACTGGAATAGCAATTGGGTCTCAGAAACCAACCTCCACTGAAGTCAAGGATAGAACAGTGCAAGATACTCCCACACTGTTATGAAATCTGACAGTTAGAAATGCAGATCAAAGGCAAAAACTGACATAGTAGAAATGACCTCCAAAGAAAGATTTGGAAATCACATCTAAACCAGCAAAAGAAAAGTCTCAGAACAAATCCTGTGAACAAAAGCCTTTCACTTTGGCAAATTAAACAATTTCTGCTCATCTAGTAATGGATGTCAGACAAACAAACTGAAAATTTAGACACAACGGAGTGGTCAAGAGAGAGTGCTGGTCAGATACAGCTGGAAATCATTAGCTGACACATGAAGCCTAACATTGAGTTTTTGGATGATGTTAGCAAAAAGCAGCATGCAGATAAGAAATAGGAAGGGACCAAGGATGGATCCTTGGGTAACTTCAGAGTTAGCAGTTGGGAGCAGGAAGAGAAATCATTACAGGAGATTCTCTGGAAGTTGAATAGATAATCACAGAACCCCTACAGGCAGAAAGAGGCTTTCTGATCCATCAAGCCGGCACTGAGTTTTCAAAAGGGCACCCCACTCAGGCTGTCCCTTCTGCCTTATCCCTGTAACACTGCACATGTATCATGGCCAAACCTGCACACCTTTGGACACAAATGGGCAATTTGGCATGGCCAATCCATTTAACCTGCACACCTTTGGACTGTGGGAGGAAACCTACAAAGACAGGTGGAGAATGTACAAACTCCACACAGATAGTCATCCAAGGCTGGAACTGAATCTGGTCTTCGATGCTGTGAGGCAGCAGTGCTAACCACTGCGCTGCTCCAAGACAGATAAAAAAAAGAGAGAGAGAAGAATGGAACAGGGTAAGAATAGTCCTATCCAGCTGGATAACAAAGGAGAGATATTGGAGGAAAATGAAATAATTAACCATGTTACAGGTTGTAGCCAAGTCTAAAACTATGGGAAGAGGGATAGCTTAAGGTTGTTCAAGTGCTATGGTAGAGCTGAAAACTTCATAATGTGGATATAAAGTAGACATGAATTTTGGATATGACAACACAAGTGTTTTGGAGAGGAAAGGGAGGTTGAAGATTAGGTGATAAATTGCAACGGCAAATTAGATCAAAGATGAATTGCTTGAGGGGGATGGTGGAGAAGAGAAAGTTTTTAAAAGAAATGAAATCTGGAGATATTATCTAGTATTGATGTGAGCAAGGAAAGTTGTGTGATGAGCAGTTTAATAGAAATAGACTCAAGGAGCAAAGAAGTGGATCATGTGCTGAAATTGAGCCCAGAGAGCATGAATGAAGAGAATAATTGAAGAACAAGTCACGATTAGAATACAGGGACATGTTTGACCTGGTTGTTGTAGAGAAGGGGAATAATCAGCTGAATAAAAGTTAGTGGGAGAAATTCATAAGCTCCTCACATTTATTGCTAGAGGTGTAGGTCAGGGGACAAGGGATTCAGATGACAGTTGGAAACAAGTCAAAGAGTTGCCTTCATTTTAGGATAATCCAGGATAAGTGAATTATTTGGGAGTAAGAAAATCAGCCCAGGCAGTACTTGAAGTAGTTCAGCTAGGTCTAGTGATGAATGGATACATGGATGAGAGGGGACAGGAAGGGGAGGTCCCCCACTTCGGGGGATGATAAGGGGAGAGCCTCCCTCCCCCCAGTTACTTTGGGAGACAAAAAGTGGAGGGCCTTCCTCGCCCCACTACTTTGGGGGACGAAAAGGGGAGGGCCCTTTCCCTCCCACCACTTTGGGGAATGAAAAGGGGAGAGTCCCACCTCCCCCAACCACTTTGGGAGATGGGCAGGGCAGGGGAGGGAAGAGGAGGGGAGGGGACGGGCACTGACCTCAGAGATGGGAAGGGCTGCACCTTGCGGGTTAGAGGCTGGGTATAGTTACAACTCAGAGATTGGGATGGGGGTGGGATCAATCAGGAAACATATGGAACCTTGTTAAAATATATCTTGCAATGGTGAACCAGATTAAGGCCCCTTGAACTCGCCAACAGTAAAGCGAAACAATGTTAAACGAGGACTCACAGGCAGTCTTTCTTGTAGGCAGCTGGTAACTTTCCACATTTTCGTAGATTAGCATCGTCAAAAATATGTTATCGTCATCCAACATATTAATACTGGAAATGCTGTATTTCATACATCCCACATTTGTACATCACACAGAATTTTGCAACTCTTGCCAGCACTATCTATAACTCATTAATCTCATTAACTGCTCCATCAAGAAAAGTAATTTAGCTGAATTCTTTGAACTATCCACTCTTTCTTTCTTTTGGTCAGTGCTGCATTGGCACTCAACAAAGATGGTGCTAATTCTACTCTAGCGTCTGACCCAAACTAAACTAATCTCTCTCTTTCAGATGCTGACTGACCCATTTTATGCATGTTCAACAAATTGCACTTTTATTTGATTTCCAGCAGCTTTTGATCCTAAACTCTCATAAATATAACTTAGTGTGTATTCATAATAGTTCAATTGTAACTTCACACGTTATTGCTGTGTCTGACCCAGCTCCAGCTGTTGAGTAATGCTGACCTGAATCAGAAGAGAAGTGCGTAACTGCAGCACAAATTGATTGACCCTCTGTTCAAGGTGAGTTTGAAAGTGTCTAGAAAACTAAACTTAGTCTTGTCTAAGCTGGCCTGAAATACTTTCAGAACTAAATTCTTTTGAATATATTTAAACTTCTCTAATGATATTCAGGTGCAAGCCTTAAGGCACTATTGCATTTGACTTACGTTTAACTATCTGCCAAAGGGTGGATTAATTAAGTATGCTGGAAACAATTCTTCCATGGATATCACTGTGGCTGGCTACACAAGGACGTGTATTATAGATTAACTTCCTTTGATGAATACCTAGAATACAAATATCAAATAAAATTATTGAAAGGCTAGTTTTAAAACAAGACAACAATTTTAAGATTCCTTTGATATGCCATCATTGGCTTTCTTCTTATTGTTAAAATTCTAAGTACTCATGGTACATGCCACTTTCCCAGTTTTGCTTTTAGGTAGCTACCAGGAAACAATACAACGATAATCTACTGAAGATCACTCCATAAACTTTAAATCATCTAAAAGGCCTCTCTCAATAATGTAATTCAGTCAGAAAGGAATCTCCATCATGATACTTGTGTGACTAAACATCAAACAAGAGAAATTTTGAAGTATTTTGGAAAGTTACCTAGTTTCGTTGGAGCTGGTGTGATATTGTTTCATATTAAATTTATCGTAAATCAAAATCAATAGTAAAGTTTGTTTGAAACAAACCGGTATCAAATGATTATCAAGAATTTTTCAACCCAGATAGATGCTGGATAAGTTAGCCGGCGAGAGGTAGCTCATTGGTAAAGCAATCCAATTAGTCTCATTCTCTTGATTGTCCTCCATTGATAAATCAATGCCAACTGACCAATTAAGTGACCAAAACAAGCAAATCATATTCCAACATTATTTATATGCTACATCTTGTTTTCTCTCAATTGAACTTTTCAGTTTACAGCTTTAACTCAAACTATAGTTTCACGTTACAATATGACTTTGAATATTGTTAAGTGTTCAAGAAATATAAATTGTTTAAGCACAAATAAGTCTGTAATAAGGAAAATATTTTGATTGCACCAAGAAAGTTAGTGCAGATGATATAAAAAGGAAAGATGTCAGGCTACAGAATGGTTAAAGGCTACTGTTTGTTCCCACAGTAAAAGGAAGTAGATTGGTACACATTTGTTAGCTTTATTTCAGTTCAGCCTGAGTAATTGACAACTCAATAACAGATATAGATTAGATAAGGAAATAGCTATTAATATCTGCCAGGGGTTATAATCTGTTTGCAGTCAACTTTTAATAACCATATCCTGACATTGGCAGGAATTATAACCACAGTCCTAACATTTATCCTCATAGCTCATGAAACAATCTTTGGTGATACAAAAACAGTTCTCAGGCTGTTAGTCAAACCATATCACTCAGCTTATGGTTAAATTAATAAAAAACTTCTATTCAGTGTCCCAGAACACATGAGCTGTATAAAACCACAATTTAAAAAAAAATTTACAAAGGAGCAAGAGTTCTTAGTGTATAGAGTGTATGCTTTTGTGCAAGTGCTGTGACAAAATTCAATGAATTTTTCAAAAGGAAAATATTAAGGCATGCAAGAGGTTGTATGTCATTGTCTAGTTTTCTTGAGATCTGGTATGATTCTGTAGTTCAGCCTTATCTTTTTTGATAAAATAATCTTCTGGACAGTTGAATATAAATACCTTAGTGGGATAAATGTTCCATTTTGAATGGGCTATCATCATCATCATCATTGGAAAATTCAGGTCTTTTTTTTTTTAGTTACTTTTCCTTCCTAGTTAATTTTATTTTTTCAAGCATGAACCAGAACAGACTATTTGGGCCAAATGGTCTAGTTCTGTGATGTATCTTCTACAATCCCATGATGTGATATTGAATAAGGCAACTTAGTTATTTTATTACTGAATGTGTAATCCAGAGGCACAGACTAGTGATCTGATGATGAGTTCAAATTCTATGATATTATGAATTTAAATTCAGTCAATTAAATAATGTTGGATTGTCAATAATTGTGACCATGAAACTACCACATTGTCTTACTTACCACATACACTACCCATCTGGCATCTGAAGACCTTGAAGGAAGTAAATCAACTGTTCTTGACCTAGCCCATGCATGACTTCAGACCTGATGTAGAGATGCCAACGTTGGACTGGGGTAAACTCAGTAAAATTTGACAACACCAATTTTAAATCCAACCGATTTATTTGATAGTAAATCCACGAGCTTTTGGCCTTTGTGGCCTTTGTCAGGCGAATGAGATGTTCTGGTCTCCCAAAGCACACATACAAGCACAGACAGTTTACAGATTGCTGATTAGAATGCGAATCCTTACACCTAACCTGCTATTCAAGTCTTATACACATCCCTCTAACCTCTGCTGTTAGCCACTTTAAGAGGTTAGAGGGATGTGTATAAGACTTGAATAGCAGGTTAGGTGTAAGGATTCGCATTCTAATCAGCAATCTGTAAACTGTCTGTGCTGATATGTGTGCTTTTGGAGACCAGAACACCTCATTCGCCTGACGAAGGCCACAAAGGCCGAAAGCTCGTGGATTTACTATCAAATAAATCGGTTGGATTTAAAATTGGTGTTGTCAAATTTTACTGACTTCAGACCCACAGCAATGTAGTCAACTCTTAGTTGCCATCCAAATGGTCTGGCAATCCACTCAATTGTATAAAACCATGACTTGAAAGGTCAATGAGATAAAAACTGGTACCAATTTAGGCAATGGACATGAGAAACACATATCCAACCCTAGTTTCTTAGAATTACTACAGTGCAGGAAGCTAGTTGGCCCAAGGGCCTGCACCCAACAACAATTCTATCCAGGCTCTATCCCTCTAACCCCAGGTATTTAGCCTGTTAATCCTCCTGGAGGGAGAATTTAGCATGGCCAACCCGCACATTTTTGGACGGTGGGAGGAAATCAGAGTACCCAGAGGAAACCCACGCAACCAAACGGAGAATGTGCAAACTCCACACAGGCAGTCATCCAAGGCCAGAATTGAACTCAGTCCCAGGCACTGTGAGGCAGCAGTGCTAACCACTGTGCTGCACTGCAAAGTTGTCTTATGACTTTTGCCAGATTGGGAGAGTTGGCTGAAGGAGTAGTCGAGCAACAGCTTGACAGTCACACTCAAAGAATCCAAATCTTTCAACTAACTTCACCCATTTTAAAACAGATCCAACAGTGGGAGGCACCTACCACAGCCGGTAACACAGTGATAAACAATCAGGAAGAAATGAGAGCCCGAAACATTTATTCCAGATGCTTTCAAGTCTCATGGCAGTAGCTGATGAATCAGTGTTTCTAGATATTGAATATCATTTTGAAGAAGCAGTGAGGGCAATAAGGACTCAGATTGTACTCTGGATGGAGAACTTTACTGTCCATCAAGAGGGGATTGGTAGCATCAAAATTGATTGGCAAAGTCCTGAGGGAGTGAACTGGTGGAAGGAAGATCCATTACATTGACCCAGTGAAAAGTGATGACAGAATGGAAAAAGGAAAAACTTTCCTGATCTTGTTCTCATCAATCTACCTACCACATATCTGGCAGTATTAATAGTGATAATTGCACTGTCCTTGTGTAAATAATCAAAAATCTAGGACAAATCATCCCACTCGATTGTTACAATAGTGAACCATTCACTTCCTTCAGTATTATTGCTGTATCATAGCTGTAGCACATTCCACATACAAGATATACTCACCAAGGTTTCTCAATAGTACTTCCAAATCCACGGTTTCTATCCCCTTGAAGAATAAGGGAAGTAGGCACATGGGAGCATTAAACGTGCGCATTTGCCTTCATGTCGTATACTGTCCTAATGTGTAAACATATGGTTATTTCTTTATTGCTCCAAGTTAACCAGCACTCTGGGTAAACCTAAAACATAGGGATTCACAAGGAAATATAGGCCTTCACTGGCCGGAGTATTAAGTTTAAAAATTGGCAAGTCATGTTGCAGCTTTATAGAACCTTAGTTTAGTCTGTACTTGAAATATGGTGTTCAATTCTGGTTGCCACACTACCAGAAGGATGTGGAAGCTTTGGAGGGGGTACAGAAAAGATTTACCAGGATATTGCCTGCTATGGAGGACATTAGCCATGAGGAGAGGTTGGAGAAACTTGGTTTGTTCTCACTGAAGTGACAGAGGTTGAGGGGAGACCTGATAGAAGTCTACAAGATTATGAAAGGCATGGACAGAATGGATAGAAGCTTTTTCCCAGGGTCGAAGAGTCAATTACTAGAGGGCATAGGTTTAAGGTGCAAGGAGATGCACAAGGCAGATTTTCTTTTTTTTTACGCAGAGAGTAGTGGATGTCTGGAACTCGTTGCCGGGGAGGTAGTGGAAGCGGATACAGTAGTGACTTTTAAGGGGCGTCTTGACAAGTTCATAAATAGCATTGGAATAAAAGGATGTCGTCACTGGAAGGTTGGGGGTTTTAGTTAAGTCGGGGCAGCATGGTCAGCGCAGGCTTGGAGGGCCAAAGAGCTATAAGTTTCTTTGTTCTCTTTGATTGCAGTGGTTCAAGAAGGCAGCTCACGCTACCTTGTCAAAAGCAAATAAGAAAAGACAATAAATATTTGTCTTACAAATTTACAGGTAGTACTGTGGCACAGTGGTTAGCACAGCTGCCTCACAGCACCAGGAACTTGGATTCAATTCCAGCCTCAGGTCACTGTGTGAAGATTACACATCCTCTCAGTGACCATGTGGGTTTTCTCCAGGTGCTCTAGTTTCCTCCTGCAATCCAAAGATGTGTGGATTAGATGGATCGGCCATGCTAAATTGCCCCTTAGTGATTAAATATGTATAGATTAGGGAGATTAATGGAGTAAATATGTGAAGTTACAGGGAAAGAGCCTGGGTGAAATACTCTGTCAAATGGTTGGTACAAATTTGATGGGCCAACTGGCCTCCTTCTGCACTGCAGAGACTCTGTGAAAAGTGACAGTGACATTCCAAATTTAAGAAAGAAAGATGTGATTTGTGGTGCGGAATCCATCTTTAATGTTTACAATTGGTTACCTAATCAATAAATCAAAAGCCTCATTATGTGTTTTTAAAATATAATCTTGATTATGTTTTGTTTTTTCAGATCACAGTCTGAAAACACAGCTAATTATATCTTCTAATTTGGAATACTGAAGAAAAGCAATGTAACTGGACACATTTTCCAACACAGCCTAAAATTGAAACCACCACCAGGCTGGAAATAGCATTCAGATGCCCAAGTCAATCAGGTGGTGTTCTCTTGCACAGTCCTTTTAAAAGATAGGCTTGTAATTAATCTTTAAGATTAATATGTATTTTAAAATATCATTAAACATTTAAAGAGACAAATTAAATGTTTGTTTCCACAAATAAAAGCAAAATATTGTGATTGCTGGAAATATGAAATGAAAACAGAAAATCCCAGAAATACTCAATGGGTCTGGCAACATCTGCAGAGATGGGAACAGAGTTAACACTTCAGGCCGGGGTCCTTTCAACAGAATTAAGAAAATTAGAAATGCAATAGGTTTTGAGTAAGTGAAAGGGGTAGAGTGAGATAAAGAACAAGATGGAAGGTCAGTAGAGAGTAATGACAAAACGTTTCTTGCTACATTGTCAAAGGGAATTGCTAATAGGATACGTAAAGAAACAAAAGGTGTGTCAGGAGGAAGTATGAATGGCAGGATCTGAATATCCGCTGTTTGAAAGCAAAATAAATGAGAGAAACAGGCAAAGAAAAACAAAACAGGGACAGAGATAGCAATTTAAAATTGTTGAACTGAACGTTGAGTCTAGGTAGCTATAAGGTACCCAGGTGAAAGATGAGGTTTTGTTCATGCTAGTGATAAGTTTCACTTGAATATGGCTAGAAGGGCAGAGAGAGAAAAAGAGGAGAATTAAAATGACAGACAACTAATTATAAGCTAGGGGTCAAGGCTGTCAGACTGGACAAAGGCATTCTAAAAACTGGTCATCCAGTTCATGTTTAGCATCCCCAATGTAGAACTGACCATTCTGAACAGTGCTGCACTAAATTGAAAGGAACACAAAAATTGCTGCTTCAGTGGTAAGAAATGTTTGTGACTTTGGATGGTGAAAAGGGAGGTGGTAAAAGACAGATGCTACCTGAACTTGCAATGAAGAAGCATCATGGAATTGAGAGCGATTACTAAGAGTGACTGAAGAGTGGACCAAACATTCCCTTTGGCGTTGAAAGGGGAGAGAATGGGAAAACTCTTCGCCACGTATTGGTTTCTGTAAATCAACTATTGTTCAATCCATAGCCACAGAAAGGCAAACAGCCTTATCAGTTAATAACTACGGATGATAATTATATATTTGGAATTAATATTAATGAAAGTAATGTTATTCTTTACAAAGCTGAAACACAACAACAGAAATTTGTTCTGAAAGGTAGTCATCCATCCATTTAACTCATTGTGAAGGCATGGAAGAGTGACCAATGTGGTCTTTCTTATATTCTGGCATGATTATGTGTGGCACAGTGGCACAATGGTTAGCACTGCTGCCCCAAAGTGCCAGGTACCTGGGTTCGATTTCTGGCTTGGGTCACTGTCTGCGCAAAGTTTGCAATTTCTCCCTATGTCTGCGTGGGTTTCCTCCAGATGCTCCGGTATCCTCCCATAGTCCAAAAGGCATGCTAATTAGGTACACTGGGCATGCTAAATTCTCTCTCTATGTGTATCCAAACAGGTGCTGGAGTGTGGCAACTCGGGGGTTTTTATAGTAACTTCATGGTAGCATTAATGTAGGCCTACTTGCAACACTAAAACTTTTTTATAAAAAGATTAGTATACATATTTTGGCGGCAGAGTTTTTAATTTTGGAATTAATCGTAATCATGGTTACTTAACTGATGTTACTGATTGCAGGTAAATGCAGCTGAGACCAATTAATACTGTAGCTAATTTTGCATGCATCTATTGGGTTACTGAAGTGGGTGGGTGGAGGGAGGTGGGGGTTTGTGGTGGCTGATGAGCTGCATCGCATCCATTTCTTTAATCTGAGCACTTTTATTTTTATTGGCTAATGTGTACAACCATATTAATTGGTTTGGACAAGTAGAATTCTTTTCTCCAATAATATGCTAGCGGTTCCTTTCACGTGATTGCAGAGGTGATTGCAGAGCCTTTGGCTCTGATCTTCAGGTCGTCGTTGGTTACAGGTATAGTGCCGGAAGACTGGAGGATAGCAAATGTTGTCGCATTGTTCAAGAAGGGGAATAGAGACTATCCTGGGAATTACAGAGCGGTGAGTCTTACTTCTGTTGTTGGCAAAGTTTTGGAAAGAATTATTAGGGGTAGGATTTATAGTCATTTAGAGAGAAATGAATTGATTGGAGATAGTCAGCATGGTTTTGTGAAGGGTAGGTCGTGCCTCACAAACCTTATTGAGTTTTTTGAAAAGGTGACCAAAGAGATGGATAAGGGTAAGGCAGTTGACATGGTATATATATGGACTTTAGTAAGGCATTCGATAAGGTTCCCCATGGAAGGCTTCTGCAGAAAATGCAGATGTACGAGATTGAGGGTGGTTTAGCTAACTGGATTAGGAATTGGCTAGCTGATAGAAGACAGAGGATGGTGGTTGATGGGAATTATTCATCATGGAGTTCGGTTACAAGTAGTATACCTCAGGGATCTGTTTTGGGGCCCCTGCTGTTTATAATTTTTATAAATGATCTGGATGAGGGTATTGAAGGATGGATTACTAAATTTGCTGACGACACCAAAGTTGGAGGAGTTGTAGATAGTGAAGAGGGGTGTTATAGTTTGCAGAGAGACTTGGACAAGTTGCAGAGCTGGGCCGAGAGGTGGCAAATGGAGTTTAATGTGGAAAAGTGTGAGGTAATTCACTTTGGCAGAAAAACAAATGTATAGAGTATAGGGCTAATGGTAGGACTCTTAATAGTGTTGACGAACAGAGGGATCTCGGTGTATATGTGCATAGATCCCTGAAAGTTGGCACTCAAGTTGATAAGGTTGTTAAGAAGGCATACGGAGTCTTGGCTTTTATTGGTAGGGGGATTGAATTTCGGAGCCGCAACGTCATGTTGCAACTGTACAAAACTCTGGTGCGGCTGCACTTGGAGTATTGTATACAGTTCTGGTCCCCACATTATAAGAAAGATGTGGAGGCATTGGAGAGGGTGTAGAGGTGGTTTACCAGGATATTGCCTGGTTTGGAGGGCAGGTCTTATGAGGAAAGGCTGAGGGATTTGACGTTATTTTCATTAGAGAGAAGGCAGCTAAGAGGTGACCTTATTGAGGCATATAAGATGATCAGAGGATTAGATAGCGTGGACAATGATAGATTTTTTCCTCGGATGGAGAAGACTAGCATGAGGGGACATAGCTATAAATTAAGGGGTGGTAGTTATAGGACGGATGTCAAAGGTAGGTTCTTTACCCAGAGGATGGTGAGGGCATGGAATGCCCTGCCTGCAGCAGTTTAGATGCGCCAAGTTTGGAGGCGTTTAAGTGGTCAGTAGATAGATTTATGGATGAAAATGGAATGGTTTAGGTTCGAGGGTCATTGCTTTTTTCTCCATTGGTCAGCGCAACATCGAGGGCCAAAGGGCTTGTACTGTGCTGTAATGTTCTGCTTTCTACGTCTTCTCTTCTTCCTCAAATATTTACTTTCTTTTTGTTATAAGACTTGTTCGCTCAACAATTATGTACTTTGTAGCATGTCGCCTTCAGGAAATAGGTCAACATTTGGTATGTCATTTTCTTATTTTATCTGCCTTGCCAATATATCCTATGATGTATATATTGAAATTTTAAAAGATTTGTTGGCATGCTAATATTAAATTAAAATAAAACCAACACACAATTTTAACTATCTTTTTTCTAAATAATTAACCTTTTGCTTCAGAACCAGGGTCAGCAACACCCACCTTGGCTCCCACCGATCTAAATAGGTTCTTAGGACAGCTGTACTGTTAACCAAAACAACTTTGTAAATCTATGCTCCCCACTTGGGCAAGTTGGTTTCCCCTCCAGAGGGCTGTCTAATTTTCTTTTAAACTTTGTACAATGCCGGACATTGTTTAACAACTTCAAACAACTTCCATGACCTTTGCACCTTAGAGATTGCTGGTAGCTTTTGAGTTGTAGTCTCCGAGGAATGTTCTGTATTTGCAAGCTTTAGAGCTCTTTGGCATTTGACAGGAACCTTCTTCCTTTTGCAGGTCTCCTTGATTAGAAATCTATTTTAGTATTCAGAAAACACTGTTTTCAGCAACCATTTATACAGTTGGTCTGTGACAAGACATACAGCTTATCTTTACTTCACCTTGTGAATCATTACCATGCTATTATCTTTGAATCGACATCCAGGATCTAATTGGTTGGCATAACACTGCTTTGCAGGGCAAGACATTCATAAATTTTCACTCAAAAAACAGCAAGGCGACTTCCTTTTGCCAAGAAAAAAAGTAGCAAAAAATTCATATAACCCCACTGAATTGAATTGAAAGCCTCAGTGTGCAAACAGCTAAAAAGATGGCACAGCGACATCAATCTGTGGGAAATTTGGAAGTGAGCTTTTAAATTTAATTACAGCGCTCTTTTCAACTCAAAGACGTTTCCTGCTTTGGACTGAAAAAATTAATTCCATTTCTACTGTATCCTTTTATTACAGTTGATAATTTATTGCGAGATTAGCTTTCTCAAATATCTCGAATAAAAGTGTCAAGTACTCAGACAAACCAATCTCCATAATGCACATGAGGGGGAATCTGTTGATTTTTATCTTTTTTGGCTCATTATCTAACACATTCGTTGTCTACACTGCTATCACAAATAGAAAATGGTGTAAGCTAAAAATATTTACGTAGACACCATTATTAAAAGAAACTAACATATTCTCAGCAGACAAAATAAATACATTATATTCATTTGTGTTTGCACAATTTCACATTAAGGAGGAATGTATCAAGGTACAGGAGAGTTATCTCTACTGCGAACTACTGTGATATTGAATGGAAAACTGTGTGTGCTACCAACCTTGCCATATTCTTTTGCAGTCCCACGGTTAGCTCCCTAATTCTTGTGTGGAAATAAAAAGTAGAAAATATAATGTGATGTAAATACAGAGCAGGTCAAGCAGCATCTGTGAAAAGAGAAACAGAGATAAAATTTCAGGTCATCATGACCTGTCATTAGATGTAGAAAAGAATTAAAGATGTATCAGTTTAGGAATGGAGAGAAAGTAGACAGAAGGCAGAGAAAGGGCAAAAAGTGGCAGGCTGGAGATCTGTGATAGGGATGGAGGGCAAGAGTAATTAAGTTACAGAAGGGATGTAGGTGAAGGCAAAAGTAAGTGGTAATGGGACAAGAAACGAAACAAAATCTGGGTCTCAAATAGCTGTAAATCATCAATTCACAAGAATGATTGCAGCATAGAAGGAAGCAATTTGGCAGATTAAGCCCATGCTAGCCTGCTACAAGAGCGATCGGGCTGGTAGCATTCCCTACAATTACAATATTCTTTCAGATGGTCTGGGCATCCTAGCCACATCGGCAATTTTTTTTACTGCTCGAGAAAGTTGGGAGCTACCTTTTTAAATTGTGTCCATCTAGCTTAGGCACATCTACAGTGCCACTGGCGTGTTCCTGAATTTTGACCTAGCGACAGTGAAGGGACAGTGATTTAGTTCTAAGTCTGGATGGCGTGTGGCTTGGAGGGAAACCTACAGATAAGGATTTTCCTGTGTTTGCTACTCTTGCCTTCTGGGTACTGGAGGTTGTGGGTATGGAGGGTATTGTTGAAAGAGCTTTGATAAGTTTCTGCAGTGCATTTTGTAAATGGGACATTCTTCTGCCAGTGTGTTGGTAGTGGAGGGGGTGGATGTTGAATGCGATGGATTTGGTGGCAATCAAGCAGACTGCTTTATCTTAGATGGTATCTAGCTCCTTGAATGTTGTTGCAGCCAGCCAAATGGCGAATTTCCCATCACACTTCCAGATCTCTGAAAATGGAAGGGCATGTTAGCAGCGTAATGAAAAAGGCACATGTGACAGATGCCTTCATCAATGAAGGCATAGATTACAAAAGCAGGGAAGTCATGATGGAGTTGTATAGAACTTCACTGAGGCCACAGTTAGAGTACTGTGTGCAGTTCTGATCGCCACATTATTGGAAGGATGTTATTGCAGATCCTTTGCAGAGAAAATTCATCAGGGCGCTGCCTGGGATGGAACATTTAAATTATGAAGAGAGGTTGCATAGGCTTGATTGTTTTTGTGGAGCAGAGAAGTCTGAGGGGTGATCTGATAGAGGTATACAAGATTATGAGGGACATGGACAGAGTGGGTAAAGAGCAACTGTTCTCCTTAGTTGAAGAAGGGTCAGTCATGAAGCAACATTGGTTCAAAGTGAAGAGCTGGAGGTTTGGGAGTGAGGGGCAGGGGGGAGAAACTTTTTTACTGAGAGAGTGTAATGCACTGCCTCGGAGACTGGTAGAGGCAGGTTGCTGCACATGCTTTAAAAAAATATCTAAATGAGCACTTGGCACATCATAACATTCAGGCTATGGGCCAAGTGCTGGCAGCTGGGATTAGGTGGAAGTTCAGGTATTTCTAATGCATCAGTGCAGACTTGATAGGCTGAAGGGCCTCTTCTGCACTGTATGATTCTGTGACTTGCACTCTGTAGATGGTTACAAGCTTTGGGGAATCAGGAGGGGAGTTATTCCATGCATAATTCCCAATCTCTGACCTGCTGTTGTAGCCACAGTACTTATATTGTGGTCCAGTTCAATTTCTGGTCAATTGGAGTACTGATATCAGGAGATTCAGTGATGGCAGTGCTATTAAATGACATGGGGGAATGGTTGGATTCTCTGTTATCAGAGATGGTCATTGCCTGACACTTGTATGGTACAAATATTACTTGCCATTTGTCAGCCCGATCCCAAATATTGTCCAGATCTTGCTACACATGGGCAGACTACTTCAGTATCTAAGGAGTTGCAAATAGTAAACAGTGTGCAATGAACATGTGCAATCAAGAGTGAACATTTTCATTTCTGACCTGATGATTGAAGGATGGTCAATGATGAAGTAGTTGAAGATATTGTCTCTGAGAAACTCCTGCGGTGAAATCCTGGGGGTGTGGTGACTTCCAGTAACCACAAACAACTTCCTTTGTACTGGGTATGACTCTAATTAGTGAAGAATATCCCCCCCATCAGTTCCCATTAACTCACATTTTGCTAGGGCCTATTGATGCCATATTGTCAAATGCTGTCTTGATGTCCACCTGCCCCCTCCTTGCCCTGCCCATGGTGGAGGTTGTGTCGCTGTGTATCAGATCTGCCTTTGGGTAGAGAACTAAAAGTTCAGGGAGCATGGTGGCACAGTGGTTAGCACAGCTGCCTCACAGCACCAGAGACCCGGGTTCAATTCCAGCCTCGAATCACTGTCCACATGGAGTTTACACATTCTCTCCACATCTGGATGTGTTTCCTCTGGGCGTTCTGGTTTCTTCCCACAATCCAAAAATGTGACGGTCAGATTGATTGGCTATGCTAAATTATTCCTTAGTGTTAGGGAAGGTCAGGTGGATTAGTTGGGTAAATATGTGGGGTGACTGGGATACGGCCTGGGTGGGATTGTTGTCAATACAGACTTGATGGGCTGAATGGCCTCCTTCTGCTCTATAAGTATTCTATATAAGAGAGTATGGATTCTGAAACTGGACACAGTAATCCAAGTGCAGTCTCACTAAAACACAATACATTTCATGGTACTTCTACTTCAGATCCCTTCCAATAAAGGCCAACGCACAGCATGTCTTCCTAACTGTTTGCTGTACCTGAATACTAACTTTGTTTTTCTTCCATGTGTGCATTGTACAGCATAGAGTCAATAGACCAAATCCATCTGTGCTATCATTGTTTTGACTCTATGTGTCTCTGTCTATCAAAAGTTTTGACGCGGAGATGCCGGTGTTGGACTGAGATAAACACAGTAAGAAATCTCACACACCAGATTAAAGTTCAACAGGTTTATTTGGTAACAAAAGCCACTAACTTTCAAAGCGCTGCTCCTTCTTCAGGTAAGTGATTTTATGTTCATATCTTTATATATATAAATTGCATATAGTGGACTCCTTAACACTGATCCTGTGGCATTATTATAGCCTATTAACTTGAAAATGCTCAGTTTATCCCTACTCTCTGTTTCATCTGCCTGAATCAATCTTCTACCCATACTAATATGCTACCCTGAAAAGCTTGATGAGCCCTGAAATTGTTTATTACTATTTTGTACAACATCTGACTGAATTCCATTTCAAAATTCAAGAATATTACAACTGTTGGTTCCCCTTTATACCCCCTACTGTAAAGCCAATCTGATGCATACTATCATTAGCTAAATTTGTTAAGTATTCTTAAGATTTCCTCAATAATAGACTCTAGCACTTTCCCAAGTGACGGTCTGGCTGCAGTTATTCATTTTCTCACTTTTTCCTGGCCTGAATCCTTTGACCCTTCTAGAATCTAGAGAATTTTGGAAATTATAACCAGCCCACTCACTATCTCTGCTGTTCCCTCCTTTAGAACTTGGAAGTAGAATCAGGTCATGGGGATTAGTCGACATTTAGTTCTTTTAAGTTTCTCTAATTTTTTTTTTCCCTGCTGATATTAATTATTTTCAGTTCTTCAATCTTATTCTGTACCCTCTATTTCTGGTATATAATTTATTCTTTCATTGAAACCTAAACATAAAATATGAATGCCAAAACATACAAGGCCACAGATCAAGTGCTGGAAAATGGGATTAGAATACATAGATTCTTGATGGCCGGCATAGACACAATGGACCAAAGGGCCTCTTTCTGTGTTGTAAAAATCTCTGATGTGTTCAATGTCTGCCATTTTCTCATTTCCCATGATAGTTCCTCTTGTCTTTGTTTCTGAGGCACCTACATTTATCTTAGCTACTCTCCTTTTATACTGTTATGAAAGCAGACTTAACTTGTTGGAGGGAAAGTCCTGGCGATTGCTGGGAGTTTTTGTTCATATGATTGCACATGCGCAATTCAGTATTTTAAGATCTGAGGATGGGCCCACTGCATCTGCACAAAAACAGCATGGGCAACCTGGGTCATATGACTCAGAACCATGGCATCATAATAGGAAAGACATCCTATCAGGGGAAAAGATGAGGTTCCAAAGAGGAATTGCTAACAACGGACAGGGAGAGGTTCCAATTAAAGAGAGAGAAGAGCAGAAAAAGAGGGTCCAAGCAGAAATAGAGCTGCAGTTGACAGACTTTAAATGGTGAGGGTTCTTGAGGTGACTTTAACATCAAAAGGGCAACAGAACAAATAGGAGCAGAAATAGGCCACTTGGTCCCTTGAACTTGCCGCTACTCAATAAGATCATGGCTGATCAAAGAAGACTTGTGACTCAATGTTGCGGGCCATCGGGGTGAAGGTGCCCGTTTGGAGTAGTAGTATTCTGCTTGTGAGTTGGTCCTTGAATGCACACTTAGGAATTCAGAGGAATGGAATCACACAATAAAATAGAAACCCTGCAAAGTGGGCCATCACTGACACCATCTGAGTTGGAGTGACTTTTAGAGAGAATTCCAAGTTTCGTGTTCAAAGCTGAAGATAGGAATCCCTTGTGAGAAAGGCAGAGTAGCAACAAGATTGATTGACTCAGTGCTTACTGACTTCTGGGTGAGTTATTGAGAAATCTGTGGCATTTGTTTTACTCATATCTGCTATTTATTATACAATGTAGTGTGTTTGACTGCAGTCTGCCTATAAATTCAAATTTACTTCACATTAACCCTGAATAATAGACTGCAGGATATATATTGAAAATAGTTTTATCTTTCTTGTAAGATTTATTTTTGTTCAAAACACATGAAATCTTGTGATTTCATCTTCTTAGCAATATCTTGAAACACAAACTTTGTCCACTTTAAACAATAAGACGACTCACAACACCAGTTTAAAGTCCAACACATTTATTTGGTAGCACGAGTTTTCGGATCGTTGCTCCTTCATCACTCACCTGATGAAAGAGCAGCGCTCCAAAAGCTCATGCTACCAAATAAACTTGTTGGACTTTAACCTAGTGTTGTAGACTTCTTACTGTACCCCACCCCAGTCCAACATCAGCATCTCCGCATCATGACTACTTTGAACAACAGAGACACTAGTCCCTAACCTGATCATACCAAGAACTTGGGGTGTCTAGTCCAGGATCATAACAAAATACTCAAAAATATGAGATATACAATATCTATTAGTGTATAAAACAACTTTAAAAGACATGGGAGTCTATAGTATGTGTAACTATTTCAAAATACATAATTTTATCTGCCATTGATTTGTTTTCAACTTGCATCAGCGCCCTGCGCTACACACTATTTCTCATTAAAAAACAAGATGATGAATTCGAAGTCCAATATTTGTTCAACTATTTCCTCAGAGATACACACATTGTGGTTGGAAAGACCCCAACACAAATTTGGTTGGAAGGACCCCAACACAAATTGTATTTGGAAGGACCCCCACTTCGGGTTTCTTTCTCTTCATTGGGAAATGCCTCGACTCCATTCAATAGCTCCAAGGGTCTGGCTAAGATTCAACCTTACTAACTGATGATGGCCTGTACCAAAGCTTGCTTTGGTTGGTGCACATTTATATAAAATGTTAAAACTCTTAATCATTTTCACAATGGATTTAGAGATATAGCTGTACAAATAAGAATTCCAGCACAGTTCTTGCTAAATATTGAATCTTGTCCATTGTAAGTGGTTTCAAATTACAGGACTACAAATTGGTTTATTGTTTTCTCCCTGTCAATTTTACATGCTCAGAAAAAATGAAAAATCCATTTGGGAGCCTCAGTTACATCTTCCTGGAAATTGATGCAAAGTATACCACAGTTATGCACTCTGATAACATTGCTTATATCTCTCAGATTGAATATCAATATGATTTTAATTAAGCTTATATAAAACCCAACCAAAATCTTTGTGGTCTACATTGATAATGATTTTCGTCAGAAATTGCATTCAGGTACGGAAACGTAGAAAGTTTGGAATATTGTTTGTAGTCAGGTTAAATGAAAGAAAAACCTTCAATTATAGTCTGAAAGTCCAATTCATACAAGAATGAACGAGTAATCTTAACAATAAGCCATCATTGTAATTAAAATATTTTAAAAAGGGTAAGATTATCATGTTATGAACTTCAAGTAAATCAAATGATAGATATTTGAGATCAATTCATGGTATGAAATTAGGAATGTAATCAAATCCATTCATTTAATTATAATATTATTGTTCATCATTCTGGCTTAGGTCAAAGTTATAGTTTCTTGGGGGCATGGTGAGTGAAGGCAGAGGAAAGATTAAAGAAAAATGCAAGAACAATATATTTTGGAATTAAATATTTTGTCACAATAACCATTATCATTGAGCTTCATAAAGGATGAGAGGCATGATAAAGCTCCTGTACAATTGTCTGTACAATGATCTAGATTTCACAGTTACTAGGAAAGCAACAGTGTTCACCGTTGACTTCAAAGAAAGCTGTCCACAAAATCTAGCAATTGCTAATTTGCAGATATCCTTACTCCTGGTGTCAGTCTGGATATGTTGTTCAGCCAAACAAATTTCCATATGTCCAACAGCAGTGATGCCATCAAGTAGGCAAATTGAAGTATTCCCTCGGATAGGCAAAAATAAACCACCATTTTTTACATAAAATTTTACAGATAGAGAAATAAATGCTTGGAACATACACTTTGGATTAAGGTTGAAGTAACCTTAAGGTGTCAAACAAATCTCTTGGGAAAATGTAAAAATGTGGAATTTTTTCAGAATGGGAAAATAAAACATTCAATCAACAGAATTAGTCTTTCATGGTCAGTGAGCATGTTTAGCAGTAACTATGAACTTAATAAACTGTTAAAAAAATCCAGTGAGTACCTTGTTCAACAAGGAATAACTTTATGAAGGACTTTTACAGAAACTAATCATGTAGCAGTTAAAGTTCTTCTCTGTTACAATTATTTTCAATTGACTGTGTTCGTAGAAATCATAGAAACCTTACAGTGCAGAAAGAGGCTATTTGGCACCCATTCCCTACCCCCATATCCCTATATATTAGGAATCAAACCAGGTTCTTGGAGCTGTGAAGCAGCAATGCTAATCATTATGCTGTACCGCCCCATTCTTTGGAGTTGGCAGAAGTCAGCAGCGCACTTTTGGAGAAGAGCAAAATGACTGACAGCACTTCTAGATTGTTTGAAATAAACACCCACAGTATAATTAAAGGGGGTAACAACACAAACTGCGACAATTTTCTCATCGCTATTACTGCAAAATCTAAGCCAATTTGATTTTACCATAACACTTCATTGTTGCACACGTTTTACCATTTTAAATAGGAGTCATTCTGACTATTGCACTACTAGAAACTGCTTGAATTTCTTCTGTGGAGACTCACAAACTTAGTTTGATGTCATCTAGAACAAAGCAGCCTGCTCGCTTGGCAGCTCATAAATATTCACTCCTTCCATCCACAAAATTCATGACAACAATTCACCAAGGCTCCCTTGATAGCATCTTTTGATTTGATTTGTCACATGTATTAGCATATAGTGAAAAGTATTGTTTCTTATGCTCTATACAGACAGAGCATACCATTCATAGAGAAGAAAATGAGAGTATAGAATGTAGTGTTACAGTCATAGCTAGGTGTACAGAAAGATCAACTTAATGTAAGTCCATTCAAAAGTTTGACAGCAGCAGGGAAGAAGCTATTCTTGAGTCAGTTGGTACTTGACCTCAGACTTTATCCGAAAGGAAGGTGGTAGAAGAGAGAACGTCTGGAGTGCACGAGGCCCTTAATTATGCTGGCTGCTTTGCCAAGGCAGCAGGAAGTGTAGACAGAGTCAATGGATGAGATGCTAGTTTGTGCGATGGAGTGGGCTACATTCATGACATTTTGTAGTTCCTTGTGGTCTTGGGCATAGCAGGAGCCATATCAAGCTGTGATACAACCAGAAAGAATGCTTTCTATGGTGCTATAAAAGTTGGTGAGAGTTGTAGCTGACATGCCAGATTTCCTTAGTCTTCTGATAAAGTGGAGGCAGTGGTGGGCTTTCTTAACTATAGTGTCATAGTGTCAGCACGGTGGGGGTGTGGGCAAGACAAGTTGTTGATGATCTGGACACATAAAAACTTGAAGCTCTCAACCCTTTCTACTTTGTCCCCATTGATGCAGAAAATGTTCTCATTTTCACTTCTGAAGTCAATGACAATCTCCTTCGTTTTGTTTACATTGAGGTATAGATTATTGTTGCTGTACTAGTTTACCAGATTCTCTATCTCATTTCTGTACTCTGTCTCATTATTGTTTGAGTCCGATCCACTATGGTGGTGTCGTCAGCAAATGTGCACATCTGGCTACCCCATCTGGGCCAGTCGCTTTATGTGAATTGACATTCGAGAAAGCTGCTCTGCCATCTGCAATGATGTCCCCAGATACAGGTTCATACACGGCTTCCAGCATGGAGGGCATGCTCTCACTGACCTCTTGCTCAAAATGGGCATAAAACGCATGGAGCTCATCAGAGAGGGATGTACTGGAGCCAGTGATTTTACATGCCTTCATCCCATTGCCTGTAATCTCTTGCAGACCATGCTGTAGTCAGCAGTGAATACCGCCACTTGCAAGAACTCCTCTGAATCACATAGCATCCTGACTTGGAACTATTTAACTGCTGCTGGCTCAAAATCCTGGATTGCCCTTCCTAATGGCACTCTGTATTATAGCATTTCTCATCAACTTCTCAAGAGATGGACAATAAATGTTAGCCTTACCAGTGATTGTGGCAATCCCAGGAATAAATTAAAAACTTCGCTTAAGATTACAAAATTAGTGCCAGACAGATAGGCTATTTCAGTTTATACACTCAAAAAACTGCTTAAACAATTTCAGAGTTTTATCTTACTTCCTCTGTTGTCTATTCTGTGTGTTAATCACTCTTTGAATGATTCCTAACATGAGTGCTAAATTTATCTTTTACTAGTTTACTTTCATTTTAGTTTGAAAACTCTTTTTAATGACTTTGTCCTTTTAATTACATATTTTTGACTCTGAAAACCCAAGTACTTTTGGTATTTTCTTATCTTCTAGTCCACTAATACAACAGATCATCCTATTGCTTTTCTATGAGTTTCCACTCAATGTTCAAGTGAGGAGCTTCTTAAATCACACTAAGATTAAACCTTGATGTCTGCTATTTGGACAAGTTTACTGACTCCATGAGTTTAAATCCCTTTATTATAGTTTCACACGCAAGCAGGAGTTTCTTAAATTTTCTCTCTGACCAAGGTAAATATAAACACACATGGTTGCTTTGAGTCAGACATGTAGGATGTGATGGTCAAAGCAAATGTAAGCTGAGAGTCTACTGTTTGTTTAGTCAATGCTGACAAATTATATTTTATGCCAAGTAACACAAGATGTGTCAGAATGCTGTCTAAAATATTTTGGACTTTGTTTAGAAAACATAACAGAACATGTTTTCTGATTGCAGTTTTCATGTTGGGCAAAATTTCACATTATTATTTAAAATGATATTTAGAATGGCCCAATATAGTAATTCTACAGATAAAAATAACATTAAATTCAAAGGAAGCCGACCATATAATTAAACATACTGACACCACAGCACAGGCATTGGTTGATTCAGTTAAAATACATGCTTGTTGGCACTGATCCTTAGTTTGGTACCAATTTCAGAGCCATCCACCAATATGTGTCTACATTTCCACAAACAACATTTGAATGACTGCATGATCCCCTCTATATCCCTCAACTTAATGTCACTTACGCCAACAATCCAGTATCTATACACACCACCTGTCAAATACGCATACACAGACAGAATTGTAATTATACACAAATTAAATCATAATCACCTGTTCACATATATACACACAGTCTCAGACACTTCCCATCTATTATTTTTAGAACTTGGATTATGAAATCTGCCAGCTGTCTAAATTCTAAATATTAACAGAATTCAAAATGGGCAAACAAGTCCTCATCAAACATTTGACAGTCATTTCAACAACCAAACTTCCCCACAGATCAGTTTTAACAGTTGCCTAGAACCAAAATCAGATCTGTGACTGCTTTTGAATGCTATCACATCTGCTAAATGACACGACAAGATCAGTACACCTCCTTTATAGCATCAAAACCGTTTAAAAAACTTGACAATATACTGTAAAAATAATACTTCATGCATTTATAAATACAAAACAATTATATAGGTAAACAAAGACTGGCACTTTTCAGTATTCTATTACATTCTTTACAAAAAACACTGAAGGAAAGTTTATTTGCAATAAGAAGTACTTCTCACACATATATATGTATATAAAAAAAACTCAGGACAGTTGCTTTTACTGGTGTTTCAATTTTGAATAGAGTGCTTCCATGGCATCAAAATCAATGAACAATGTTTTTCAAAGTGTACCTTGGCATCATAGTCTCCTTTCACAGGACTCTATTTTAAATAAGAAAATTTAACATACATTTTTGGGGTGAGGGTTGGAATAGGCACTTTTTTCTGTCCCTGTGACAATCATTCCACAACTTACTCTAAATGTCTGTCATCAATTACCTTCGGTAGACTTTAATCACAGTTACTGTGCACTGCATATTATGTATTAAAGTTTCAAATAAAATCAACTTTTGCTTTTAAACTGGATAAAGCAGAAAACATGCTCAGCTGACACCAAAAATTCTTTTGAAATTAGCAATGTTTGAACTGAACGTAAACAATTCAAGTTAAACTTTTTCATTTGGAATGTTCCAAATTCACAGCGAACAGAAAGATATTACTTTGTCACCAAGATACAAGTTATTAAAATACCATAAATTATACTACCCTGTGCAATAGGCAAAATCAAATTGCAAATAAAACGTGTAGCAAACAAACTGAACATGAAGTACTGGCACACTTCTTTGTTCCTACTGGAAAGGACATATAAACAGCACATTATTCTTGCCTTCAAACAACCACATAACCTAAGTATCTGTAAGGAATAACCTTGCAGTGTACAAATTATTTTTATGTTTAATATTCAAACATATTTTTTGGTCAGCAGGGACTAATTGGTGCTCATGTAAAACTACCTATAAGCATTTAGTGGGTTTTTGCATGGTAACTTATACTGCGGATCTGAGGGCAAGTCGCTCTCTTTATATGAAGTTTGGACATCTGTGAACAGGGTAAGCAAAATCTTATCACCTCAACCAAATGAAGAATTTTTAATGTGGCTTGCAGATTCTAAACGGGGAAGCACAAGTTAGAATATCCAATGCAATGTTAAATCATGCATGGAAAGCAAAATAAAGAGAGGGGAAAGATGGAATCAAGAGAGAAGAAAACAAATAGCTGTATTTACAAATGCCTTTCATGACCATATGCTATCCCAAAGAGCCAATGAAGCATTTCTGTTTTATTAAAAGTCTTGAAACCGTATGGCAGGCAACAAATTCTCATGAGCGATAATGACCAAAAAGATATTGATTGTGGAACAAATATTGGTGAGGACACTGGAGATAGCCCTGCTGCACTTAAAGAAAATAAGAAGTCTCACAACACCAGGTTAAAGTCCAGCAAGTTTATTTAGTAGCATAAGCTTTTGGAGTGCTATTCCTTCATCAGGTGAGTGAGGAGCTACGTTCATAAACGGGGCAAATATAGACACAAAGTCAAATTACAATGGTTGGAATGTGAGTCTTTATGGATATCAAGTCTTAAAGGTACAGGCAATGTGAGTGGAGAGAGGGATTAATGAGATGTTTATTATCTCCAGCTAGGACAATTAGTGGGATTTTGCAAGCCCAGGCAAGTCATGGGGATTACAGATAGTGTGACACAACCCCAATTTCTTGGTTGAGGCCATGCAGAGCTTGGCTATAAGTCCCTGCTCAGTGATTCTGCATTGTCATGTGTTGTGAAGGCCGCCTTGGAGAACGCTTACCCGAACATCAGAAGCTGAATGTTCGTGACTGCTGAAGTGTTTTCTGACAGAAAGAGAACACTTCTGCCTGGTGATTGTCAAGTGGTGTTCATTCATCCGTTATTGCAGCATCTGCATAGTCTTGCCAACGTACCATGCCTCAGGACATCCTTTCCTGCAGCGTATCAGGTAGACAACGTTGGCTGAGTCACAAGAATATGTACGTATACAGGGTGGATGGTGTTCTCACATAAGATATGGCATCTGTATCAATGATCCGGCACATTTTGCAGAAATTGCTGTGGCAGAGTTATGGTGTCGTGGTCACTATTCTCCTGAAGGCTAAGTAGTTTGCTGCAAACAATGGTCTGTTTGAGGTTGTGTGGTTGCTTGAAGGTAAGAAGTGGGGGTGTGGGAATGGCCTTGGCAAGATGTTCATCTTCATCAATGACGCATTGAAGGCTCCGGAGAAGATGTCGTAGCTTCTCTGTCTGGGGAAGTACTGGACAATGAAGGGCACTCTGTTCATTGTGTCCCACGTTTGTCTTCTGAGGAAATTGGTGCGGTTTTTTGTTGTGGTACATCGTAACTGTCGATCAATGAATGGAGTGCCATATGCTGTTCTTATGAAGCGTCTTTCAGCGTCTGGAGGTGTCTGTGCGATCCTCTGGTGGATAGCATACCCTTTGTCATCCACTACTTCTCCAGAGTGGGGAAACTACATCATCTTCTCCGGAGCCATCAACATGTCATTGATGACAACAAACATCTCACCATGGCCATCCACACACATCCACTTCTTGCCTTCAAACAACCACATCATCTCAAACAGACCATTGTTTGCAAACTACCCAGTCTTCAGGATAACAGTGATCATGATACCACACAACTTTGCCACAGTAACCTTTGCAAAATATGTTGGACCATCAACACGGATGCCATCATCTCATGCAAGAACACTATCCACTATCCAATGCTCTTGCGACTCGACCAACGTTGTCTACCTGATACGCTGAAGGAAAGGATGTCCTGAGGCATGGTACGCTGGGGAGACCATGCAGGCGCTATCGTGCAAACTCATATGGATGAACGAACACCACTCGACAATCACCAGGCAGGAGTGTTCTCTTCCTGTTGGGGAACACTTCAGTAGTCATGGACATTCAACCTCTGATCTTCGGGTAAGCATTCTCCAAGGTAGCCTTCACAAGACACAACAACGCAGAATTGCTGAGCAGAAACTGATAGCCAAGTTCCACATACACGAGGCAACTTCAACTGGGATCCTGGGTTCATGTCACACTATCTGCAACCCCCACGACTTGTCTGGGCTTGCAAAATCTTGTTAACTGTCCTGGATAGAATGAATACATAACCTCTTTAACCTTTAACGTAAAGGTATATTGTCTGTACCTTCAAGAATTAATTACCTGTAAAAGACTCATATTTCAATCATTATCTTGTAAATTGAGTTTGTGTCTTTACATGCCTGAGCTCCTCACTCACCTGATGAAGGAGCAGCGCTCCAAAAGCTTGTGCTACCAATTAAACCTGTTGGACTTTAACCTGATTTTGAGAGACTTCTTACTGTGCTTATCCAATCCAAAGCCAGCATCTCCACATCATGGCTCTTAAAGAATCAGAGAATGATTACAGTTTGGTGGAAAAAGATCTATTTATGGCAACTTTTTGCTTCGTATCTGCTAACTAGCTTTCTATCCATCTTGAGATACCACCTGCAATCCCACGTACTTTAACTTTACATAATAGTCTGTCATGCCTTCTGAAAGTCAAAATAAACCAAATCTATTGGTTCTCCTTGGTCAACTTCACTGGCTACATTCTCAAAAAATTCCAATAGTTTCATCAAGCATGATTTCCCTTTTGTAAATCCAGGCTCACTGATCTGTATATAGTTCCCTGTTTTCTCTCAACCTCCCTTTATGAATAGTGGGCTTACATTAGCTGCCCTCCAATCTGTAAGAACTATTTTGGACTCCAAAGAAGACATTTCCTTAATTGTTCTGAGATGAAGATTATCAGGACCTGGAGATTTATCCATCTTCAATCCTATCAATTTCCCCAAAATCATTTCTCTTTAATGCCGATTTCCTTCAGTTCATCAGTAAAACATTTCCTCAGTACTTCTGGTACATTATTCATGTCTTCAAAAAATAAATAAAAGAACAAAGAAAATTACAGCACAGGAACAGGCACTTCGGCCCTCTAAGCCTGCATTGACCATGTCGCCTGTTTTAACTAAAACTCCCTACCCTTCTGGGGGCCATATCCCTTTATTTCCATCCTATTCGTGTATTTGTTAAGATGCCCCTTAAAAAATCACTGCTGTATCTGCTTCCACTACTTCCCCCGGCAACGAATTCCAGGCACCCACTACTCTCCGTGTAAAAAATCTACCTCGTACATCTCCTTTAAATCTTGCCCCTAGAAACTGATTCTTCCACGCTGGGAAAAAGCTTCTGACTATCCACTCTGCCGATGCCCCTCATAATCTTGCAGATTTCTATCAGGCCTCCCCTCAATCTTCATGAGGACTAAAGCAAAGTACAAATTTAATTCTCTTCATTTTTTTATTCCCCATTTGAATTCTCCCCTTTCTAACAGTAAGGGGCCTACATTCATTTTTGTCCATCTTTTTCTCCTTACATATCTATAGAAACTTTTGGAATCAATTTTTATGTTCCCCGCTAGCTTATTTCATACTCTATTTTCCCTTGTCAATCAATCCCTTGGTTCCCCTTTGCTGAATTTTAAACTGCTCCCAATCCTCAAGCCTGTTGCTTTTTCTTCTCAATTTGTATGCTTCTTCTTTGAATTTGATACTATCTCTAATTTTTCTTGTAAGCCTTACCATTCTTGCGCCAAAAAGAAATAAACAACTTCTGGAGTTTACCTTTTCATCCCATAAACGTCTGCCGTTGCCTATCTATTGTCTTTCCTTTCAATAATGTTTCCCAGTCAATCATGGCCAATTCATGCTTCATACCATCATAGTTATCTTTATTGAGATTCAGGGCTCTGGTCTTAGAATCAACGTAAGAAATCTGACAACACCAGTTTTAAATCCAACCGATAATTGATTTATTTGATAGTAAACATGCAAGCTTTTGGCTTTATGGCCTTCGTCAGACAAACTGTGTTTATCCCAGTCCAACGCCGGCATCTCTACATCTCAGAATCAACTACATCATTGTCCACCTTGACAAAGTATTCTACCATATTATGGTCACTTGTCCCCTAGGGTGTTATGTTGAACTGGCAGAAATCAATAGTTTGGCCTCATCTGGAATACTGCTTCTAATTCTGGGCACTGCACTTAAGGATGGGAAGGACATGAGAGGGTTTTTAAAATTCATTTATAGGATGTAGGCATTGATAGCAAGGCCAGCACTTATTGCTAGAGGAATCAGCATATTGAATTTGATGATCATAATGAATGGCGAAGCAAGCTCACTAGTGAACCAGATGAATTTTTACGACATTTGATAATAGGTTCGTGGTCATCATTAGGCTATTAATTGAATTCAAATTCCACCATCTGCTGTGATGGGATTTGAACACAGGTTCCCAGATCTGATTCCCCTGATTCTCTGGATTACTAGTGCAGTGACAATACCACATGCCAGTAAACCAGTGACAATACCACACATCAAGAAAACTGCAGATAAGATTAATGAGAATAGTTATTTAATTAGGAAGGTAAGTTGGAGAGGTTAGGACTGTTTTTCTTAGAGAAAAGGAATTTCAATGGAGATTCTGATAGATGTTTTCAGAACATGACACGTGTGAACAGAATACTTGGAGGGAAATTATTCCCATTTGCAAAAGGATCAAAAACAAGCCAACCAGGTTTAAACAATTAGTAAAAGAAGCAAAATTGATGAGGAAAATCTTTTTCACACAGCAAATGGTAAGGTCAGGAACACACTGCCTGAAAGTCTGATGGTGGCAGGTTCAAAAGGGAATAAGACTTATCTGAAAAGGAAAATGTGCAGGGTTACAGGGACAGGGCAGGGAAATGGGATTAGGTAAACTGTTCACATGCTGTTACAATCTGTGATTCTGTTATTTTTGTCTATCACCACTGTATCAATGACCTCTGTTTCTCAATCATTCCACCAGTGGGAACTGTTCTCTCTATTTATTCTATCCAGGCCCCTCATGATTTTGAAAACCTCTATCAAATCTTCTCTTAACTTTCCCTTCTCCAAAGAGAACAGTTTCAACTTCTCAAATCCATCTATATAACTGAATCACTAATCCCTGGAACCATTTTGTGAATCTTTCCTGCACTCCCTCTAATGCCTTCACATTGTTCCAAAGTGTGTTGCCTAGAATTGTTCCCAATACTTAATTTGCTGACAAGCCAGTTTTAAAGGGATTTATACAGGATCATCATAACTTCCTTGCTTCTCTACTCTATACACTTTGTTACAAAGCCCTGGATCCTGTATGCTTTCTCAACCTGTCAACTGTTGTGCACATAAACTCCAGTCCTTTGGCTGTTGAACCACTTTGGAATTGTACTCTCCTCCTCATTCCATCAAAATAAACCACCTCATACTTCTCTACCATAAATTTCATCTGCAACTTGTCTATCCATTTCACCAGCTTGTTTAAAGTCCTCTTGAAGTTGATCATTATCGTTCACATAAGTTTTGTGACATGGAAACAGTGCCAACTCATCATTTATATTCACCTGAGAATGCAAACTGGATCCCCAGTTTAGCCAATCTCTCTCAATAATGGTTCCTCCAACACTGCAGCGCTCACTCTGTAATGCACTGGAGTGACAGAATAGATTTTTGTACTTAACCTTCTGAAGTAGGGCTTAACTTACAACATTCTGACTTGGCGGTAAGAGGGTTACCAACTAAGCAATGGCTTCACCAACTTTGGTTCAGAACATCAGATGACCTCCTAGTAAAGAGTAGATGAATGAGCTTGCCATGTTGGGGATAACACACGTTCTGCACTTTGCTGGGAAGACCAACCACGAGGAAGGTGAAAGACCATTTTCTGATCAACAGAGCTTTGTGCCTGCAATCAACCTTCTGAGTGACACATAACAGATAGGAGGAAAAGAGTAAAGTTTAACTTAATTTACTTCATAGAATCTCCAACCAAAAAAAATCAAATCTTAAGGAGCAAGATTCCACACTGTAAAGGTAAATTTTCACTGCCAGAATGGTTATTTTGCAGCTATTAAAACTCATCACATCAGTGAAAGTTTACTTACATTCGAACGTTCCAGCCCTAACATTTTCTGGAGCGACCAACGGCTAAGTACTGAAACTTCACACTCTTCATGTGACCTTGGTGTCACATTTGATCTTGAAATGAGCTTCCGACCTCATATATGCGGCAAAATTAAGAGCACCTATTCCTACCTCCACAACATTGTTCAATTTTGGCCATTTCCTTGTGTAGATTAGATTATAGAATCACTTACTTGATACAAACACAAACTTGCCCTTCGACCCACAAGTTAGGCCAATCTCATCTCTACCTACTAGGCTTACCGATAACCCTCAATCCCATTAAGTCCCATGTATTCATTGAGAAGTCTCTTAAAAGACCCTATTGAATTTGCTTCCACTACCACCGATGGCAGTCGATTCCACACACCCACACCCTCAGTGAGAAACTTATCCCTGACATCTCCTCTGTACCTACTCCCAGCACCTTAAGCCTCTGTTCTCTTGTGGCAGCCAGTTCAGCACTGGGAAAAAGCCTCTAAGAAACCACCTGATCAATATCTCTCATCATCTTATGCACCTCTATCAGGTTCCCTCTCATCCTTTGTCTCACTAAGGAGAAAAGATCGAGCTCTCTCAACCTCTCCTCATAAGGCATGCCACCCAATCCAGATAACACCTTTGTAAATCTTGATGGGTTTTAGTTTCATTTCACAGGTCATAGAACATAGAACATTACAGCACAGAACAGGCCCTTCGGCCTTCGATGTTGCGCCGACCAATATAAAAAGCAATGCCCCTCCAAACTAAACCATTCCCTTCTCTTCCATATACTTATCAACTAACCTCTTAAACGCCACCAAACTTGGCGCATCTACAACTGCTGCAGGCAGGGCATTCCACTCCCGAACCACCCTTTGGGTAAAGAACCTGCCTCTGATATCCGTCCTATAACTATCACCCCTTAATTTAAAGCTGTGTCCCCTCGTGCTAGCAAACATCGAGGCAACATCGAGGACCAAAGGACCTGTACTGCACTGTAGTGTCCTATGTTTCAGTGAATGTTGAAACATTCATTCATGCCTCCAGATCAACAATTCCAATGCAACTCTGGGTGATCGCCAACTTTGATAAAATTATCCCAAATTCTGTTGTCCATGTCTTAATCACAGAAAATTCCTTCCTCTATCATGCCTATGCTAGTTGATGTACATTGGCTTCTGGTCAACCAATGTTTTGATTTTACAATCCTCATCCTGATTTTCAAATCCCTCATGGCCGCACTTACCTTCATCTCCCCAACCCTACAATTCTCCAAGATATCTACACATCTAATTCTATCCTCTGGTACATTCCCACTTATAATTACCCTATCATTGGTGTTACTCCTTCAGCTGCCTCAGCCCTAAGCTCTGGGATTTCTTCCCTGTGCCTCTTCACCTCTAACTCACTTTCCTCCTAAAAGACATTTCTTAAAACCTATCTTTTTCACTAAGCTTTTGGTCATCTGACCTACTGTCTCTGCCTGGTGTCATATTTTGTTTTATAATATTCTTGTGAAGTATCTTAAAGTGTTTAATAATGTTAAAGCTACTACAGGCATATAAGTAGTAGCCGTGTAATGCTGTGTTTCTTGATGAGGTGCCAGTGGAACATTGTGGAGGAGTAGGAAAATCAGATAGTAATTTTCCCATTCTCACATGTAACTGCACCAATAGACAGTGCAGGTAGCTATCTAATTTGGTCGATAGCCTTACTATTGATCCTAGTGCAAAATTTGGACCAGTCAGAGAAGGTTAGTGCAATGGGAAAGATAGGATTCAGGCTTTTGTGCCATGTTGTAAATCCTAAAGACCATTCTAAAGCCAAGGAGCATTGGTTGCAGAGTTATGAAAACATATGTGCACCCAATCTCCTGACCTCTACACTGAAGGAAGACGCAAGGCAGCCTTAAAGAAGAAAAGGGATAAAGTTATAAATGAAATAAAACTCTGAATTGCCTTTGAAACATGCCCATCTGTTCAAAGTAATTAAGAATCACCCAAGGCTAGATTTGCACCACAGCTGTGATCATTCCTTCATCATTTTGCATCATCATTAAAGCTCTCATTTTATTCCTAAATCTGTTCAATTTTTCCTGAAGTGTTTGACCATATAAGATTATCCTTTTGTACTTCAGTGTATTGATTTATGTTGAGCAATATTCTATCAAAATGCACAGAACAACATTTTTAGAAAAAACTGGACATGGCTGAGTTCAAAATTTAAAGCAAAAATATTGAACAACTATATAAAATATTAGGTACCTTGGACCCTTTTCCTAGAATCTGTTGCTATATAAGCAACATGCATGTGTTATATTCTGCATTTCTTCCCCTCAAACAGCATCTTAACCAGAACACATTCAAAGCTTCAGAAAATATGAACCACACAATAGCACAAATGTTTTATTAAGTAAAAGTATCATATGGTATAATACTAAACATCAAACAGCAAGAAATAGGAAAAATTACAGATGCAACCTCATTTGAAAGCCACTTGTCAATTTATACAATCTCCCTTTTGTTATAAAATGTCCTGATTACTGAAAACAGAAGGATATTAATCAATTAATCATACAACTGCAGTTCCTCAACTTACACTACTGACATTTTTCACAGAAATAGCAAAATGAGTAACATCTACAGGCTTGTTTTGCAGCACATAATGGGGATAACACGGACTACTGCACAACGATAACATACAAATTATAATTCTAGTACAGCTTTAGAAGAATGGTGTCCAAATTTGCAGATGATACCAAAATTGAAAGCACAATGAATCATTTTGAAGACTAAATTTGAAGAAAAAGCCAGCTTAAATATGATAAAGTCAAAAAAAAAAGCATTCAATACACTTGATTCTACTCTCCGATAAAGTATAATTATGAATGGGGGGTTAGTTCAGTTGGGTTCACTGACATTCTCCTTTCAGCTTAGTGGTAGATCCAAAATATTAAAGTCAAATAGCAGAAGAACTTAATTTCACAAATGATCTTTCACATCTAGAGTCACACTAAAAATCAAGACTATTAAAATTACTGTAATTTCAATAACAAAACCAAGCTAGGATTTTTACTTTGGACTTTCAGGACAACAATGAGCGTGAAATTGGTCCTGAAGCCATAACGTAAATAAACCAACAACAAATCAGCAACTCATTTTACATTCCATCTGATTTTCTACTACTGTTGTAGGCTAATTTCATAGCCAAATTCTTTCAGTAATAAATTGTAGATTATAGGCAATATCCTGGTTTGGAATTTAAACACAAGTCTGGTTTATCACAATGTGCCTAGGAACCTGACGTTCATGTTCCCACAGGTTCAGAAAATCATCTATGGCATTTTTCCAAGCTTGCTAAATAAATGCCCATTGTTTTCCCAATTACGCCTACATTTTGATAGTCAGATTGTTCCCAAGTAATAGTTTACTTGTTCTGCTTTGGCCACTGCATTGGAAGCTTCTGAGGCAATCTGGCACGTTCTAAAGAAATAATAACATTGTTTATGTAGACACATCATCTGTGCAAGATTTCTTCAGCTGACCATAAGATGTGAACTGGTTACAGGAGTAGAATGATACAATGGGACAGAATTGAATGGAGCCTGCAAAATGCAAAATTGGTCCAGTTGCAGACCAAGGTGCAAAGTTTACCCAAAGCAAATCAGAATTCTGGCAGCTTCTGGGACATTTAATGCTTTAAAAAAATGTAGTCTTGGCAGAGTGAGTTTGTAAATCCCACTACTCCTGTCAAGACAATATGTAATGCTAGATATGACTTGACTCATGGCCCAGCCAAATGTATGTCTTCTCTACATTAATTCAACATAGCAGAATTATGTATTCAAGGAAGTATATTTTCATCCCAAACTTTCTGCTCCTTTCCACATTGTGCAGGTTTGTCAGTCACAGTCTGTGTAATTATTTCCCATTTCCTTATTAAAGTAGCATTGATTTTTCCTGCCCAGTTAAATTTCTTCTTTCTTACCAAATGATTCTCCACTTTTATCATTTGAGTACATTATGTACAACTTTGGTTTTCAATTGCAATCCTCCAAAGAATACACAATCTTTTCGTTCAAACACAAATGCTGTCTTGCTTTTATAATTGTGTGTGTGCTTGGCAAACGTCAAATTGAAGTTGAGAAAGATAGACGCATAAGCAAGTTCCAGAAGAATATATCTAATTTTATAGGAGACTGCAACTGGTGACAATTTTGCATGAACAGAAACAGTGCTGTTCAGCGAAGAATTTAGTCATCAAGTTTACTTTTTGCATTTAATACCAAAAGGACAATACCGCACATATATTGCCGATACTACACAGGTCTTAACATAGCCTCCAAAGATGCCTGTGGCTGGTTTTACCTCGAGAAACTAATTTATAGCCTTTAATCTTCTCTAACTCAATCATGGCAGACAACTTAAAATGCCCCTTAGCATAAAGTGGTCTATGCTCAGACAGTTCCATAGATCTTTCTCGATGCAGCTATGTTTTCTCAGTGGATTATTTTTTTTTGGTCCTGGATCAACTTCAAATATGTGGCAAAAGGAAATCAAAAGCTTAATTGGTTAGCATATCCTATGTTGACAGTGTAATTCCATGCAGCCAAAGGCTATGTCTAGCACTCTGTACAGGTAATGTATGCAACATGTTGCTAAATTTTAGAAAAAGGTACTTTTTTCTATCAGCATTATAGGATTTATTTTGGTATTCTATATTAAGGGACACAAACTAAGGCAGATTGACTAATGCTGATGGTTACTGGAAACTACAAAAGACTGCATTGGAGTGTGTACCCTTGTACTCCTCATGTATTTCTGTGGGCATTCCCAACTATATTATATTTATTATCAGAAATTCCTTTAATTCAAGCAATATATTCAATATGCAAAATGTTAAAAGGCTTTGTTATTTGTAAATGTAAGTGATAAAAGAATTATTAACTCAAAGACTGATCTGCATAAAATTTTCATGTCCCAGAGGATAATTTGAATAAATAAAACAATTAAGAACAAAATATTCAAAGCCAATAATAAAAGGTTACCAATTTATGAACACTACTTTCATTTGAAGTCTTTACATAATGTAATAAAAACTTTTAGAAAATTAATCTTGAACATTTGATAGCTGATGCTATGGCACAAGCTGGGAGGAGTCTCTGTATGTAGAGAAATAAAATGGGACTCAGGCTAAGAAGTAAATGTTATTTCAGATTATAATTTTAAATCTCCAAGATTAATTTTTTAAATCTATTTTCTGCCAATTAAGCTCTTCAGTACCAAGCACTGTTGTTCCCAACAGTGGAACAGACATTTTCAAATCGCTAGTCTCAAGCAGCACACATGGTGTCTTGACTATGCCCATTCCAGACAATAGTTGACCTATTGTAATTCCGGTCCAGACTAAAATCCTCAGTCTGCTCCCAAGTACACTCTTTTCCAATGTAATAATCAGTTATAATGTGCCTGATATTTATGAAAGTTATACTTCTATTTTAACACTGTAACCATAGCACACATGCTTGGTTATAAGTTGAATGCCTGAAAACACATTAAGATTATTAATTAATCAGCCTTTTAACTTGTATTATAGAAACTTAATTTGATCATTCTTTTTAAAACAATGTTTGTTGTTCGCAGTTCTGCACAACTTAATGAACCTGCTTTGTATATATCATACTCACATGCAGGAAGAAACAAAATACACGTCAAAAATGCAAAGAAATCACATTACATAAGTTTGTTTGCTGATGTTAACTGGTATCGAGCTGACTTATGTCTGTATCACAAAGTGTTAACTTAAACAGGCGACAACACAAAGTGGACAAAGTCCCTATTAGTGGGCCACCTTACTGGCAGACCTTCCTGCTCTTGGGTCACTAGGCTCGATAATTACCAGCAAGGCCTTGACACTGAGTAAAACCCCTGCTTTCATCTATTACAGATGATCTCTTGAAAGCCTCATTATAACATTTACTTGTACTAATTAACAGAGATCAGAGTCAATTAGCTTTTAACAAGCTGCCCATCACACCACATGGCACCCTTTTTTAAGCAATGTTCTACGACAGCATCCTAGATAAATTGACATGAATGACACAAATAAAGTTATCTCAAATTATAGCTTCAAAGATCTGAGTAAAGTAAGGAAAAATTCCAAACTACTAATTAGGTATAACAGATACAAGTGCTGAAGAGAAGAAACAGTTTTTGAAGTACTGATCAACTTGGATAATAATCTTGTGCCTACTCTCCATATTTATGAAGGCAATATAGCAACACTTCATTGTCAAATAAGTATTAGAACATAAACTTGAATAATTCTTCAATTAACAAGGATAGAAAACATTTGGGAAGAATTGAGAGAATTTGTACCTAAATAACATTTAGGAAAAGAAATATACACCTAAATGTAAAGAGAATTCTAATCTTAAATTTGATAACTGCATTTTGGCCAAAGGATGGGGATGGGAAGGTGGCGGGGATGGGGGTGGGAATCCTTGCAATGTGCAGAACTGTTCTGTCTGCATTTATCATGCAAAAAAAATCTGTTCGTTTTCAAATTCCACAGTTTGTCTGCACAAATAGGAGCAATGGGATGTGAGAAAGAAACAACTAGACTATCTTTTCTAATCAATGACTACAAAAGTTGCACCCAGTTGACACCGATATGCTTTATTAACCTACATATCGCTTCTGCCATAGACGCTCTGCATTGAAAATTGTTAATTTCAAAGCACTTTGTTATATCACCAGGAGGAGAGCATCAATGTTCTATGCTGTAATGTTCTATGTTCTATCATTTTGTCTGTTTTTTTATGTCTTCCAAATTTGAACTTTTTCCAAAGTAGCATGGAGATTATTATATGAGATATTTCATATGCAGCTTCTAGACAGATTCATAAACATTAAGCAATTCTTGAAATATACTTGAGTAATCCAGGCATACTTATCCTGATAATGAAATATTTAACATAATTAGTTTTGAGAAATGAGAAATGGGGGCTCGTGTTGATTCAAAGCAGACATGTGCTGAAAGAAAGCCAATCTCCATGAATTAAGATTTCTCTATCTCACACATAAGAACTCTTATCGATATTTTTCACGCATTGCGAAAGGGAAAGCAGACCACATCAATATCTGTTAATTGGCTGGTCATTACCTTTAGGCTTTCCATTCCATAGGTTCCATAGGAAGAAACAACTGTAATTCTTAAAGCAGGTGTGGCAAAAAAAATGAATGAATACTTGAAGCAGAAGATTGTATAAAGTTACTATGATAAAGTCAGTGGCTTCAAATTGGAATGGTGCAAGCAAAGAGTTGCCACGCACATCGCAGAGACCAAATCGTGTCTTCTACAGGATCAACTTTTATGCTTTTTTTCTAATCCCCCTATTGCCATCCAATAATATGAATAGGTCGGAGCAAATGAAAATACTTTGAGTCAAAAATAACATATAATTTGTTCCTCTACCGATTTTTTGATTATCTTACCTAATATAAAACAGTGTGTCAAGAACTTGTTACAGAATCTGTAATAATAGCAACAAGAGAAATTTCATTTCTGAGGAGAAGTGAATTATTTCTGCTCACACTGTGATCAAAAGAGTGACCATCTAAAGAATTCACAGGATGATCGTGGAAAATCAGAAACAGAAAGAATGAATAGAAATGTACCGCACTTTCCTGATGCATTTCACTCTGCAGTATTTAAAGTTTATTTTGTCTTTTTAAAAACACATAGCAAAGACTCTCTTCTAACGAAAGAAAAATCAGAGTCTGAAAGCTAGCAATTGTAGTCTTGTGGACTGGATCTCCATTGTTGTTAAGCAAGACTGACAGAGAAAACAGACTGCTACTTGGATTTGCCAGCTCCAAAGATGTAGAGATCAGTTTTGTAGCTGAAGTAAACTGACCTAAGCGAATTACATAAATTCCTCACCAAGATGTATTTCCTTTGCAATCATTTAAAAAATTTAAACTCCAATAAAATATGATACTAGAAGTTTTTACAAATATATAAAGAAGAGGAGACCGCTACAGTGAATGTTGGATTCTTGGAGACGAGGTGAGGGGCGGGGGGCGGTTAGCGCTGGGTAAGAAGGAAATAGTTGAGGCTTTAAATAAGTTTTTTATGTGGGTCTTCACGAAGGAGAACATTAATAGCTTGCCGAATATTAAAGATAAAGGATGGTAGGAGATGAGGTCCTTAATGCGACTACTGTCACTAGAGAGATGGTGCTTGATAGACTAACACGACTGAAGGTAGACAAGTCCCTGGGAGCAGATGGAATGCATCTGAAAGAAATGGCAGAAGTAGTAGCAGATGCCTTAGTAATTATTTATCAAAATTCGCTGGACTCTGGGGAAGTGCCGGAAGATTGAAAACCAGCTAATGTTACACCACTGTTTAAAAAAGGTACCGGACAGAAGGCAGAGAACTATAGTCCGTTTAGCTTAATGTCTGTAGTTGGAAAAATGCCAGAATCCATCATCAAAGAAGAAACAGCAAGACACCTATAAAAGAACGGTTTGATCAAGCAGACACAGCACGGATTCATGAAGAGAAGGTCATGTTTAATGAATTTATTGGATTTCTATGAGGATGTGACTAGTGCGGGAGACAGAGGGGAACCGGTGGATATAGTGTTTTTAGATTTCCAGAAGGCGTTTGATAAGGTGCCTCACAAAAGATTCTGCAAAAGGTTAGAGTACACGGAATTGGAGGTAAGATGTTCGCGTGGATTGAAGATTGGTTGTCTAACAAGAAGCAGAGAGTTGGAATCAATGGATGCTATTCCGGTTGGCAGTTGGTGACTAGTGGAGTGCTTCAGGGGCCTCAATTGTTTACCATTTACATAGACAATCTGGAGGAAGGGGCTGAGTGTAGGGTAACAAAATTTGCTGATGACACAAAGATGAGTGGAAAAGCAAATTGCATGAAAGGTGTGGAAAGTCTGCAGACAGACCTGGATAGGCTGAGTGAGTGGGTGAGGGCCTGGCAGATGAAGTACAACGTTAGCAAATGTGGGGTTATCCACTTTGGTAGAAATAATAGTAAGAGGGATTATTATTTAAAAGGCAAAAAGCTGCAGCATGCTATGTTGCAAAGGGACCTGGAGATCCTCATGCACGAATCGCAAAAACCCAGTCTGCAGGTGCAGCAGGTGATCAAGAACGCGAAGGGAATGTTGGCCTTTATAGCAAGGGGTATAGAATATAAAACCTGGGAAGTCTTGCCATAACTGTGCAGGGCATTGGTGAGGCCGCAACTGGAGTACTGTGCAGACGGCCTACTCCTATTTCTTATGTTCTTATATAAAAGTATACAAACAAACATTTATACTGCAGCACGCAATTAGCATACACACACAGATTGCATGACTTTAGGTATGAACCAGTGGCAATGTTTGATATGCAATTGTTTCTTGCCTCTTTCTACTGAACTTTCTGGTATTAGTTAAGCTTTAAAACATGCTTAATACGAGTGTGGAGAATGATTAATTGTGAAGAAATGTTGATTCAGAAGCAAACAAACAAGTTAATAGGTTAGCAGATGGATTTCAAATTAAATTTAATGCAGTAAGATTGAAGGTGGCAAGGGAGAAAAAGGTTGAACATATATTACTAATTGTTAACTTTTGGAAGTCAAAAAGCAGTGACAGTTTAGACTTGCACTTTGAAACATGAAACATGTTGATAAATCAGTACATTCCAAAAAAAAACACGCTGGACCAAAACTATTTCTCTCTCCACAGATGCTACCAGACCAGCTGAGCTTTTCCAGCATTTTCCATTTTTGTTTCAGATTTCCAGTATCTGTAATATTTTACTTATTATAATACACATCACTGGCTAGAGTTGAATGTTTTGCTTCTGTACCTCTCCATGGAAAGGTACAGAAGAAAGTCACTAAAATAATAAGACATTTTAATTCTGAAAAATAACAGAAAAACTCAGACTCTTAATTAAAGTTCAAAAGTTTAAGTGGAAACACACCATGGCTGCTTATAGAAAACAGCAAGAATCTCACAACACCAGGTTAAAGTCCAACCAATTTATTTGATAGTAAACTCACTAGATTTTGGGGTTTACCCCTTCTTCAGATGAATGGAGAGTTCTGGCCTCAGACAGAGCATACAACAGCACATACAGTTTACAGAATACTGATTAGAATGTGAGTCTTTAAACTAACCTGCTTTTCAAGTCTTAAAGATGCAGAAATTGTGAGTGGAAAGAGCATTAGGCATAGGTTAAAGAGATGTGTATTGGCTTCAGATAGTACAGTAAGTGAGGTTTTGCAAATCCAAGCAAGTCATGGGGGTTACAAATAGTGCAACATGAACCTAAGATCCCGCTTCAGACAGTTCTCATGTGTGTGGAACTGATAGCCAAGTATGGAGTATGACAGCCAACTATGATAATATGGAGACTGATAGCCAAGTTCCACACACGAGGACTGTCTCAACTGGGATGATGGGTTCATGTCGCATGACTTGCCTGGATTTGCAAAACTTCACTTACTGTACTGTCTGGAGACAATACACATCTCTTTAATCTATGCCTAATGCTCTTTCCACTCACATTGTCTGCATCTTTAAGACTTGAATAGCAGGTTAGTTGTAAAGACTCGCATTCTAATCAGTGATCTGTAAACTGTGTGTGCTGTTATATGCTCCGTCTGAGGCCAGAACTCTCCATTCACCTGACGAATGGGCAAACCCCGAAAGCTTGTGCGTTTACTATCAAATAAATTGGTTGGACTTTAATCTGGTGTTGAGAGACTTCTTACTGTGTTTATGTCAGTCCAACACTGGCATCTCCAATTATAAAAAAGAGGCCATTCATCCATTCAATCGTTGCTAGCTTTTGAGAGAGCAATTCAAAACTAATTCTACCTCCTTGCTCAGTCTCTATAGACCATTACTTCCCGCTTCATTCTATCAAAAACCTTATTAAATGCCTTCATTGTCATTGCTCATCATAATTATACATGCGCTGACTGACTCAAGAACAGCTTCTTCCCTGCTAGTATCAGCCTTTTGAATGGACCTACCTCATTAAATTGTTCTTTCTCCACACCCTAGCTATGACTATAACATTACATTCTGCAACCTCTCCTTTTCTTCTCTATGAACAGTATGCTTTGTCTACGTAGCACGTAAGAAACAATACTATACACGTGACAATAATAAATCACATCAAAGTTTTATCATCCTGATAAAACTAAGCTGTATGCTCTTCTATGGCTTTAATGCTTTTTAAATCAGGTTATCCAAATTGTAAAGAGTATTCTCATTGTGGTATAATCGCACTTACAACTTCATTACCTTTTCATACTAGAATTTTGGACATAAAGTCCTGCTTTAAAAAATACTTATTCACCTGTGCTTGCAGTTTTTGAGAAATTAAGACTTAGAAATTGGATCAGAACAGCACTTTCCAAATCTGTGATAATGGCCATCTTGAAGACCAAAAAGACCACATCCTCTTTGACCAAAGGTGAGGTTCCAGTGGACTGGAGGATAGCCAAATATTGTTCCTTTGTTTAAGAAAGGAAACAGAGATAATCCAGGGAATTATAGGCCAGTGAGTCTGATATCACTGGTGGGGAAGCTTTTGGAGAAGATATTGAGGGAAAGGATATATGCACATTTGGAGGAAAATGGCCTAGTTAGTGGCAGGCAGAGTGGTTTTGTATGCGGAACATCATGTCTCACCAACTTGATTGGGTTTTTTGAAAAGGTGACATAATTGATGAGAGAAGGGCTGTGGATGACGTTTAATGGCCTTTACTAAGGTGACTGATAAAGTCCCACATGGTAGACTGGTGCAAAAATTAAAATCACACACAGTCAGGGTGGACAGAATAGATGGATATAGAACCATCTTGGTTACAGAAGACAGAGAGAAGTGGTGGAAGGGTGTTTTTCAGAATGAAGATCTGTAGCCAGTGGTGTTCCGCAGAGATCAGTGTTGGGACCTCAGTTGTTTGTTGGAAATATAAATGATCTAGAGGAAAATGTGGGTGGTCTGATTAGTAAGTTAGCGGATGACTCGGAGATTGCGGAGTTGCTGATAGTGCCAGGGATTGTCAGAGGAAACAGCAGGACATAGATAGGTTGGAGACTTGGGTACAGAAATAGTACATGGAGTTTAATCCAGACAAATGTGAAGTGATGCATTTGGAGGATCAAATTTAGGTATGGATTATATTTTAAATGGCAGAATCCTTAGGAACATTAACATATACTATGATCTGGGTGTATAGGTCCACAGTTCCCTACTAGTGGCAATGCAGGTGACCAAGGTGATTAAGCAAGCATATGGCTTGCTTGCTTTCATCAGCCAGGGCACTGAATGCAGGAGTTGGGAAATCATGTTGCAGGTGTATAAAACTTTGATTAGGCTGCATTTTGAGCACTGTGTACAGTTATGGTCACCACACTATAGAAGGACGTGGAAGTTCTGGGGAGAGTACAAAAAAGGCTTACTAGGATTTTGCCTGGTCACGAGGGGTTGACTATGAGGAGAGGTTGAATAAGCTAAGATTGTCTTTCCAGTGAAAATAGGCTGAGGGCAGACTTGATGGAGGTCTACAAAATTATGAGGGGCAGGGTGTGTAGCCAGAAACTTTTTTGTAGGATGGAAATGCCAAGTGAAAAGGGGCATAAGTTCAAGTTGAGAGGAGAAAAGTTTAAGGGAGATGTGTGGGGCAAGTTTTTCATGCAGAGAGCGATGGATGCCTGGAACGTGCTGCCAAAGGTGGTGATGAAAGCAAGCACATTAGCAACATTTAAGAGGAATCTGGATGGGTATATGAATAGGGAGAGAATAGAGGAATATGGACCGATGGGCAAGAAGTTTTTTTTAGTTTAGTTAGGGCATGGTAGTCAGCACAGGCTTGGAGGGTCAAAGGGCCTGTTCCTGTCCTGTATTTTCTTTATTCTTTAGCAGCAGATGAATAGAACAACTATGGTACAACTTCTGCTCCCAATCATGCACCCATAATTACTGTTCCTTCATCATCAGTGAATCAAAATCCTGCAAATTACTCCCAAAAAGGACTGTGGGTGTACCAGCACCATAAGGATTGCATGGGTTCAAGAACGTGATTCACCACTATCTTCTGAAGAGCAATTAGTGACAGGCAATAAAAAGATGTTGACTTAGCCAGCGATAGCCATATCCTATCAACTAATTTTTAAAAAACAATACACCCTTGCTAGTTCATGTCTGTTTTTCATCAGCAAATTGACAAAGGCACTGTATCTTTCAGATATGACATTCGTCACTTATTAAATTCAAGTCTGTATCGCAAAATGACTCAAATAGTCAAACAGTAGTTCGACTATTATCTGTGATACTCTTCCTTTCTTGGGAAAGAACTGATCAGAGTCCAAAATGTTTCATGCAGATCACTCTATGGAAGGAGTTCAAAGATCTCAAATGCTATTCTTGCTGCATTTTTGGCCCCTTCACAAATCATCCTCAGCTAAATTATGTAGCATATTCACAATGCACAATGACAGAGTGGTTACCATTGCTGCCTCACAGCACTAGGGACTCAGGTTCGATTTCCGTCTTGGGTCACGGTCTGTATGGAGTTTGCACATTCTTCCTGTGTCTGTGTGCATTTCCTCTGGATGATTCCTCCCGCACTCCAAAGATGTATTGTTTAGGTAGAGTGGCCATGATAAATTGCCCCTTAGTGTCGGGGGGTGGGGGCAGTGGGGGGGCGTTATCTAGAATAAATGCATGGGGTTATGGGGGTAGGGCCTGAGTAGGATTGTGAGCAGCGCAGACTTCTGCACTGTAGGATTCTATATGTGAAGGCCAATAAAAGTAGACCTCCTGCATGTACAGTGAAGTGTGAGACTACCATCTCTGCGAGTTCCAGGGCTCTCAAATGCTATTCTTGCTGCATTTTTGGCCCCTTCACAAATCATACTCAGCTAAATTATGTAGCATATTCAGGAACGCAGAAAGGAATGACAATACTCATGATTTTGTACAGAAAGATTTAAATGTTATCAGGAAGTGCCTTGAAAAATTGGGGCTTAATAGGACAATTGATGCCAATGAGACAATGCATTAAACTTCAATTTGTTTCATGCAGTCAAGTTAGTATGTTTTGATGGCAGCCTTAACTTACAGGTAGTATGCTCACCTCAGGTTTTAAGTGCCACAATAGCAACTTGCCCACTTAATCTAGCTGACACCTCAGCGTAAATGCAGACAAAGTACTGTCTTGTTGGAAGTCTGCCATCTTTCAGATACATTTAACTGAGACCCTCTTTCTGTCCTCTCAGGTGGCCTTATAAAATTTCATGGCACTATGCCAGTAAGAGCAGAGAGATTCTCCCAATGTCTAATACAATACAAAAAAATTGCTCACCTGGTCATTTATCTCAGTGATGTTTATGGTAGCATGCCGTGTGCAAATTAGCTGCAAATGTTACAATTACAATAGTAATTGCATTTCAAAAGTATTTAGTAGCTGTGAAAGTGCCTTAGGAAACCCCTAGGTCATTAAAATTTGATTTGTCATTTTTTTATCAATCTGAATGGGAAGAGGCAACAGACAGGGAGAAAAAACTTGGTAATCAGTATTAGAATGTGTAATCCTTCAACTAAGTGAGAGAATTTACATTTGTCTTCCTCTCTCCATCCCATGACCTTCTAAAAGGTCAGGGGTTGGGGGTGGGGGGGAGCCTACTACAATTTTGATAGCTGTCTTGCAGCAATTTAACACGAGATTAATTTCTTTAAACTGAGACTTCTTGCCCTAGTATTGGAATTTCCACCTTACAGAGCTGGTGGCCAACTTCGTGCCTGATGCATTCATACTTCAGTAATATTTCAGATAGATTGTAGGTGGGAAGATCACTTGCTGGATATCACATGCTCCTGTCCTCAAACCTGCTGACTGAGATGTGTAAGTGTTCCATAGTATAATTATTAATCCTCCTGAGTGTGCAAACTGAACATCCAACCAACTGCAATGAAAGCTGCTGCTCTACGAGACATAACTTAGGAATACTGCAACTTTGTCATCTCAGTCTCACAATCCAGCCATTTCTAAGAAATAAATCTCTTTCTTCAGTTAAGATAAGAAATTTATTTCACATGTGTTGCCCACTAATTGGCAGAAACACTTCGATGAAATTCTCCCAATTTGAGACTAAATGCTGGGGCGGGAATGTGGAATGTTTTCCGCTGCAGCAGCTGATGGGAAAGTATACCAAATCCTCCTGCCCTCATCTCAAAGAACAAAGAACAAAACAGCACGGGAAACAGGCCCTTCGGCCCAAAAAGCCCGCGCCACCACCCCGATGTTCCCATCTCTACCCGTGATCCCTGTCTATGTTTACAGATCTATGGATTAAAAACCAAATTTGAGACAATTTAGGGAGAATTTGTTTTGCCAATTAGCCTAAGAGCACATCTTTGGGATGCGGGAGGAAACCGGAGCACCCGGAGAAAACCCACACAAGCACGGGGAGAATGCGCAAACTCCCACATAGGCCCAAATCCATGTATCTGCACAGTGCAGCGATAGTCACTGAGCTGTCGTGTTGCCCGTCAAATGGTCCAGGTCAAGTGTACACTAACAATGTGAAGCACTAGAATACTCTCGAAAAAATCCAAGAGCAGCCCTCTCACGACCTATCGCGTGTATGCCCCTTGTTAGACAACGAAGTGGACCAAATCACCTGTAGGATAAAAACAAGTACATCAATATCATCATCTATTTACACACTTCCCAGGGACTCCCAAGGCTCATGATCCTTATTTTAAATCAGTTTTCTATATCCCTCCGTTCCCATTCTGTTCATGTGCCCATCTAAGTATTTCCTAAACAACTCTAGAGTGCCTGCCTCCACCACTTTACTTGGCAGCACATTCCATACCCCCACCACCCTCTGTGTGAAAAAACTCCCTCTAGCATCCAAATTATATCTTACCCCCCTCACCCCAAGCCCATGACCCCTCGTGCTATTCGAGTCCATCCTAGGGAAAAGCTTAACCCTGTTTACTCTATCTATTTAGCAACACCAATTATTAATCCAACCGATTTATTTGATAGTAAAAAAGTGAGCTTTCAACACTCTTGTGTCTTCCTCAGGCAAGTGCAGTGTTCTGGTCTGCAATAGCACACATCAGCACAGACAGTCAGAGATTGCTGATTAGAATGCGAATCCTTACATCTAACCTGCTATTCATGTGTTAAAGTGGCTAACAATGTGTGTGAAGGGGATCCTGAGCATTGTTAGAGAATTGTGTATTTTCTCCAGACAGCACAGTAAGTGAGGTTTTTTGCTAACCCAGGCAAGTTACGGGGGTTACAGAGAGTGTGTCATGAAGCCAAGATCCCTGTTAAGACCGTCCTCATGTGTGCGGAACTTGGCTATCAGTCTCTGCTCAGCGACTCTGCGCTGTCGTGTATCACGAAAGCCCCCTTGAAGAACATTTACCTGCAGGTCGGAGGCCGAATGCCATGACTGCTGAAGTGTTCGCCCACAGGAAGGGAACTGTTTTGCCTGGTGATTGTTGAGCGATGCTCATTCATCCGCTGTCGTAGTGTTTGCATGGTCTCCCCAATATACCATGCTTCAGGACATCCTTTCTTGCAACGTATTAGGTAGACAACGTTGGCCGAGTTGCAGGAGTATGTACCGTGTACCTGGTGAATGGTATCCTCACGTTTGATGATGTCGTCCATGTCTATGATCTGGCATGTCTTGCAGAGGTTGCTGTGGCAGAGTTGTGTGGTATTGTGGTCACTGTTCTCCTGAAGGTTGGGTAGTTTGCTGCGAACAATGATCTGTTTGAGGTTGTGCGGTTGTCTGAAAGCAAGAAGTGGGGGGGTGGTGATGGCCCTAGCGAGATGTTCATCATCATCAATGATATGTTGAAGACTCCGGAGAAGATGTCGTAGCTTCTCCGCTCCGGGGAAGTACTGGACAACAAAGGGTACTCTGTCCACCGTGTGCCGTGTTCGTCTTCTGAGGAGATCAGTGCGGTTTATCGTTGTGGCACGTTGGAACTGTCGATCGATGAGTCGAGCGCCATATCCTGTTCTCACGAGGGCATCCTTCAGCGTCTGGAGGTGTCTGTCACGATCCTCTCATCTGAGCAAATTCTGTGTATACGGAGGGCTTGTCCATAGGGAATGGCTTCTTTAACGTGTCTAGGGTGGAAGCTGGAGAAGTGGCGCATTGTGAGGTTGTCTGTCGGTTTGCGGTACAGTGAGGTGCTGAGGTGACCGTCCTTGATGGAGATGCGTGTGTCCAAGAATGCAACTGATTCTGGAGAATAGTCCATGGTGAGTCTGATGGTGGGATGGAACTTATTGATATCATCATACAGTTGTTTCAATGATTGTTCACCATGAGTCCAAAGGAAAAAGATGTCATCAATATATCTAGTATATAACCTTGGTTGGAGATCTTGTGTGGTGAAGAAGTCTTGTTCGAACCTGTGCATGAAGATGTTGGCATATTGAGGTGTGAATTTGGTCCCCATGGCTGTTCCGTGTGTCTGGATGAAAAGCTGATTGTTGAAAGTGAAGACATTGTGGTCCAAGATGAAGCGGATGAGTTGTAAAATTGCATCTGGAAACTAGCAGTTGTTGGCATTGAGTACTGAGGCAGTTGCAGCAATACCATCGTCGTGGGGGATGTTGGTGTAGAGCGCCGAGACATCCATTGTGACAAAGAGTGTCCCTGGTTCTACTGCTCCATGTGTGCTGAGTTTCTGTAGGAAGTCCGTAGTGTCAAGACAAAAGCTGGGGGTTCTTTGTACGATGGGTTTCAGGATGCCTTCGATATAGCCGGAGAGGTTCTCCCATTGCCCGATACGATGGGACGGCCGGGTATGTTTGCCTTGTGTATCTTATTGCAGACCAGAACACTGCATTTGCCTGAATCTTTACCCAAAGGGTGGTTCGGGAGTGGAATGCCCTGCCTGCAGCAGTTGTGGATGCGCCAAGTTTGGTGGCGTTTAAGAGGTTAGTTGATAAGTATATGGAAGAGAAGGGAATGGTTTAGTTTGGAGGGTCATTGCTTTTTACATTGGTCGGTGCAACATCGAAGGCCGAAGGGCCTGTTCTGTGCTGTAATGTTCTATGTTCGATGTTCTATATACCCCTCATAATCCTGTACACCTCTATTAGATCTCCTCTAAGTCTACGTCCTTCTAAGGAAAACAGTCCCAATTTGCCTAACCTCTCCTCGTAACTCAGACCTTCCATACCAGGCAGCATCCTGGTAAACCTCCTCTGCACTCTCTCCAGAGTCTCCATGTCCTTCCGGTAGTAAGGCGACCAGAACTGGACGCAATATTCCAAATGACGTCTAACCAACGTTTTATACAACTACAACATTAGAGGCCAGCTCTTGTACTCTATAACCCTTCCTATAAAGGCTAACATACTATATGCTTTCTTCACAACCTTCTCCACTTGCTCTGCCACCTTCAGAGACTTGTTCACCTGCACCCCAGGTCCCTCTGTGTTTCTATACTCTTAATAGGTCTACCCTTTATCATATACCTCCCCCCTACATTCTTTCTCCCGAAATGCATCACCTCGCATTTATCAGGATTGAATTCCATCTATCTGCCCAAGCTACCAGCCTTTCTATGTCCTGCTGCATCGTCTGACTCTCTCTCATTAAATATGCACCTGGATATTTCATGCCATATTCAGTGGTGGCCATGCCTGGGTAGTATTAAGTCCACCACTGTATCATCCACTTTTGTGTCAGGATACCATATTGAAAAGACGCCCAACATCACTGACCCACTACTGCAGGGGGGCGTTTTGAAAATAAGGATACAACTCAGAGAGCATTCTGCGATTAGAAGATGGACTTCGAGAACAAATATGAATTTCCAGATACATTCTGAGGCTGGAAGATGGACTCTCAGCAGGATACCTGATCTGGAAGGACCATCCAAAAGAATCCTGTCCAATAGTTATCTTTGAACCATCTGATTGTTACTATATTGTTGTTCGTGGAAAATTGCTGTTTTGCCATATTTTCTATACCAGAACAATGACTACACTTCAAAAGCACTACATTTACTATATATGCATTGGAATATTCCACAGTCATGACAAAACACTACATAAATCTAACATTTTACCAGCAAATTGTACAACTGAAAATACTTGCACACATGTTCATATTACAAATCTATTTTAGCCAAGTTTTGAAATAGTCAAGATTTATTTTGATTCTACTTGCAGAATCAGAAAACTCCCTATAAAATATCACAGATCAAGTGAAATTTAGAAGATTAGAATGCTGACTGAGCATAAACACTGAAAAGATAAAAGCAATGGTAATTTAAAGGAATGCATTAAAAGAAACCAGAGAGAATAATGAAGTGGATGATGTCAGCCTGGAACAAGTGAGTAAATTTGCCTATTGAAGACAAATTATAACACATGGTGGTAAATGCAATGACAAAATTAGGAGAGAGATAGCTAAAAGTAATTTTGTGACAATGGAGGATGTATTAACTCAAGCTTCTAACAAGGAAAAAACTCATCAGATCCTACATTCGATCCACTTCCTATACGGCTCAGACACCTGGATAATAAATAAAGTCTATGGAAGAAAATAGAAATTTCTGAATGACTCTGCCTTTGAAAACTAAGACTTTGTATAAAAAAATCAGTTACAGACCATAAGACCACTAAAGCAGTATCTGAAATTGTAAAAATTAAAATAATTCCAGAAAGGAAAATGTTAGTGTTTCATCATCTAATCAGAGCTGAAGAATTATAGAGGAATTACAGCAAAGAGGGGTTGACCTAGGCATAGTTGGATAATATTTGTCAGTATGGTTGCCGACAATCTAATGTGGATGTTTGCGGTTGGTGCAAGGCAGGCAAGTGTGATATACCATGACAGCCAATCTCCTGATAGGAAATAGCAGCATAAACTTTCATGGAATATACAGCAAAGAGGCCATTTGGCCCAACCATTTGATACTACAGTTTATGGTCCACTCGTGCTTCTCCCATCCTTCCTCATCTAATTCTCATTGTAATCTTCCATCCCCTTCATCCTCATATACTCATCCGATTTTCCCTTAATTGCATCTATACTATTTGCCTCAACCACTCCATAAGGCAGTAAGATTCACATTCTCACCACTCTCTATATTAAGGTGTTTCTTCTGAGTTCCTTACTTGACTTGTTGGTGGCTATTTTATATTGATGGCCTCCAGTTCTGTTTCTCCACACAAATGGAAACATACTGTGTCTACTCTGTTAAAACCTTTCATAATTTTGAAAACTTACAATTTTAAAGTCACCCCTCCCAGAAAGAGAGACCAGCTTGCATATCCTTTCCTAATAATATACCACATTTCTGTTATCATTGTAAGTCTCTTTTAAACCATTTTCAGTGCTTTTATATTCTAATATGGTAACCAGAATTGTACACAATACTCCCAGTGCAACCTAATCAAAATTCAATAAAGTTTAGCATAATTTCTCAATTTTTCAATCATATCCTCTAAAAATAAACCCTAGTGATTACTTTGCTTTTTTTAAAAAATGGCCTTATAAAACTGATCACCACTTTTAGGGAATTGTGTAGCTGTACACCCTGGTCCCATTTAAATTCTTATTTTCTAAATAAAATGTGACCTCCCTATTTTTAATCAAAACTGTAATACCTCATAATCATTTTGAAATTCAGTTGTCAATTCTGAAAGTTTAATAATTTGTTGTTTTCCCCACAGTATTGACTATGCCCCAAATTGAACTAAATTGTTAACATAAATTACGGCCATTTTGCTTGACCTTGGAACCAGCAAGCTATCCATTCTGCTACTTTTTCAATAACTGCACACTGACTTTATTCATTCACTTGTTATGTAGCATTTTACTGAAGATTTTCTGAAAATGTTTTTCTATTTTCTCCTTTAGTGTCATATTTTCTATCACAGATATCATAGTCTATAATTCCCTAGGCACATTTGATTTGCCTTCTCAAATATGGGTACAATATGTGTCTGTCATCTGGCACTATAATTTTTTCTAATGAATTACTGAACATATTTAGGAGGATCTGTTATTCTTTTCTCAACTCCAGACACAATTCATTCAGACTAGGGTTTTAAACTCTTTTTTAGTTTGGTTAGTTTATTTAACATTTTCATTTTAATTTATATCATTGCTGACCTTACTCTCCAATGTCACATCCACCTGGAGCAAAATAGTTATTTTAATACTTCTGCCATTTTGCCTGCGATTTTATCCTGTCCATCCATTAGTAGCCTAATTCTCATTCTGACCTTACTGTTTTTAAATTTATGTGATTTATTTTACTATTTCATTTTATGTTCCTTGATAATTTAATTTCATTGCTCTCCTTTGGCTTCCTAATTATCTTTTATTTCTCTCATCATTGTAATGCCCCCTGTCATCCTCTCTCCCTTGCTGTCTCTTCACTAATCACAATTATTCCCTTATATCTTTATTCATCCACAATGTCTCAATAGCATTTAATTTGCTCTTCTTGTTTCGGTAGAAGATATTTTTTCAGGACTTTGACTACTATTTTAAATATTTCTTATTGTTGTTCTGTATCATTGTTTATCAATATTGTTGCTTATTCTATTTTTTCACATTCAAATATTCTAAGCCCCTCAAAATCAATATTTTTTCAATTTATTAGCCTGATCTACTTACTAACAAAACTTGTCAAACTGAATTATAAAATGAATAATCTTGTTAACAGATTATTAACGGAGTATTTGTTTTATTTACATAGAGTACAAAGAAACAAAATTTCATGAAAGTATTAGTGCACACAGAATACTTTAAATCTTAAAGCTACTTGGGATAAATACTAACTTCATGGTTGTAAAATAACTAATTGAAGTTCTCAGCTAGTTTGTGCACTTGGACATCTCTAGTTAGATTTTAGTGCTAAATGACAAAAGAGTTGAAGCTCTATTAAAAGCTTGAATCTTAATATCCACATATTATTAGCACTGTCATTAAATAGGTATTAGATGTGAATTTTTTTTTAGATATAACAGTTGATCCACTCTGCCTTTCAGACTAATTTATTATGTTTAAAACATAGTTATTATAATTGAGACAATATTGTTCACCTGATTTCAACTGGAGAACCAATTTCAGAGACTGAGTTTTAACATCAGTTCAACATTTACTTACTTCAGCCAGAGGCCTTTGCCTGAGCGATTTTAATTTGGGTGCCTCATTTAAATATTATTTACGCTAAAGCTGCCTAAATTCTTGCAGCCCAGAGGCATGGAACTCATTGCTGGACAGTTCCATCAGGTTCACTGTAATCAGGGGCAGGATATCATGATGGTGGCGGAGAAGCACCACCCTTGGTTTCAGAAGAAAGTCTGGAAATAAAATTGTTGTTTCAGGCTCAGGCCTACCAGCGAAACTGCATCATCTGGACCTGATATGGATAGCCTAAATAAAACTCAACAGGATTTAAATGGGTGCCCTCACCACATGCAGTGAAAATCCTGTCGAGTCAGTTAGCTGACCACCTACCTAGTTTTTGCCTGAAAGGAATGGTTATAATCACTGCCTTGATTACACAAACTCCTCATGACAAGACTTTCACCTATAACTATTGAAATCAACACAAACACCCAAGAACATCTGCCATAGTCATTTGACTTGTAATAAAACCCTGCAGAAACCATGAAGATTGACATGCATCAACTTTTATTTTCACAGAAGTGAGAAATAAGCATGATCAAAAAATGTGGGCAATTGCTACTGCTTGAGGAGATGTTCAGGATTTCATGCTCAAATAAATTCTCACAAATTAGGTATACATTTTTTAAAAAGTCTGCATTCTTATATCTTTTGGTGCATATTAAAACAAATTACCAACACCATTCTTTTATTTGGTTATACTGTGTGCTGTACATTGGAAAATAAAAATTTAAATCAAAACCTGATGTTTTAAGACTTATTTACTCAGCCCATATCCAAGAACAAATTCATATCCTAAATTCTGCAGACAAGTCAGACAAAATATGAACTGTAATAGCCTCTACTGATGTTTCACAGCAGGTCTCTAAGAGTCTACACAGCAGGCTCTTGTTTAACTTACAAACCTAATTGAACCAAGAAGGCAACACTTTACCAGCAGCAAGAACAGCCCAGTCAGAAGAGTCTCAAACTCTAATGTACTTATTTATTAATAAAATCTGCTGCACAGTTACTAAGTTACAGGCCAATATTAAACAACTTAATACATCTCCTTAATATCATTTTTGGATTCTAAAATTTGAGAACTCACAGCAGCATGCACATTGGTTCAGTATACGTTTGTGCATTTGGGCAATATGTTAGCACATATTATTCTCAACATAATTTCTCTATTCAATGAACTGGTTTAAATTTTTTCAATTGCCTTCTTGAAAAGTCTCAGCACAATCAGAATTAAAATTAGAATGCCCACTTCCAACTCATCAGAAACTGAATGTAAATGTCTTGTTAAAAAATTGCTATTTCTCTCCTCCAAATGAAGGAGGATAATAGAGGCAAACATATTTAAGTTTCTAATTTAAAACAAAAAGCAACTATACAAGTTCAGCTAGCTGTACAAGGTTATGCAGTTTGAATAATCCCAGATAGTAAATATTTGGCATTGAGAAATAGTGATAGAAATCACAACCATTGACAGCCGCACTGTGTACCTATAAATAATTTGCACTGCCAGTACAATTATTAACTCATGGAGCTCTATGAATGAGTTTATTCATCTGATTGCATTTGCGATGCTTAGTTTACTCATTGATAGAATTGAGTGGATTGAGATGTAAAACACATTCAAGATTGATCTGGTCATGGCAAGCCTGCCGATCTGCAGCACGTGGATTTTTAAAACATATTTGCCAAACTTGCTCTCACCTCCAAGGTAAGATGCAGCAAACCCTCAAACATGCCTGGCTGACCTTGAAACAAAATTATGCTGTTCATATCAGTTTTCTTAAAGCATGTCAGAACCATCCAGAATTAGGTTACAATCTAACTCATAATAGTTTATTTGTATCAGTTATATTGTTGGTGCTCCCCTTAGAAGTTACTTGGTAGAGCTTGACTGTTTATTCCCTTATTTCACTGGTCGAGAATAGGCAGAAACAAAATGTTTTAAAACTTAATAAATGCTTAGCAAAATAAGTTAGACTGAAGGATGGGGAACAAAATCAAACAAACTTAAATAAATAGAAGAATGCAGGCAAAATACAGAGAAATATGAAGTGAGATCAAATTGAGGGAATTAATAGAAAGGCAAATATATAATAGAAAGGTCCTGTGCTCCCTTTCAATTATATATTTGTTATACTGTGTCTCCAGCCCCTCCTAAGAATAAAGATCACCGCACCAACCAAGATGCCCACTTTTCAACAGAGGGATTTGTTCAATCCAATCCTACAGTATTGACTGGAAATCCCATCAGAGGCTTTACAGCATCTCTTAGTCTTCATCCTTCCCTTTTTCTCTTCTTGAGCAGCACAGACACAATTTGCTGAATAGTCTATTTCTGCACTGTAACTTTTCAGTGGCTCTGTGATTCTGTGTTCTTTTGCCAAAATTTGTCACTTGACATTTCTCTCATCTACCATGTCTTTGCATTCAAACAACCCTTTTATTCTTTGGGCTTCAACTTTGTTGACAAGCCTATGATGTGGCTCTTTGGAAGTCCATGTACACCATATCAACCTCATCAAGTTTCTACCACCTTTTCAAAAGGACTCAAATCAAGTTAATTAAACACAAACTTTTTTTAACAAATCCATACTGGCTTTCCTTCATTAATCCAAATTTGCCTAAATGACTACTAATGTTGTTCCAGATTATCATTCCCACTAATGAGGTTAACTTGACTGGCATGTAGTTGCTGCGTTTGTGGCTACACCTTTTTTTGAACACTTATAATCCTGTAACCAAGGAGAACTGAGCAGGGGCTGGGGTGCATTATTGACCCTAATAATCACATTTTAATTTGATGTTTCCAAGTTTTCTTTGTACTATGATTTTGTTTAGGCTGTTCCCCTTCCTTTTGAGGAGCCGTCCCTTTTACCTTGTTCTGATTAACTTGAGTTTGTTTATTTGGTTTGACCTTAAAATAGCCAAAGAGAATTGGAAGCTTGTAGCCAGTACCTCTGAAATTTCCTTTCTTATTCCTTCAGTATTCTTGAATGCATCACATCTAGTCCTGGTGATTTATCAACTTTTAGTAGTTGATTTTTCTCATGTCCCCTCTTTATCAATTTTAATCCATCCAGAATTTCATTCATTTTTTCTTTTATTATGATTTCCAATTTTTCCCCCTTGGTATCAACAGATCCTTGATCTGCCTCAACTATGATCATGTTTATTTATTTATTTAATACTTATATGCTGATAGAAGAATTTTGAATTTCCTATTCCTAGCTTCTACTCATTCTTTCTCATGATCTAACTTTGAAGAAATAGTAAACAGAAAAAAAAATGAGGACATGCAGAAAGCAAAACAAGATAAATTTTAAAAAAAGACAAGTACACCAATGAACAAATAGATCTCAAGAAGCTTCAGTGAGACAGAATCATGGAGATGCTGAGCCAGAAAAAATATTAGGAGCAGTGACAATGAGATGAATGAAACAGGTGGCCTTTATTGGAGGACCTTGAAGGAGACGGAGGTGGAGAGATACAACATTTACTAAAATTCTAAAGGTGCCTGAAAATATACTCACCAAAGGTGGAACAAAACGAGTAAGAGTGCACAAGAGATCAGAGTCAGAAGAACCAAATTCCTCTCTGGGGTTGCATAATTCAAGGGGTAAATGATGGGTGATAGACTGATGGTGAGCACAACTTCAAATATGAAACAGTCAGTGGAGATTTGAATAAAGTTCAAGGTGACAGAAGGTTGAGAATGAGAAATCATCCAGGACAAAACTTGAGTAATTGAATGTAGAAGGCATAAATGTGGGTTTCTGGGATAACTACGACATAGGGATAGATATGGGAGTAAGGTATCTTTGTGATAGAAAGGACATGAGTACAGAAACTCAATGTCAAAAACAGCTTTTGCTTTTGGACATTACAGTTCATCCAACACTAGAAGTTAGATCAGCAGTCTGGCAAGGCAGTGGAGAGATAGAGTTGAGGGTCACCAGTGTATATACACAAAAGCCAATTCAAAGTTCCCTAGCTTTTAAGATTAAAACATCATGTAAATAATGCAAAGAGGGGATCTTTGGAGAACTCCTGAGGTTAATATGCAATGTTCTGAAGAGATGCTCTGATTATCACTGCACGGTTAAGAATGGAACCAAGCAATGAAAGTGATAATGGTAACCTTGAATAGGGAGAGTGTGCTTAAAAGAATCATTTACAAAGTCAGCTAGAATGAGAACAAAGTAGCTATGTATGACAGTCAGTAGCTTAGTGAGAATGAAGTAGAGCAAAGAAACCATTCTCATAAATGACAAGACATCAGAGAAGATACGGGAAAGGATAAAATATAGGAGTTGGGAATGGGGACAGGAGTATTGAGCTAGAGAAAGGGTGCCAAGATGACTCCGAAGTATTGACCCAATCGCCAAAGAAAGAAAGAAGAAATTTATGAGCCTGTTCATGTAGTCAAAGGTGAAAGTGGGGGGTCCCAGGGATAGGCTAGGAAGAAATTGCTAGTGGGGAAAAGGAGTAGATAGCTATGTTTAGTCCTCAGAATTATGAATTCGAGAAGAAGTTCATCTTTTGTATTACATTGTGTCTATGAAGTACCTTAGGTGGTGAAGCTGTTGTTGTATGGTCGTGCTTGATCTGACAATGCATGGTTCTGCCAGACATGCATCAAATACACTCAATTTTGTACCACTTGAACGTCTGTAAGTAAAAATCGGAGTAGGACCAAGAAATGACTAGATCAGGAGACAATGAAGATCTGTTCTGCAACCCTTGGCATCAAATGTGGAGGAGTGACTAATTATGCAAGTCAACAGCTGCAATATTATCATAGTGAGTAAAAAGTCAAGGGAGCATATGTTTGGGATATACAAAATGTGTTTGTAAACAACATGTAAACGATAAATTAATAAAAGAGAGTAAAAATATGAAAGCAAAAAGAATAATGAAAAACAGGATGACAGAAAAACAAGGACAGTCAAACATAAGGAGAACAGCTGAAATATCATGCATTCCAGTCTACAGTGACCCACCAGTCCATTCACTTGTTTAGCTGCTTAATTCAAGACATCCACTGAGACCTTTTCAGCTAATTGAACTTGGTCAAATAATGGTTCCTATTAATGTGTACAAGCCCTTTCAAGGAATTGAACAAAAAGTTCAATAGTGCTATTTGAGTAACCCATGGATGCTTACATGCAATGGGTTCATGTGGAATGGACAGAATGTGCAACCTTCAACCAGCAGAGGGTGTTCTCATTATGGCCACAATCATAAAATGATCTACCGTTTCATGTATCATTATCATTAACTCATCACAGACTTATCAGTATGTATAAACAGCACACAACACTGACATAAAGTATGTTTGAAAAAGATAGTCAAATGAAATATATATCTCTATCTGTCAACAAATACAACAGATGCTTCATACCTTGAATGGCATAAGCTATTGAGAAGGGTATAAAAACATTTCAAATATTTGCCACAATAACTATGCTGAACAGGGAGAACAACAAATGAAAACAGAAGTGCAGAACAAAATCGATCATGCAAATTCAAATGACAACAGTACCAAATTGTTAATTAGGTTAATTTTAAATTTTGTCCACTGATTTTCCTTCAGGACAGAATACTACTAATGAAAAAAATTTAACAAAAAGTTCTAATATTATTTGTAAATACAACCTTTCAAAACTATTTTCTGGAATGAAAATGTTGGTGAAACTCAATAAATTTAGACCATCTTTTCAGAGAAAGTTATTTTTCAGGTCAATGACCTTTCATCAGAAATGGAAAAAGTTAGAGGTGTAATATGTTTCAAGTTTAAAAGCAAGCAAATGGGTAAGGGCAATGTGAGATAAAGAACCAAAGGGAAGATCTGTGATAGAATGGAAAGCAAGAGACATGAAATGACAAATGGTTTCATGGTGTGAGGCCAAAGGTAATGGGACAAGAAACAAAAAATGTGACTAGAGAAAGTGTAAATGGTGGTCTCATGAACAGCTGCAGTCCAGACAAAAAGGAAAAACAAGAGAGAGAAATGAAAAGCAGCAAAAAAAAGGGAAGCAAATGGAAACTAAATTACAAACAGGTACCTGTGAGAGTTATGGGCTGACACAGAATATTGTTGATAGCCTATCCCCCAGAAATAGACAGAGAAGTCGAGAAAAGCAAGGGAATAGTCAAAAATTAAACATATGAAGTTACTGTTATTTCAGTTCCCTACGTTGCTTCAGCTCTAACCTTTCTATGCTCTGCCTTCTGCAGAGTTCCAATGAAGTTCAGTGCAAACTCAAGCATAATGGCTGGACTCAACACAGAATGGAAAAATTACGAATGTAGCCTCTGGTTCCCTTTTGTTTCCCTTTTCTTTGCAGGTTTAGCTTTCCTCTTGTTTTTCTTATTTTTCTGGGTTGCAGCAGTTTGTATTTCTGCCATATATAACTCTGCTAGATATTATCTTCTGTTTCTTTACTTGTCGCACCATCTTTGCTTTTACACCAAGAACCATATATTGCATCTCCCCTGCCTTCCAGCCTCATACAGATCTTCCTTTCTGTTCTTTATCCCACCCTTCCCTTTGGCCAATTACCACAGAACCATAGAACCCTACAATGCAGAAAGAGGCCCTTCAGCCCACCGAGTCTGCACCGAACACAATCCCACCCAAGCCCTCCCCACATCCCTACATACTATACCCACTAATCCCTCTAATCTACGCATCCCTGGACACTAAGGGGCAATTCCTTAGCATGGCCAATCAACCTAATCCTGGACCATAGGAGGAACAAGGAACAAAGAACAAAGAACAACACAGCACGGGAAACAGGCCCTTCGGCCCAACGAGCCCGCGCCGCCATCCTAACGTCTTAATGACATATAGAGACCAATATAGGGACAATTTGTTACCCAATCAGCCTAAGAGCACATTTTTGGAATGTGGGAGGAAACCAGAGCACCCGGAGAAAACCCACGCAACCACAGGGAGAACGCGCAAACTCCTGCAGACACAGGCCCAAATCCATGTGTCTGCACAGCAGCAGCGATAGTCTCTGAGCTGTCATGTTGCCCATCTGATGGTCCAGTTTAAGCATACACTAACGACATGAAGCACTAGGCCACTCCTGAAGTAACCTCCAGGAGCAGCCCTTGCACGACCTGCCGAATGCATGCGCCTTGTTGGTCAACAAGGTGGACCGAATAGCCTGTGGAAACAAATAAAGTATTTAAACAGTCCTCATATATCCCTCTATCTGCAGACCCCTCATGTGGCTGTCCAAGAGACCCTTAAACAACCCTAGCGTGCCTGCTCCCACCACCTTACTTGGTAGTGCATTCCACACCCCACTACCCTTTGTGTGAAAAAATGCCCTCTAATATTAGTCTTATACATAGCCCCCCTCACCCTAAGGCCGTGACCCCTCGTTCTATCCGAATCTAATGGTGGAAAAAGCTTACCACCATTTACTCTATCTATACCCTCATAATCTTATATACCTCTAATAGATCCCCTCTCAGCTGACGTCTTTCAAGGGAAAACAACCCCAGTACGTTCAACCTTTCCTCGTAAGACAGCCCTTCCGTACCAGGCAGCATCCTGGTAAATCTCCTCTGCACTCTCTCCAGGGACTCCACATCCTTCGGGTAGTACGGCGACCAGAACTGGACGCAGTACTCCAAGTGAGGCCTAACCAACATTCTATACACTTGCAACATCAAACTCCTACTCTTGTATTCTATACCCCTTCCTATGAAGGCTAACATACCATTCGCTTTCTTTATCACCTTTTCCACCTGTACTGACACCTTCAGAGACTTGTGAACCTGCACCCCCAGGTCTCTCTGCGTCTCTATACTCTGGATAGTTTTACCTTTTATCCTATAACTCCCCTCTACATTATTCCGGCCAAAATGCATCACCTCGCATTTATCCGGATTAAATTCCATTTGCCATCTATCTGCCCAATATACCAGCCTATCTATGTCATGTTGTATTGCCAGGCACTGCTCCTCAGTACCCGCCAATCCAATCATCTTAGTGTCATCAGCAAATTTGCTGATCACACCACCTACCCCTCTTCCAAGTCATTTATATAAATCACAAATAGAAGAGGTCCTAGTACTGAGCCCTGTGGCACACCACTAGTGACTGACCTCCAGTTGGAAAAAGAGCCTTCCACTAATACCCACTGTCTCCTCCTCCCAAGCCAGTTCTCAACCCATCTACATACCTGGCCCTGTATCCCCTGCGCCTTCACCTTTTTTATCAGCCTACCATGGGGAACCTTGTCAAACGCCTTACTGAAATCCATGTAGACGACATCAATGGCTTGTCCTTCATCAACCGTTTTTGTCACCTCTTCAAAAAATTCCACTAGGTTCGTAAGGCACAACCTCTCCTTAACGAAGCCATGCTGTGTATCCCTGATCAGATCGCAGCACTCCAGATGCTCACACATCCTGTCCCTGAGGATCCTCTCCATTAGCTTACCTATAACTGAAGTCAAGCTCACCGGCCTACAGTTCCCTGGGTTATCCCTCTGACCCTTTTTAAACAACGGTACTACATTTGCAATCCTCCAGTCCTCTGGGACCTCCCCTGTGTCCAAAGAAGAGACAAAGATTTGCGTCAGAGCCCCAGCAATGTCATCTCTCACCTCCCTTAGCAGCCTGGGATAAATACCATCAGGCCCCGGAGCTTTATAAGTCTTTATGCTACCTAAAAGCCCCAACACTTCTTCCCTCGTAATGATTATTTCCTTTAATGGGTCCTCAAAATCCTCAAAGCCGGCATCAGATATCAGGCCCCTCTCCCACGTGAATACCGACGCAAAGTATTCATTCAGGATCTCCCCCATCCCCTCAGGCTCTAAGCATAGATCCCCTCCTCTGTCCCTGAGAGGTCCAATCTTCCCTCTAACCATCCTTTTGCTCCTTACATAGGAGTAAAATGCCTTAGGGTTTTCCTTAATCCTACCTGCCAAAGCCATTTCATGGCCCCTTTTTGCCTTTCTGACACCCCTTTTAAGATCCCGTCTACACTCTCTATATTTTTCCAGCGCTGCCTCTGTCCCCAATTGCCTGGACCTAACGTACGCCTCCCGCTTCTTCCTGACCAAGTCCTCAACATCCCTAGTAACCCACGGTTCTCTAATCCTACCCTTCCCATCCTTTCTCCTTACCGGCACGTGTCTATCCTGCAAAAATTTAGTTTTCCCTTGAAAGATTCCCACATGTGCAGCGTCGACCTACCCTCGAACAGCTTATCCCAGTCGGTATCCTTAAGATCCTGCCTAATCTGGCTATATCTAGCCCTCCCCCAGTTTAACACCCTCCCCTTAGGGCAGGCTTCATCTTTTTCCATTAGTACCCTAAAGCAGACAGAGTTGTGGTCACTATTAGACACATGCTTTCCTACTACAACGTCAACCACCTGCCCTGGCTCATTCCCTAGAACCAGATCCAGTATAGCCCCCTCTCTAGTCGGGCTATCCACATACAGCTCCAAGGACCCTTCTAAAACACACTGTACAAATTCCTCCCCTTCCGCACCTTCCGCTCTCGGCACCTTCCAATCTACCCCAGGGAAATTGAAATCTCCCATTACAACTACCCTATTCTTCCTACACTTATCTAAAATTTCCTTACATATCCCTTCTTCCACGGCACGCGGACTGTTGGGCGGTCTGTAGTACACACTCGACATAGTAACCTCTCCCTTCCTATTCCTCAACTCCACCCATAGCGACTCAATTCCTAACTCAGCCATACCACCCTCCTTCTGCACTGCTATGATGTGATCCTTAACTAATAACGCCACTCCCCCTCCTCTCCTCAAACCACCTCTATCATGCCTAAAACACTTATACCCCAGAATATTCAATTGCCAGTTCTGCCCTTCCTTTAGCCACGTCTCAGTCACCGCCACCACTTCTAACTTCCTCTCGAACATTACTGCCTTCAGTTCATCTATTTTGCCAGTCACGCTCCTCGCATTAAAACACATGCACTGAAGGCCCTCAGGCACTCTCTGATCAGGAAACCAGAGTACCCGGAGGAAACCCATGCAGACATGAGGAGAATGTGCAAACTCCACACAGAGAGTGACCCCGAGCCAGGAATTGAACCCAGGACTCTGGAGCTGTGAAGCAGCAGTGCTAACCACTGTGCTACCATACCACCCCTTACATCACTAATTACATTACTAATATTTTACAATTTCTGATGAAAGGCCACAGATCGAAAACTAGTTTGATTTTCCCTCTCCATAGATGCTCCTAGACCTGATCATTTTCTGCTTTCATTGCGGATTTTCAACATCCACTGTACTTTGCATTTGTATTACGTTTTACTGAATGTAATCATATTCTAATAAAGTCTTGCTCACTTTGTTCTTCATCTTTCTTTGCTGCCTAGCATCTATAAAGAAAGTGGCAGGCAACTTGCAAGAAACATTTATTAAATCCAATTTTTAATTTTTAACCCACTTCTTCGTTTGAGAACTTTGGAGAAATCACAAATTTAGATTTCAAACTGTCATTTTCTTTTAGATACCAATCTATCAGTTTAAGAAACTCAAAATCAGTGATACATTCTCACCTGCAAATCCACATGGTGATATATCTGTCAATCACATTTGGAGTAGTAGTATCAGAGAATTGAATATATTTTACACACATGGGAGGTCGAGAAATTCATAGAGAAGTTAATTGTGAGGAACTCCTGCATACCCCTTGCCTACTGATTTTAGAGATAGTGAAAACATTACTTGTTTTCTAGTTTTAAAAAAAATTATATTCAATACTCCTTAACCCCAAATTTGAGTGCTATCATTCATTATGTTTCTATATTTTGTGAGAAGCAAAGATACAATCTTGGATGGCATGGAGGCACACAATGTTTCAGGATCTCATAAAAAAATCACTGGAAAACAAGAAATGAGAAGTGTTGGAGGGCAGATCTGTAATATGGCAATAGCTTATTCGAAATTGACACCAAACGTTTGCAGCCAGAAGTGACAACTAATTCTGAATAATTCTCTATGAATTAAACCAGACATTGTATTGTTTGTCCCCTACCTATCTTGTTAAACGACCAGATTATCTAATTTATCTGATTTGTTTGATCTTTAATCGTCTAGTGGGAAGGTAAAGTTACAAAACTTCAGGGATTACCTGTTTATCTGATTCATGGTGTTGCAATGGTCACAACAACCAGTAATATAATATGGACGGCACGGTAGCACAGTGGTTCGGAGGAGGCACGGTAGCACAGTGGCTAGCACTGCTGCTTCCCAGCTCCCAGGACCTAGGTTCAATTCCCAGCCTGGGTCACTGTCCGTGTGGAGTTTGCACATTCTCCTCGTGTCTGTGTGGGCTTCCTCCGAGTGCTCTGGTTTTCTCCAACAGTCCAAAGATGTGCGGGTTAGGTTGATTGGCCATGCTAAAATTGCCCCTTAGTGTTCTGAGATGTGTAGGTTAGAGGGATTAGTGGGTGCACATGGGGATAGGGAATGAGTGGGATTGTAGTTGGTGTAGATTCGATAGGCCGTACGGCCTCTTTCTGTACTGCAGGGTTTCTGCCATTTCTATGATAATGGGGATTTGTGGTTCTTGTAAGGCTGCATATTTGCAAGTTAAGCCATTAAACCTGTTAATGAAACATCTTCATTATGTGAATTTCACTAATATTAAGATCTATGAGTCAATTTTGCAGAAGTTCTTTAAGCAGTACAGATGTTTTGGAATAGTGAAAAAGAGTAGGTTACATTTTAGTCTTATGAGGAATGCAGAGTGTACCTCATGGTTTATGTGAGATTGCACAGCATTATGAAAGTCACTTACAGTTAGAGCAAAGAAAAGTACAGAACAGGCACAGCCCCTTTGGCTTCCAAGCCTAATTAAACTATTGAAAAAAAGTCCCAAATATCAATAAGACTTCGATTCTCATGCTTTACGATTCTTTTTGTAGACAAATGATACTGACAAAATTATAATTGAGAAATCCTGTGAAATTACACCGAGCATTACAGACCTAATTAAAGAACTAGCCAGTCCCCTATTATGGAGTGCAAGGTTACCATGAATGGTGATGCAATCACATTTGTTAATACACTGGAGGACTCCAAAATACAAGACTGAATATGAACTTTACCTGAAATTAGAATGTGAATCTCAAAATAAATATTCAAATTGGCACTTCTGCATTTTCAACATTGAAGTAAAACAAGCACACTAATAATATTGGCCACCGCATAATTTTGTTTCTTTCCCACTTCATGGTCTTCTCAAAATAAACAAAATGAACAGTGTAGCTCAGTATTACAGCTTATTAGGTTTATCGAATGGAACTGTTCAAGATTCCCTATGGAGGGTTATATGTCAAAAATCTGTCAGAAGTCAAATGAAAAAATCTCAGAGTTCGATCAACCAGATCAATAATCAATAGAGACAAAGAATCACACGTAGACAAAAAGTGTGGAAAAGCCTTTTCAGGCAGTGTCAATATACAGAAAAAAAAACAATAATTTAGGATCAAAGGAAAAAAAACCAATACAAACGTGAAACTTTATTCCCTTTAACTACAAAATAGGTATGTTATCAACAAGGAAATAACTTCTGTGTCTATTGCAAGATAATGGTTACTGTAAATAGATTGACACAAAAACATCAGGAAATCTGTAATTTGTATATATGAGGCATTGCTTCAAGTTAATTAGCAATTGTGCAGATGCACACAGGCACCAGGATCAAATAAACTGTATCCAAGGATATGAGGAGAGATGAGAATGGAAATTGTTGTGGCATTAGCCATAATTTGTCAATGTCGCTTAAACGCAGTGGTGGTGCCAGGGGACTGGAGAATTGTAAATGTTACACTCTTGTTCAGGCCTGTCACTTTAACCTCAGTGGTAGGGTAACACCAACTCCCCACTGCCAAATGCAGGCCTAGCCAACGATACTACGATTCAGCCAAATATTTACAATTATCTTTTTGAATGGGTACAAGACAGGCTCCACAAATTATGTTGGTCTCGTACACTATTGTATAAATAAGATCCTTTCTGTGAATTAATCTTTAGAATGTATTGCTCCTATGTTTGCATTCATCCTAGTGGATGAAATATGTAATTACATTTCCTAACAATTAAAACAGATCAGAAAGCATGCCACCTCACTGAATGAATGGGCCTAATTTACACAATCTACTTGGAACAATATAGTTTTGAATGGTTCCAAAATTCATTATAACATCCATCAAATAAAAACATAGTTAGCCATTCATCAAGTTATATTGCAATAAACTTCACTGAAAATGGAATTTGGTTTACTATTTTGGGCCAATGATGCAACATTGTATACATTAAACTAAGGCAGTTCAATTTTATACTGAGCAAGCTAAATGGCAAAGTCACCCAATCTGATAATAATCAGAGATAGTTCACATCATTTTGGTCCTTTACACCTGATGTTACCAAAAACGTCCAGCTCCATTTCATCATTTAATATTTTGCAACTTCATTCATTTTTATCAGTAGCAAAGTTAACAGTTGCAATAGCTTGCTAACATTAAACTTTTCCAGAGTTCAGACATTGACAAATGGTGCTTCGTACACATATTGCAGTCTGTGGCCAAGGCTATTGTATGCAAGCTGCAAAAGGCGATCCAGTGGGCTAAATATTCTTTTTAATCACTGTACTTTTGAATATGATTTTGTGGAAACAGTCCGAATAAATAGGAACTACTGTACACATTAACTCACCGAGAGTTTCCATAAAATTGACATTGCACCATCAGGAAAATACTATTTATTATCTGCTTTCTTGAAAAAAATATAATATTTGCCGATGTCTAAGCTGCAAATATGAAACATATTCCTGGCTTTATTCTACCTACTTTAGTATTTATACTTTCTTATGTCATTCTGATTCTTTGTCCACGTATTACATGATCAGCAGTGTATTTCTATTATCGAATTATTGTTCTTCAGTGAAAGTATCAGCTTTACATCCTTACGCTCCCACCTTAACGAATGACACTATGCTCTTCTGCCACTAATTTTTCTTCCATGCCCACTTCTTTGGTCATGATTCTTCCTCCTGCGCATTTATCACTTTCTCTCATCTCCAAATTTCTTGTTTTAGCTGAAGATCTTCGAACTTCTTGCGCTTCAGATTATTTCATTGGGAGTAGCATCACTGTCTCAGTTTTTCTACTCATTCACTCACTGTAACTTTCCTCCCTCTGAATTTGCAGCACTCAGTTTTTCCAGGTCCAACTCTAAAACTATTGTTAAAACTGGCAAGTGTGGTGGTATTGTTGTTCGGTGTAGCAACAACCACTACCTAGCACAGGCTGAAAGGTAGCTCTATACATTTCCATCTGTGTCCACCAAGACCTAGGTCCAACCAACCAACATTAAGCCATTGATTCCCAGACTATCAATAACCTCACATCTTCTTCCCTTGCAAGCCTTTCAAGCTCATACAGTCCAGATCCACAAACATAACTTTTCTCTTGATTCCATTTTTTCAGCCTGTTCTTGCACAATGTCACTCAATATTTTCCTACCTTAGCTATATTGTTCATATTCCTTGTCTCTTCCAACTACATAGATGACTCTTAAGACATCCTCTCTCACTTTCAGAGTTTCTAGTTTCCTGCACCTAACTATTCCCCTTTTTACTGTGAACTTCAAATCCCTCAATAAATACCTCATCCTCAAAATGAGCAAGGCTTTTCCATGCCTGCTTTTGAAGGAAAGTCCAACCAATCCCCATCCATCACCCTCCTCTGCATGGTCGAACTTGCTCTTACATTGAACAATTTATGCTTTGACTCCATTCACTTCATTCAAATAAAAGGAGTTGTTATGGGAACCTGTATGGTTAGCAGCAATGCCCATCAGCTGTCATTTTAATTCTCCATCCCACTCCCAGTCTGACCCTTCTGCCCTTGACTCTTATAAAGAAGCTTGAGGAACAGCATTTCATCTTTCTATTAGGCACTTTACAGACTTCTGTGCTGAACTCAAGAGTTCAACAATTTCAGCTTATAATCTGTGGGATCATTGTTTTGGACAGCAGATTTTAGCAATAATTCCGTTATTTCCATTTTCACCTCCTTCAAAGTAATTTCTTTTCTTATCCATTTTTACTTTACAGTACATTGGCCATTCAACTTAGTCATAAAACATTCATTTCTAATATCATCAGTGATTCTAGTTTTGAATGCTTCCATATAAAAGATATATAGCAGAATAGAATAGAATCCCTACAGTGAAGAAAAGGCCATTCAACCCATTGAGTCTGTGCTAACTATCTGACTGAGTTTCTTATCCAGGCTCTCTCCCTGCCTTATCCCTGTAACACAACACACATTTTCCATGGCTAATCCATCTAATTTACACATCCTGTGACAATAACGAGAAATTTAGCGTGGCCAATCCATCTAACCTGCACATTTTTGCAATACGGGAGAAAAGTTTAGAGTATTTTGACTTGTTTTAGAATTGCTTATTAGTTAGCAGTTATTAACCAGTTCTTTCACACACTAAGCCCATTTTGAAAATCTTTATAAATATAGTTTGATTGAAAAAATGGCATGCAATGGACAAGTAGAGAATAACACAAGTTTATTTTTACTATTTCAACAGGATGAGAACAGAACTATCCCAGATAAATTGCAATCAAAGGTGAGGTAGTGAAGCTGTAACAAGAATAAAGGGCTGCCTTTATATAGGAGATAGTTTGGGTGCGAAACACATTCCCACAAGGGGTAAAAGGTAGAACAAAGCCTTGGATGAAAAAAAGGAGTAAGATGAAGCAGAAAAGGGAATGGTTTGGCCAATGTCAGGTTGGTATAAAAATCAGGAATAATCTGAATATTGAGTTCAGAGGAGAAGCAAAAAAGAAGCAAGAAAAGCAGAGATTATGACAAGAGAGTGACTGTTAACATAAAAAGGAATCTAACAATTTTCTATAGGTATATATATAATGAAGAGCAGTAAAAGGAGAAATAGAGTCAATTAGAAGTTTTAGAATTTATTTATTAGTGTCACAAATAAGCATTAATACTGTAATGTACGTACTGTAAAAATCTAGTTTCCAGCTCCGGTGCCTGTACAGGTATACTGATGGAGAATTTAGCACGGCCAATGCATCCAACCAGCACATCTTTCAGACTATGAAAGGATACCGGAGCATGCAGAGGAAACCCAAGGGGAAAACCGATTTATAGCAATCTGAGATCCCTATCTATTTCAGGAAAACAATGATCATCCCGGTACCTAGGAAAAACCAAGCAGCCTTAATGACTATTGGCCGGTGGTTCTGACATCCATCATTATGAAGTGCTTCAAAAGGCTAGCCATGGCACGAATCAATCCCAGCCTTCCCGAACTACCAGGATCCTATGAGAGCAACAGGTCCACAGCAGATACCATTGAATTGGCCCTGCACTCAACTCTGAATACCTAGATAACAAGGACACCTATGTCAGATTCCTATTTATTGACTACAGCTCAGCCTTCAACATTATTATTCCCATAAAATTCAACTCCAACCTCCATGGCCTGTGCCTTGGCACCTCCTTCTGTGACTGGATCCTGAACTTCTTAATCACAGACTACAATTAGTAAGGATAGGCAACAACACCTCCTCTATGATCATCCCCAACTCTGGTGCCCCATAAGGCTGTGTTCTCAGCCCCCTACTATACTTCTTATACAGCTGAGAGGCAAATTCCCCTTCAATTCGATTTTCAAGTTTGCTGACGATGCCACTGAAGTGGGCTGGATCTCAAACAATGAAGAGACAGGGTACAGGAATGAGATTGAGAACCTGGTGAACTGGTGCCACAACAATAATCTCTCCCTCAACGTCAACAAAACAAAAGAGATCATCGTTGACTTCAGGAACCCTAAAGGAGAACAACATCCCCCCGTCAACATCAATTAGGTTAAAGTAGGAAGGGTCGAGAGTTTCACATTTTTAAATATCCAGATCACCAACTGTCCTGGTCCCGTATGCCAACACTATAGTCAAAAAAGCCCACTAATGATTCTACTTTCTAGGAAGAACAAGGAAATTTGGCATGTCCGTTTCCAACTCTCATCAACTTTTACAGATCCATCATTCTTCCTGGTTGTATCGCAGGTTGATATGGCTCTTGCTCTGCCCAAGACTGCAAGGTACCACAAAAGGTCATGAATGTAGCTCAATCCATCATGCAAACCAGCCTCCCATCCATTGACTCAATCCATACTTCCCACTGCCTTGGCAAAGCAGACAGTAGAATTAAGGAACCTATGTACTCCAGAGAGTCGTCTTCTACCTGTCAGGAATAACTTCTTTATTGCTGCTGTCAGGCTTTTGAATGGACTTACCTTGCATTAAGTTGCTCTTTCTCTACAACTTAGCTGTGACTGTAGCACCACATTCTGCATCTCTTGTTTTCTTTTCTATGAATGGTATACTATGTCTGTATAGCGTTCAAGAAACAATACTTTTCACTGTATGTTAATTCATTGAACATAGAACACTACAGCACAAACAGGCCCTTTGGCCCACAAGTTGTGCCGATCATATCAGTACCTACCAGACCATAGAACTATCTGTAACTCTCAATCCCATTAAATCCCATGTACTCATCCAGAAGTCTCTTAAAAGACCCCAACGAGTTCTTCTCTACCACCACTGACGGCAGCCAATTCCATTCACTCACCACCCTCTGAGTGAAAAACCTACCTCTAACATCTCCTCTGTATTTGCCACCCCCAGCACCTGAAACCTGTGTCCTCTCGTAGTGACCATTTCAGCCCTGGGAAATAGCCTCCGAGAATCCACTCTATCTATTCCTTTCAACATCTTATAAACCTCTATCAGGTTGCGTCTCAACCTTTGTCTCTCCAGGGAGAAGGGACCTAGCTCTCTCAACCTATCTTCATAAGGCATGCCCCTCAATCCAGGCAACATCCTTGTGAATCTCCTCTGCACCCTCTCAATAGCTTCCATATTCTTCCTATAGTGAGGTGACCAGAACTGCACACAGTACTCCAAGTGGGGTCTGACAAGGGTCTTATAAAGTTGCAGCATTACCTCCCAATTCCTAAACTCAATCCCTCCATTAACGAAGGCCAGTACACCATATGCCTTCTTGACCACATCCTCCACTTGCAGGACAGACTTAAGAGTTCTATGGACCCGGACCCCAAGATCCTTCTGCTCCTCAACACTGCCAAAACTCCTACCCTTGATATTATACTTCTTCATCTCGTTGGTCCTGCCAAAATAGACCACCACACATTAATCCGCATTGAAGTCCATCTGCCACTTTCTCCATCCAGTCTTGTATCCTATCTATGTCTCGCTGCAACTTCAGACATCCCTCCAGACTATCCACAACACCACCAACCTTCGTATCGTCGGTGAACTTATTAACCCATCCCTCCACTTCCTCATCCAGGTCATTTATGAAAATGACAGCAAGGGTCCTAGAACAGATCCCTGGGGCATTCCACTGGTGACTGACCTCCATGCAACTACTCTCTGCCTTCTGCAGGCAAGCCAGTTCTGGATTCACAAGGCCAAAGCCCCTTGGATCCCATGCCCTCTCACCTTCTCAAGAAGTCTTGCATGGGGGACCTTATCAAACACCTTGCTGAAATCCATGTAAACCACATCCACTGCTCTTCCTTCGTCAACGTGTTTAGTCACATTTTTGAAGAACTCAACTAGGCTCGTGAAGCACAATCTACCCTTAACAAAGCCGTGTTGACTCTTTCTGATCATTTTGAACTTCTCTAAATGCTCATAAATCCTATCTCTCAGAATCCGCTCCATCAACTTACCGACCAATGAGGTCAGACTCACCGGTCGGTAATCGCCCGGGTTATCCCTGTTCCCCTTCTTGAAAATAGGCACCACATCTGCAATCCTCCAAACTTCTGGAACCTCTCCTGTCTCCATCGACGATGCAAAGATCATCGCCAGGGGCTCTGCAATCCCTTCCCTTACCTCCCACAGTAATCTGGGGTACATCCCATCCGGACCCGGCAACTTATCTACCTTGATGGAATTCAACAGTTCCAGCACCTCCTCTTTCTTAATGACCACATACTCAATCTTTTCAGTTTGCTGCAATCCTGTAGTGCAACCCCCCAGATCACTTTCCACCGTAAATACTGAGGCAAAGTACTTATTAAACACCTCTGCCATTTCTTCTGGTTCTACACAGACTTTTCCTCCTTCACCTTTTATAGGTCCTATCCCTTCGCTTCTCATCCTTTTACTCTTCACATATTTGTAGAATGCCTTGGGACTCTCCTTAATCCTACCCGCCAAAGCCTTCTCGTGACCCCTTCTGGCTCTTCTAATTTCCTTTTTAAGCTCCCTTCTACAAGTCTTATACGCCTCTAGATCCTTAACATCCCCTAGCTCCCTGAACCTATTGTACAACTTTCTTTTCTTCCTAACTAGGTTCATCACAGCCTTTGTGCACCACGGTTCTCTCAACCTACCAAAACCTCCTTGTCTCACCAGAACGTTGTCGTGCAGAGCTCCAGACAAACATTCCTTGAAAATCCGCTACTTTCCTTCAGTACTTTTCCCCAAGAACATCTCCTTCCAGTTTACTCTCCCAATGTCCTGCCTAATGATTTCATATTTCCCCCTACTCCAAAGAAACACCTTTCTATCCTGCCTGATCCTATCTCTTTCCAATGCTATCGTGAAGGAGATAGAATTGTGATCACCATTCCCGAGATGCTCTCCTACTGAGAGATCCGACTCCTGTCCTGGTCTGACACCAGCACCAGGTCAAGTACAGCCTCACCTCTCATAAGCTTATCCACGTGCTGTGTCAGGAAACCCTCCTGAACACACCTAACAAACTCAAACACGTGACAATAATAAATCAAATCAAATCAATCCCACGCAGACATGGGGAAAATGTGCAGATTTCATACACATGACCCATGTCCAAAATCAAACCCAAGTCCCTGGCGCTGTTAGGTAGCAGTGCTAACCACTGTTCCACTGCCCTGCCCATTTACACATTGATTTACATATGGAGGCAGAAGCATGGGTGAGACACTAAATTAGCAATAAAAATAATGAAATAGGTCATGAAAATGCTGCCAGAACTTTAGATATACAGCATTTTCTATTTTTATTTCAGATTTACAATATCCGCAGTATTTTGCTTTTTAGTAGTAAATGAGTATTTTGCATCTGTCTTGTCTGAGGAAGAGGATGCCAAAAAAAGTCTTCAAAAAGTCATTTGAAGAAGTGCCCCATAATAAGCATGCCAGCAAAGTTAAAAATGATCAAGTAGAAAGGACATGGGCAGAATGGATCTGAAGTTGGCCTAACAACTTTCAGCAAACAGAAAGTTATTGTTCTTTGGACTGCAGGCAGAGTTCCCTATGGGTCAGAAACAGGACCACTGCTTTTCCTGATCGATATTAATAATTGGGTTTACAGAAAACAATTCCAAATTTTGGAGTTAACACAAAACTTGGAAGTATTGCGTCTCATGAGGACTCAGCTGGGAGAATGGGTGAAAATCTGGCAGATTAATTTAGTGCAAAGTGTGAAATGACACATTTTAGAATGATTAACAAAAAGACACAACATAATATAAAGGATACAATTCTAAAAGGATGCAGGAGCAAAGGTATATATGCACAAGTTGCTGAAGGAGGCAAGGTAGGTTGAGAAAATGCTTAAAGAGGCATATGACATCCAGGGCTTTATAATTAGAGGCACAAGGGTACAAAAGGGAAAAAGGTTATAACAAAATTTTACAAAATAGTGGTTGGGCCTAAACTTGAGTAATCAGTCTAATTTGGGGCACCGCAGTCTAGAAAGGTGTGATGGCATTGGAAAGGATGCAAGGGTGGAAAAGTTGGAATTATTCATGAATATGAAGTTGAGAGAAAGTTTGATAGAGGTGTTAAAATCATGAGAGTTCTGAACATAATAGATAAAGAGAAACTGTTCATGTTGTTAGAAGCGTCAAGAATCAGAGGGCACTTATTTGGCATTTTTGCCATTCACCTCAAAAGTAATACCAAAAAAAAACTTTTTTTAAACCTGACATGTGGTTAGGATCAAGAATGCACTGAGAAAATGTGGTGGGGACAAATTCAAATACGGTTTCAAAAGGGAATTGAAACACAACTGCAAAAAAAAAATTTGTAAGACTACAGGGAAAGGGTGGGGGGAATGAGATTTACCCAAGCTGCTCTTGCAGAGAATTGGCATCTGCATAATGGGGGAGTGAAAGACTCCTTCTAAGCTCTCCCATTCTGTTATATAACAGAAGTTTTAGCTTGCATTTTTAATAAAAACAATAAATGCGGTGGTGATGCCACTGAATAATGTGACAGGGAAAACAGAGCATTGCTGCTCTCTGAATGTGGGGCAGGTCTTTTCTGTTCAAGAAACAGGAACATCCATTAAAATACCTTTACATTGCGCTTCTTAGCATACTAATAATTAATGGTATAGATCATTAATGCATTTTCAGCACCTGTGCACGGTTTTAAAAACTTTATTAAGTAACAAAATATGCTATCCAATTCTTCCGGTAATCAGCATTTTACTCAAGGACAATGATGCATGTTACAAATTGGCCACATGGAATTTTGTTAAACCTACTGATATCACTATTTCTCCTTCACTGCATAATATAACTAAGCAGAGCCAATTATACACATCATAAAATGTGTTAATTTATGATGATCCCAAAAACAAGCACCACAGGAAATTCAACAGCCAGCATTGTATGAACGCACATTCATCTGCTTTGTGAGGTTATTGCAAAATAAATCTGGTTCTGTTTCAGGAAACACCTCCATAAAAAAATCATGTACAGCTTTTCATGTTAATAGTTAGAATGCGCCTGGAAATGTGCTAGAGGGATACGATGCATCGCCTTTTAAACATTTCAGTCAGTCTTTGAACCTTCAATCTCTAAAGCACAGGAGTAGCATTTTACTAAATGTTAAATACAAGCAAATTGATTTTAGTTGATTTTTGAGACAACTGGATAAACGAAAGGGCATGCATGTCTGTGTCCGTGCGTATGCAAGCCATTCATCATCCAATAATGAAATGTATGAATGGCCATCAACATTTCCTATTCCAACAAATCACAGGCGAGACATCCAGGATTTTTTCTCAACAAAATGGACAATTCAAAAGTGAGAAAATGATATTTGATAACTTCTCTACCAATATTATAAAGAATTTTGTGCGTAATAATTGTTAATATTATCATTGATATCACAGTAATGTCAAACTTGTAAAATTTCCATTGGTTACAAGTCCTAACTGGGTCAAATATTTTGCAGGAAAGGGTGCAAGTGTGACTGTAGTTTGTGTGGTGGGGGTGTTGGGGCTAAATGGACAGCACTTTTAAAGAGCCTTCATAGGCAAGATGGGTTGAAATGGCCTTTTTTGTTGCAAGTTTCTAGGATTATTATTTTAAAGAAGAAACAAATGATTTATATGAGCAATACTGATTGCCTCAGATAAAAAAAGATGGAAAGTTACCAAACATCAACCAGGTCACACTAAAAAACTATTAACAACTTCAATTCCTCAGATACCAAGCTGTCCAATAGATTTTGATATGACAAAATCAAAGTGACTGAAGAATGGTTGAGGGGAAAATAGGTGAACATTGGCCAAGAGAAGGATGTGCAGGATGCCTTTCGTGGAGAAAGATGATGTGGCAATGTTAAAAGAAGCTGGACTTAATAACATGTCAGATATTAAGAAGGATGCTCAGTTCATTGAATACTTCAAGATTCCACACCTCAATTCAGCACAAACTGCAACCATCACAAAAGCAACCAAGTTCCTTGGAATGCTTATCCACATTAATTTCAAATCTAAAATGTTGTTTACAGCATAACAAAACAAAGATTGAGAGGCAGAAGTCTTAATTTTATCAACCAAAGCCACTTAGTCTTTCGCCATTTAAACAATATTCTGCTTTTCTATTTTTCCTGCATGAGAGGACAACTTGACATTGTACTCCATACACTAAATTTTAGATGACTCACTTAAATTATTTCTTTCCAGACTATTTGTTTCTTTTTCACAATTTGCTTTTCTCTCTTCATATCTTTGAATGCATGCCAATAATCAACAGATTTGGTTATATTAGATTTATATGCAGGTATTTATTCATCTAAAATAAACTGGTTAAAAGTTTCATAGAATTATAAAAGTTTACAGAACAGGGCGAGGCCTTTTGGCATACTGTATCTGGGTCAGCCAAAAACAGAAACCGAGCCATCCAGCTGAATCCCACTTTCCAGCATTTGGTCCACAGCCCTACTGGTTATGACTCTTCAAATGCATATCCAGAAACCTTTAATTGAAATTAGTGTTTCTGTCTCTACCATCCTTTCAGTAGTATGTTCTGGATCCCTATGACACTCAGGATGAAAACAAAATCCACATCCTTTTCCTAATTCTTCTACCAATCTATACCCCTTAATCACTTATCTTGCTGGTAAGGTAAATACACCCTTCCCATCTCTTGTACAAGCCTCTCACAATTTGATACATCTCATTCAAGCTTCTCCAAAGCCTCCTCTATTCCAAAGAGAACCCCAGCTTTAATTTTCCAGATTTGCAACATCTTTGTCAATCTTCTTTGTACCCTCTCCAGTGCAAATACTGGGAAATGTCCAAAACCGCACACAGTACTCGGATTGTAGCCTAGTTAATGTTTTATGTAGTTCAAGCATAACCACCCTGCTCTTATAGTCTATGCTTCAACTAGTGACTCCAAATGCTTTCTTAACCATCTATCAACCTAATCTGCAAACAGTCACTCAGCGGCCCCTCGCTTTTATATTTCTTAGTATCCTCCCATTTACTGTGAATTCTTTTGCCTTGTTTGACCTTCCCCAAGGCATCAGCTCACATTTCCCTGGGCTGATTTTTATTAACCACTTGATATGTTCCTGCAGTCCCCAGCTTCCACAGTCATGTGGCCGTTTTTGTGTCATCTGCTAACTTCTTGATCATCCCTCTTATATCCATGTCTAAATTGCGTGGGACCTAGTACCGAGCCCTGTGGAACCACAGGAGAAACAACACTCCTGTCACAAAATATACCTGACAACAATTACCCTTTGTTTCCTGCCACTGAACATCCTGCAAATTATAGACCTGTGAGCCTTACATCTGTAGTGGGGAAAGTTTTGGAAAGAATTATAAGGAATAGGATTTATAGTCATTTAGAAAGAAGTGAATTGATTAGGGATAATCAGCATGGATTTGTGAAGGGAAAGTTATGCCTCATAAATCTTACTGAGTTTTTTGAAAAGGTGACTAAAGAGATGGATAAGGGTAAGGCAGTTGATGTGGTGTACATAGATTTTAGCAATGCGTTTGATAAGGTTCCCCATGAAAGACTACTGCAGAAAATGCAGATGCATGGGATTGAGGGAGATTTAGCAATTTGGATTAGGAATTGGCTAGCTGATAGAAGACAGAGGGTGATGGTTGATAGAATATATTCAACCTGGAGTTTAGTTACTAGTTACTATATCCTCAGGAATCTGTTTTGTTGTTTGTTGTTTTTATAAATGACCTGGATGAGGGTGTAGAGGGAGGGTTTAGTAAATTTGTTGACGACACCAAAGTCGGAGGAGTTGTAGACAGTGAGGATGGATGTTACAGTTTGCAGAGGGGCATAGATAAGTTGCAGAGCTGGGCCGAGAAGTGGCAAATGGAGTTTAATGTGGAAAAGTGTGAGGTGATTCACTTTGGTAAGAGTAATATGTGCAGAATATAGGGCTAATGGTAGGACTCTTAGTAGTGTAGATGAGCAGAGAGATCTCGGAGTACAGGCGCACAGATCTCTGAAAGTTGGTACTCAAGTTGATAAGGTTGTTAAGAAGACATATAGTGTGTTAGCATTTATTGGTAGAGGGATTGAATTTCAGAGCTGAGATGTAATGTTGCAACTGTACAAAACTCTGGTGCGGCCGCACTTGGAGTATTGTGTACAGTTTTGGTCGCTACATTATAAGAAAGATGCGGAGGCATTGGAAAGGGTGCAGAGGAGGTTTACCAGGATGTTGCCTGGTATGATGGGTAGGTCTTATGAGGAAAGGCTAAGGGACTTGAAGTTATTTTCATTAGAGAGAAGGCTAAGAGGTGACTTAATTGAGACATATAAGATGATCAGAAGGTTAGATAGGATGGATAGTGAGAGCCTTTTTCCTCAGTTGGAGATGGATAGCATGAGGGGACATAACTTTAAATTAAGGGGTGATAGTTATAGGACAGATGCTAGACATGGGTTCTTTACTCAGAGGGTAGTAACGGCGTGGAATGCTCTGCCTGCAGCAGTTGTGGACTCGTCAAGTTTAAGGGCATTCAAATGGGCAGTGGATAGGCACATGGATAGCACTGGAATAGTTTAGGATAGAGGGTCATAAAATTGGTTACATTGGCAGCGCAACATCGAGGGCCGAAGGGCCTGTACTGTACTGTAATGTTCTATGTTCTATGAACCAATTTTTGTGTTGTACTTGCTACATTCTCCTGGAACACATGAGCTTTTGTTTTTCAATCAGACTTTGTCAAAAGCCCATCATTCCACTACTACTTTGGTGGCATTTGCCCCTGAAGATACAATGCACTCCAGCAGCATACCTTGATGACTACCAGCCAGTGGCTCTGACATCCATCATTATGAAGTGCTTCAAAAGGTTAGTCATGTCATGAACCAATTCCAGCCTCCCAGACTACTTGGGTCTACTATAGTTTGCCTACTGCTGCAATAGGTCCACAGCAGATACCATCGCCCTAGCCCTGCAGTCAACCTTGGAACACCTAGAGAACAAGGATACCCATGTCAGACTCCTACTGACTGAAGGTTGAACTATAATCAACACTATTATTCCCACGAAACTCATCTCCAAACTCTGTGATCTGCACCTTGGCATCTCCCTCTGTGACTGGATCCTGAACTTCCTAACTCACAGATCACAAACAATAAGGTAGCAACAACAACACCTCCATGATCATCCTCAATACCAATCCTCCACAAGGCTGTGTTCTCAGCTCACTACTATACTCCTTATTCACATATGCCTAAATTCTCTTCCAATTTGGTTTTCTAGTTTGCTGTCAACACCATGGTAGTGGGTCAGATTTCAAATGATGACAAGACAGAGTACAGGAATGAGATAGAGAATCTGATGAATTGGTGTGACAACAATAGTCTCTCCCTCAATGTCAACAAAATGAAGGAAGCATAAAGGAGAACATGCCCCTGTCAACATTAATGGAGACGAAGTAGAAAGGGTCGAGAACTTCAAGTTTTTAGGTGTCAAAATCACCAACAACTTCCCCGTACCAACAACCCTCCCCCACTTACCCCACGCCAACACTATAGTTAAGAAAGCCCATCAACACCTCTACTTTTTCAGAAGACTAAGGAAATCTGGTAAGTCAGCTACAATTCTTGCCAATTTTTACAGTACTATTGAAAGAATTCTTTCTGGTTGTATCACAGCTTGGTGATGGCTCCTGCTCTGCCCAAGATGGCAAGAAACTACAAAAGGTCATGAATGTAACCTAATCCATCACGCAAACCAGCCTCCCATCCATTGACTTTGTGTACACTTGCCGCTACCTTGGCAAAGCAGCCAGCATAATTAAAGATCCCACGCATTCTTTCCTCCACCTTCTTCCTTCAGGAAAAAGATACAAAAATCTGATGTCAAGTACCAACCAACTCAAGAAGTTTGTTCCCTACTGCTTCAGACTTTTGAATGGACTTACTTTGCATTAAGTTGATCTTCCTCTAGCTATGACTGTAACACTACATTCTAAACTCTTTTATTTCCTTCTCTATGAACGGTATGTTTCGTCTGTATAGTGCACAAGAAACAATACTTTTCACTGTATGTTAATACATGTGACAATAATAAATCAAATCAAAAACACAGACTTTGTGCTGAAATAGCAGTGTACAACTTTGCCCATTCCCCAACTGCTGAAAATCTCTGTACTCCAGTTCCAGTACCATATCTCTGATTCAAGCTGAACCCCCACCTTAATATGCTGTTTAATCTCAAACTGAGTTACAAGTCCCTCTAAATCCCAAATTAATTCTATGTGAGGTATTTCAGTCCAATCTATCAATCCACATTTCACCAGTCTTAACTTGACTGTCCCTCCCTCATTTTGCTTTTAAATTTAAGGACCATCCACACAAAGCAAAAACCTTCACCCGGCATAAATCTGGCATATCAAAAGGCGTCCTTCTGTGCCTTAACAATTCAACATTTCTACATCAAACTGAGTAACCAATAGCTGTCTCAAGCAAAAACACATTTAGTGTTTGCACTGTAAAAATACAAGTCGTGCCTGTATTAATTTGTGGCACAACAAATAAAAACAGGGACGTCTTTATTGTACTTTTGTCACTTTCAAGTCCAATTTTTAAACTTAGGGTGAGGGGCAAGTATGGTGCTGGAAAGATCAAGCTTCATCCTCACCCAGCACACTAACATGAAGCCCAGGAAACTTCAATTCACTGGCCTCAGGTTAGAACCAACCTAAATCCAAACCCGATGTTCAGAATTATATTGGTGTTCAGGAACTGGAAAGAGCAAATTGGGAGCTGCTGATCCAAGACAATTAAAGAGGACTGGGCAGCAAATATCAAAAAAAAACTGCACTGACTTATTTCTGGGCATGACTGCCTCCAATATAGCCCATATCCATCAAGCACAGATGTGGGGTTCAATTTGGATCTTCTAACTTTTCATAACGGTTAACTCCTAGGCGAGCTGATATCATAGTTAATATCCAGGAAAAGAGCTGTACACCTTTGTCAATCTTAAATTAATCTTAAATCTCCCTGCCTAATTCCCTCCTAATTGCCCCACTATTTTTTATTCTATTGTCCAGGTTCAGCCTGCATGTAGGTATATTAACTGCAGCATCAGCACAAATAACAATTTCACATCAGTGTCACAGTTTAATATAAATATATTGAAGAAAATAAAACATTGTGATTCAACTTAAATTTGGTTTTAAAATACAAAATTTACAGTCCCATGAATGATTTTACAACCTCAAATGCAAAGTAAAGTGTACTAATATATACAAGAGAGATTGCCTTCTGGCTAACAGCAAATGTAGCACTGACATGTTGCGCTTGGTTGAAGTCACTAGGTTATATTTCAGGTTCATTTGAAACAATTTTTTTTAAAAGCAGTACCTTGGCCTTTTGGCCAAGATGCAAATGAGATAAGCCTTGGAGGAAGACCTATGCCTACTCCATTCAGCTTGGATCATGTAGATCAAGCCTAAGACAGGAGGTGAGAGCCCTGTCTTGTCAGCTTGGATCGAGAATGTCTCAACTTATTGAGACTCTGAATTGGACTTGATTCGATTGAATTGGAATACAAACAAAAACAAAAGAGATTCTGTTGAATCAGATCTTCAGGCCAAATTGGGGCAACAAATCATTGGTCATGTAGAGTCATCAGGTCAACACACTTAAAATATAGTGAAAACCAAAACGGCAATTATCATTTTCTTATGGTAGCATTTGTGCCAGGATCAAATTATAAGCAATGGACAACTGATGTATAATTTAAGACAAGATATTAACAGAGTCATCAGTTACATACAAGAGATCAAATAATTGCCCTCTTCCTGTAAGCAAAGCATAAGTAATTAACATAAACAAAAGGATTGTAAACCTTATGGTCTTAATGCTAGAGTAATCAGATAGGCAATAGGATAGTGGTTGCATTATTGGAGTAACTCAGAGAATGTAAACTCAAGCGCTAACACAATAGCTTGAGAACCAAACTTAATTTTAAAAATAGAAAGAAAAAGGGGACACATCAGTACAAACTATAAAACTGTCCCAAAAGACTAACTGGTTTACCAATGCCAAATTAGGGAAGGTAATCTCCTGTTGACTCAGTCTGATCAATGTGTAATCCCCATCCACACACTGACATGGTTGGCTCTTAACTGCCTACTGAAGTGTCCAACCAAGCCATGCAATTATATCACACTGCTCTGCAGTGGCTCAAAGACCCAACTTCAGCTTCCCAGAACAATTAAGTTGGATAATAAGAAGAAATGTGCAGTTGGCATATTCATTCTTGGGATACTGTGAATATGCACTAAATTTGATTTGCTGAAGCAGTTTGTGCTCAATATCTCTTTATGCTTCCTGTGAGACAGAACTGATAAGTTAATACTGAACATCATTAAAAATGAAAAGCAAAGCATGCTTCCTTTCAGGAATTAAAAATCATGGAGATAGCTGTGTACAATTGTGCCAATTTCTACATCCAAGTTGAAGGAAGCAGAGTCACATTGATCAGAGGACATGTCAGAATCAATAAATAGAAAAATGGCACATTGTGCTGCTGAATAACATTTGTCCTGGGATTGAAAATTATTGTTCATGGCAAGGGATTGAGAAATGGGGAAAAAGTGTAGAAAATGCCTCCATAATTTCAAAATCTTATGAGAATAACATAGATACCTTGTTACATTCCAAGCAAACCAACATATTTGTTGCAGCAATAAATCCATCATAAGTAAAATTGCATCACTGAAAAACATCATTTACTGAGATCAACAACTCAAACACGAGAGTAATTTCCCAAAAGTAACTGTCGAAAGAAGATATTCAATTTGGATATATGTATTACTTTAGAAGAGGCAAGGCAAGACAAATTTAAATGCTGATAATACAGGATTTTTGCACCTTATATATAATGCAATAAAGTGATGTTACTTTTTAAATGTATTTTAAAGCTGAATAGGTTGTGTTCAAAAAATAGAGGGTGAGATTCTATGTCCTTGCTCGAGCGAGACCGAAAATTAACACCCCCTCTCACTCCCCAAGGGTCAATGGACATTTCCATTGTCCGCCTCTCACCCACTCCGAGCGGTAGAATTTCAGGGTTAGTGTTTGACAGCTCACTTTTCTATAATATTCAAAACATTAATATAGCAAAAATGATCATTTTCTTGTCAGATTAATTAGAGATTGTAAAAAGGTATGAAAAATTACCTCTTGTAAAGACCGTGCTGCTGGTTTGTCTTGGTGGTTGGCTAATATTAAAAATGGCAAAGTACACAGCTGTGGATGTTGAAGAGCTGAATGCAGCTCATTCCGCGCAGTTTCTAGATCATCTTCGGATGATGCACTGTCTAACACAAATATTACTCCTTGAGATCCTTGATAGTATCGACTCCAGTATTTGCGTATATTGTCTGCCCCTTAAGAGAATTTACAAAAACAAGTTTTAAAAATGCATTCATTGAAGAAAAATAAACCTTAGAAATCACAGTATCCCTACAGTGCAGAAGGAGGCCATTTGGCACAAGTCTGGACCGACTCTAAAAGAGTTTCTTACGTAGGCCAATTCCTCTCCTCCCTTTCACTATAACTCCATGCATTTGCCTGGCTAATCCACCTGACGTAGACTTCTTTGGACTGTGGGAGGAAACAAGAGCCACCAGAAAAAATGCACAAACATGGGGAGAATGTGCAAATTCCACACAGACAGTCATCCAAGACCAGAACTGAACTGGGGTCCCTGGCGCTGTGAGATAGCAGTGCTACCTGCTGTGTAATCATGCCATCATTTTTGCTTTCTTTAAAATACTGATATTTTTTCAAAATAAATGCCTAAATAAATGCTGGCATTTTCAAAAAAGGGAATTGTGGATAAAGAACAACTATTTTGGCATTTTTGTTTTCAAATCAATGATAAATCAAGAATTGCAATTACTGTTTCTGGATTAAAAAGTAGAATTCTGAAATCTGAACACGTACAAGAAATCTGTCAATTCTCACATGCTTCCCAAATGCTCATGATTTTGCTTATGTTCATTGTTGCATTTGAACAACTCATATGATGTTAACATTACTTTTATTCAAAATGCTCATACCTATTTGTCCACCCCTTTGCAATTATGTCAAAATATTGTGCTATAATTGAGCAGTTGATTGTTTTTGAAAACTGCGTTAATGCTTGCTGAAAAATATTAGAAAATAACAAAGAATATTACACCAAATATTGTTCCTGAAATAAAATTTTACATAATTATATTTCTAGTCTCTATTACATACAACTTTCTCAGAAGACTAAGGAAATTAGACATGTTGATTATGACTCTCACCAACTTTTATAGGTGCACTATAGAGAGCATTCTTTCTGGTTGTATGGTTCCTGCTCTGCCCAAGACCGCAAGAAATTTCAAAAAGTCGTGAATGCAGCTGAATCCATCACGCAAACTAGCCTCCCACCCACTGACTCTTTCTACACTTCCTGCTGTCTCAGCAAAGCAGCCAGCATAATTAAAGACCCCAAGTACCCCAGATATTCCCTCCTTCATTTTCTTCTGAAGGGAAAAAGATACTAAAGTCTGAGGTCACGTACCAACTGACTCAAGAACAGCTTCTTCCCTACTGCCTTCAGAGTTTTGAATAAACTTACCTTGCATTAAGTTGATCTTTCTCTACACTGTAACAATGACTGTAACACTACATTCTGCATTATCTTGTTTCCTGCTCTATGCACTGTCTGTATAGCATGCAAGAAACAATACTTTTCACTGTATGTTAATACACGTGTCAGTAGTAAATCAAATCAAATAAAACCACCATCGACCCAGAGATTGTGACATCAAATCCCACTACAGCAAAAATATGAAACTGAATTCAATAAATGCAGTACATTATGGATTAGCATCAGGAAAAGTTACACAACGACTGCCAAATCAGAACAAAAACCCAACAATTTCATTAATATTCTTAAGGGAAGGGAGCCTTTCATCACATCCTGCTTGGCATACATGCAAATCTGGTCTACACTACATAACTGACTTTTAACATCCTCTGAAACGGTTTAACAAGCCACACATTTGCACAAATAATTATGACTCAAGGCAGGAGTTCATCATTGTCTTCTCAATTGCTATAAAGTTATTATGGCAACATCCACAACCTGAGGACACTTCAAGGAGAACAGGGTAAAGCACAGATCAAAAAAACAGGGGAATAAGATGGGAGGGTGGACACCCAAAGAAGCAGCAGCAATTTCTGAAGAAAATAATATTTAACAAATATTCTCATCTGCAAAATCACAGATTTGTAATGTCCAACTGATTATTTTCTTGTTTCAAGTTGATCTTTGGCAACAGTCAAGAGAATACATTATTTTTCTGGCCATATTTCTAATAATAAAATTGGAACAAACCTGATAATGTCTACCCTAAATAAGAATATACTCTGCCTGGTTTACAGGAAAAATACTATCAGGCTGGTCAAAATCCACCAAATGTTTAGGTTTTTAAGATGGAAATTTATTGGATGGAGTCATGATGTTTCATGCTTACTCATTATCAGATATGATCTCAAGGAGCATTCAGATAAAGTGGCTTCTTTGGTTTGGAAAATTTTCAAATCAACTTTTTCTTTAGATAACATCACTTCAAATTGTAATGAAATACACAAATGGTTTGCAGAATAGGTATTTTCAAATTTTTGTTGTAATCTGCTAGAAAATCTCAGCAGGTGTGACAGCATCTGTAAAGAGAGAAAAGAGCTGACGTTTTCAGTCCATAACCCTTTGTCAAGTCTCTTTTCTCTCCTTACTGATGTTGCCAGACTCGTTGAGATTTTCCAGCATTTTTTATTTTGGTTTCAGATCCCAGCGTCCAAAGTAATTTGCTTTTATCAAGTATTTTTGAGTTTGTAAGGTAAGAAGTTAGAGGGACAGCACTGCAAGTTGAACACAAGCGCACTAGATATGGATGAGGAACCCCATAGGCTCCTGATCATGACATCAGATTGTTAATTTGCCCAGACTTTCTCCCTTCACCACGACATTACATATAAAGAAAAATTTCCAAAAAGAAAATGCTGTAAGTTCTCAGCATTTTACAGAAAGAAACAGAGTTAATGGAGGTGACTCTCCCAAAAGAGCTGAATTGGTGGGAAAACTGTTCCAGATCACAACTTTCTTCAGTGCAGCTTTAGACTGGAATCTCTCCACTCTGTGCACTGCAGAGGTCACAATTGTGAATGTCATTAAAAACCTGGACAGGGCCTATTCGTGCCAGAGTCTGACAACTCGGGAACTCTGCCCATATGCAGTGGTTACGATCTGTCAGTCTCCCCATTTGCTGGCCAGCCCGGAACCCCCGCAGTGTTGCCCCAACCCTTGCCCTCCCCACTCAGCTGCCCGATCGCGACCCCCACAACAATTCCTGGGTCAGCCCTAACCACTCCGTCTCCCCATCCCCAGCCACCCCCCACCTTCCCTGCCTTGGATAGCCCCAAGGTCCAGCCCATCCCCACTTCTCCAGCAGTGGCAGTCCACCCACTGCCCTCACCTAGGAGTCAGAACTCCCACCCCCGACCCACTCCATCCTGATCGCTGGTCTCCCTCTAGCCCAGGCCAATCCCAATGCAGTTCTTTCATTGTGAATAGTGCTCTTTGTGGCCCTTGGTCAAATGAAATTTAGGAAGAATATATATGCCCAGAGAGAGGGGTGCTAAGAGAAAATCCAAACCAAATTCTTGTAGGGTGGAGTGTACAGCATAAAATAGAGGCAAAAATGAAAATAGCGTATACACAATCTTCTAACTTTTTTCAAGATTTTTAACAGGGTATTTATCAATGATATTGTTGCATTGTCAGCTGAAGCTCAATAGGAAGTATTCTTCATTCTGAATCAGAAGGTTTGGGGGTCTAAGACCATCCAGAGACTTGAGCACAAAACTTTGGCTGACATCCCAGCATAAAGAGTGGTGCTATTCTGAAGTCATGAAAGACATAAGTCTGTCTTTTAACTTCAGAGCTGAAGCCTGATCCTACACTGTGCAAATAATATGAGATCCCTCCTCTCCCTTGAAAATTAGGACTTATAAAGTAAGTCTTAAAAACGGTCAAAACATTGTTTTCTAAATAAGAGTACAGGCCAAGCAAAAGCAATAGTGACTTAAAGTGAGTTATAGAACATATAACATTACAGCGCAGAACAGGCCCTTCGGCCCTCGATGTTGCGCTGACCAATTAGGAACAAGCAGTGACCCTCTAACCTAAACCATTCCCTTTTCATCCAAAAACTTAACTACTAACCTCTTAAACGCCACCAAACTTGGCGCATCTACAACTGATGCAGGCAAGGCATTCCATACCCTTACCACCCTCTGGGTAAAGAACCTACCTCTGACATCTGTCCTAAACCACCACCCCTTAATTTAAAGCTATGTCCCCTCGTGCTAGCTTTCTCCATCCTAGGAAAAAGGCTATCACTGTCCACCCTATCTAAACCTCTAATCATTTTATATGTTTCAATAAGGTCTCCTCTTAGCCGCCTTCTTTCTAACAAAAACAACCTCAAATCCCTCAGCCTCTCTTCATAAGACCTGCCTTCCATACCTGGCAACATCCTGGTAAACCTCCTCTGTACCCTCTCCAATGCCTCCACATCTTTCTTATAATGCAGGGACCAGAACTGCACACAATACTCCAAGTGCGGCCGCACTAGAGTTTTGTACAGTTGCAACATGACGTTGCGGCTCCGAAATTCAATCCCCCTACCAATAAAAGCTAAGACTCCGTATGCCTTCTTAACAACCTTATCGAATTGATTGCCAACTTTCAGGGATCTATGCACAAATACACCAAGATCCCTCTGTTCATCAACACTATTAAGAATCCTACCATTAGCCCTATACTCTACACATTTATTATTCCTGCCAAAGTGCATTACCTCACACTTTTCCACATTAAACTCCATTTGCCACCTCTCGGCCCAGCTCTGCAACTTGTCCAAGTCCCTCTGCAAACTATAACACCCCTCTTCACTATCTACCACTCCACCGACTTTAGTGTCATCTGCAAATTTACTAATCCATCCTTCAATACCCTCATCCAGATCATTTATAAAAATTACAAACAGCAGGGGCCCCAAAACAGACCCCTGAGGTACACCACTTGTCACCGAACTCCACGATGAATATCTCCCATCAATCACCACCCTCTGTCTTCTATCTGCTAGCCAATTCCTAATCCAATTAGCTAAATCACCCTCTAAATTATATGTTTGAAGCGTCTAATCAGTGGGAGGATAGTGTAGATTCATCATAATTGTACAAACAAAAGGAAACTATAATTATAAGCAACTTGGAAACCACTTTCAATTGAACAGACAAGTAACTAAATTTAGTGAAAGTTTTTAAAATCAAGAGTTTTAAACTGTGATATTTGTATAGACAGTGATGAACAGTATTCAAATTAAAATGATCAAAAGTAAGCATTAGCACTGCAATGAAGCTGCTGTGAAAATTCCCTAGTTGTCGCACTCTGGTGCCAGTTCAGATAAACTGAGGGAGAATTTAACATGGCCAATGCAACGAACCAGCATGTTTTTCGGACTGTGGGAGGAAACCTGAACACCTGGAGTAAACCCATGCAGACATGGGGAGACCTTGCAAACTCCACAGACACTGATTCAAGCCAGGAATCGAATCCAAGTCCCTGGTGCTATGCGAACCATTGTGCCACCGTGATCATTAAATTAGTAACAAGGGTTTGAAGAATTTAATTTAAAAACAATATTTCCTGGGATACAAGCACCAGCAGCAAGGCCAGTATTTGTTGTCCATCTGCAACTGTCGTTCAGTTGCTTTCTTGTGTTGTAGGTAAAGATACCTCTGAGACGAATTGTGAGTCAAAGTACAGCAAGTTTATTCTAAAGCTTTTGGGAGATATAACTGGCACCTAACAGCGGTTCCCCAGACATCTCACCGAATACAAGTTAAGAGCATATATTTATATCCCCCCCCCCCACCCACCCCCCGCCAGTCACATACGCATCTTCTCATTCTCATCAGGTTCCCAGCTCTGGGTTGTCCTCCATCATGGGAACATGGCTGCCTTGGCATTTCTTTATGGTTATCTCAAGGCTGCGACTGATGTGTGAGATTAGCCCTTAGCTAACATACAGACTGACAAGTTAAAATTAACGGGCCAGTGTAGCAATCTATGCTCATAAGTTGTATAACACACACACACATATATATATAGGTACATGACACTTAAGCAGTATATAATGAATATATATATGAAATATAGTTAGAAATGCAGGCTTCACTATTTTAAGCAAAAGTTACTTAAACTACAAGCTGGGTCAGCTACATTCCTGAAGGGGCTTATCATAAACTTGTATACAATAGCAAGAGCAGCGGCTGTCTCCCTGTAGTCTGGGCACACGAAAACAAAGTCACATATATTTGAAATATGAAAACTGGCTGTATGTAGGATATTTTCGAATTAACTCTGTGTTAATTAGTTGATGTGTCATCAAGACAACATTTGATTTGACAATAGCATCAAGGAAATTGGACCTTCCTTGAAGTGTTACAAAGTTCATTAACTCTTTCACTACTGCACTTGAATCCCTGAAGTTCATCACATATATGTACGCTTATGGTGTTGTAAGGAAAGGTGCTCCAGGATCTTGTTACAGTGTTGTAGTTCCAAATTTGGACAGTGTGTGGCTTAGAGGGGAACTTGTATGCACTGCTGCCCTTATCCTTCTGGTGCATGCTTGGAAGATTCTGTTTTGCAAGATTGCTGCTGTGCATCTAGATGTTAACACTGCTGCCATTTGTGCCTGTGATGGAGGGAGTAATTATTTAGTGCAGTGAATGGAGTGCCAATCAAGCAGGCTGCTTTGGCGTGGATTGTGTGGGACATGTGTGTTTGGAACCACACTCATCCAGACAAATACAGAATATTTTATTATTGAACTGTGCTTTGTAGATAACAGACAGACTTTAGAAGACAGGAGATGAGTTACTAGCCACATAACCCCTGCTCTTAAAACTGCAGTATTTATATGATTGTTTCTGTTAAATTTCTTGCCAACGGTAAACCCCCAGAATATTGATGGTGGGGAATTCAACAATGGTAATGTATTGAATGTCACAGGAAGATGGTTAGATTCTCTCCTGTTGGAGATGGTGATTGTTGGGCACGTGTGTGCGATATGTCAGCCCAAGAATGTGGTCCACATTTCGTGTGGACAGGTTCAATTTCCTTGATGCTATTGTCAAATCAAATGTCGCCTTGATGACACCTCAACTAATTAACACAGAGTGTCATTTGAAAATGGAATGATTTGCTTCAGAACATTGCCTCTCTATGAGGAAGTGACGAGTTATCTAAAGTGAAGGAAAATTCTGAGCTATGGAAAAGAAGGAAATACACTCCATTCATCACACTAAACAATTACTCCCTCCACCACAGGTGCAAATGGCAACAGTGTGTAACATCTAGATGCACAGCAGGAATGACATGATAGATTGCTGTCAATATCTTGTTTATTTGTATCACTGCCTTTAGCAAAGAAATTCACAATGAAATAAAAAGTTAGCTGCTTTTGGAGTAAGAAAGGTGAAAGTTATTTAGCAAATATCAATTCACAGTTGAAGTATATTAATAATGGTTGATTGTATAAACCAATGAATATAGAGCACAAGCAGTTTCATTTTAGGTAAGTTCAATAACGTTTAACTATTAACTTTTGAAATTAGCATTATTATTGTCACACCCCAGCAATGATTCAGATGGGTTGGTAATGGGTTGCAGACTACCAACAGGTTTGTTGCCCGGGAAATGAATTATAATTAATCACTGCTGTCCCTTTCTTGTCTTGGCTGGGTGTGGCTCATGTTGTTAGTGAAATGGAGAAAAACCAATAATCCATTCTCAATAAATCTGTCATCCACCTCAAAAGAACAATTTGCTCAGTTGTATGGACTATTTTCTATAATTAACACAAAGCATTAATGGTAATTCTGCACTATGAATATTTCAATCCTTATTCAATTATTTTTCAACATATTCTCAGGCTTGTACTAAAACAGAAAACAGAATTTGCAGAAAATAAATTTATTTCTGCAGTCTAAATCAACTTCATTGCAATCTGCATGACTATTCATTATCTTTTAGGAGTTTATAAATGCAACTGATAAAATCACAGAAGTTATTTAATTTCCTCATTTAGATCAAGTGAAATCTGAAAGTTTATTCAATACCTCATGATAGAAATGCTGAATAGTATCATTGTAAATTATTCAGCTGAGTTAATAGTATCGTCATCTTTCAATGTTTTTTGACTGATCAGTATACATTTACAGGATATATTAAAAACAAAAATCATTAAAGGCTCCCCCATTTCAGAATTATGAAATTCCAATTCAAAAGCTTTCTTTCTACAATCTAACACTTCAAAAAATGTAATCAATGTAGGCGAGACATTAGGACTATTGTCTAACACAATCAAAACAGAGTGATACACAGACAGATGGGCAAGGGCAGGTTGCTTTCAAGCCTCACTGAAAACTGGCAGACTGGCAATCCATTGTTAACTAATTGAGTTGTGATCGTTGTAAATTAAGAAAGGAAATACATGGAAATGTGTCAAACAGTTGATTAACAAAGTGGGGCATCATCTCAGTTTGATTTACATTTTTGCCACCAGGCAACAGAAAAAGATAATTACAACATGACAAACAAACTCTTCAGTCATGAGATATCACACTTCAGTACAACACGTCTGCCATCTCTTACTGCAAACCTTTATACAGTCAACCTTTCAATTGCTGAAGCACTGATTTAAATAATTAGTGATTTTCATTGTTGTTTACCATATCCAGTAGAGTTTTTATATTTATGGTCAAGATAGATTTTTAAAAACTTATTCCAGGAGATTAATATGCACACAATAGGATTTAACACAAGCCTAACATTCAAAGATATCCTCCACGTTCTTCGATGTTAAGTCTCCCTCCAAGGAGGACACGTATTCTATTTGCCTTGATACAATGCTCCCTGCTGATGATCCTTCCAAAACAAAACACTGTCCTACCATCTCATCCCATGGTTAAGAGGTTGAATAAGTGCCTGCTCCCAGTATATGACCACCCCAATCTCAGCAGGCCACCTGAAAGTATGTGACAGCAGCCTGTTGAGACCCCCTTTACATTTCCTCTCTCCATACAAAGATAACCATAACCTCTGTTTCATTTCTTTCAAAGGAGCATTGATGAACTTCCATTGTGTGGCATGTTGGTGCTTCAAAGCAGCATAAACTGGCAATTACTTGGGGGGGGGAACGAGGCAATACTTTTGAATGGACCTACCTCGCATTACTTTGATCTTTCTCTGTACCCTAGTTATGAAATTCCAACTCAAAAGCTTTCTTTCTACAATCTAACACTTCAAAAAATTTCTCAATGTAGGCAAGACATTAGGACTATTGTCTAACACAATCAAAACAGAGTGATACACAGACAGATGGGCATGCTTCATCTGTATAACGTGCAAGAAACAATATTTTTCCCTTATACTAATGTATGTGACAATAATAAATCAAATCAGTCTACGATAGAAATGTACATTAACATGTAATATCTTCATAGGCCACTTAGCAGCTTAACATGGAAATCTTAAATTACAGGAATTTAAGAATTAGAAGCAGATAATTTGGTCTTGTGACTCTACTCTATTATCCAATAACTAACAGCCAATCATAGCTAATTTTCTAAATCAACTCAACCTACGATGGTATGAGTTGGCCATGATGGACTGGGAAACATTATTGAAAGGAAAAACAGTGAATAGGCAATGGCAGGCATTTAAAGAATGAATAGGTGAACTCCAGAAATTGTTTATTCCTGTTTGGCGCAGGAAATGGTACGGAAATTTTGGCCAAACTATGGCTTACAAGAGCAATTAGAGATAGTATCAGATTCAAAGAAGCAGCAAAGAAATTGGCAAGAGAAAGCTTGAGGATTGGGAGCAGTTTAAAATTCAGCAAAGGGGGACCAAGGAATTGATTAAGAAGGGAAAAAAATTATACTTTCTTTTTCCCTTCTTAATCAATCTCTTGATTCTCCTTAGCTGAATAAGCTATCAGGGAACACTAAAAACTGACTGTAAAAGTTTCTATAGATATGTAAAAAGAAAAAATTGACCTAAAAATGAATGTAGGCCCCTTACAGTCAGAAACAGGATGATTCAGAACAAGAAACAAAGAAATGGCTGAGGAATTAAATTTGTACTTGGCTTCAGTCTTCACAATGGAAGCCATGAATAATGTACCACATGTGCTGAGAGAAACATATTTTAGCAAGGAGCTGAAAGAAATCAGCATTAGCAGGGAAATAGTTTTGGGGAAAGATAAATCTCCAGGTCCTGATAATCTTCATCCCAGAGTAATAAGGAAGTGGCCCTGGAAATAGTAGATCCATTGGTAATATTTTCCAAAATTCTTTGGACTGTGGAATAGTTCCTACAGATTGGACGGTAGCTAATGTAAACCCACTATACAAAAAGAGAGATAGAAGGAAAACAGGGAACTATATACCAGTGAGCCGAACATCAGTACTGGGAATTTGCTAGAGTCTATTATCAAGGATTTCATAACTCAGTATTTGGAAGGCAATGAGATAATCAGACAAAATCCACATGGATTAACAAAAGGGGAATTATGTTTGATGAATTTATTGGAATTCATTGAGGATGTATTTGGGGTTGACCGAGGAGAACTGGTTTATTTAGAGTTTCAGAAGGCTTTTGACAAGGTCTCACATAACAGACTACAATGTCTTGAGATGGATAGAAAAATGGTTAGCAGATAGGAAGCAAAGAGTTGCCATAAATGGATCTTTTTCTGATTGGCAATCAATGAATAGTGAGGTTCCACAGGGATCTGTGTATAATAGCACATTATATATAATGATTGGAAGAGGGAACTGAATGTATTATCTCTAAATTTGCAAATGATACAAAATTGGAAGGTAAGCTGTGAAGGGGACGTAGAGATGCTTCAGATGTGATTTGGATAGGCTTAGTACGCGGACATTTGCACGGCAGATATTTGGATAGGCTTAGTATGTGGGCATTTGCATGGCAGATGCAGTATAATGTGGATATGTGTGAGATAGCAATTGGTAGCAATAATCTAAAGACAGATTACTACTTGAATGAGTATCCACCTCTTTTCAATTTATAGCCAATGAGACCTTGGAATCCTTGTACATCAGTTGCTAAAAGTAAGCACGCAGCTACAGCAGGCAGTAAAGAAGGTAAATCATGGCCTTCATAGTGAGAAGGTTTGAGTATAAGGATAGGGAATCTTTGCTGCAATTGTGTGGAGTATTGGTGAGGCCACACGAAGTTGTGTATGCACTTTTGGTGTTCTTGTCTGAGGAAGGTTTCCTTGCTATAGAGGGAGTAGAGCAAAGGTTTACTAGGCTTATTCTTGGGAATAGCAGGTCTGTCATATGAGGATAGACTAAGTCAGTTAAGATTATATTCACTGGAGTTTAGAAGAGTGAGAGGGATCTCATAAAACTTGCTAATTTTAACAAGGTTAGATAGGGTAGATTCAGAAAGAATATTCCTGACAGTAAGGGAGTCCAAAACTAGGGGTCATAGTTTGAAGATAATAAGTAAACCTTTTAGAACTGAGGCAAGGAGAAATTTCTTCTTCTTCTAGAGGGTGGTGAATGTGTGGAATTCATTAACACAGAGTGTAGTTGAGACCAAAATGTTATCTGATTTCAAGAAGAAATTAGATATGGCTCTTAAGGCTAAAGGAATCAAGAGATATGGGAGGAAACAGGGTGGTAAATCAGGATACTGAATTCATGGTCAGCCATGATCAAAATGAATGGTGCAGCAGACTCAAAGAGCTGAATGATTTACTCCTGTTTCTAGTTTCTATGTTTCCTGCTCCATCCCTATTTCTCTCGATTCTCCAAGTGTCTGAAAATCAGTCTGATCTCTGATTTTTTTTTGCAATTTATTCCTGAGATTTAAATATCATGAACATTTATTCACAATCTTCAAGTGCCCTGACAAAGGCACTGCTGAAGTGCCTTCTTGAACTATTGTCATCCATTCAGTTTAGGTACACAACAGTAATGTTATATAGAGTGTTCCAGGATTTTGAACCAATGACAATGAAGGAATATGGGCAATGAATTTCCAAGTCAGGATGTCTTGGAGGGGAACTTGCTGGTACTGTTCCATGCAAATGCTGCCTTTGTCCTTCAAGGTAGTACAAGTTGCGGGTTTGGAAAGCACTGTCGAAAGACCCTTGGCAAGATGCTGTAGTGAACCTTTTTGCTGGTAAATTCTGCTGTTGCAATGTGCCAGCAGTGGAAGCACTGAATGTTTAAGATAGTGGATGAAGTGCTGATCGAGTGAGTTGTTTTTTCCAGGATGGTATTGAGCTTCTTGAACTACATTGAGATTTACACTCAGCCATAAAATGGAAAGCATTCCATCACATTCTTAACTTGTAGATAATGATCAGACTTTGGAGAGTTTGGGGAATTGCCACCCATAGAATGCCCAGTCTCTGACCTGCTGTCATAGTCACAGTATTTATGTGGCTGGTTCTGTTTCTGGTCAATGGCAACAAGGCTCTTAAAAGTGGGAGGCTTAGTGACGGAATTTCTATTGAATGTCAAGGGGAGATGGTTAAGTTTTCTTTTATTGAAGATAGTCATTGTCTGGCACTTACATGACATCCATGTTACTTGACATTTATCAGCTCAAGCCCGAATGTTGTCCAGATCTTGTCGCATGCAAACGTATTCTGCTTCACTTTCTGAGGAATTATGAATGTTACTGAAATCTGAGCAATCATTAAACGAGCCTACTTTTGAACTTATGGAGGGATGGTCAGTGAAGCAGTTGAAGATGGTTGACTCTAGGACACTAACTGATGGGGCAGGATTTTCCCATCCTTCCCAGCATGGGAACGTCCTATCCTGTTGATGGCACATCCAATCCGTGGATGGGAGATGGATTCAATGGAAAATCCCATTGACAATGATGGTATTAGATAATCCCGCCGCTGGCCTGCAGCGAGCTGCCTCCCATCCCTGAGAAACACGCCAAGGAGAGGGGAGTTGGGGAGGAGGGGATGCTGTAAGAATATGGCTATGGCTACATCACTGATGTACAACAGAAAATATGGAAAATTACCCAGGTATCACCAAGAAGAGCAAATATAACTTGGAGAATTCCCATTTAGTTTACTATCAAAGTAATGGAAGATTCATGAACAGTGCTCTCAAACAGCATTTGTCAGCAATAATCTAATCGTTGATACTCAGTTTGGGTTCTGGCAGGACCACTTGCACCAAACCTCATTGGTCCAAAAATGGATAAGGAAGTGGAAAGCCATAAGCGTAGTGAGCAACTGCCTTGACAAGAAGCAGTGTGGCATCAGGGAACCCAACAAAATGAAGTCAATGTGAATCAAGAGGAAAACACCATCGTTTTGAGTCATAACTATCCTGAGGGACCTTTGGACTGAAATATGGGCAACAACTATTACAATCTACATTTGTGCTGGTTATGATTGAGTGGTGAAAGATAAAACTGGAGACTAACTTTTACACACTTTAAAAACCTTTATTTACAAAGACATATTACAAACATACATCACTGAATTTAGCAGCCACAGTTTCAATCTGCCCCCATACATAAGGGCCTAGATAAGGGTATCTAGTCAATGCCCATCAGCTGAACGATTAACATCCACTACCTTAAATATTCAGTAACTGTAGCACCAGCATATGCAGGCTGCAGAGTGTACAATCTCTAAGATGTACTTTTGAAAAATGTCTTGGCTAGCACCTCGCAAACCCAGGATGTCTTCTACCTAGTCAAGGATAGCAGACACATGGGAACACCATCATTTCCAAGCTTCCCCTCCAAGTCACAAAGCATCCAGACTTGACAATAATCATTATTTTTTCACTACTTCTGGTCAACACCCTGGAACTCTCTCTCTAACTATAATGAAAATATCTTCACACTATTCAAGATGGCAGATAATATTTTCATGGACAATTAGAGTTGGATAATAGACCTGCCAATGATGCCCAGATCCCAAGAATAGAGAACTTTTCTGCAAGTTACTATAGAATTCCAATAAACCTATGGTAGCATTAACAATAGGAAAGTTTATTTATCAGATTGGACGGCACAGTGGATGTATTTCTATGCTGCAAAATATAATTTTTAGTAATCCAATGTACACTTTTGTTTAAATTACACATACCTCCAAGTTCTTTCACATTGAGAATTGCATTCTGGAATGGAACAGCTTTAATGCTAAAACCTGAAGATGAGCAAAACAAAAACAAAATGTCTTAAAATAGGGAAAGACATAGACAATAAAACAAAGTTAACTTCATCATGATTAGAAGCACATTTTCTTTTTATTAATAAAGAGGATTCATTATTCACGAATAAAAATACTTCTACTCTTGCGGCGAATGTCAGCGGTCTGTTTAACTTCAAGTCATGCATGACTATGTCAATCTAACATTTACATTTCTTACCACAAAATGGTTTTGTGGTCTTTCTGGACAAGATTACCAATTAATTATAGATTGAAATAGTGCTTTCAAATAGACTTAAAACTAGTAGCATTTCTTATAAAGAACGTCACTTAAGTGGGAGATTGGGTCAGGAATCACAGTCACAGTGTGATAATTCTATCATAATTTGCACTTCCATTATCCAAGGCTTTGTTCTGAACTTTTCATTATCTATCAATTCATCCAATTCACTCAAATTTATACTCAGTCAGCATGAAAGGCAACATATAGTTTGTCAAATTTGAAAAGAATATTTATCATATTTGAAAATTCAATAATAAGAAACCTACTGATGGAGATATCAAAAAGAGGACCTGGTGATGGTGTGTTACACCTCCAAGATCACTCAGGAAATCAAAGTTGTATTTTGTTATGCATGCTATGGTCTATAAGTATGGACAGTAATGGAAGAGGTGCTAACTTTCTTTCCATTACATAACTGACCAGTAATCTTTACCATTCTTATTGCTTACCATTGGCATTTGTTGGAAGAATTTACAAGTTGATAATCCACCTGCTTGGTTGTGTTATGAACATATCTTTCTTGGCCAGCAACCCCCTGAGGTGGACTTGAAACTGGAACTTCTGGTTCAGAGTCTGGGATATGGGCTACGACCCACTGCGCCACACGACTTCCCAGAGAACTCAAACATTAGGCAAAAAAAGCTAACAAGCAAGTGAAGTGAAGGGGATTTGATATGATCGACTCTGAGATGTTTAGAATTGGTTTAATAAGAAGGGTCAATTATTCAAATAACTCAAGGACAGGGTGCACAGACTCCAACGCAATAATAAAATAATAATAAGAGGAGGTTTAGCAGAAGCAGTTAATATAATTAAATTTAGTCTCAATTAATCTGTAAAATCTTCAAGTACACCAGCCACTTGACAAGCAGAAATTCGTTTTCACGCTAACGGATATTCTGCAACACAGTAAAATTGGGCACTAGTGATATCTGCAGAAAGAGATGGTGATTATGTGTATATGTCAGCTTCAGTTTCATCCAGTGCATATTATGCACTGAACAGTGGAGTAAATGGTAGCATTTAGCATGTGCCATCAGCTTCTGATACAGCTGAAAGAGTTGATTTCGTATATGTTCTAGAGACCTGACCTGGAAAATTATGAGAAATTCCTTGATTAACATCAATGCATTCTGAAGGGAGAAAGGGTAATGCTAATTAATCCAAAGAACAAATTTGCACTTCCATGGCATTTGTTACAACCTCAGGATATCCCAAAACACTTTTCAGACAAAGTACGTTTTGGAACATAGTTAATGTTATTTTCTGGACATAGAATGTAAGGAAATTCTGGTAAAGAACGTAAGCCATCAAACCAAAAGGCCCAAAGACAGTTCAGTAAAAGGAAAACATAAAGACATCTTTATTTATCTGGACCTGTGTGTGAGAGCACATATGACAGCCTCTCTATGGAAATATGAAGAAAGACCTGAAATAACAACTCTTTCCCTAAAGATGCTGCAAGATCCATTAATTAATTTCAATATTTTCTCTTTTTAATAGTCACAGGTTTGTTGGATCAGGTATGCAACTGAATGAGGTACGTCTATGGATATTTTCTTAAGGTCACTTTTCTGCTGTAAAATCACTATTTTGGCAATGGCAGTATTAACTAAATGGCACAATTTTGAAAGGGATGCAAGAGCAGAGACATCTAGAAATGTGTGTGCACAAATATTTTAAGGCAGCATAACAATGTCCACACAGTGAATAACTCATAACTCATGTGGTGAGTTTATTTACAGTAGAAGTCTAACAACACCAGTTTTAAATCCAACCGATTTATTTGATAGTAAACTCGCAAGCTTTCGACTCTATGGCCTTTATCAGGCGAATGAGATGTTCTGGTCTCCAACAGAACACTTCATTCACCTGACGAAGGCCACAGAGTCGAAAGCTTGCAAGCTTACTATCAAATAAATCAGTTGGATTTAAAACTGATGTTGTCAGACTTCTTACTGTGTTTACCCCAGTCCAACGCCGGCATCTCTACATTGTGAGTTTATTTGGCAGGGAAAAGAGGAAGCAACAGGTTGAAGTTGTAAGGGTTTATTTAAATTCCCATATTTCACACACGCACCGTAATTTTGCTTAGGTATTACCTGTTGTGGGTATGATGCTATCTGTGCTCTCACTACAGAGTTGTGTAAGCAGGCTTGACTTGCCCGATCCAGTAAGGCCCACACAAACAACATCATATTCGGTTCGTGGAGATGGTGGCCCTTTGCAGCAGAAAGCTCGGAAACACTATGGAAAAGAAGAGCATTGTTAACCTTTGTTGGTTTGGACAACTGTATTCTGACAGCTATGGTTATCGTAAATTAGGATGAGATATAAAATGTTGGTCACTAGTTTATACAAATTAGTGCTGTGATGTTTGTCATACTGTATACATCGCCAATTTAATGCATACAGTTAACATACTGGGATCCACAATTACAGCACAAACTGTTTCTGCAAAATAGTGACACTGCAATTACACTTTTCTGCTTGTAATGCCACCACAACACTTGAGTTTTGCATCTCTCATCTGTTTAGCCTATAGAGAAATTCCTGTGCTTCAACAGATTTTAATCCTCTGCTTCCCAAATTCCATTTTCAACCTCACTGAATTAGACCCACAAAACCAGATGATTACTTAGAGTTGAAGCCATTATAATATTTCTAAATACAATATTCTGTCTAGCTTTTCTTTATTGTTCCAGCCAAATTAACAAACTTTTGGAATTTAATTTATTGATTCAACTCTACAATTTGGCAGGCATTTCATGGCTGTGCCACTAATAACATCAGTTTCCATTCTATGAAGATCCTTTGCAGAGGTGCATATCAAACAAAGTTTGACACCACACCACAATGAGTTATTAGGACAGATTGACCAAAAGACTTGGTCAAAGAGATAAGTTTTAAAGAATATTTTCAAGAAGGATGGCAGAGAAAGTTATGGATAGAGTTCCAGAGCTAAACACCCAAGTCAGCTGAAAACACGGATGCCAATGGTAGAACAAAATTCAGGAATGGCAACAGACAAGAATTGGAGCAGGACAGAAATCTAAGATTTGTAGAACTGGAGGAAGTTCAAAATAAGAAAGAGCAAGGCCATTGTGATAATTGAAAAGTGGAGGGGGGTGGTTTGGTGGAGAGAAGGGGATAAAAGAAGACACTGCAGGAGGTTCTCTGGTTGCAACTGGACAAATAAGAACCTGCAAGTACAATGCTACTCACCTTGATAATAGCTGAGATGCTAAGGGGAATGGTGTAGCCCAAAGCTGCAAACAGATTAAGAACAAGGAGGGGTAATGTACCATGTGAGGAACGATGTATTTGCTGATTTGGGTGATTTTTGTTCTGCAGCAGGAACAAAAACCTGATGAGGTGTCAAAAAGTTGCTGCTCCAAACCACTCAATGTGATTGTTCTATCTTTACAAGAAAACAGCCATGCCATTGGCAACAGTTTTTTTTCGGTAATGGCTGCAACGAAACTTAGGAAACAATTTGTTAATATTAAATCACAGCATTTTCAAATATTGATCCCTCACTCAATCACAGCTATGCACAGGGGAGTAACTTATCCATTTATTGGCCACAACAACTTGCAGATGCCAACTATTTCCTCTCACCCAACACCAGCAAAATAAAATCACCAGATTCAAAATACATGGGAACAGGGGAGTGAATTTCCTTAAAACTTCATATATAACTGCCAAAAATTCAATGCTTAGGGTAAAAAAAACTCAAGAAAGTTCACCCCTGCATATTTGATTAGTGAAGCAGTGAATAGAGGAACTACTCCTCCAATCACAGTTTCTGGCTGCTCTAATTCCAGTCCTCCTCCATTTTTTTTTGATCTTGTCTTTTTATCTTATTAGCATGCGCTTTTCTTTGATACGGTGTGTAATGGTAATGGCACTGCACTAGAAATCCAGAAGCCCAGACTAATGCTGTAATGTTCAAATCCCACCATGGCAATAGTGGAGAATCAATATGAAACTAATCTTAGTAATGGTACATTACTATGAAACATTGTAAAAACTCATCTGGTAACTAACGTCTTTTTGGGAAGAAAATTTCCCTGGTCTAGCCTATATGTGACTTCTGACTCATAGCAACGAGATTGACTTATAACTGCCCTCTGAAATGGCCTAGCAAGCCACTTAGCTCAAGTGCAATTAGGGATGGGCAGCAGATTCTGGCTTAGCAAGCGTTGCCCATAATCCATGAAAGAAAAAGCAGCATGGCCTGAATGTTGGACAAACCCCCAAACTGGGATATGTTGAAACGTTTCAACAACTATGCAAGCTTGTCATCATTGCAGATGACGATGTGGGTCTTCTCATTTTCAGCTGAATTGCCACGTACTTGCAGGAATCCTGTTGCAGTCAGTTAGGTTTCGGTCTCGGTCCTGACACGTTCCACACAGTAACCTTTTGTGCAGTGCTACGTAGTGGTGGTTGCAACCAATGGGAGACTGGAGCCTGACTCTGAAGCAGGTCTTGGCATCAATCGAAGCAGGTGCAAGCCATTGATGGCACTGTCTATTGGGAGGAGCCACTGTAGGTTCTGCACTGTTTATCCTCTGCTTGTTCCCTACTGGTGGAGGTTTGCCACATCTCAGCTTTGGGCCTTCGGGACTCTCTATAACTGATCATGCTAGTCTTCAACTGGGACGGTTTGCATCTTGGGAATGGCGGGCGTTCTACCTACAGTAGTTTGAGCTGTGTGGATATATTCCTCTCATTCTAGTGAGAGGTGGAGAGAGGAGTTACAACATTATCTTGTGGTTCTGCTCTGTTAAATTCTGTTCAGTAACCTGGTATTTTGAACTGATTTTTCTAACGAGGTGTTATAAACCAAAATTGAGTTGCAAGGATGTTATTTATCCTGCACAGTGAGGAAACACTCATCCAAGTTGTCAGTGAAGCTCAGTTGGCTTACAATTAAAATTCTTTATTAGATTACGACATTGATTCTCATTCCTTATGTTAAACATTTTCTGTAAATTTACATGCTCTTTCTCTACAGCTCTGCAATTTGTTTTATTGCTTCAAATAGTTGGAATTTGAGATGATTCTGATCTTAGTTTATTCTTGTAAATTGGGAATTATATTTAGAATCCCAATTGAGAGAAAATACCAAGGGACTGAGGAAGAAATGTATTCAGAACTCATCAGTTGTAATTAAAAAGCAGCCACCAAAACACCGCCCCCCCCCCACCCCCGCCACCGCCTTTATTGCATTTGGATACAACAGGGTTGTTTGCTAAGCCATTTCCTTTCCTGAAAAACATCAATGGATGCTTATGATAATCTGTTGAATTTTTATGACAATCTGGGAGCTTTGTACTTATGATTATCAATACTAGCTTTTTGATTCCTTGTTTAATTCTCCACTCACTGAGGTGGGATTTGAACTCTTCTCCAGATTATTAGTCCAGTGACGAAAGCACTATACTAACAGACTGTAAGTTTGAAACAAAGGAAGAATCGAGGAACATGATGAAACTGAGGGTAAATTGAAAGGTTTATTGGACATTTTCCCTTCCTTTGAAAATTGGGCAAGTTCCAAAAGTAATCTTGCCTTGTTGTCTTATTCTGCATTAATAATCACATCACCTTCATCACATACTGGAGTATTCACTAAGCTTTCCACAACTAACAAAGACACACATAAAGTCCAAGTTTAGAACCTCAAAGATAGCTTCAACAAATAGGGTGGTGAAAAAGGCATATGGTAAACTCACCTTTATCAATCAGGGTATAGATTACAAAAGCAAAGAGGTCATGCGAGAATTGCATAGAACTTTGACGAGGCCACAGTTGGAACACTGTGTGCAGTTCTGGTTGCCACATTATAGGAAGGATGCGAACACACTAGAGGGATTGCAGAGGAGATTTACCAGGATGCTGCCTGGGATGGAACATTTCAGTTATGAAGAGAAGTTGGGTAGTTTAGGGTTGTTTTTCTGGAGCAGAGAAGACTGAGGGATGACCTGATTAAGGTGTTCAAGATTATGAAGGGCATGGATAGGTTGGGAAGGGAGCAGCTGTTCCCCTTAGTTCATGGGTCAATTACAAGGGGGCAAAAGTTAAAAGGGAGGGGTGGGAGGTTTAGGGAAGATTTAAGGAAGAACGTTTTTACACAGGTCTAGAATGCACTGTCTGGGAGCATGGTGGAAGTGGGAGGCCTAACGTTCTTTATAAAGTACCTGGATGAGTACTTGGCATGCCATAACATTCAAGGCTATGGGCCAAGTGCTGGCAAGTGGGATTAGCTGGACAGGTCAGGACATTTTATGCGTCAGTGCAGACTCGAGGGGCCGAAGGATCTCTTCTGCACTGTAGTATTCTGTGAATAGTCTGCAGATTCCTTACATGTCGATTTTGAGCAGTAAAAGGGAATTTCACAATAACTCAATTGCAGTGTTGATGTAAGCCTTTCTTGTGACTAATAAATGTTTAACTTAAAGCTTGAATGTGTTGAAAATGACAACGATCTGGGATTGTCAAACCCTTCTGTTTCTGTTAGATTCTGTAGTAGCAGTGCTTTAGCTGAGCTATTTCCAGTAATCTCATTAAAATTAAAAAAATATTTGAAAGCTATATAGGCTATTAGATTTCTTCTAAGCACTGTTTTGGCACTATGATAAAAGCATTGTGAAACTTCTAGTTTAGGATTATATATATAGTAAAAATTTCCTACGTGTGTGTGTTTGTGAACGAAAGGAAAAAAGAAAATTTATCCAACATGGATTATATGGTTTTCAATGCTTTATAATACTTTCCAGCCTAAAACACAAGACAATCTTTGAACATCCAGGCAAACAGCCAGAAGAGATGTTTTATAAAACTAAAATAGTTAATGGTAATAATGTAGAACTTGGAATGATGACAGACACTTCAGTTGGTTTGGTAAATATAAACAGCATCTCAGAAGGATCATAAAGAATTGGATAATCCTTTCACATCTATAACCAACTGTTGTTTCAGTAAAACAGAAGACACTTCAAAGCTCATATCTATTGTTGCGCTACTTATATAGAAATAAAGAAAATAGAAAGAGTAGGCCATTTGGCCCTTCGAGTCTACTTCATCATCATGTACTTGTACTTCTCAATTACATTAACATTTTATTCTATTGCTTGCAAGGTTACTTGTTAGATTCGTGATAACTAATTATACTAATTGTGATCCTTTGTCATATCAATCAACATTAGTTCACTTCACGAGGGATCTACCACTGTAGTACTTGCTTCAACAGCACATATACTAATATTGGAATGATACAGAGAAGATTAATATATTTTCTTTCCTGCTTTTGCAATCTTTTGAAGGAGAGCAAACATGGGTGGAGTGAAGTACTGCAAAAGCATGGCCATTCCAGTATTCAGAATATCATCAAATCCGATTTATTGAAGTACAAGCCTTGCCAATTTAGCAATGGTATAATAGCTTAAAGAATTTCAGCAAAGTCTGGTTCCATGACGTTCTTTTGCTTTCTTTCCCTGGAGAATGAAAGAAAGCTAAGACAAATCTTAGTGAAAACAGCTGCATTTGCATCTGGATCATAAAACATAGAACAGTACCCTTCCGGTCCCTTTGGCCCTCGATGTTATGCCGAGCTATATCTGAACCCAAGATCAAGCTGTCCCACTCCTTGTCATTCTGGTATGCTCTACGTGCCTATTAATAATTGCTTGAAAGTTCCTAAAGTATCCAACTCCACTATCACAGCAGGCTGCACATTCCACATCCCAACCATTCTCTGAGTAAAGAGCCTACCTCGGACATCCCTCCTATATCTCTCATCATGAACCTTATAGTTATGTCCCTTAATAACAGCTACATCCACTCGAGGAAATAGTCTCTGAATGTCCACTCTATCTATCCCCCTCATTATCTTAGAATTTTTATTAAGTCGCCTCTCATCCTCCTCCGTTCTAAAGAGAAAAATCCCAATTCCCTCAACCTTTCCTCATAAGACCTACCCTCCAAACCAGGCAGCATCCTGATAAATCTCCTCTGCACTCTCTTCAATGCCTCCACATCCTTCTTATAGCGAGGTGACCCGAACAGCATGCAATATTTTAAATGTGGTCTCATCAAGGTCGTGTAACCCCAAGGTCGTGTAAGGTCAGCATAACCCCACAGGACTTAAACTCAAACCCCCTATTAATAAATGCTAACGCACTATAAACCTTCTTCATGAGTGGCAACCTTCTGAGATGTGTGGATATAAACCCCAAGTTCTCTCTGTTCCTCCACATTCCTCAGAATCCTGCCAATGACTCTGTAATCAGCATTCAAGTTTGTCCTACCAAAATGAATCACCTCACACTTATCAGGATTAAACTCCACCTGCCACTTTTCAGCCCAGCTCTGAATCCTATCAATGTCTCTTTGCAGCCTACAAGAGTCTTTCACCTCATCCACTACTACACCAATCTAGGTGTCATCAGCAAATTTACTAATCCACCTTTCAACCTCCTCTTCCAAGTCATTGACAAAAATCACAAATAGCAGAGAACCTAACACTGATCCTTGAGGTACACTGCTGGTAACTGGTCTCCCGTCTGAAAATTTTCCTTCCACCACCACACCACAAGTGTAAAATGGAAGAAATAAAATTTAGAGATAGTAGGATGGAGGGAGAAAAACACAAGAGAGAGTAAGCAAGGAAAAAATTGAACCAGAAAGATTTGCTAGATGGTAATTCAAGAGAAAGAGCAGAGTGAGCAAGAGATTGTATACAGCAAGAGGGAGACACACAAACATCCAATTTCCATTCAAGCACTGTCTGTACACTGTACACAAAATTTAATTGCAACCAAAGTGAAATTTCAGCCCACCATTTTAAAAATGAAAATGGAAGTTAAATTACTGTTTTCTTTTTTTCCCACCCCCACCCTTCCAAATGTTACACTTCTTGACCTTTAGCTCACTATTCCAAAATAGTCATGAATTAAGAAGTCCAATGGATACCTGCAATGGTTTACGGCTGCTAATGCAATTGGTTGTTAACTATTTATCTGGCAACACAAGAACTTCCTTTATTTGTTTTTCTGCACAACTAAGGGACATGTTGCACTGAAGTATAGAAGTATGCAGAGGAAAAATGTACATTGGCTTCATTCCAGGTTGTGCCTTGCATGAACGAACAAACAATCCTAGTCTTTTACCTCAAAGGACAAAGAACAAAACAGCACAGGAAACAGGCCCTTTGGCCCAATGAGCCTGTGCCGCCACCCCGATGTTCCCACCTCTATCCCGATCCCTGTCAATGTTTATAGATCTATGGATTAAAAACCAAATTTGATCCATTTAGGGAAAATTTGTTTTGCCAATTAGCCTAACAGCACATTTTTGGGATGTGGGAGGAAACCGGAGCACCCGGAGAAAACCCACACAAGCACGGGGAGAATGCGCAAACTCCCACAGACACAAGCCCAAATCCATGTATCGGCTCAGCACAGCAATAGTAACTGAGCTGTTGTGTTGCCCATCAAATGGTCCAGGTCAAGCATACACTAACGATGTGAAGCACTAGAATACTCTCGAAAAAATCCAAGAGCAGCCCTCTCACGACCCATCACGTGTATGCCCCTTGTTAGACAACAAGGTGTACCAAAGCATCTGTAGGATAAAAACAAGTACATCAATATCATCATTTATTTACACACTTCCCAGGGACTCCCAAGGCTCATGATCCCTATTTTAAATCAGTTTTCTATATCCCTCCATTCCCATTCTGTTCATGTGCCCATCTAAGTATTTCTTAAATAACTCCAGAGTACCTGCCTCCACCACTTTACTTGGCAGCGCATTCCATACCCCCACCACCCTCTGTGTGAAAAAACTCCCTCTAGCATCCAAATTATACCTTACCCCCCTCACCCTAAGCCCGTGACCCCTCGTGCTATTTGAGTCCATCCTAGGGAAAAGCTTAACCCTGTTTACTCTATCTATACCCCTCACAATCTTGTACACCTCTACGTCTATGTCTTTCTAAGGAAAACAGCCCCAATTTGCCTAACCTCTCCTCGTAACTCAGACCTTCCATACCAGACAACATCCTGATAAATCTCCTCTGCACTCTCTCCAGAGTCTCCACATCCTTCCGGTAGTAAGGCGACCAGAACTGGACGCAGTACTCCAAATGAGGTCTAACTAAAGTTTTATACAACTGCAACATTAAAGGCCAGCTCTTGTACTCTGTACCCCTTCCTATAAAGGCTAGCATACCATATACTTTCTTCACAACCGTCTCCACCTGCTCTGCCACCTTCAGAGATTTGTGCACCTGCACCCCCAGGTCCCTCTGCATTTCTATACTCTTAATAGGTCTACACTTTATCATATACCTCTCCCCTACATTCTTTCTCCCGAAATGCATCACCTCACATTTATCAGGATTGAATTCCATCTGCCATCTATCTGCCCAAGCTACCAGCCTATGTCCTGCTGCATACCTGACAATGCTCCTCACTATCCGCAAGTCCAGCCATCTTTGTATCGTCTGCAAACTTGCTGATCACTCCACCTACTCCCTCTTCCAAGTCATTTATATGTTACAAATAGGAGAGGCCCCAGTACCGAGCCCTGCAGCACACCACTAGTGACCGACCTCCAGCTAGAAAAACACCCTTCCACTATTACTCTCTGTCTCGTATTACCAAGCCAGTTACTTATCCATCTAGCTACCTGTCCTTGTATCTCATAAGCCTTGACCTTTTCAACTAACCTCCCATGAGGGACTTTGTCAAACGCCTTACTAAAATCCATATAGATGACATCAACGGCTCGCCCTTCATCGACCGTTTTCGTCACCTCCTCAAAAAATTCTACCAGATTCGTAAGGCACGACCTCCCCTTAACAAAGCCACCCTGCGTATCCCTAATCAGATCGCAACGCTCTAAGTGCCTATACATCCTTTCTCTTAAGAATCCCCTCCAACAGCTTCCCTACCACTGACATCAAACTCACCGGCCTATAATTCCCAGGGTTATCCCTATACCCTTTTTAAACAATGGTACAACATTAGCTATTCTCCAGTTCTCTGGGACCTCACCTGTGTCCAAAGAAGAGACAAAGATTTGCGTCAGAGGCCCAGCAATTTCACCTCGCACCTCCTAAGCAGCCTGGGATAAATGCCATTAGGCCCTGGAGATTTATCAGTTTTAATGCTACCTAGAAGCTCTAACACTTCTTCCCTTGGTATGGGTATTTCCCTCAACTGGTCCACAGCTCCCTCAGAGACAGGAGCTGTCAACAAGCCCCTCTCCTTCGTGAATACCGACGCAAAGTATTCATTCAGGATCTCTGCCATTCCCTCGGGCTCTAAGCACAGATTCCCTCCTCTGTCCCTAAGAGGTCCGATTTTTCCTCTCACCACCCTTTTATTCCTAACATAGAAGTAAAAGGCCTTTAGATTTTCCTTAATCCCATCTGCAAAATCATTTCATGCCCCCTTTTTGCCCTTCTAACTCTCCGTGTGAGCTCCCTCCTACTCTCTCTCCGTTCCCAGCTGCTTTGACCTATCATACGCCTCTCTTTTCTTCCTAACCAAGTCCTCAATATCCCTAGTAATCCACGGCTCTCTGATCCTACCTTTCCCATCTTTCCTCTTAGCCGGCACATATCTTTCTTGCAACATTTTCAGTATTCCCTTGAAAGAGTCCCACATGCCTAGCGTGGACTTACCCTCGAACAACCATTCCCAATCAGTTTCCATAAGTTCCTGCCTAATCCGACCGTAATTAGCCTTCCCCCAGTTCAGCACCCTCCCCCTAGGGCAACAAGCATCTTTTTCCATCTGTATCTTAAAGTAGACAGAATTGTGGTCACTGTTAGCCACACGTTCCCCTACTACAACATCAACCACCTGCCCTGGCTCATTACTCAGAACTAAATCCAATATAGTTCCTTCTCTAGTTGGGCTAGCCACATATTGCTCCAACGATCCTTCCAGTACACATTTTACAAATTCCTGCCCGTCCAAACCCCCAGCTCTAGGTACCTTCCAATCCACCTTAGGGAGACTATAACGACTCTATTCTTTTTGCACCTATGCAAAATGTCTTTGCATATGCCTTCTTCAACTACTTGCGGGCTGTTGGGTGGCCTATAATACACTCCTAGCATAGTAATCGCCCCCTTCCTATTCCTCAACTCCACCCACAGCGATTCCACTCCTAGCTCTTCTGTATTGTCCTCCCTCTGCACTGCTGTGATGCTCTCCCTAACTAACATCGCCACTCCCCCACCTCTTCTGGACCCTCCTCTGTCATGCCTGAAACACTTATACCGAGGAATATTCAGCTGCCACTGCTCCCTTTCCTTTAACCATGTCTCCATCACAGCAACCACATCCAAGTTCCTCGCAAACATTAAGGCCCTAAGTTCATCCGTTTTTCCTGTTACACTCCTCGCATTGATACAGACACACTCCAGATCTCCAAGCCCACTCGAAACCTCCTTCTCCCTGGTGTATTTCTTCTCATCCAAGCTTACTCTATCTCCCATCTCGCTCTCTACCGAGCTATCGGTCTCAGCCCCTCCTCCCCTCCATATTAGTTTAAACCCTGCTGAAACACTCCAGCTAACCTCCCAGCTAAGATATCGCCAGTCTTCCCTAAAAGTGATATCTTGCACGAGGGCAGCAAAAGTGTCATCCTTCCAATCCTTCACAAACTAACTTTTTGCATACACGAAAAGTGGCAGAGTGGGCAACTGACCTGAGGCAATTGCAGCTGAGACCAGCTACAGCTTCACCCAACCATAATTAAATAGAATACATGTGAATAAATATTATCAACCCAGATATGTAATTGTTCTGTACTCCACTACATGACAATTCAAATTTCCCCTCTTCCAGCTCTCATCTACCTCATCTCAGGTACACGGAGATCAATTAGCAGCCTGAGAATTTCCACAGCTAATGACTTGATAAGCTGTAAATACAGGTCAGGAACCAAAACTGGAATCTTCCTCATCTGTATTGCTAAGTATTAATCTGGCAATGCAATGCTGTTTTTACGTCCTCATTTGCAGCAATTAAAACAACAATTTCTCTGTGACTAACTTCTCATGCGATTTTTTTTTTTGTGTGCGCAGTTTCCCAGATTATACAAGCCAAGAACACTGACATGATGCCGAAAGGTCTTGCCAAACAACAACAGGACCCTAAATCTCCAGGTCCCTGTATATTCAATAAGGCAGATACTCCAATTTCTCAAACTCAATACCTTGTAGATTTATTTTTAAGGATTTCACCTTCTTTTCAAATAATTTTTAATATACTGACACAAAGACAGCAAGGTAGGAAGCCAGAAAATTGCAACATAAGACCCAGATTTACTTATTGTAATCAGCTGTCAACATTCACCATTATTGCAACTGTAAAACTGGCAGCAGCTTCAGGCATTCTCACTTGTAGTTAAACGTGGTAATCCAGAAGTTACCAATGATTCCTTGCTCCACCATCGATGTGCTGTTCAAGCCCATGCAGATGGATATGTTAGCAATCACTTGATTTGATGCCAACTTGCACTTTTTATGCTATTTAGTTTTGCTGCAACAATTCTTGAAAACGTTATCCCATTTGAATGAGGCTTAACTGTTTTTTTTAATGGTATATAAAGTCAGCTGAACTGCTGGCTTTATATACCATTTGGCCTCAAAAATTAATTTAATGGAAGTTTAATGGATAAGTTAGGTGGAGGGGATTGTAAACCTCTATGCTGTAAACCTCTGACTAAATCAGATTTCTACATTGTAAAAATCTATATATGTTTGATATTTCAACCTCTATTGCCTATGCATGCGTCCTAATCTTTTATTTCATCCCTTGTAAAATGTTTAAATGATAGTTAGTCTTCTTGATAATATTACTGCTGCTGGATGCCAGAGATCACTGCCAGGCAATGTCAGAATGGAATTAATGTTGGGAGATGCAAAATCCACCCTAGAGAGATCGCTTGATCTATGTGGGCAGCTTTTATTGATGTCAGTGATGAGTACTGACATTCCAGCGCTGACTATAAAATCCAGCTCACTGCGTGCTTCACAGTAAGAAATAATATCTCAAATTTTAGAACCAAATCAAAACATGAGAAAAAAAAAACTAAAAACGGGCAACTATTATTATCCTCAGCTCATATGTACTACATTGCACAGTACTGCCACTTAGAACCAGGGGCTGAATCTTCCAGGATCCTAGACTGGATTAGGGAATTCACATGATAAATCCAAAACTGCATTGCTTTCTTCATAGAATCATAGAAACCCTACAGTACAAAAAAAAGGCCATTCAGCCCATCAAGTCTGTACCAACCACAATCCCATCCCGGCCCTACCCCAATATCCGGCATATTTTGCTCACTAATCTTTTTAACCTACACATCTCAGGACACTAAGGGCAATTTTAGCATGGCCAATCAAGCTAATCTGCACATCTTTGGACTGTGGGAGGAAACTGGAGCACCTGAAAGAGACCCATGCAGACACGAGGAGAATGTGCAAGTTCCATACAGACAGTAATTCTCAGACGCTATGGCAGAACTTTCAACTTTGGTGAATGTTTTAATCAAGGGTACGGTAGCATAGTGGTTGTTATTGGACATGTAATCCTGAGATTAACAATCTCAAAATGGAATTTTAATTCACCACAGCAGCCAGAGAATTCATAGAATATTACAGTGCAGAAAAGGCTCTTCAGCCTACCAAGATTTTCATTGCATGAAAATCTCTCACTTGTCCACCGAATTCTATTCGCCAGCACTTGGCCCATAGCCTTGAATGTTATGGTGTGCCAATTGCTCATCCAGATACTTCATAAAGGATGTGAAGTATCTCACCTCCACCAACCTCCTAGGCAGTGCATTCCAAACAGTCACTACTCACTGGTCAAAAAAGGTTTTCCTCAAGTCCCCAGCTATACTCTCGTTTCTCTTGATCCTATAAATATTTTAGTGTCACAAGTAGGCTTGCAATGAAGTAAACCTTCCACTCTTCATTTTTAACATATGTCCCCTTGTATGTGACCCTTCAACTAAAGAGAACAGCTGTTCCCTATGAACCTTGCCCATAATCTTGAGCTCCTCATAATCTGGAACAGCTCAATCAGGTCACCTCCTCAGTCTTTTCTGCTCTAGATAAAACAACCCAAGCCTATCCAACTTCTCTTCATAACTTAAATGTTCTATCCCAGGTAACATCTTGGTGAATCTCTTCCAGTGTGATCACATTCTTCCTATAAATGTGACCAGAACTGCACACAATACTCCAACTGTAACCTTACCAAAGTTTTATACAACTTAATCATGATTTGTTTTTGTTACCTATACCCCGATTACTAAAGACAAGTATGCCATCTGCCTTCTTCACCATCCTATTAATCTGCTTTTCTGTCTCCAGAGATCGATGGACAAACACGCTAATTCAATTCAGTTAGTTAAATAAAATTTGGAATTTAACAAGTGCCAGCATAATACAGTATGGCCACTAAACTAAAGCACATATATCGCAGTTCCTCACTGTCACTGCATCAAAATTCTGTAACTTTCTCCCTTATAAAATTCTGGATGTACCTCCACCATAGAAATTGCAGTGGTTCAAGAAGGGAAACTCATCAGCACCTTCTCAAGGGCCATTAGAGATGGGCAATAAACGCTGGCCTAGTTAGTGACACCTATATCCTGTAAATTAAAAAAAAGTCTTTGGTTTACTGATGACCTTTAAGAAAGGAAATCAGTCACTCTTGCCCACCCTGTGGACACTTGGTTACACACAGAAATGGCCATGTAGAAGAATGAAGAGTGATAAATACAATCTTTGCCAAGGCACCCCATCCCATGAAATCGATCTAAAAATAATTTGATTGCCATTGGATTGGCTGTCAGTCAATGGAAGAGAAAACTGGCAAGTAGTATGTCAGCAGCTGATTTAGTATCACTTGTTTTATGTTGACACAGATGGTGAAAATTCTGGTGCAGTAAACAAGTCTCCTTTCTCCTACAGTAAACCTCTTGGATGATGGGCTTTACAGCATGGAGGCACAGTGGTTAGCACTGCTGCCTCACAGCACTAAGGTTCTGGGTTTGATTCCCAGCTTGGGTCACTGTGTGTGCAGCGTCTGCAAATTCTCCTCGTGTCTGCACAGGATTCATTTGGATGCTCCAGTTTCTTCCCATAGTCCAAAAGACATGCTGATTAGATCCACTGGCCATGTTAATTTCTCCGTCAGTGTACCTGAATAGGTACCGGAATGTGGCGATTAGGGAATTTTCACTGCAACTTCATTGCAGTATTAATGTAAGCCTACTTGAGACTAATAAATAAACATTAACCTTACAAATAGAGATGCAGAGGGTAAGAATTAGGTTATCCTAAACCTAAATAAAACTAGTTCCACTGAAGTAATGATCTTAACTCTTGACCCTACATTTCAGATGGATGTCAGAGGTAGGTTCTTTACCCAGAAGGTGGTAAGGGTATGGAATGCCCTGCCTGCTGCAGTTGTAGATGCGCCAAGTTTGGGGACATTTAAGAGGTCCGTGGATAGGTTTATAAGGGAATGGTTTAGGTTAGAGGGTCATTGCTTTTTCTTAATTGGTCGGCGCAACATTGAGGGCCGAAGGGCCTGTTCTGCTCTGTAGTGTTCTATGTTCTACGTTCTATTTCAGGAAGGACAGGAAGATTTTGAAGAGGGTACAGAAGAGATTTATTAGAATGGTTCCAGCAATGAGAAATGACAGTCACATGAACAGAGCTCTGGAGGTAAGATTATTCTTATTTTAGAGGAGAAGGGGAAGAGGACAATGGATAAAGGTGTTTAAACTCATAAATGATTTAAGTAGTAAACAAAGAGAAACTGACTCCTGTGGTTCATTAACTAGATAGTGCATATTTTCACATTTTGCAAAAGAACCAGAAGCAACATAAAAATTTTATATAAAAACAAAATACAACAAGTAGTTAATATTTGCATTGCGCTGCCTGATAGGGTGGTGGATGAATGCAGTATCTTTCAAAGGGAACTGGAAAAATACTTAAGAAAAGAACTTCATGGATGTGAGGAAGAGAAGGAAGTGGGAATAATTGGATAGCAGGTGGTACTAGCTTGAAGGGTCAAATTGTCTCCTCCTCCACTGTAGCTGTTGTACTTTAACGAAGGTAGTTTGGGGGTTGGGGTGTGATTGAAAAAGAAAAACAGGGGAAATGGAGACCAGTCTCAAAGGTTAGGGTTTCAGCGGAAAGATAGAGACAACTATGGCAAAATTTCACTCTGGGCAGCTCTTGCACTGTTGTACTTTGATAGAATGGCAACTGCTTCAAACCAATATGGTCACAATGAGATGATTCCTGGGATTTGAAATTCAACATTATTACACATTTCACTGCCAAGTTTGAAACTAAGGCCTCTCCCGGACTGTAATAAAATTTCCTCAGAATCTGGCTGACAATCCTAAAGTTTATTCAGAAATTGTCAGATTTGCAAGAGGCCTAACTGTAAATTTTACAAGTTTGAAAAATATCAAAACAGTAAAAAGTCCTTAAACCATGAAATTCTGTCAACAGGGCACACGAATTAAATCATTTTTGGCAACATTGGGATCTGAAAGATAGCAAAAGTTTCACAGAGACAATACCTTTCAGTGCTAAAAGGGCCACAACTTGCACTTTTCTTCCCTTTAGTTAGTTTAATGTCTGTTTTCAAAACGTGAAACACGAACGTGTAGCTTGATTGGCAGTTTCATTCACAAATTGTGTCGCAACAAAAATGATAAAAAGCCTAAATGCTGATCTAGTAATAGAAGAACTATAGTCTTCACACATTAAAGCAAAATGCTAGAGCAGAAAGAAATAATGGCGTCATTTTAGCTCTAATGTGAATAAAACTGCCAGACTGCTGCAGCCACATTAACAAAATGGTGTTCTCTTATAAGATCTAAATAATTGCAGAATTAATTTTCCACGATATTAAGAGTACATATTTCCACTTTTAGCTGAAGAGAGAATATTGACTGGCAATCCACAGCCAATGTTGAGCTTTCTCAGCAAGGCACCCCATGAAGATGCACTGATCCAAAGTCAAAGTTGAATGCGGTTAATAATAACTGTGTTCCAGTGCCAGGACATCTTTTGGTAGACTTCAGAGCATTGTGGAAGTTCCAGGAGAATCTCAATGCCTTCCCCTCTGGCTTTAGGTCAAAATGGAATACGCTTTAACCAATATTTCAATTTGGAACCTTTCCCATTAAGAGGCTCAGAAAATCAACACATTTTTTGCCACAATGCCAATTTACTTTACAAACTGAGGACTTAGTCATAAACAGTCATTCAAGCAGTATTTAAATGAGAAACATTTATCTATGTAGAACACAAAAAAAACAAAGAACACAAAAAAAATCAAAGAACACATATATAAAATTTATTTCATGAAACTAAAGCAACAGTTTAGATAAAGATTTTTCCATTCAGAAATAAATAATCTATTAAATTGTATACAAACAAAACAGATCATTTTGATCCAAAAATGGACCTATGTGTAAATGTTGTGTTAATTAATATGCTTAGAATTAACTTAAAATCAATCCTGAAAAATTTTAAAATATAATGCGCATATTTTAGTGTGTAATGGACATTGTGAAGGCTACGGATCCTGAGAACAACCCAAATGGACATCTGTACACAGAATTAACCAAACTCTCCTACATAAGCTGTTTCCAACACAGTTATGTCACTGGGATCTACATGGCAATGTAGAAGATTTCCCTTGTCAGATCCACAAAACACAAGATATATCTCACCCAGTAAACATAAGTGGTGGAAAGAGTCAATAATTCCATTAAGCAATACCTACTAACTGATAACTAGCTTACTAAATCTCACTTCTGAATCTATTAGCACTACCTCATTGCAGACCTCATCACAACCTGGATGCATATCTGTTAACAAGAGCACAATCTCAGGAGAGGAAAGATATAAAGTCAGCCATTGGCCAAGCTTAACACTAAAGAGTCCGAACTGATCAATGGGAGTAGCAAAGTAAGGTAAAATTCAGAAGGGGCTGGAGTCAGAGCACAAAAGGATGATGACCGCAGCTATCTGAAGCCAGTTTTTGCAGGGTCACCTCTGCAGGATATAGTAGTCCCATGTCTAAGATGCTGGACTCACTAACCAGATTTCATAAATTCATAATTTCGCCATGCCATACTGTTACATATTGCCCAGTTTTTCCTGACTGCATGCACTTTGCCTTTCTCTGTCTCTCTCTTCATCCCTTTCCTCCAGGTGAAAAGACTCTTTGAAATACCAAGTTCTAAAGTCTATGCTTGATCATGCTTTGAAGATGTCATCAAGATTATGTTTACAGTTACAATGATGATTCTACTATTTAGAGGCTTAGATTGCCCTACATAAATCATAGTGATGTAAACTGGAAGTTTTCTGACCATGATTTCTTAATTTTAAGACTTTTGCATGCCGTGAATTGGAGGATTAGGTATTTGCTGTAAGCCATAGTTGCTCCTGTTTCTGCTATCAGAGGATTAGCTTTAGGATGATCATAAATTCAAGACCTGCATCTCAGGAGGAATTTTTCACTGGTGCAAAATCTCCTTTGACACATTTTTAAAACACAGAAAGAAGTTACTATACATGTTTTATGTTTAGCACATTCCCTACATGTTCAGTGTGATTTCCTGCTGTTTTGAGTACATGAATATGAAACTTGAGACAATTAACTGCAAGAAACGTGCAAATACAGAATGTGTGGCATGTGAAATGTGAGAGCCAGACTACTGCTTGATGGGAACTGCGAGCAGCTGCATGCCACTGAACACACTTTTGCCTATAATGAGTTCTGCTTCTTTAAAAAATTTTGACACTCCAGTTCATAGTGCATAGCAGCATAAGAATGGCATAATTTGCCCAGAAGCTCAGTTCAAGGATTCAGAGTTCACAAGGCCCATTTGAAAACCAAGCTTGCTAATTCAGCACTGCAAATTTGTGTATGTGCTCAGTAAGCCTTGGAAACGTTCATTCAGGGGCATCTACAGGGGATTGTTGTCATCTGCTTAAGCTGCAACCATTAAGACTGAGTCATCTCCAAGGCCCTCTGCTTTGGAATCTGCCACAACCATTGATTGAACCTCAGAGATAGCTTTTTATTAGCAATGTTTTCAAAAACATGTAAGAGCTTGAGCTTCCATTTATGGCAGGCTTCCTTGACTGGATTCACTATGTTGGGAAATCAGATTGAATTGCTATAATGGAAGACACAATTTCCGACTGTTACTCAGCAGTCTGCTACCGTGCAGATCTCCAGACATATCGAACGAGGACCAGGTGTCCAACGACTGGATGTGGGTGCTCACAATGTTTCTCTGACAATGCCTTAACAATAATATATGCAACAGGCAAATCTCTGTCAGCCATACAGTAATAATCCCTGTGCAAAATTTTTTTGCAGTGGCATCTATAAACCCAACAAAAAAAAAGTTGTACTGCAACACTCTCTTCCCTAGAGATAGCCACTAATTAGCACACATCAACCAACCATTTTTTTAAGAAGCAGTTAGAAAGAAGTGGAAGACACACACTGTACAGTACAAAGGAAAGGCAGCACGGTGTAACACATTGCATTGCACAGTTAAGGTGAATAAATTCCTGGATGATGCATACTCTATTAGTACTCGAGAATATGTTATTGGTACCAGACAATTCCTTTCTTAAAGTGATTTAAGTTAGTATGCTTGCTACAAAATATTCTGCTTTTTCGAAGAGAAGTTCAATTGTTAGCCATGCAATAACCATCATGGAGGGGAAAAAAATCTTTCAGACACACTGGTGTGAAACCCACTATATATTTTGTCATTATACAGTCTATCAATGCCCATAAAATATAACCTGGAATTGGAACACATCAATCAGAACAATGCAGTGAAATCTTAATATAGCGAATAAATAGAAAAATCAGTACCCACATAAACAACACAAACGATTGTTTCAACAAAATAAGAATTTCATCAATGCTGATTCAATGGTTTTCTGTAGCCTTTTGATAAATCCGCTAGCAATTTCTGAATTTTTAGTTTGAGGTTTATCTTGTGCTGCAAAACACAAATCTACTAAATTCAACCATTTGAAATAAAGCCCTTCACAAAGCTTGTTTCATGAGTTAAGGAACACAGCAATATTCCAAATTATTTGCAGATTTGGAGTTGCTGGAGCAGGTGTTGCTTTGCTGTAGTTAGTGGAAGAAAGATCACTGCATCTAAATAAATGAAATACCCAAGGCAGAGAAAGATACTGAAGTGTAGCAGAAGTGCTAGTCAGAAAGATTTATTTGGGTCGCTCTAGCAAAATATTGGCCAAGTCCCAATCATTTATCTGCCCTTGTGCTTTACTCTTAAATCGCAAACAGTGAAAGTCGTTTCAAATTTACAAGAGTTGCACCAGTTTGCGTATTGTACCAACATCGAGTTTTACAAAATAAGACTTGTTCTTAATACCCAGGAATAAACAATTTCCCCCACTCGCAAGGGAACACTGATTTCTCAGAGAGTTAAAAGTCTTTCTAGAGTGGTATAAAATGTATACTGCACTTACATCACTATTTTCAAAAACAGTATTTTCCTCTTGCTGTAGGATAAAAGCAAAAGTGTTTATATGTAGGGAATAGCAAATAGGTGCCTGCTCCAGCTAACTTTATAAAAATAGTTTCGATTATGTTTGAAAACCAACATACAATAATATTTATAAACTTAAATCCCTCTGCAACAAGCAAAGATTCACCAAGGATACCAGTTGAAATCTTAGTGGTTTTCACCACCCCTCAAGGAAACAAAATATTGATCCCAAAAAAATAAAGGAAACACAGAAAATCAAACCTTATAATCTTTTATTGATTTTGTGAATGGCCTGGATATAAAGTACACAATCATCACTGTGAAAGACAGCAAGAGAAAACAAGATAAACTCAAAATTCTGATCTGATAACACCAAGCTTTTAAGAGCTTGAAGACTGCAACAAATAGGAATGAGCAATTGAGGTCAATAGCTCTGCAGAATTGGGATTCACAGAAAATAAGTGGATTGTGCAGTAAGTCTGAATTCCCACAAAAAAAGTAGAGAGAATGAACATGCACACAATCTTGTACACACAAAGAAAGAAAGCTATGACTAGTAACCGCAAAGAGTAAATACAAATAAGCAAGAACAAGAGTGCAAATTATAGGAATACATGAGATTGGATTCGTGGTAAAGATGGATATTTTTCAAGCAATATTTTGCATTTTGACTTGAACTATATGATAAGAAGAGTTTCTTTAAATAGTATTCATAGTCTCATGGAAACATAGAAACCCTACAGCATTGAAAGAGGCCATTCAGCCCATTGATTCTGCACCCACCACAATCCCAACTAGGTCCTACTCCCATATCCCTACACATTTTTCCCACTAATCCCTCTAGTCTACACATCTCAGAACACTAAGGGGCAACATGGCCAATCAACCTAACCTGCACATCTTTGGACTCTGGGAGGAAACCTGTGCACCCGGAGGAAACCCACACAGACACCCACAATGTGCAAACTCCACAAGATAGGAATCCAAGCTGGGAATCAAACCCAAGTCCCTGGAGCTGTGAAGCAGCAGTGGTAACCACTGTGCTATCGAGCTACTGAGAAACGAGAAAATCTTACATCTAATGCAGGTCTCTAACATAGATATATGTGCAGACCATTTTCTTATGAATTTTTGCCGTCAACACAGCATATTCCTAGACTGCTATTAAATGGCAACCTGCACACTTGTTTTTGAAATTAATAGGTGCTTATCCATGCAAGATGACAATCCAGTTCTTGATACAATTAATACTCAAAATTGATTGCTCAATTCTTTTTTACGCTGACACAGCACATGGATAAGAAAAGAAATTAGACTCATCCTGTCTTACCTATCCTAAACAAACCTACTGGCCGCCTAAAAAAAATTACCTAACAAGAGAACCACAATTTATTTTATCTGGCAAATTAATCATCCAATTTACATCTTGATCTTACATTCCAATTGCTTTTACTTCAGCCACATTTGCGGGTTTTAAAATTATAGATGCTAAAATTAGTCTACCAAACTTCACCAACTCACAGTAACTGAAACACTTATTTTCATGAATCCACATTTTGGCTTGGATTCACAGTTTTGATTGGTGAAATTTTTCTGAATATCATTTTTTTTTAATTTTCAGGATTTGGCCAACTGTGAGTTTGACCTCATGTGGCCTGCTGGTTGCATCAGTAATTGGCTACATGCTAGAGCTCTTGATTAATATATTCTTGTCCTGGCACCTTTAGCTGCAGGAAGTTTCCAAATATGTTTTTCACCTTTTCCAGCCTTTGGAAGAAGGTCAAATAAACTTGATTACAAACTTTAAATTCAAGATGAATGCTACATCTGCAAAATTAATTTAAAACATTGCTATTTCACTATGCACTTGAAACATATAATGTTTGCAGCATGCAATGGAAAGATTTGGGTGTTGGAAAAACATTTTACCTTAAATTTGGCTGACTTAATTTGGCACTGATTATAATTACCAACAGTTAAAAGTGCTCACTGGCCCAAAATTTAAAAAAAAATTAAATTCGTTTCTAAAGTTGCAAGCAGCTATAACTTTTGTTATTCAGTAAAGAATCCCATAAAATGTTTTAAATCATTGTTATAAAATCATTGTCATGCAAAAAATTGCATGATTTATAACATGCACTGTTTTGGGGAACAGTGCAAACAACTGCAAGATACTAGCAACATTGGTCAAAAGAAGTTAGCAACAAGGTAGCACTAAGGTGACACAAAGGAATTGACGTGCAAGCAAACAGCTGCACCATTTCATGTCAGGGAAGAATTAATTAGAATTGTTGTGATTAAACTTCAGATTGGTGAGGCATTACCTATTGCTTTTAAAACAGTGACAAAAATTGAAACATTAACCATTCTCTTCTCTTCATGCTGACAGTAATGCCGAGTATTTCCAACAACTTGCATTTAAGGATTTATCTTCTCTATATTTAGCTGGTGAAAATTTCTGCTTATATAATGTTGGATATCAGATAAGTAATGTGACAATTTAGAGACAATGGGTGATTTGAGAGAAATAGTGGTGAGTTAGAACTGGATATCATCAGTGTACATATGGAAATTAACTATATTTTCAAATGATGTCTGAGGGTCAGCATATAAATAAAGAAATAGGAGGGGGCCAAGATCCTTGTACACTCTCCAAAGGTAACAGCACAAGAACAAGAAGAGAATCCACTGCCGATAACTATTTGGTTATGATTAAATAGATAAAAATGGAAACAGGCAAGTGCAGCCTCACTCAGCTGGATGATAGTGGAAGGTGTTGAAGGAGGATAGCGTGGTATAGCATGCTGAAGACTGCAGGCAGATCAAAAAGATGAGGAATAGCTTCTCTTTGTCATTCACAAAGTGGCACCTGCATTTTTGAAAACAACCATTTCAGTACTGTGGAGACAGAACCAGAATTGGCGGTATTTAACATGGAATCTTGGAAAGATGGACAAGGATTTCAGAGGTGGCAAGATGTTCCAGAATTTTGGAGAGAAAAGGGAAGTTGGAGATGAGATGTGGTCAAGTGTTTTTTTGTGTGGAGAATGGGAGTGATAATTTGATTTGAAGAAAAGAGCAACAATACTCGAGAACAAAAAATTTGAACAGTATCAGCTTTCATCAGGAGGGGGGGGAATTTGGCTACTCTGGTACAGAAAGTCAAAATAGAACCAATGGGCTCAAGTGCAGAGCAATAATCTCAACACTTATACATGCATCATCAACAATGATCCCTCTTAAGTTTTCATTGCTGTTTATCTGAATTTTAGGCAGTTTATCTGAATTTGTTGTGCAACACCTTAAAGGTGACCGCTTATGAATGGCCTGAGCATATCTTAATGATTGCTAGGTGCAGTTTAAACAGAGCAATGGTCAACATGCAACATCAATTAACTGTTTTTCAAGTTAGAAATCTCATAACAACATGAAGGAGCAGCGCTCCGAAAGCTCGTGATTCCAAAGTAAACCCATTGGACTTTAACCTAGTGTTGTGAAATTTCTTGCTGTGCCAACTCCAGCATCTCCACATCATGCTTTCCAAGTTGCCAGATATGGAGGGCAAACAAAGTCCAGAAGCTATTTGAAGTGTAGAATTTTGTAAGACGCATTCGTGCCAGTATTTCTAGTGGAAAGATCTGGGAAACATGCAGATTTAATCGCAGAACAGTTCAATAAAAAAGTAAAACACAGTGATGAAGTCATTGGAGAAAAGTACTTTGGAAAGTAGCATGACGTTCTAGCCAGAATTTAAACTGCAGCCTGAAATGAACTCCACTAAGATAAAGTCACAGTTCAATTGGGCCTCAGGTCTTCTGCTCATGAGCTGGCTGGGAAACAGGCACCATGCGCAGTTTATTTTTTTAAATAGGTCTTTCACACATGCACTGGCCAGGAGTAACTGCATGTGCACATTTCATCCACTTTCATATCTATTAGGCCAGGAACTCGCTGTGAGCATATATGCAAAGATATAAGGAAGTGAAATGGCATAAAACTGCAGGTCAAGTGACCAGCAACCAGACTGCCATTTGAGAGATGACATCCCAGTGAACAGCAAACAGGGAGGAGGAGGGAGAAAATCCCAAAGAAAAAATGCTTTGATTTTGGGACAGAGGTTTCAGAAGAATGTCCCAGGCAGGGACAAAGGCAGAAATAGATCCCACTGAGTGAAGATAAATGACAGCAGCCAAGAAAAACACTTTGAGTTCAAGAATGAGCAGCAGGGAACAGAATTGAAGTGAGGCAAGCTTCAGAGAAGCCATGAAGAACTGAGAAGGCAGAGGAAGATCCATGCTGTGGTTGTAAGGGTAAAGATGCTCTTCTGGAGTAGTCATGTTCAGCCTGACATGGCCAAAGATCTGAAAGTGTGATTGGAAGCTCAAGTACACTATGCAGTCCAGAGGAAAAGAATCTCAGTAAGTGAAAATGCAACCTTGGGGGTGGATGCTTGTTGGAGCCACCTGAATGGGAGTAACTTTTGAAGAAAATTCTAAGGCAAGTTCTTCAAATGTGGAGACTGGAAACCTTCATGAGAAAGACAGCTTCAGTGAGACTGATTAGCTCACGGTGTGACAAGGGTCTGGGTGGGTTGTTGAGAAATCTATAGAATCTGTACTGGCCAAATCCATCATTTATTTTGGAGTGTGGTATGTCTGACCACAGTTCACTAGTTGGTTCATATGTACTGCATATTTACCCTGAACATTAGAGTATAAGAAAGATATGGTAAGTTATCTTTCCAGAATTTATAAGCATCTATAAAGATCAGGCTGGAGTGAAGATTTTTCCAACCATTTTGTCTAGTGTAATATAGCCTCTGTAATATAACCCAGGGAGGGCACAGTGACAGTAGTTAGAACTGCTGCCTCACATGCCAGGAACCTGGGTTCAATTCCAGCTTAGGTCACTGCCTTTATGGAGTCTGCATGTTCTCCCCATGACTGTGTGGGTTTCTTCAGAGTGCTTCAGTTTCCTCCAACAGTCCAAAAGATGTGTAGGTTAAGTGCATTTGCCATGCTAAATTCACCCTCAATGCACTCAAGTTTGTCAGAATATGGCAACTAGGGGGTTTTCACAGTAACTTCATTGCAGTATTAATGTCAACCTACTTGTGACACTAATAAATCAACTTTAAACTTTAATTTTTCTGTTTAATAATAAATGTTTTATTCTTTATGTTACAAGGTCAAGTTTATCAACAAGCTCCTGTGAATTTGTTCAGTGATGTTCCATACCAACGTTTCAAAACGTTGGATCAATCAAGCTAGGTTCCCATCTGGAATCTGACTTGTCAGTAAAAACAGCAGCTGGGATCATAAACTGAAGCCGAAATACCAGCAGAATCGGTAGGCTAGCCACAGATTCAACAATTAACAGCAGTATTGGGAAGACCTATGTGCTGAAAAAAGTTAGTTCAAAATTTAAACAACTGAATGCAGATCAGAAACAAAGCAGTTGAATCTCCAAGTAGTTCAGTGTAGAAGCCAATGAATTTTGAAGCTAAATTTGAGATAAGGTTCAGCTCACAAACAAAGAACAAGCATGGCTAGAGAAAATGAGCAGATGCGACTGAAGTTAGCAAACAATTTGCAGTTAGAGAACTTAAACAGTGGAACAGAGATGTGGGATTAAAGGATAGGGTGGGGCAGGGGGGAGGGAAGCAGATGGCCAAAGCTAGCTAAAAGTACACAGAAAAGAACTCTATGGAGCATTGACCCATCATTTATGGCACTATTAATGAGATGAGCAACTACCTACTATGCAGAAATTATTCCGGTTGATTACTGTGTACATGAACTGTTTCTAATACCTGTCGGCTTTCTGTTTCATTCCATCAAACAGTTGGAAATAGAAATGAATCTGATCTTAGTTTATTAGTAATAAACTATTTAGAATCTAAAATTTGAGAGAAAGGAAGAATGGTATCTTGGTGCAGGGATGTGCTGCAGTTAGATATGATAGGAGCATTTAAGGGACTTTTAGATAAGCACATGCATATGTAGCAATACCAGGTTAGAGTCCAATAAGTATATTTGAATCACAAGCTTTAGGAGTGCTGTTCTTTCATCAGGTGAGCAGTGCTCTGAAAGCTCATGATTCCAACTAAACCTGTTGACTTTAACCTGGTGTTCAGAGACTTCTTACTGTGCCCATCCCAATCCAATGACGGCACCTCTACATCATAAATCTGCAAGGAATAGAGGATATGGACAAAGGACAAGCAGAAGGGATTAGTTTAATTTGGCATCATGTTTGGCACAACATCATGGGCCAAAGGGTGTGTTCCTGTTCTGTACTGCTCTATGTTTTATGAAGGAGGCTATTAACCTACTGAATCCATGCCTGCTCTCCACTGAGCAATCCAGTCAGTCCAATTACCACATTCGATCGCCATAACCCTGAAAGCATATTTCCTTTAAGTGCCATCAATTTCCTTTTGAAATCACTGATTCTTTCTGCTTCCACCACTCTTGTGGGCAGAGAGTTCCAGGTTATTACCATTCACTGTGTAACAAATTCTTCCTCACATTCCCCTGTATCTCTTTACACCAAGACTTTAAATCTGTGTCCCTCATTTTTGTACTATCTGCCAATATGAACAGCATTTCCTCACACACCTTATTCAAACCTGCTTTTAATCATGTACACCTCTACTAATCTCCCCTCATTCTCCTTCGCTCCAACAAAAATAATACCAGGCTTTTGCAACCTAGCCTAGTAACTAAAATTCCCCATCCTTGGAACCATTCTGATAAATCTCTTCCGCACCTTCATGTTGTTCTTAAAGTATGATGAACCAAACTGTATGCAGTATTCTCAATGGGGCCGAAGCAGAGCTTTATACAATTTCAGCATAGCTTTCCTGCTTTTGTAACTTTTACTTGTGAAGCCCAAGTTCCCATATGCTTTGCTAATTGCTCTCAATGTGTCATACCACCTTCAAAGATTGATGCACATACATTCCCACGTTCCTCTATAAAATTGTGCCATTACGACTATATTGACTCTCCCTACCCTTCTTCCAAAATGCATCATAGAATCCCTACAGTGTGAAGAAGGCCATTCTGCTCATCAAGTTTGCACCAACTCTCTGACAGAGCATCCTATCCAGGCCCACCCCTTCCTATCCTCATAATCCATCGAATCTACACATCTTGGGACAATAAGGAGCAATTTAGTATGGCCAATCCACCTAACCTGCACATCTTTGGAGGAAACCAGGAGAAACCCACACACTTACCGGGAAACACCACACAGGCATTCACCCAAAGCCAGAATCAAACCCAGGTCCCTGGTGCTGTGAGGTAGCAATGCTAACCACTACGCTACCCCACATTTTTTGCATTAAATCCCATATTGCCACTTGTCCCCCCATTCTGCTAGCCTATAGCTTGTTGCAGGCAATTTGTTTAATCTTCACTGATTGCCCCACCTACAGGATTGGTATCATGATCAAACATTGAAATTTGGTTTATATATAAACAAATAAAAAAATCTGCATCAAAAGACTGCATTAATCACCCATTTGGTCTCAACACCTGGAATGACACTTGATGGTACTCTGTAAACTGTTCCACCAATTTTCCTGTTAGAAACTTTTAAATGATTAGGATCCAGTTCAAACATCAGGCTACTTTAAAATACATTTTCCAATTCTAGGCACAGAACCTGTGGTGTGCTTGAAAGTAACAACTGAAACAACATTCCTTATCAATTTTTTAAATATATATTAACTAACTGGATTGAGTGTATGGGCATCATTTCAAAGTTTATAGAAGACGTAAAGTCAACATGCATTGAATGGCAAGGAGCATAGTCAGAAGGAAAAAAGACTGGCAAAACAGGCACACACATAACAAATTTTAATGCAAAGAGATTACCTTTGGTCGTAAAAATAGCAATATGAACTAAGTGATACAATTTTATGCTCAGTTTGGAATCCACCAAAGTCACTGAGCTCCTGGCCTCATGACTCCTTGGTTCAAACATGGACAAAAAAGAACTGACAGGGGCGAGAATAACTGTCCTTGATATCGTGGCAGCATTTGATCAAGTATGACATCGAGAAGCCCTAGCAAAACTGGAATCAATGGAAATCAGGTGGGAAACTCTCCACTGGTTGGAGTCATACTTGGTACTACAGCAGATGGTTGTGGTGGCTGAAGGTCATTCATCTCAGCTTCAGGAAATCTCTGAAGGAGTTGCTCCGAGTAATAAATATCCCAGGACCAACCATCTTCAGCTACTTCAACAATGACCTTCCTTCCATTATAAGATCAGAAATGGGGATGTTCGAACATGCTCCAAAATGTGTTGATTAAAGGGATTGTGGGGATAGAGTGAAGGAGGTTCTGGGTAGGATGCTCTGTCAGAGAGGTGATGCAGACTCGATGAGCCGAATGATGAATTTTGGAAGAAATGATAGGAAGAGTCAATATAGACTTAGTGGCATAATTTCAAAGAGGAAGAGAAGAACCTGGGAATGCATGTTCATTCACAACTCCTCACATACTAAAATCGGTCCATGTCCAAATGCAGCAAGATCTAGATAATATCCAGCTTCGTCTGACAAGTGGTACATAACATTCACATCACAAAAATACCAGGCAATGATCATTTCCAACAAGAGACAACTCAACCATCTCCCCTTGACATTCAATGACATTCAGTGAATCCCCCCAGAAACATGTTGTTGCTTGCCCTATTCTTACATTTCTCAGATCCCCTATAGAGTGCATCTCTATGCATCAGAATCCTGATAACTAGCTTGACATTAACTAATGGGCACAGCATTTATTTACCACTGATTGCAAAATCAGGACCAGTAAGTCCATTCGGAAACTTAACCTAGGAGGTTACTGATAATACTTATTTATTGCTGTATATTCAAACAACCCCTCATATCGGGGAAGATTTTTTTTTGAAGTGAACTAAAATGTAAACTTCAACTAATCAATTCCTTTTTCTCTCCCAAAGTCAATTAATAAGAATTGTTCATTTACTAAAAATATCATCTGAGCCACAATTCCATTTCTGAACCTCAAACAAAATTTTACTTTGCGATTGATAACATATTTATAAATACCTAGAATGCACAAGAAAGAAAACATTTTATCTACTTGAAGTGTCACTACATTGACACGAACATTGTGCTTCTGATTAGCTCATAACATTAATTGTTGCTTGCAGCAGCTTTGAGCATGCCACGACTTGCAGCTTAAATGAAGGAAAAGTTAAGATACAGTAGCATTTACTTTTCATTGCATCTTGCAATTTAACCAAAACATTACATCTAGATTACAATGCTTTATGTTACTTAGTCCACCTTTTATTGCAACTTTATTTAATTCCAATATAGATCTTTGTCATCCTTTTTTACTCAGTAAAGAGCTCAACTCTTCATGCAAAAAGCTGATCAAAGCTCTCCAGATTCCTAATCATTAAACAACATATCATAAGGCACAAATTTTCTTTCTTTCTCTGGCAGTCCCCTGTGTCAGGGATGACTTGCTTCCACTCTGGGGCAGTGCGTTCTGCAGTGGTTGAAAACTCCAATCCTAGAGCTACAGGGAAAGCACTGGATTCTGCATTGCTCTTTCCGCTTGACCTCCAAATGCTCCCCTCCATGACACTGGAGGTGAATGGTGTCTTCACGGATGCTTCTTCTCCAGTTTGTGCATTCTAAGGCAAGCAATTGCCATTTGTCAAAGGGGATGTTGCACTTATTTAGTAAGAAGTCTTACAACACCAGGTTAAAATTCAACAGGTTTAAATAAACCAAAATGATCCCGTTGGACTTTAACCTGGTGTTGAGACTTTACTGTGCCTACCCCAGTCCAACGCTGGCATCTCCACATCATGGCTACTATCGGCACTAATTTAGGGAAACTTTCAAATGTCTTTCCCTTCTTAATGATCGCTTACCATTGAGGAGCTTAGAGTAAAGCACTTGTTTTGGCAGTGATGTGGAAATTGTGGCCCACCTATCTCAGCTGATTGAGGATGACCAATGCCTTGTAACTGGGGATTTTGGCCTGGAAGAGAAAATACTGAGGATATTGAATTGGGAGAGAACACTCTTGTTGCCTTGCTTACCCTGTAAAACTTTGGTGGTAAGCAACATTGGTGATCTTTCTCCAGAGAGGGGTCTGCTGTACATTGCCCGTGTTTCTGATGCATACAAGAGGGCAGGGACTGCAGCTGCTCTGTAGATCATGAGCTTGGTGCTGCATTTGAAATCTTGGCCTTTAAACACTTTTAATCTCAGGCACTGGTACATTGGAGCCAATGCTTGATTTCGTTAGCGATATCTGCACGTGATCAGAGGAAGTTTCCGAGGTATGAGGAATGATACATACTATCCAGGGGTTCACCATAGATGTTGGTGGTTGAGGGGCACTGTTGTGTTGCAGCAGCAGTTTGATAGACAGCCTTTGTTTTCTATGTAGTTAGTCTGAGACCCATTCTCTCCTATGCCTAAGCAAATGCATCAACAATAATATGTAGCTCAGCCTCCAATCATGTGCACATGGCTGATATTGTCTGCATACTGCAGCATGATGACTGAGGTTGTGGTGGTCTTGATTTGGCCTGGAGGTATCAGAGGTTGAACAGTTCCCCTCAGTCCTGTAGATTAGCTCCACTCTAGCAAAGATGACAGGGTGGATTTGCAGCAAGGAAAATGGAGAAGAACATTGGTGCGTTGCTGCAGCCCTGTTTGACCTTGGTTTGCACTCATATCGGGTCTGTGATGGTTCGTTTGTGAAGATCACAGCTTGCATATCATAGCAGAGCAGGCGGAGGAGGATGGTGACAAATTTCTGCAGACTGCCAAATTTGAGGAGAATGTTCCATAATCCCCGCACAAATGAGTCAAAGGCCTTTGAAAGGTCAAAGGTCATGTATAGAGGTTGATGCTGTTCCCTACATTTGGATTTATTGTGTGCTGAGGATCATGTCCTTTGTGCCTATTGATGGGCAAAAGCCACACTGAGATTCCAGGAGGAGTTCTTCTGCTACTGGAAGGAGGCAGTAAGAAGGATCCTTGTGATAACCTTTCCTGTGGCAGACAGTAGGGAAATCCCTCTAATTTACATAGACGGTCCTAGCTCCTTTTTTTGAAGATGATCATATTGATAGTGTCTCTGAGATCTACTGACCTGATCTCTTTCTTCTAGATAAGGGAAATGAGGGCAAGGATTTGAGTCAGGAGTGCCTCTCTGCCATATTTTAGTACTTTAGCAGACATCCTAACTGCCATGGAGGTCTTGTTGTTGCACAAATTACAAACATTACTTTATGAATGAAAATGCATCTTTTACACACTAGCCATGATTATAGTTTTGTCTCCTCAGGTAGTGTTCCCACCCCTTTCAAAATCAAAGTCCTCCTCCTAACCCCACAAATATTTTGATCCAACTATTTTTATATCTTGCCCCAACTCCAATCTCGGTTTCCATTCCAAAGACCTGGACAACACTGTCAACTTCTAAGTCCTTAATATTCTACACAATTTCTTATATGAATCTCTGCCATCATTTTTTTTATGGCTGTTTCACTGCTGTGGAAGGTACCACTTGTGACAAAGTCACAAGTGGTACCTTGTATGAATGCAACCATGTGCATTCTTTTTCCTCATCCTTACTGCAGCTTCTAACACAGTTGACTACATAATCCACCAATGTCCAGTTCTGCAATGTTGCATTTATTTAGTTTCACTTTTATCTATCCTGGTATGCTACCTTACCTTAGATAACCAGAGCATCTTTAGCAATAAACACCTGTTTGTACCGTTGAAACATTTCCTCCAAGAATCTCCAATTTAATGAAAGTTTAAAGTTTCTTTATTAGTGTCACAAGTAGACTTATATTGACACTACAATAAAGTTACTGTGAAAATTGGGCACCTGTTTCAGGTACACTGAGGGAGAATTTAGCATGGCCAATGCACCTAACCAGCACATCTTTAAGACTGTGGGAAGAAACCGGAGTACCCGGAGGAAACCCACACAGACATGGAGGAACGTGCAGACTCCGCACAGACAGTGACCCAATCCAGGAATCAAACCCCGGTCCCTAGTGCTATAAGGCAGCAGTGCTAACCACTATGCTATTATCCAATTATCCTTACTTCCACTTCCTCACTTATACAATGCCATTTGGCATTATCAGACATGGGATCAAACTCTACTTATACACTGATGGCATCGAGCATCTGCAGTGCCTCTGTCAACAAGTCATTGCCACTGCAATCACAACACATGTACAAACTCCAGTCTTGGATAGGCGCAAATTCATCCAATTAGTTAAACTTGAAAAGAAAAACACATCCTTTTTTGCACATAAAGGAGTTCATGATCTGGGTTACAAAATGGCAATAAAACAAGAGCAAGGATTGCCAAAATTTTTGAAAAGGAAAACCACACAAAGACACTTAAAAGAAAATTAATGTCCATCCAGAAACAATTGTGCTGGCAAACAGATGTACTTATATTTGTATAACTTATGTGCTGTTGTTTCATCGACACGTGGACATGTTTAAATTCTAGGTAAAGTTATTTGAAATGAGCTAATAAAATTGTATTTCTGCCAGTTAAGACCGGATAGCAGCTCAAATGATATTAAGATTAGAAGTTAGGTGCTTTGTTTTCTTTTGAAGTTACGAGTTTAGTTCTCCCACTATCTATCTTTATCTTATAGAAGGATCATTTCTTGTCTTCTATATTTAATCAATGTTTTTGTCTGTTCTATGATAACCTTAAAACTAGTGTGTTGTAAAAGTTTGTAAAACATTTTATTATCTTCAAAACAAAAAGATCACCATAATGGACAAATAAAGAGGTTCCAATCACGTGACATCAGAAGTACATATGGATAAATGATTAATCTAACATAATGATATGGTTTAAAAGACTGATATGAGGAAAGTTTGTGCACATTTCGTACATATTATCCAGTTTATCAGGTTGAGGGGTGAGCTTATAGAGATTTTAAAAATAATTTCATGGATTAGATAGACAGAAACGGTATCCTCTTTTGGGAATTGAAAATAATCTTCAAATTAGAGCTACACAATTTGAGAGTAAAATAAAGAGGTACTTTTCCATTGGGTAGTAAAAATCTGGAACCTCTCCTCCGAACGACTGGGTCAGTTTGCTGGGTGAATTGAAATTGTCAAAATTAAGATTGATACAACTTAACACAGCGTTCAGAGAATTTAGATCAAAAATTGATAAATTGAATCAAGGTAGAGATCATCCATGGTCTGGCTGAATGTCAAAAATGCACAAGGGAACAGGCTTACTCCTGTTTCTATACTAGGTTCATCACAGTTTCAGAACAATCAATAATCAACTGCTATGCTACTTCTAAATATGCCTGGACTGATTAACGGTTTTTGTCTGCAAACTGACCATTCATGCTAAATTCACAATTATTGCACAGCAGCCTGATTCAGTCTCTGCTATCCATTTGTTATCTTTATTCAACCTTATAATAACTTTAAAGATGGTGGTTTTATGTCCGCCTTTTTAAGAAACATTGCAATCATAGGGTCTCACTTGCTTCAAATTCCCATGCATATGAACAGTGAGATTCATCAACCTGAGTGTATGGTAGTTATCTTATTTTGCAGCTCCTATAGACTGAGGTCCGAGAAGTGTTGCATTGGGACTGACTCCTTTGTTATTTAATAATCACTCACGCTACCCAGGAACAACCATCAGCTCCTTACCTAACTTAGTAGCTGCGACAATAAATTTGAGACCAAAGGATCAAAAGACCTGGGCAGACTTGGAAAAACATTTCTACTGAGAATGGACCGACTGCCTGTCAAAAGGTGATTCCCACTGAGTAGGGGGGAGAGGCTCAAATTACTTCAGTGTACCAACATGAAAGTGCAAAATTCTGCCACAGTAATCCACAAACATGTTTTCTTTTCTGAAGGAGCAAAATGGGAGATAGGACACTCTTGCATCTAACCTGACCCAGTCACTATCACTTTAGGGATTTGAATTCCACACAATAACAACAAAGATTTAATGAAGTAATATTCCATTGTTCCTGTTCAAACCACACTTTCAAAAATAATTAAAAAGTCAACTAAATAAAATGATCCTTTAACGGAGACATCATGTTCTCTAGAAAAACTCTGGAACATAAATCTTTGTGTCAGTGACAGGAAGGCTTTTGCCAACCATTACCATAAATCTGACAAACGCTAATTTGATGGGAGCCTATATCTGTCTCCTGTGAGGCCAGTCTAGACAGTCTATTGAGAAATCCTACAACACAACTGTTTGTTTCCAGTAACACCATCTGGATATGGCAATCAGAGGCTACCAGTGTTGTTCACACATGGATCAAAGAATGCACTAATTTCACAGAGCCATACTTGTGAAATATAGTTGAAGAATATATTTTTTATCTTCTGCAAGCAAAACCAAACAGAAGAAAGGCATACAAAATGAGGCTGTCCTTTGAGAAGCATTTTGACCAGCCATTGTATTGAAAATGCTTATGTCACACTAGTCGAAGAGCTCAAAGTGCTTCTTTATAAACTGATCATGAGATTTGTATGATTAAAATTAGAAAGTCACACTGGAATAATCTTAGAACATGATGTAGGGACGACAAGCTATGTAACCTGTATTCATAGTGCAGAAATAGACTGAACATTGCAAGATTAAATCCTCAAGGTTTACACATGACATAATAAGGAGAAAGTCCTTTCTGCATATGATGTATAAGATCAAAGCCTAGAGGGCCCCCTATTGTGCTTTAATGAAGATTGCGATTGAATGTGAACATTAACAGCAAATTGGTATGCTGCACAAAATACTAACTTGTTTTTATTTTAACTTTTCTTTCCCTTAATCAATTTCCTTCATGAAACCATTTCCAGCTTAATTTTTAATTACATAGATCGGAGAGGCTAAATCATCATAAAGATGCTACCACCTTCAAAATAATTAGACTTGGGGATTTTCAAATGTACCAAATTCGCACATTTTTAATATGAAATTAGCAATTTACTGCAGAAATTTTTGTAATACTCTATAGATAATTAGAAATCAGAACAAAGGGATCACAAAAAGTCGAAATTAGTGTACAAAAAGAAGAAACTTTTTGTTTAAACTGTATAACATTAATTTTAATATGGTTGGGAAAGTTGCCTAAAGTGCAATAAGGCAAATTTTAAGGACAAAAAGTATAAGTAACTTGCTTGCTTAAAATAACAGACATGCTGGAAATAGGTTAACTTTAATAGAGTCCACAAATTTTGGATTTTATTTACTTTTAGAAACTTGAATCAAGTCACTATCCAGATGCTACTGCATATGAATACAAGCTTGTAATATAATTTCCTCTTGAGCAAATATACCAATACACAACTACAAAAATTAATTTAGGTGGTGCAGCAGCACAAAATACGAGGTATTTTAAAAATATATTTTTTAGTATACAGTTACACAGAATACATGACATTATGAAATATGAAAAATATTCTACAATACATGAATTTTTTTTTTAGACATTTTGCAGGTTATGCAGTACCTCTATCACTTGACTTTCACTTTCTCTTCCATACTTCATAAAATGTCTCTCAAAATCTAATAAAACTATTATACTACAGTCTTGAATTTTATTACTTATATGAATTGGGTTTCATGGTAAGCAGTCTTTACCATTGTTTGTGGCGTTAAATGAAGCAGGTAATAGGTCTCAGGGAATGGTGTCAGAGGCCAAAAGAACAATTGTTCTGATGCCACACACAAAGGTCTGCAATCCACTTAAACGTTAACTGATGGAACAATAACTCATATGTAGAAGGATGTGTTTTTGTAAATTTTCACAAAGTATTTGGATACTTTTGGGCCCAAGTACTGAAAAGATATGAGTGGTATGTATTAAAAAAAATAAGCTGAGCAATGATCTGCAAACGGCATTTGTCAGACACTCAGGGCACTAAATATCTCCATAGATTTAAGCAGCAAGATTCATTACTAGTATCAATTTGCCTAATTTTTCTAGTCCTTCCACTCACTGCATTAATTAAGTAGCACTTTGTCCACAGCAAATGCAAAGACCAGGATGATCAAAAAGTGGCAGACAGTTCACAAAATAACCACTGCAAGGTGTGCCACTGTAGTCAGAAGGGAAAAAAATAAAACCCAAGACAAAAAAACCCAAAGGGTCACAAAAGCTAGACGAAGAGAAATTCATTTTCAAACTTAAGTTGAAAAACATACAGAAGTCTGCTGAATGATTAGAAATGCCAATCAAAAAAATACAACCAACTGCAAGTAAGCCTCAAGAAAAGCTGCAGAGAAAAAAGACTCTCATGCTGCTGAAGTTCCTGAGAGACAATGCTTAAAAGTACATCAATAATGGTGTATGCTGCAAGATAATAGGTGAATGCGCTTGCTCTTACTTTGAGCAGTGAAAGATTTTCTGCCAGCAGTTGATGGCTTGAGAGTTTTTTTCATAAAACACACAATGTGCTTTTCAGAACGGTGTCTGGAATGTCTGCCACAGTTGATCTTGAATACGTAAATAACTGAGAAGACACAAACTGAATTTTGTGACTTAGAATCTAAGATTGCTGAAACTATCACACAGGGTGATTCCCAATAAAACTGGGACAGCAGCATAGAGGACGGAAAGAACTTTCTTTCAAAAGGTTTTTAATGCAATGATGGTGGTGAAAATAAACGGTTGTTTTATAACAATTCAACAGACAAGGTTACTGCTATTTCAATTTGAATTCCTGGGCTGCAAATAATGACTTGTGAGCAAAGTAAACTTTGAGACCAAAAGTAAAATGGCCCCAGAAAATTTACGTTTTGTTTTCAAAAGGCAAAAACTTTATTTTTAAAGGAAGTGTGAAGCTCGTCTTCCACACCAAGGAAAATTGCAGAAATGAGTCAAACCTGAAAATTGCTCATCACCAGTGTTTAATTCTCAACAAAAATGAAATGACAATTCATTCTGCAACTTAATGGATCAAGAACATTCCATGAAAGACAGGAACTCCTGAAGTTCTAGATTTATGAAAATGTCACATGTAGATAGCAAATAGCAAATAGACTGAATGTGGAATTTTGCTTGATTACTTCAAAAGGAATTTTGAATTCCACCTCAAGTGATTAAATACGGCGAATTAGTTCAAATCTACAAGTGGACAACCAATCATCATCAGCTATGTCTCAATTAGAGGATGTCATCTACTTAGGGCATAATTTTTCACCATGAGTATCCAGGGAACTGAACAGGCTGATCCTTGACCCCCAGACCTTTGGACACATGAAGCAGGATGTCCCACTAGATGGTTAAATCTGGAGTGGAGGATTTAGAACAAAGAACAAAGGACAAAACAGCATGGGAAACAGGCCCTTCGGCCCAACGCGCCAGCACTGCCACCCCGATGTTCCCACCTCTACCCATGATCCCTGTCTATGTTTATAGATCTATGGATTAAAAACCAAATTTGAGACAATTTAGGAAGAATTTGTTTTGCCAATCCGCCTAAGAGCACATCTTTGGGATGTGGGAGGAAATCAGAGCACCCGGAGAAAACCCACGCAAGCACAGGGAGAATGCGCTAACTTCCACAGACACAGGCCCAAATCCATGTATCTGCACAGCACAGCGATAGTCACTGAGCTGTCATGTTGCCCATCAATGGTCCAGGTCAAGCGTACACTAACGACGTGAAGCACTAGGATACTCTCAAAAAAAAAATCCAAGAGCAGTCCTCTCACGACCCATCGCGTGTATGATTTACTTTTATTTTTTTCCTTCTATTCACATATGCTGCCTCATCATTCAGACTCAAAGCGATATTTATTTATTTAGCAAATACATAATCCCCAAGCCAAGCAGTTTTTTCTGGTCCTGTCGATGAGTACAGATAGGACCCTGCTGAGTCTGTGGATTGGACCCTCTTCTATGTTGTAGTGCATTGTTTACTCTCACCCACAGGCACATAGGGGCAGCACTAATGCCCCATCTGCAGAGACTGGCCAAGCAGTGACCATAAGCGGTCCTGAACCCACTCTGACCAAACCACTCTTATTTTCTGGGTTGAAATTATGATGCAACTTGATGGACAAGTTGTCACCATTTTGAACAGCTGGTAGAAATCTCTTCCTTGGATGTCAATGTGCTGTGCTTGAAGGAAAACTTCAGGGTTTCTATGAAGTGTTTTCTTCATCCTCACGTATAATATTGTCCATTTGAGAGTTGAGAGAACAGGACCTGATGGGAGAGGCACCTTCCATCATCAGGACACTGTGTCCAGTTCATCAAAGTTGATCTTGTAGGAATTGCTGATTCCTTCTTGAAGCCTGCTCCACAAGCAAAAAAAATGTATTCAACGGTCCTCCCATTGAATCTGGCAGCTACACAGAGGTATTGCTGATGGAATATTTCTAGCACGCATGTTGCTGATTAACAGCCCCAGTCTCGCTGTGTGGGGTTCTGGACACTGGGACTTTTGTTGATTTGTGGAGGCTTTTGATTTCAAACACATACTGCTGTAGTTTGTAGAAGTCTGGGCGAACGCAATGATCTAGTGTTGGATCTCTTGACAGAGGTGACTGGCAAGGTTTGGGAAGCATTCAACTTATGATGGGGAAATGGTGATATGATTGTGCTGTCACTGGACTATAATCCAGAGACCAGATGAATGCACCAGGAATATGCGTTTAAATCCCACTATGGCAGCTGGTGGAATTTAAAATAAATAGAAAAATACTTGAAAATAAAGCTAGTCTTAGTAATGGTGACCATGAAATCATCATTTATTATTATAAAGACCCATCTGATTTAGTAATGTCCTTTAGGGAAAGAAATCTGCTATCCTTATCCAGCCTGCTCCATGCCATTCTAGATTCATAATAATATGGTTAATGGTCGTTGAAATGTTCAGCTCAAGGGCAAATAGGGCTGGCCAATAAATATTGGTTTCGTCAGCGACACCCATGATAAAATAAAGAATAAAACAAATATTGGAGGTGGAACATTTTGATGACCAGTTGTAGTTTGATGCAAATTTGTTTTGACAGTGTTTGAGGACAGGCTGAGTATCCTGTATGCAGGATTGAAGAGTTTGAGATTGCCTTGCAGCAACATTTGTAAACCGTTGATCATGTATGAATATGACGGTCAGTTTAGATTCAGCACAGAGGTAAATAAAACTTTATTTATGTGATATTAAATATTCACACAAGAGGACAGCTGGTTTTTGACAATGAGAATAGCCATTGTCAGGTAGATTTGTAAATGATTGCAATTGACTTACCAAGAGTCAGAAGCAGTGGCAGATTTGAGAGAAACAGACAATGTGGGGGGGGGGGGGGGGGGGGGGGGGGGGGGGGGGGATCAAGATTCAGTACTTAGCTGAAGAAAGTCAGGCACAGTAGTAGACCAAGGGTACTACAGAGTTTGAAAAAAATGAATAAAAATGGTGACTCACTGAAAAAAAACTCACAATTTGATTAGCAGGTGAGCACTACTGCTATGCTTCCCTTTCTTCAAAGTTAGGGACTAAGTCTTAAGTCATAAAACATTTTAAATAAAGTGTTTCGTCAGCTTCTCTATATTCAAGAGGCGCTAACATATTGAAGGGTTTAAGTAAGACTGACAATCAAAAGCAGGGCTTTATTCGCTAATGAAAAGGCATTGCTGCTCCAGCTTCAAAGGTGCACATCTGTGCTACGTGGGAACATCATGATGTACAGATATCCACACTGGACTGCGATAAACACATTAAGAAGTCTCACAACGCGAGATTAAAGTCCAACAAGTTTATTTGGTAGCAAACACCACTAGCTTTCTGGGCTTTGCCCCTTTGTCAGGTGAGTGGGGAGTTCAGGTGAAGGAGTGATGACCTGAAATGGGAGTTCCCCATTCACTTGATGAAGGGGCAAAGTCCCAAAAGCTAGTGGCATTTGCTACCAAATAAACCTGTTGGACTTTAACCTGGTGTTGAGAGACTTTTTTATTACATGGGAATTCCAGGATGCTTCTCTGGGTAAGCATTTTTGCAGCAAGTGTAGCGGCTGAAGCTCCTGGTTTGGGAGTTTGAGCAGCAGGCATCACAGTGCATCCATGACACGGAGAGCTTCATACATAGCATGTGTACAGTTGTGGTCACTTCCTTAAGAGTATGTGAGGAAAGACAGAATAAGTGACCACAGAACTGTCAAAAAGAAAAGTCAGATAGTACAGAAGTGCTGAGTGCAAATTCTCCAATAATATTCAATTCTAAATACTGATGAGAATAATGATTTATCTGCACATTGCAACTACAACTAAATCCATGGCTCAGCTGCATAGAGGGGCACAAGAGTACTGGAAGACCAACAGTAATGAGGGATTCAATATTTAGGGAAATAGACATTTCTGCACCCACAAACCTGAATCCAGGATTGCTTGGGATAGAACATTTAAGTTATAAAGATTTGAATAGGCTTGGGTTGTTTTCATTGGAGCAGAGAAGGCTGAGAGGTGACCTGAATGAGGTGTTCAAGATTATGAGGGGCACAGACAGGATGGATAGGCAGCAACTGTTCCCCTTAGTTGAAGGGTCAGTTACAAGGGGAATAAGTTAAAAATGAGGGGATGGGAGTTTTAGGGGGGATTCAAGAAAAAAAACTTTTATTCAGAGGATGGTGACTGTCTGGAATGCAGTGCCTGACACGGTGGTGGAGGCAGGATGCCTCACATCCTTTAAAAAGTACTGGGTGAGTATTTGGCATGCCATAACATTCAAGGTTATGGGTGAAGTGCTAGTGAGTTTAGGTGTGCAGGTCAGGGCATTTCATGCGCCGGTGAAGACTTGATGAGGGCCTCTACTGCACTGTGGTATTCTGTGATTCTGAGTAGCATAAAGGAATACAAAAGTACATAGAATACTGGAAGATATAGACTGGAGATAGATAGCATGAGAATAGGAAATAGTAAAGTATGAAATGGCTTCAGAATAAGAGAGAAAGTAATAGGTTTACAATGTATGTAAGCTTGCAGAGTATAGTAAAAAATGATTAGTGAGTTACAGGCACAAATTGCCATGTGGAAATATGATATTGTGGCTTTAATAGCAACACAGCTCAAAGAAGAGGAGTGACTATTAAGTTCCTGGATAGAAAGGTGTTCAGATACGGCAGGAAAGGAAGGGAAAGGGGAGAGGTGGCAGCACTGATTAAACAGTTATGGTACTGGATAAAGGAAGTCTTGGGGGATCAAGGACAGAATCCTTTTGACTAGAGCTAAGGAACATAAAGGTGCAATTACATTGCTTGGTGTGGCCTATAGATTACCAGCTAATGGGAAAGATGTACAGGAACAAATCTGCAAGAAAATTACCAACGGGTATAACAATTGAAGAATAATTATAATGGACGGGGTGGGGGGGTGTTTACCTCTCAGAATATGGGCACAAAGAAGCAGAGGTTTCTAGAATATATTCGGGAAAATATTTATGTCAGTCTGTTTCCACTCCCAACAAGAAAGGAGGCATTGTGAGAAGTGATTCTTGGGAATGAGGTGTACCAAATGAATCAAGTTTTAAGTAGGGAAGCATTTAGTAGTCAATAACCACTATATCAGAAGGTTTAGGTTGGCTATGGAAAATGACAAAATACAATCCAGAGTAAGAATAATTAACTGTTGAAAAGCCAACTTCAATTGGGTAAGAACGAATCTGACCCAGATAAATTGCAATGAATGGTTTGCAGAAAAAACAGTAACTGAACAATGAGCTGCTTTTAAAGAGGAAATAGTTTGGGTACAGTTAAGAAATATTCCCATGAAGAGGAAAGATAGGGCGAACAATTCAGAGCTCCCTGGATGATCAAAGTGATAGAGATTAAGACTAAGAAAAAGTGTGGTTATGAAAGTCAGATGGATAAGTCATATATAATAATGAAATCAGATGGATTGTCATGAACCATGAAAATAAAGAATTTCAAAGTGGAAGTGAAAAAGCAAGTGAGAGAAGCAACGAGCATGAAAAGAGGCTAGCAGCTAACATGAAACAGGATCCCAAAGTACTCCAAAGGCAAATAAATAAAAAAATGATGATAAAAGGAGGATTTACACATAAAGGCAGAGGACAAAGCTGAGGCATTAAATTAATAGTTTGCATCTGTCTTTACCAAGGAGAATGATGGCTGTGGTAAGATTTGTGCTGATGGGGACAGTTTAAACTAGATTGGCAGGGAAGTGAGAGCCCAAGGAGAAATTCATAGTGGAAAGGAAAAAAACTGGCAGTGTAAAGTAATCAAATATTAATTGATAAGGAGGATATATTAGAGATAGTTAGCTAAATAGAATACTTGGAGAGATTGGTAGAACTGGAATAAGCATTATTACACCATTAAAAGAGTAAAGTGGTCAGGATGTAAAGAAACAATTCAAGGGTAGTTATAATGGGGGACTTGAATTATCCAAATATAGACTGAGATAGTTATAATGCAAAGCAATGGGGGAGGGGGAGGGGGGGGGGGAGGGGGAGGGGGAGGGGAGGGGGGGAGGGAGGGGGGGGAGGGGGAGGGGGAGGGGGAGGGGATCATTATATTATGAGGTTTAGGCTGGCCATGGAAAAGGAAAGGAACAATCCAGAACAGGGGAAAGCCAATTTAGATGGGATGAGAATGCCTCTGAGGCAGGTGAGTTGGAATCAAATGCTGACAAAAAAAATCATGCTGAATGATGGGCCACCATAAAGTATTGCAGGCAACGTCAAGCTATGATCTGCACCCACTTCTGGCCACCATACTTGAGGAAGGGCGTGAAAACATTGGAGAGAGTATAGAGAGTAGTAGAACTTGAAAAAGTCAGAGACAAATTGGTGAAACGTATGGACAACTGGCAGATGAAGTCCAATGCAGAGAAATGTGAATTTATTTAATTTGGTAGGAAGAACATGGAGGGACAATATAAAATAAAGGGCACAAGTCTAAAAGGACCGCAACAACAGAGGGACCAGGGAATTATATAAGTTCACAACTCTTTGAAGGTGCCAGGACAGGTTAAGAATGTAACCTAGTACCTACAACACCCTAGGCTTTATAATAGCAAAATGGAATATAAAGCAAGAAAATAATGCTAAGCTTACTAAAAAAAAAACCGCTGTAACCTCAACTGGAATATTGCATCTGAGTTCTGAGTTCCATACTTTGGAAAAGTTGAGAAAACATTAAAAAGAGCATAAAAAAATTCACAAAAATGGTTGCAAGGTTGTGGAACTTCAAGTTGCACAGCTAGAATAGAGAAGTTGGGAATGTTTTCATTGGTCAAAAGGAAATTTGAAAAGTAGTATTCAAAGTCATAAGGTGTCTGGAAGAGCAGATAGGAAAAGATTATTCCCATTGACAGAAGGGTCAAGAATGAGAGGGCACAGATTTAAGGTGATTGTCAAAATAAGCAATGAAGGGATAGATGAGGAGAAACCTTTTCATGCAGCAATTGGTTAACGTTTGGAATATGCTGCCTGGTAGTATGGCAGAAACATTCAAGAGGAAAGTGGATTTTATTTAGAAAGAAAGAATAGAGGTAGGAGGCAGGAGAATGACCTTCTTCTGTGCTATAACAATTTGTGATTTTTGGAAATAACAAGTTTCAGTGAATTTATTCATGTTACAAGTAGGCTTACATTAACATTGCAATGAAGTTACTGTGAAAATCCCCTGGTTGCCATATTCCAGCGCCTGTTCAGGTACACTGAGGGAGAATTTAGTACGTTCAATGCACCTAACCTCATACGCCTTTTGGACTGTGGGAGGAAACACGAGCACCCGGAGAAAACTCACGCAGATACAGGGACAATGTGCAGACTCTGCGAGACAGTGACCGAAGCTGGGAATCGAACCCAGGTCCCTGGCGCCGCAAGCAGCGTACTAACCACGATGCAGCCCATCACTCACTAACATTAGTGGAAACAAATTTAATGAACCAGAAAGCTTCTTCTTACTCCATAACTAAATTTCTTACATTCTTTTCAAGACATCAACTGTCAGGGATCCTAACCACTTGCATTGTTGCAACTTAGAAGTGGCTTTGCATCATTGCCAAAGTTGCATTAGAAGACAAGTTTAGAGAACTATGAGAAAGTGTCCTTTTTGTGTAACCTGCAAACATGCATGCAATCAGCAGCTTAGTTTTTAATATGTGAAAGAATAACAGGTCAATAAAGGAACACAATACATTAAATTGCATAGTACGTGTTACAGAATCATTTTTTCCTTCGTGATAATGAAAGAATCACAATATAACTTCAAAAAAAAGTCTGTGATTCAACATTTACTTTAAAACTGGAAGCCTGTTTGAAAAAAAGTTTATCAAATGTCTGACATTACAAATAAAAAATCAAATGAAGCTCTTTGCTGACATTAGGCATTTCATTTTCACCTGAAGGCTACTAACCACATTCCTGCACAACTGAGAATCCTAAAGTCAAATGCTGTGTAATTGGGGCAGTAATAGGCATTGCATTCAAACAATCCTTTAAGTATGGATGTCAGAATCAAAAAGTACCTCAAGTGCAAACAAACATCAGAACAGATATTAGTGATTTATCTTTTTCACTGGTGACATACTTAATACAGATCAATAAATTGCTTTGCTTGAAACTGGGAACTTGTCCACTTTAAACGAAAAGTATACTAGCTAAACATAATTTCAGAAAAAAAATATAGTTGGATAAATAATTCTACTAGGCTTCCTAGACCATACAAGTAACATTCTGAATTTTGTCTGATATTCCAATTACTGCAATTCCATTAGCAATAAACATATTGACTATTTCCCATTGTAGAGAAACAGTGCCACCTGTTGGTGTCATTCATTTACAATGATGTAGAGATGCTGACGTTGGACTGAGGTAAATACAATAAGAAGTCTCACAACACCAGGTTAAAGTCCAACAAGTTTATTTGGTAGCAAAAGCCACTAGTTTTCAGAGTGCTCACTGCTCCTTCGTCAGGTGAGTGGAATTCAAATCTTTAACCTGTTGTGAGATTTTTTACTGTATTCATTTACAATGCAGCCATCGTGACATTACTACAAATTGCACCAGATCCGATTATTTACATGTTGGTATAGGGAGCTGTATGCAGATGAATATTTTGGCTGCCTTTTATAAGTATCACAATCAGCATTTACCCAATCAACATTGGAAATGTAGTATTGCAAAACAACAAAACAAACCTAACTGTATGTTTGACAGTATAACAATTAAAGGTTCCACTCGTTAATTTAAAGATTTGTGTAGCAATTTGAGGCTTGTTAAACAAATTGCTGAGATTAAATATTAGAGGCTAGAAATTAGGTATACAAGGTGGTCACTTAAACTATTACACCTGCTGTTATCAACTGGAGTGGTTACTGCAACCTGCATTTTCTTACTCATACTCTTTTTAAAATACTCTCATTTTGCAAACACAAAACACAAGTGGATGATATAATATCCACTCCAATAGCCTGTTACTGTGAAGCTTTCCACGTTCTAATAATCCAATGATTGAAAACAATGCTTTTGACTTTGCTTTCAACAGTGCTAATATTACCTGTTGGTAGTAAAAATCACTATACAAATGCGAGTTTTTGTTCTTTACATGTTTCTATAAATACAGTTGATGCATCCTAGTTAGCAATTCATTAAGCCATGGAAACAATTGTTCACTCTTTATCCTGTAAAAACTTTCATTACTTTGCATTCAATCCCCTGGTGTAGAAAATTAGATTCCATTCTTCTTCAGACTATTCGACCTTCATGATCAATTATCTTCACCCAAGGTCACTTTACTTCACTGCAAAAAGTGATGTGGTAGTATTGTCACTGGACTAGTGATCCAGTGAGCCAGGGTAATTCTGTGGGGAGCCAGTGTAAATCCCACCATGGCAGATGGCGAAATTTGAATTCAATGTAAAAAAAAAATGGAATTAGAAAGTCTAATGATGACATGAAACCATTTTTTATTGTCATAACAATCCATCCAGTTCACAAATATCCTTCAGGGAAGGAAATCCGCCATCCTTACCTGGTACGGTCTACATATTGAATCTTAAAAAATACTCTGAAATAGCCTAGCTAATCAAGTAGCATATGGGCAATTAAGGAGGGGCAATAAATGCTGGTCCAGCCAGTGACACCCACATCCCATGAACAAATAAACAAAACTGCTTTCATTATTTAGTAAAAATATATTCCTCTAGCTGTCATCCATGTGACAAAGTGCTCACAGACATGTGCATTCTAGGCATTTGCTGTCTATAACTCCAGTTGTACTCATGCACTAAACTTCTGCGATCGCCCCACACTCGACATTTATAAACCCTAACATCTGCAGGGTGAAATGGAGCAGATTACGTAGAGATAATAAAAACTTGTCATCCGGAAGCTGCCAAAGATTTTTCCACTTAAGCAGTCTATTTTCATTTGTCATTCTGCTATTATTACTTGACTACATTCAGTTCTGACTTCCTTATTGATAACGCCACCAAAAATATCCATAAATTCTTGCTGTCCCAGCCATAATGGTCACTGCAAGGCAAGCTGTATTCATTCAGATGACAATCACATGATTCATAGTCCAGTTGTACGATAGATGTCATTAGCATCTGCTCTAACAGCTGCTTACTGCATATACTTTCAGCATCACCATTATCTCCATTAGAGACTGCACACAAGAAAGCCCATATGCATCAGGACTACGCAACTACAGGCTGAACCAATAGGCTGAGATGTTGTATTTAGTCATTATCATTTTATGATTAGAGACTTTTATTTTAGCATACCTTAAGTATCACCTTTCAAACAAGGCTTTGCATCCCAAAGATATCATGCATCTTAAGAGTAAAAATGGTAGCAATGGATGTCAACAAAGCCGCACAGAACAAGATACTGCAGTTCACTTTTAGAAGAATAGTTTACAAAAGTAGAGATATTATATTAAACTTGTGAAAAATCTTGGTTAGATCACAGAGAGTTCGGGTCTCCACATTACACCAAACCAGGTCATTAAGCTCCTTTTATCTGTCCTGCAATTAAGTAAGATCATTGCTGATCTGTATTTTTTTAAATTCATTCATGGGGTGCAGGCATCTTTGGCTCAGCTAGTATCTATTGCCCATCCTTAACTGTCCTCGAGAAGGTGGTGGTGAGCTGCTTTCTTGAACTGCTGAAATCCATGTGATGTAGGGTGTACCCACAGTGCTGTTAGGGAGGGAGTTCCAAGATTTGACCCAGTGACAGTGAAGGAACAGTGAAAGATTTCCAAGTGAGAATGTGAGTAGTTTGCAGTACTTCGGGGTAATAAGGTTCCAATTTGTCTGGTGCCTTTGTCCTTCTAGGTGGTAGTAGTCATAGGTTTGGCGAGTTCTTATAGAATGTACATACTGCAGCCATTGCGCATCAATGGTGGATGGAATGCCAATTTAGTGGGTTGCTTTGTCCTAGATGTCAAGCTTCTCTAGTTTTTTTGAGCTGCACTCATCCAGACAAGTGAAAAATATATCATGACTTTTGTCTCATAAATGGTGGACAAATTTTTGGGAATCAGGAGGTGAATTGTTCACCACAGGAATCTTAGACTCTGCTCACATGGCCAGTCCAGTTCAGTTTCTGGTCAATAGTAACCCCTCAGGATGTTGACAATGGGGGGAATTCAGCAATAATGATGCCATTAAATGTAAAAGAATAGATTCTCTCTTGTTGGAACTGATTATTGCCTGGCGCTTGTGTGGCATGAATGTGCCTTGCCACTTGTTAGTTCAAGCCTACACATTATCCAGGTCTTGCTGCTTCAGTATCTAAGAATGGTGCTGAACATTTTGTAATTATCAATGAACACTCGCTGTCTGACCTTATAATGAAAGGAAGGTCATAGATGAAGCAGCTGAATTTGGGTGGGCCTAGGACACTACCCAGAGGAACCCCTGCAGCAATGTCCTAGAACTGAGATGTTGCCTCCAATAACCACAAGCTTTATGCTGGACACAATATCAAATAGCAAGTGTTTTGCCAATTTCCTTTGAGTCCAATTCTGCTAGGGCACACTCAGTCAAACGCTCACACATAAACAGAAAATGCTGGAAAATCTCAGCCGGTCTAACAGCACTATGGGAAGAGAATAGAACCAATATTTCAAGTCTGGATGACCCTTCTTCAAAGTTCTGACAAAGTGCCAACCAGATTCGAAACATTGGTTCTATCCTCTTTCCACAGATTGTGTCAGAGCTGCTGATATTTCCCAGCATTTTCTGTTTTTGTTTTAGCTTCTACCATTCACAGTATTTTGCTTTTATCTCAGTCAAAAACTGTCTTGATGCCAAGAGCATTCTCACCTCAAGCTTAGGAGTTTAGCCTATATTTGAACCAAGGCTGTAATGACACTGGCAGAAGCTAATGTGAATGATTGTGAGCAGGTTATTGCTGAGCAAGGACACTTGATCGCACTACTGATGAAACCTTCCACCTTTACCAGTTGATCAAGACTTTTGGGACGTTAATTGGCTGGGTTGGATTTGCCTGGCTTTTGTGGACAGAGCATACCTGAGCAATTTTCCACATTGCTGGGTAGATGCCACTGTTTTGAAATGTACTGAAACATTGGCTAAAGACACGTCATGTTCGGAAGCACAGTTCTTCATCCCTTTTGCCAAAATATTGTCAATGCTTACAGCCTGAAATGCCTAGTGCCTTCGGCCATTTTTTTTTGGACTGAATTCAATTGACTGCAGACTGGCATGGGGACCTCCAGAGGAAGCTGAGATGGATCATCCAAACAGCATTTCTAGCTGAAGATTGTTGCAAAAGATAAAGTGAAGCATTTGCACTGATATGCTGGGTTCTCCCCCCATTGAGGATGGGGATATTTGGTGAGTTTCCTTCTCCAGTGATTACCTTAATTCCATCCATCCACCCTGGTTTTATATCCTAGTGTAACAGAAATCATCTTAAATTAAAAATTAATTGAGCGAGCACCTACTACAGTTTAATGGGAAAATGTCCCATTCTTCCCCTTCATATCATAGCCCTAGATTTATAAAGGCTATCATTCTATTAAGATTTTGGATTTTTTTTTGTCCATAGTGTTATATATGCATGAGGCCTTAAATTTCCTTGGTTCCATCCGAGCTACCTTTTCTCAATTTAAGTACTCAGATCAAGCCATTTTTGGTCCAAGATGAATTTTGACGATCAGTCAATATGCCAAATTAAATATAGTTGACGAGGCAATTCTTTGGACTGAAATCTTGAAATAGAACTACAAGCAAGGAATAGAAAGTGATGGCAATAGTTTCTTGTCCTATCTATCCAACAAAATTATTATAAATTGCTTTCATAACAGATATAGCAACAATATTTCCCTACTCAGTTTTTAAAAATTCATTTGTGTATATTACTGGCTGGGCCAGCATTTATGTCCTATCCCTAAATGCCCTTCAACGCAGTGACCTGCTAGAACATTTCAGAGGGCATTTAAGAATCAGCCATATGGCTGTGGCTCTGGAGTCACCTATAGGCCAGATTTCCTTCCCTAAAGGATATTTGTGAAATGGCTGGGTTTTTACAATAATCAACAATAGTTCTATGATCATACGTTTTTAATCTCAGATTTTTTTTTATTAAATTTAAATTTCACCATCTGCCGAGCTGGGATTCAAACCCAAGTCCCCATATTACTAATTTATCCACTTTGGTGGGAATAATGGTAGGAAAGATTATTATTTAAATGGTGAAAAGCTACAGCATGCAATGGTGCAGAGGGACTGGGGGTCCTTGTGCACAAATCACAAAAACATAGTATGCAGGTGCAGCAAGTGATCAAGAAGGCAAATGCAATGTTGGCCTTTATAGCTAGGGGGATAGAATATAAAAGTAGGGAGGTACTTTTGCAGCTGTACAGGATACTGGTGAGGCTGCAGTTGGAATACTGTGCGCAGTTTTGGTCGCTGCATTTGGAGGAAGGATATGTCGTCTTGGAGGAGGTGCAGAGAAGGTTCACTAGGCTGGTACTGGAGATGAGGGCATTGGATTATGAGGAGAGACTAAATAGGCTAGGTTTGTACTCGGAGTTTAGAAGGCTGAGAGGGGGTCTTATAGAGACGTATAAGATAATGATGGGGATGGATAGGGTAGAGATTGAGAGACTCTTCCCGCTTAGCGAAGATAGCAGGACTAGAGGGCACAGTCTCAAAATAAAAGTGGGGGTGGGCAGGCGGTTCAGATCAGAGTTGAGGAGGAATTTCTTCACGCAAAGGGTGGTGAATCTTTGGAATTCTCTGCCTGTTGAAGTGGTGGAGGCTTCCTCGCTGAGTATATTTAGGTCACGGGAGGATAGGTTTTTGATCGACAAGGGAATTAAGGGTTACGAGAAGAAAGCGGGAAAGTGGAACTGAACCTCTGCAGATCAGCCATGATCTTATTGAATGGCATGGCAGGCTCAAGGGGGTGGATGGCCTACTCCTGCTCCTATTCCTTATGTTCTTATGACAATACCTCTAGGCCATTGTTGGATAACCACAGAGACTTCAGCCTACGATCAAAGCCCTTAAAAAAAGAAGTTCCTGTGATATTGTTTAATAAATATATTCTTCTAAAGTTGAAGCAAGTGCGCACCACAGTTTACGTCTTAGTTAAAAAGTCATCGACATTCAAACTTTCAATTGGATGTCACTGCTGTGCTACGACAAAAGCTCTCTTTGAATAACTTGACTATAGTGTTCACGTGGATATTTACATTTCATTCCTGTGTCTCGTAATCAATAAAAATACTTCAAGTGAGAGACTTGCACTTGCTTGAGCTATTAGAATACAATATTGGAGAGGAATGGATAATGATAATGTCACTGAACCAATAATCCATTTGCCTACCATGTCAGCTGATGGAATTAATTAGGAATTCAAAGCTAATTCCAGTAATGATAATGAATATATTGTCAATGATTGCAAAAAAACACGTTCGGGTTCATTTTAGGAAAGGAAATCTGCCATTTTTACCCAATCTGGTTCAGATTAGCAATATGAACCATAGCAATATGCTTGATTCTTAAACGCCCATACAAGCATTTAGAGGGATATATAGGGGGCTACAGAAGGACTTGGACAGGTTAGGAAAATGACAAAGAAGTGGCAGATGGAATACAATGTGGAAAAGTGTGAGGTTATGCATTTTGGAAGGAGGAATGGGGGCATAGATTATTTTCTAAATGGAAAAATGCTTAGGAAATCAGAAACACAAAGGGACTTGGGAGTCATTGTTCAAGATTCTCTTAGGGCTAACGTGCAGATTCATTCGGCAGTTAGGAAGGCAAATGCAATATTAGCATTCATGTCAAGATGGCTAGAATACAAGAACAGGGATGTACTTCTGAAGCTTTATAAGGCTCTGGACACTCTCCATTTGGAGTATTTGAGCAGTTTTGGGCCCCATATCTAAGGAAGGATATGCTGACCTTGGAGAGATCCTACAGGTGGTTCACAGAAAAGATCCCTGGAATGAAGAACTTGTTGTATGAGGATTAGTTGAGGACTCTGAGTCTGCTCTCGTTGGAGTTTGCAAGAATGAGGGGGGCGGGGGGAATCTTATTGAAACTTACAGGATACTGCGAAGCCTGGATAGAGTGGACATGGAGTGGATGTTTCCACTAATAGGAAAAACTAGAACCAGGGGGCATAACCTCAGACTAAAGGAACAATCCTTTGAAACAGAGATAGAAAAGGAATCTTCTTAGCCAGAGACTGGTGAATTTGTGTAACTCTTTGCCGCAGAAGGCTGGAGGCCAGGTCATTAGTGTCTTTAAGACAGAGATAGATAGGTTCTTGATTAGTAAGGGGATCAGGAGTTATGGGGAAAAAGCAAGAGAACGGGGATGAGAAAAACAATCAGCCATGATTGAATGGCAGAGCAAATTTCACGTGCTGAGTGACCTTACTCTGCTCCTATATCTTATGATTTAAGCCACTCAGTCGTACCAAACCATCAAGAATAAGTTGCCTTGGCAGTCTTAAATGTTAATTCCAAATCCCATGAGGTCACATGGCATCAGGTCAAACATGGGTAGGGAAACTCAACGATTACCATTTACACAGCACTCTCCCACTCTACCAGTCCATATTTAACACCAGCTGGAAGAGGCATTGAGAATGGAAAGGGCACACATGTTATACTCTGAGTGGGAACTTCAATGTCCATCACCAAGTGTGATCAGTACCACCACCATTGACAAAGCTGGCCAGATCCTTCAGAGGTAACTGCCAGCTTTGGCCTGCAGTAGGCTATAACTGAACAAGAGAAACCTACTTGACCTCATCCTCACCAATCACTCCCTCAATGTCAATAAAACGAAAGAGATAGTCATTGATCTTGAGGAAGCATAGTGGAAGACATATCCCTGCCTACATCAATGGGGATGACGTGAAATGGTCAAGAGCTTCAAGTTTCTAGGTGTCCAGATTACCAACAACCTGCCCTGGTTTCTCCACGCCAATGCTATAGTTAAGAAAGCCCACCAATGCCTCTACTTTCCCAGGAGACTATGGAAATTCAGCATGTCCACCACAACTCTCACCAGTGTTTACAGGTGCACCATAGAAAGTATTCTTTCTGGATGTATCACAGCTTGGTATGGCTCCTGTTCTGACCAAGGCCACAAAAAACTATAAAGGGTCGTGAACGAAGCTCAATCGATCATACAAATCAGCTCTCAATGACTGACTCCGTCTACACTTCCAATTGCCTCGGAAAAGCAGCCAGCATAATCAAGGACCTCACGCACACTGAACATTGTCTCTTCCACTTTCTTCTATCAGGAAAAAGGTACAAAAGTGTGAGGTATGTACCAACCAACTCAAGAACAGCTTCTTTCCTACTGCATCAGACTTTTGAACGGACTTAAGTTGATCTTTTTCTGCGCCCTAGCTATGACTGCAATGCTACATTTTGTGCCCTCGCCTTTCCTACTCTCCCATGTACTCTATGAATGGTATGCTTTGTCTGTAGAGCGTGCAAGAAACAATGCTTTTTGCTATATACATGTGACAATAATAAATCAAATCATTAGCTAGTCATTAAGGCACACTGCTTGGCTTTTCTTAGGTACCGAGATGATGACTGTCTGTCTTTTTGAAGTTGTGAAGGACTTTTTGAAGGACTGCTGTTGGATTTTTTTTTGGAAGAGTATCCGAGTGCTTCACGTCGTTAGTGTACGCTTGACCTGGACCATTTGATGGGCAACACGACAGCTCAGTGACTATCGCTGTGCTGTGCAGATAGATGGATTTGGGCCTGTGTCTGTGGGAGTTTGCGCATTCTCCCCGTGCTTGCGTGGGTTTTCTCCTGGTGCTCCGGTTTCCTCCCACATCCCAAAGATGTGCTCTTAGGCTAATTGGCAAAACAAATTCTCCCTAAATTGTCTCAAATTTGTTTTTAATCCATAGATCTATAAACATAGACAGGGATCACGGGTAGAGGTGGGAACATCGGGGTGGCGGCGTGGGCTCGTTGGGCCAAAGGGCCTGTTTCCTGTGCTGTTTTGTTCTTTGTTCTAGCATATTTTTGAAAAATGGAATTCACTCTTTAAATACAACACAAAGGAAAATTGCTGTGCAATAGCCATAATCTACCACAAGGTGATACCATCGATCAGAAATCCATCTCAGTAAAAGTACCAAAATATTGGAAATTGAACTAATAGCAAAAATTGTGGAAATGCATAGTTGATCCAATAAAATTGGTGTTAGGAAAAGATAAGGTAATACTTCTCTTCTAATTGAAGGTCTACACATTATCACAGTAATGTTTTGACATTCAAACCTCTTCTTTCCAATTAGAAAAGCTCAATTTTTATTTGATCCTTAGGTGAAAATCCTTAGAGCTTGTAGCACTCTTTATCCTCAAACTCCTAAACCTCTTTACTGTGTGATGCTTAGGGATTCTAATCCGTTTTCTTCCATTTGACTATTAGCTTGCTGCAGTATTCTCATTTAAATCCCACTCCAAGACTTGAGCACAAAATCTAAGCTGACACTTCAAGACAGTATAAAACACAGAGGTACTGCTTAGATGGACAAGAAACAGTTGAATCCATACCTTTTTGTACTTAATGCAAATGCTGAAAGATCAGCGAGTATCTGCAACATCCAGATACTTTTCAAGACTCATTTTGATAGACTCCCAACTATCCCAAGGGAAGGCAAGTACAGCAGGTAATTAGGACGGCAAATGATATGTCAGCCTTAGACTGCTGTGAAAGAGTAAAGAAGTTTTGTTGCTCTCATATAGGTGAGACCACCCTTGGAATATTGTATACACATTTGGTCTCCAGACTTAAAGGATATACTGGCCCAAGAGGGAGTGCAATGAAAACTCAGTAGGTGGATTGCTGGATGACGGGTTGAGTAGAATGGACCTTTGTTCTGTGGAGTTTAGAAGAACCAACAGGTGGTCTCATTAAAACGTACGAAATTCTTAAGGGGCTTCACAGGGTAGATACTGAGAAGCATTAGCCCAGGCTGGAAAGCCCAAACCAAGAATTATAATCTCAGGAAAAGGGGTTGAACATTTAGGACCGAGATGACAAAATAGCTCAGGAGGACTGTAAATTATAGAACTCTCTACCTATGTGGAATATTCTTTAATATAAGTGTCCAAGACATTTTTAGAAAACTAATGGAGTTTGACAGCAGGATAGGTTGAGAAAGTGGAGTTGAAGCACAGGTACAGCCCTGATTTCACTGAACAACAGAGTTGGCTAGATGATAGAATGGCCCAGTCCCACTCTTCATGTTCTTATAGAAAAACTTAGAAACCTGGAGATAATTAAAGTTGCATGGTCTAATTATTATATTCAAAAGTGCTAATCAAGTTGGATTGCAAATTCCCTTGTGCACTTTAAAACTTCACTGGGATAGAATAATACTCTTGCAAGTTAAAAAGTGGCAAAAATGCCTCTTATGGTGGGAAATGGGATGAATTCTCAAACTACATTTTTGTGATTCTTATCTAGATTGACAGGATATCTTAGTCAGATATGGCATAAGGGAACAACTTGAATGAAAGTGAGCCAACACAGGTTCAAAATGAGTCAGAACATGCCAAACTATTTTATTAGATTCCTTGTGGTGAATGAGAGTGATGTAAGGATGTTATCGGTCCAGGCTCAAAGAAATCAACTAATCATATCATCAACTGTTTGGCTGTAGATTCAGTCTGATTGATATAATTGAATTGTATGTGTAACTCGTGCACATTGATGAACAATGGAGTAAATTTGGAACTATAAATTCAACAGTTCATGTCAAATTTTGTAGATTTTGTTTCTATCTGCAATCAGTGAAGAGCAGAGATAGGAATGTTGGTAATAACTGAAAGAGGTGGCTGTAGAGATTATGGATGCATTGGTGGTCATCTTTGAAAATCTCAGATTCTGGATTAATTCATGCGTATTAGAAAGTAGCACCATGTTAAAAGGTAGCAAATTTAAACCCATGATGGAGGGAGGGAGAAAAGCTCTCTGAAGACCAGTTTGCCTGACATCTGTAGTTGAAAAATACTAGTATATCTTATAAAGGATGTGATAACTGAAAATTTTGAAAATAATCAAAGGATTAGGCAGACTCAGCATGGCTTTATGAAAAGGCAATCGCTTTTGATAAAGCAGTCAAGTTGCTTGAGGATGTAACTTGCAGAATAGATAATGGAACCAGTGGATATGGTATTTTTGAATTTTGAGAAGGCTTTTGGATTACAGCACCTGTCTCTTTCTCTGAATTTATGAAATTTGAGGTTAAATATCAACAGAAAATGGGTTGTGAAGATAGAGGAACAAAGCAATGAAGGAAAACAAGGCTAAGACAAAAAAATAAACAGTGCAGTAAACTGTTCTAGAATATTGCTGTTCATAAACATCACAATGTTAATAGCTCCAAATTGAAAATAAGGCCTTTCATCAAACCAAAGCGATTGAAAAACATAACTTTTTCAAAAAGCACACTTTGGAACCCTTTTTTAAAAAAGGTCTCTACTGGAATTTACAAGTTCCCCATTTGCAGTAGTTATAACTTTATAGTTAAAAGCAGCATATCTGGATACTGTGAAATTTATTCAAGGATATATGAAGGGAGTTTCCTTCCACTCACATTCTGTAATTCATACCATATGACCTGCGGGTTAATTATAGACATAAATAGAAACACATATAAGCTACTGTAAAGCCATCTCCACAAAAGCAAATAGTTCTCAATTTATATTCATCCTGTTCCCACTATTGTTTTATTCCAGTTTCCTTCACTATGCCTGTGCTATATATCATGTTGAACTGTTTACCATTAACCATCTGAAAGTTAAGTTCTCAGCCACAACTTCTAATTCTTTTGCATTTAATCTTGCCTGCGTGGCCACTAGTTCCTGACCTCCTCAACTCTCAGAAACAGTATATTTGAGATTACTCTGTCCCGTGCTTTTGTATTCATAGATACCCATCACTTCGTCCTATCAAAGCAGCATCTAAAGTTTGTGTACTATAATTTCAGTAAGAAGTCTCACAACACTAGGTTAAAGTCCAAAAGGTTTATTTGGTAGCAAATGCCACTAGCTTTCAGAGCGCTGCTCCTTCGCTGAGTAAGTGAGAGTTCTGTGAACGCCCACTTACCCGTTGGATTTTAACCTGGCATTTTGAGACTTCTTACTGTATTTACCCCAGTCCAACATTGGCATCTCTATATCATTACTAAAATTTCCACATATTTGGCGAGGCTTGGTCTGGGTGTTTAAAAATCTCTGAAGTAATTTCAGTCCCACTCATTTCTCCAATACAATCTTTTTAACAATACAATTTCCTTCAACTCCATATTCTCCCTAATCCTTTGGATCTCTACATCAGGGAAATTTCCAACATCTTCCTCAATGAAAACAGACAAAGTAATCATTTAACTTCTCTGCCATTTCTCTGATCTCCATTATGAATTCTCCTTCTATAATGGACCCACATTTGCCTTATAGAAGCTTTTCCAATCCATTTTTGTTTTTTGCTGGATTGCGTTCAAATCCTGTACTCTCTTCAGTTTCTTGGTCTTCTTTTGCTTTATTCTAAAACCTGCCTAATCCTAAGGTGACTACTATTAATCTTATACGATCCTTAATTTCCTTTGTCAGCACCACTGACTGGCTTTTTTTTTGGGGAGGGGGGAATTTTCATCTTAAAGGAATGTATAGATGCTGTACACAATGTAGTAGGTCTTTGAAGATTATCCACTGCCTACGCACAGTCATACTTTTTAATACATTTCCAATTCACCTCAGCCAATCTGTTCCTCCGTCTTCATATTTCCCATTAAACTCTAACATCTTGGCTTCAGGTTGAACATAACGTAAAATTCTATCGTATTGTAATCACTCATTCCTAAAGTTTTTTTATGACTAGATTAGCTGTTCTTCATTACAAAATACTAAATCTGGAATAGCCTGTCCTCCAGTTGGCTCCTCAGCATACTGCTCTAGAAAACCATCCCAACACACTCCAGAAACTCAACTTCCTCAGCATTAGTGTTCACATGGTTCAGCCAGTGTTTATGCAGATTGAAGTTACTCATGATCATAGTTCTCATCTCTTGATTAATATTTTGCCCCACAGTGCCATTTCTATTCCATGGCCTCCAAACAGCTCCAACCAATGTCTGCTGCCTGTTACTGTTCCTTAGCTCCATCCAAAAATATTCAATACATTGTTCTTCTGATCTCAGGTTCTCCCTTACAGACCTGGTCTCTTATCAGTGCAACTCCACCTCCTTTCCTTCCTTCACTATCTTTTCTGAAGGCCAAATATCTTTAAATATTCAGTTTCCAGTTTTGATTACCATGCGACTATGTTTCTGCAATGGCAATTATCACATACCCATTTATTTTATGAGTCTTTAGATCACCTACCTTGCTTTGGATGCAGTGCAGGGACAGCGCCTCACTCTGACATCATTCAGCATTAGTGGTTTGCTTTATTTCTCTGGCCTTCTAGTTCCTTTACTACTTTCTGTTACCAACACTACTTTTTTCCAATTTGGGCCACCTTCAGGTTCCCATCCCCTCGACAAGCTAGTTTAGACCCACACCAAAAGCATTAACCTATCTTGTCGCGAATATATCAGTGCCAGTTCTATTAACCTGTACATCTTGCACATGTCCCACCTGCCCCATATCTGCTCCCAATGTTGAAAACATCTGATGCCCTCCCACCTACATCATTTTTCCAGCCATGTATTTAATCATTCAACCCTCCTATCCTTATACTTACTATTATGTGGAGCTAGGAACAATCCCGAGATTACTGCTCGAGGTCCTGCTTTTTAATTTTCTTCGTAATTCCCTGAAATCTGCAAACAGGGCCTCATCACTCTTCCTACTATGTCGTTGGCACCAATTGCCATGTGAACCCTGATGTGGGAGCTTCCAAGAAGGGTTCCCCAGCACATCTTTGGTATACTCACCCCCTCCCCCGCTCCTGCCCAATCGGACACTGGGAAGCTGCAACATGATGGTCATGGCAATTTTAAATTTTAAGTGTAAAACTCAGTCTTGAAAATAAAGCCCAATCCTTAACACTAAGTTTTTTATTAACGAACATCCTAAGATCTTTTTTCTCTTGCAAGTTATACAATTTACTGTATATTTTCAGATTTAAAAAATCAAGAGCAAGAAAATCAAATGAAAAAATGGATTATTAAGAGAATTTTCTAGTTTTACAGCAGAATCCACAATGTGATTTTCCCTCTGTACAGTTTTTGGTCAGCTACCTAATAGTCACAGAGGAAAACCTATTGAATGGATTAGTCCTCACTAATTGCGAGTAGGATTCTGTGGACATAAAATAAGCACCAGGTTGTTTTGGTGCAGACAAAGAAGTAATCCTGCTTCTTCTAGCCCTATAAAGGGGCAACAAAGTGGTTAAGGACCTGGGTTCAATTCCCAGTTTGGGTCATTGTCTGTGTGGAGTCTGCACATTCTCCCAGTGTCTGTGTGGGTTTCCTCCAAGTGCTCTGGTTTCCTCTAACAGTCCAAAAGACACGATGGTTAGGTGTGTTGATCATGCTAAATTCTCCCTCAGTGTGCCCAAACAGTGTCAGAATGTGGCGACTGGGAGATTTTCACAATAACTTCATTGCAGTGTTAATGTAAGCCTACTTGTGACACTAATGAATAAATTTTTAAACCTTTAATGTAAGTAAACATCAATCTTTGAATTTCACTTGGGTTGGACCTTCAACTGAAGCTGGATAGCAGACAGAAGTGAACAATTTGTCTCAAATATGCCTAAAATTACATCAGGCTCCTATCAACCTCATAGAGCTCCTGTTTGAATTCCAAAATCTTTACTTGTATCTAGAGATTGGTTGAGCCACCCCTGTTCCTGGGTAAAACAGAGATAGCCACAGTGACAATGGAGTGGAGAGGGAAAGCAAAATTCTTCCTCAAGGGAGCAACTAAGAAATACATCCATAACTGACTGATTCCTTCAGAGTTGGGATAGGCTCTGCAGGCAAACTGCACCCTTTCAGCAATTGTGCATTATACCTTACAGAAAAAGGGGCTGGACATGCTCAGATTCTATGGTTTCAGAAGAGAATAGAGGAGAAAAGTATTTTAAGTAGTTGAAGATCTCCTTCAATATCTCACACTCACTCAGGAACTGTTAACTAAGAGGGAGAAAAACTTCACTGAACATTGTTCGGTCCAGTCGATAACCAGTCAATAGCAGGCACAAAAGAATTCTTTCTGCAAAATAGTAGCACTCAATAAGTCCTCTTCTCCCGTCCCATTCCTGTTATATTATGCATTTAAAAAAGTATTGAAATTTAAAAAAAAATTCAAATACCACTTAGATCTCCAATACAGTAACACTCATTTTTTTATTCATTCCCCGGACATGGGTATCACTGGCTAGCCAGCATTTATTACCCATCCTTAGTTCCCCTTAAACTGTATGGTTTCCTATGCCATTTCAGTGGGCAGGTGAGAGTCAACCACATTGCTGTGGCTCTAAGTCACACGTAAGCCAGTTTGGATAAAGACAGCAGATTTCTTTCCCTAAAGGATCACTTTTAGTTGTTCGTGTCTACAATACCTCCAATTCTGTAACTAGAAGTGAGCGTATAATCAGCAAGTACATGCCACATTTGCATCCAACTGACGGCTCAATGATATTGATAGATAAAACCAAGGGAGCAATGACTTCTCAGAAACAAAGAAATCCCAAAGTATGGTGTAGGGAAGTCAATGTTACATAATTTTCTTGGTTTAGTTACGTTCAGTTATCAAGGACTTAAAGCATGTTAGTTAATTAACCCACACACTATTATATTGTATGAGTCTCTCTCTTTAGGGGTATTCCTACTTGAAATGATGTGTGACACATTGTTTTCAGCCAAAGAAAGATTATGTTTTATGGTTTTATCATAGGATAAATGTTGAACAGCATCTGTGTTACATTTTATGACTTAATTAGAGGATACATGTAAAATCTCTTGCAATTTAATTGTGAAAATAAATGCTATACAGATTAGGCTGAGGTAAGGAATTTCACATTTATGCTAAATTCCTCTCAAAAATCAATCTTGTGAAGTAAAATAGCTTTAGATTTTAAACTACAGTTCTATGTCATAAATTATTTTAGCTTTTTAAAGTGCTTTAAAGAGAAATAGTCACTTTCCTTCAAAGTATACAAGTTTTCATGCATTACTGTGAATATCATGTTCTGTAACAGTGTTGTCATTATGTAGCTTTTGTGACATTTCTTATGAATGTGTTAATAGAACATGGTATTTAATAATGTGTCTATTGCTCCCTTAACTTGAATACACCAATCACCTTTATATATATTGATTTTGTGTGTGCAGCAGTCATTTGGTAATTGCTATGTTAGTTTAAATTTATGTATGTCTTGTACTTTCAGTTATTTGTTTTTAAGTAACTTGCTTCAGTTATTTGCAGTCATTAGGAACTTACACATATGCAATTGAACTTTCTAAAACTTCCGAGGTGTTTCAGTTAGGTCTTTTGAAACATGTGCCAAAAGGAAAATCATTTAGGAAGTGACACTGCACATGCACTTATCACAAATAAGCAGAAACACAAATTACCTGATGGTACCAAAAGAGGAAATGCTGGAAATTCTCAGCAGGTCTGGCAGCATCTGCAAGGACAGAAAAGAGCTCATGTTGACTCCAGATGATCTTTTGTCAAAACTCTTTTTCTTCCTTACAGATGCTGCACAGCTGCTGAGATTTTCCAGCATTTCCTCTTTCGGTTTCAGATTCCAGCATCGTTGTAATTTTCTTTTAGCTAATTACCTTATGGTGCCTTTTTATCTTAGTTGAAAATTATAAACTCATTAGAAACCCTACAGTGCAGAAAGAGGCCACCTGGCCCATCGACCACAAACCCACCCCCATACCCACACATATTTACCTGTTCTCCCCTCAAACCTAGACATCTCAAAACATCAAAAGGCAATCAACCTAACCTGCACATCTTTGGACTGTGGGAGGAAACCGGAACACCCAGAGGAAACCACGCAGACACGAGGAAAACGTGCAAACTCCTCACAGACGGTGACCCAAGCCAGGAATCAAACCCGGGTTCCTGGAGCTGTGAAGCAGTAGTGCTAACCGCTATGCCACCATATGAAAAGAACAGGGAAAAGCAAGAAGAAGAAGAATGGTCCCACAAATGATTGACATCTTAAGGAACCAGTTAGGAGTCAACGGAAAGGGACATCAGCATGATGATCATTATACTTAAGAGACCAGACATTAATCATGTATCATTCAAGCAATCAGGGACTGATTATGTGCTATTTGGACCAATCAGAACTAAAGATACTATTAAACATAAACAGAGGTAGTTGCTAACAAGGGTTAATAAGCAACAACTTCCATTAGCCAGATGGGCATTACATCATGAAGATAGAAAGAAAACAGAATTCAGTCAACAGAACGAGAGACAGCTTTACAGTCAACTGGAAGTTGAGAGTCAGTGATCGAGAATGAATGGACAGCGTTATGTATTTTTTGTACTTATTACGATTAACTTAATAAATTGTGAAACATGTGCGACAACATACTTGTACCCAGAGTAATTTGTAGCTAGTCAGGAACTGTAAGTCTCATAACACCAAGTTAAAGTCCAACACGGTTATATGGTAGCACCTGCCACAAGCTTTCAGGATGTTGCTCCTTCATCAGGTGAATGGCAGTTCTGTTCACAAACAGGGCATATAAAAGACACAAAATTTATAACGTAAGGGTTGGAATGCGAGTCTTCATTGGTAATCAAGTCTTAAGACGTACAGGCAATGTGAGTGAAGAGTTAAGCAAAGATTACAGAGATTGTATTGTCTCCAGACAGGACAGTTAGTGAGATTTTGCAAGCCCAGACAAGTTGTGCGGGTTACAGATAGTGTGATATGAACCCAACATTCTGGTTGAGCCATCCTCATATATGCGGAACCTGGCTATCAGTTTCTGCTCAACGATTCTATGCTGTTGTGATTCATGAAGGCCGCCTTGGAGAATGCTTACCTGAAGACCAGAGGCTGAATGTCTGTGACTGCTGAAGTGTTCCCCAACAGGAAGGGAACACTCCTGCCTGGTGATTGTCAAGTGGTGTTCATTCATCCGTTGTCATAGCATCTGCTTGGTCTCACCAATGTACCATGCCTCGGAATATCCTTTCCATTATCTTACGTGAGATCATCATCCACTAGGTACACTGTACATGCTCTTGCAACTTGGTCAACGTTGCCTGATACACTGCAGGAAAATATGTCCCAAGGCATGATACACTGGGGAGACATGCAGACATTACGACAATGGATGAATGAACACTGCTGAACAATCACTAGGAAGGAGTGCTCTCTTCCTGTTGGGAACACTTAAGCAGTCACGGGCATTCAGCCTCTGATCCTCGGGTAAGCATTCTCCAAGGCAGCCTTTATGACACATGACAACATAGAATTACTGAGCAGAAATTGATAGCCAAGTTCTGCACACAAAGACGGCCTCAACTGGGATCTTGGGTTTAGGTTACACTATCTATAACCACTACGACTTGCCTGGGCTTGTAAAATCTCACAACTGTGCTGCTGGAGATGTTACACATCTCTTTAATCTGTGCTTAACCCTCTCTCTACTCATACTGTCTGTAACTTTAAGACTTGATTACCTATAAAGGCTCGGATTCCAACCATTATTTTGTAAATTGAGTTTGTGTCTTTATACGTCCTGTTTGTGAACAGAATTGCCACTCACCTGATGAAGGAGCAGCACTCTGAAAGCTTGTAACTTGTGCTACCAAATAAACCTGTTGGACTTTAACATGGTGTTATGAGACTTCTTACTATAAGAGTGAACACCAGGTTTTAAAAATCGAGGTGCATTTGCAGCCAAAAATGGGCTTACACCAACCACTGAGTTTTCTGGAAATGAGGTCAGCCTCATGTTGTGATGCATATGCTTTGTGAAGAACAATGACGGATTACTACTTCCCATGTTTTGGTTCTAAAAGTAATGTGCACTAAACAACTGAAATTAGTTCCTGATTTACTTTAGGATATAACTATTCAAAGCATTACCTCACAGTGAGTAGCTGATTAACTAGGTGAGATTCCTAAATATATCATGCTTTACTTGAATGCTATCTTTAATATAAAACTGCATATCCTATGTATTTCCATGATCTACATCTCTGCAAAGAGATCGCCAACAATCCAAGCTACAGAGCAAATGTAGCACATCCAGGGAAGGTCACTCAGAAAGAGAATATAGCAGTATATGCCTTCTGGCCCACATCATGGGTATCAATGACGTATTACAATAAGTAAGATTCATTCCATCTCTCTGCCATCTTCAGAAAATCTCTATACCACACAACTGACAATTATCTTGTGGTCATAGGTGAGCAAGTTTTCATTTTCAGGACCCATGCAAAAATCATTTTGGAAGGAAAAATACATTAGCTCACAACTTCTAATGACCGGAGGACAGCTGGGGTCCGCCAAACACAAAATAAATTTTTGGGCACTTATCTGCCCTAAAAAGTTGGCCGGAACTCTCAATGGGAGCAGCAGCCTTCAGCAGAACCATCTCCGTAGGCTCCAGCGTGATGTGGGACAACCTGACTCATGTCCTTATGACACAGTCATGATGTTCCCTTCACGATACATGACTGTGTAAAGTCACTGAGCACAGACTGATAGCCAAGTTCCGCAAACATGAGAACGTCTCAACTGGGATCTTGGATTCATGTTGCACTATCTGTAACCCCCATGACTTGCCTGAACTTGCAACATCTCACTTCCTGTCCTGTCTAGAGACAATACACTCTTTAACCTGTTCTTAATGCTATCTCCACTCACACTGTCTGTACCTTTAAGACTTGAAAAGCTGATAAAGACTCGCATTCGAATCAGTATTCTGTAAACTGTGTGTGCTTTTATATGCTCTGATTAGAACTTTCCACACACCTGACGAAGGCACAGCATTTTTGAAACCTTGTGCATTTACTATCAAATAAACTGGTTGGACTTTAACCTGGTATCGTGATACTTCTTAACTGTGTTTACCCTTATGACACAGCCAGACTGGAAATGCCCACTCAGATCCAGTTTTACATTGAAAACAGAGAAGGATTTCTCTGCTGCTATAAAAGATATGTCGAAGCTTTTTTAATTTTTTAAAAACTATTTAAAGTAGTTAATCCAATTATTATTGGCTCGTTTAAAGTTTTTTTAATGATTGAAGATGAGTATTATTTAATGTATAAATAGGTTGTTATTTGTTCTAAATTTATGGAGCTATTTAAACCTGCATATTATTACATAACTTTATGTGTGGCACGCTTAAGTGTCGTGTGTTTTAATTTAGAATATGAAGACTGAAAATTTAGCTGTCAGAGGGGGGGGGGCAGAACTTCTCAGACCATGATTTTGATATCTGCATAGGATTGAGCAAAGAAGAGTTCACATTTTGGACTGTGAAGAATTTAAATGTGTTTATCATTATTATTTTTCTGCCCTGCTTACTTGCTCAGATTTAACTTGTTCTGTACATTTCAAATGAAGCATTTCTATAAAATTTTATATTTAAATGTTTTGTTTCAATAAAGCATTAACATAATTCTGTAGTTTAATGGAAAATACTTATTAACAAATGTTATCAATACAAAACTTTGATACGATGTTGACATTTAACTAAACATTTTACTTCAGCAGCTGCACTATGTCATGCTTAATTGCCTCAGCTTTTCAAATTTCTTACAATATATATTTCTCTAACAATCAAATATTTTTATATATTAACATAATAACTCTGTTGTCTCTAAAGAAGGAGATGAGAAAGAGAAATGAAGAAGAATAAGGAGGAGAAGGGGAAGAGGAGGGAGTGAGAGGGGGAAGGTGGGGGTGAAGGTTTGGATTTTACATTTAGCCTGACTCTTCCACGCTTACATCAAAGCCTCAAAAAAAAATTCAGTTCAGAAGCCAAGCTAAAGCGTGATGTGTCAGTAGTGGTGGAACATGACTCCAGATTTTCAATCTGCACTGGATTCTGCAATACCTATCAGAAAAAGAGCTCACATCAACTCACAGGAAACTTGCATACGTTATCTTAAGGAATACACTTTCCTGAAGTATTTCAGCTTTACACAAGGATCAACACATCAAGGAGACTCTTAAAATAGGGTTAAACACTAAAGCAAAATCCAAATACACTTTAACTGAAATTTGTTCCAGACATCAGCATCCACCTTGTTATACATGAATGAACTTTTCTTTTACTGGAATTAGTTGTCACGTCAAAGTTGTAAAATTTGTACTGAATCTTTCACTTTCTATGTATTACATATATGTTAAACATCTTAAAATTTACAAAAGAAAAACCTACCTTAAGAATATCTGCTGCCCCTACTTGCTACAGCTAGACCAAAAAATGAGTGGAAATAAATAAGAGGAAAAAATCACCTATCGTCAACATATGTGACAGAAATTATGGCACAATTGCAGCTCAGCATTTCAATACTGGCAGTTTCCAGAACTCAAATGGGGGTTTAAAACTGGTGCTTTTTCAGCGCACATGTTCATGCACCAGGACCTCCGTGTTGTCCCTGTTATACCAATACGCAAAGGCAAGGTACGATTGGCTTAAGCCAACATTTGGACTAGAAATTACAGACCACTGATTTGTTAAGACTCAAGCAAGTTTAGAAACAGACACATACTGAGTCATCAGTTCCATGCAGGCAATACTATAAAACAACAGGAAATATACAACTACCCAGAATATTTCTAAAAGTAGGACAATTCTAAAAATATAATAGTGCACTTATAGCAATTACTGCTCTGTTTACTGTAGGTTGTGAGAATACTAAATGACACAGGGAGTCTTTTGAACTGCTAAGTTGAAATTTGAGTGCAAAGTAATCATGGCCAGTCTCTGCCATTCAATAAGAACGTGGCTGGTTTGATTCTGGCCTCAACTCCTTTTTCTGATGACCTCCTATAACTGAGACTGCTTTATAGATCACAAATCTGTACATCTCACCCTTAAACATGTTCAATGACTCCAGCCCCCATTGTTGTCTGCAAATTTCAAAGATTAATGACTCTCAGAAGAAATCTGAGATCATTTCTATAGTGGGAGACCCCTTATTTTGAAACTGTACCTCTAGTTTTAGATTCCCCAGCGAGTTATCTTTCTTTCAGCATCTACTTTATCATTCGCCTTCAGAATCTTACATGATTCAATAAGATCACCTAATATTCTTCCAAACCCCAATGAACACAGACCCAATCTGTTCAATTTTTTCCCCATGAGACAAACTCTTCATCCCCGGAATCAATTGAAAAAATCTGCTTTAAATTTTACACCGTTTCCAACTAAACAAAAGCTTTGGGAACAATTATTCCCTGGGTGCATTCCCAAGATAATGTCTTGACCAGAGTGGATCAGCCAAGTTTCAATTTGAACTAAGCTGGGCAGTTAATTGTCCAATGCTGCATTCACATGGCAATGCCCCACCAATCAGAATCCACTTGCCAACCAATCAACACTCTCTTCTCATGCAGCACAAACTGTTGTTCCCCATTGCAGTTTATGATTTTTTTGTGTGAGCTATCCTGAAGAGTGCAAGATGAAAATAGTTGGATAGCATGCCACTTCTTTCAACAATATGCAAAAATATTTCTCTTTCAAAGTTATTGATTCTGGCTGACTGCATTATAATTTTCCTGTTACTATTTCCGTAATAACAAATTCCAGTGTATTCCCAATAGTTTCCTACTTTCAATACCCCACCTTTCTTGCTGTTTTCCAATCCATCGAGATCTTTCCAAAATCAAGACAATTTTGGAAGATTAGAACCAGTGCACCTACAATCTCCATAGGCACTTGAAGATCCAAGGATGTAGGTCAGATTCAGGAGACATTCAGCTTTTAGTCCCACTAGTTTTCCTATATATTTTCTTCTACTGTTCATGATTGTTTTAAGTTCTTCCATCCTTTGTCTAAGAAGGCGTACAGAATGCTTGCCTTCATCAGCCAGAGCATGAATCATGTTGCAGCTTTCCAGAACCTTGGCTATGCTACATTTAGAATATAATGTTCAATTCTGGTTGCCACACCATCAGAGAATGTGAAGGCTTTGAAGAGGGCATTAGCATGAGGAGAGGTTGAAGAAACTTAGTTTGTTCTCACTGAACAACAGAGGTTGAGAAGCAATCTGATTGAACTCTACAGGATTTTGAAGGACATTGGAGAGAGCAGATAGTCAGTAGCTCCCCAGAAGGGTAGAGGGCTTTAGTTCAGACAAGCAACATGGTCGGTGCAGGCCTGGAGGGCTGAAGGACCTGTTCCTGTTCTGTAATTTTGTTTTTTTTGGGCCACCAACAAATTCAAGAACAGCTTCTTCCCTGTCATCAGACTTTTGAATGGTCCCATCATATATTAAGCTGATTTTTATCTTCACCTTTCCCGTAAATGCAGCTTGACATACCAATAGATTCATGGCCAGATACAAGACAATGGAACCAGGATATGGCCTCAAATATCAATATTTCCAAGAGAGAAAATCCAAACAACTACATATGCTACCACTTATACAACACATGCGCGCAGATGCATAGTTGCTGGAGTACATCCTCTAGATGATATACATTTCTGTCACTTGTGTGCCAATGAAGGGAAATAATATTTAAAGTGGTGGACAGGATTCCAATCAAACTTTACCTTGGTGTTGAGTTTGAGTGCTGCTGCAGCACATATTCAGAATGAAAGTATTCCATCACACTCACGCTTTCTAGATTGTGGACAGCCTTTAAGACTCAAGCAATGAATTACTCACTCCAAGGTTTCCAGCATCTCGACATGCGCTAGTCGTCACAGTACTATATGACTGGTCAATTTAGTTTCTGGTCAACGGTAACTCCCAAGATGTTGATGGTGGAGGATTCAGTGATGCTAATGCTACTGAACTTCAAGGGAAAATGATTAGATTTGCTCATGTTGGATAACATTTGAGCAGTGCAATTGTAATTTGCTACTTCTCGAGTCTAGCCTAAATGAACTGCACCAGTTTGAGTTGCAAATGGTACTTATCATGACAAACATCAGCGAACATCCCCACTTCTGACTTTAACACAGAGAGAAGGCCATTGGTGAAGCAGCTGAGGATGGGTGGGCCGAGGACAAGGCCCTCAGGCATTTAAGATGATTGCTAACAAACACAACCATTGTCTTCCATGTTCAGCAGATTGATTTTTCTGATTACTACTGACCTTAATTTTGTTAGGGCTCCTTAATGCTACACTCAGTCAAATACTAGTTAGATATTAAAGGCAGTCATTCTCACCTCAAGTTAAGGTCTTTTGTCCATGTTTGGACTTAGAATGCAATGAGGTCAGGAGTTGAGTAGCCTGGCAGAACCAAAATTGGTGAGTAGGTTATTGTTGTGGAAATGCTACCTAATGGTTCTGTAGATTGTATGTTGCAGCACTTTCTTAATGAACAAGTGTAACCTGATGCAGTGTAATCAACTGAATCAGATTTGTTATGCTTTTGACAGATGGGTCATATTGATGAACTGCAAGCAGGGACAAAGTGAAATATAACAAAATTTGCAGATAGTACTAAAATAGGTAGGAAAGCAGGCATGAACAGGATATAAATATTCTACAGATTAAGATAGGCTAGGAAAATGGGCTTAAATCTGGCACATGGAGTTTAATATTGATACATGCGCGGTTATCAATTTTGGCAGCAAAAATGGAAAGACAAATTAGGACCTGAATGGAATGAAAATGTATTCAGATACAGGCATCTGGGTGTCTGTGTTCATGAATTGCACAAGGTTGGTAATCAGGTGCAGCACATAATTTAAAAAAAAAATCAGCAAATGGGATAAAAACAAAGAACAAAACAGCACGGATCAGGCCCTTCGGCCCAACGAGCCCACGCCACCACCCCGATGTTCCCACCTCTACCCGCGATCCCTGTCTATGTTTATAGATCTATGGATTAAAAACCAAATTTGAGACAACTTAGGGAGAATTTGTTTTGCCAATTAGCCTAAGAGCACATCTTTGGGATGTGGGAGGAAACCGGAGCTCCCGGAGAAAACCCACGCAAGCACGGGGAGAATGCGCAAACTCCCACAGACACAGGCCCAAATCCATGTATCTGCACAGCACAGCGATAGTCACTGAGCTGTCGTGTTGCCCATCAAATGGTCCAGGTCAAGCGTACACTAACGACGTGAAGCACTAGGATACTCTCGAAAAAAATCCAAGAGCAGCCCTCTCACGACCCATCGCGTGTATGCCCCTCGTTAGACAACAAGGTGGACCAAAGCACCTGTAGGATAAAAACAAGTACATCAATATCATCATCTATTTACACACTTCCCAGGGACTCCCAAGGCTCATGATCCCTATTTTAAATCAGTTTTCTATACCCCTCCATTCCCATTCTGTTCATGTGCCCATCTAAATATTTCTTAAATAACTCCAGAGTACCTGCCTCCACCACTTTACTTGGCAGCGCATTCCACACCCGCACCACCCTCTGTGTGAAAAAACTCCCTCTAGCATCCAAATTATACCTTACCCCGCTTACCCTAAGCCTGTGATCCCTTGTGCTATTCGAGTCCATCCTAGGAAAAAGCTTAACCCTGTTTACTCTATCTATACCCGTCATAATCTTGTACACCTCTATTAGATCTCCTCTAAGTCTACATCTTTTTAAGGAAAACAGTCCCAGTTTGCCTAACCTCTCCTCGTAACTCAGACCTTCCATACCAGGCTGGGGGATGTTGGCATTTATTGCAAAAGGACTGGAATATGAAAAGGAGGGTTGCAGTAGACAGTAGGCAGTGTTGAGAGCGGGCAGTGGAGTGAGAGGGAAGCAGAGTGAGCTGTAAGGGCTTTGGTTCACGGAGCTTAAGCAAAAAGGCCAAGGTAAGTTTAAATTTTTTACTGGGTTTAAATTCACTAGTTAGCTGAGATGGAGGAACATGTGAAGTGCTGTTTCTGCATGATGTGGAAGCTGCTAGACCCCAAGGTACTTCCCAATGACCATGTCTGCAGTAAGTGCTGGTTGCTTGAGGAGCTACAGCTCAAAATAGGCAAGTTGAACTCCGAGCTTCAGACACTGAGATTCATCAGGGAGGTAACCTGGATAATGTGTTACAAGAGAAAGTCAAACCGCCTAAACTGACTAACTCTGAGGGTCAGGAACAAGAGGGGGTTGCTGAGGGGTGAAAGGGTGAGAGGGAGGGTGAGGGTGTAGAGAAGGAGGGTGATGTGGGGAGAAAGGACGGGGGGACCCAAAAGCCTCAGCCCCTGAATCTGCACAACAGGTTTGAGATTCTTGCTCACAGTGTGGACAAGAACAAGGGCTGCAAGGTGGACGAGCAAACTGCCCACGACACAGTGGAAGGCTGACAACACCAGGTTTAAGTCCAACTGATTTATTTGATAGTAAACTCACAAGCTTTACTATCAAATAAAGTTTACTATCAAATAAATCAGTTAGACTTAAACCTGGTGTTGTCAGCCTTCTTACCGTGTTCACCTCAGTCCAACGCCAGCATCTCTACATCACGGTACAGTGGTGCGGACAGAGATCAAAGTGGAAGAAGTAAGGAGAAATGTAGTGGTAATTGGGGATAGTGTAGTTAGAGGCATAGACACTGTCCTTTGTGATAAGGATAAAGAATACTGAAGGGTGTGTTGTCTGCCTAGTGCTCGGGTCCAGGATGTCGCATCTGCGCTGCGGAGGAGCCTGGAGTGGGAGAATCCGATCATCATGGTTCATGTGGATGCCAACGACATAGGCAAAATAGGAACCAAGGATCTGAAGAGGGAGTATGATAATCTGAGAACCAAATTAAAAAGCAGGACCAATAAAGTGGTCATCTCTGGATTACTACCTGAATCACGTGCAAATTGGCACAGGGTAAATAGGATTAAGGAGATGAATGTATGGCTCAAGGATTGGTGTGAGAGGAATGGGTTTGAATTTATGGGGCATTGGCACCAGTATTGGGGCAGATGGGACCTGTTCCGATGGGATGGTCTTTGTCTGAATTGTGCCAGGACCAGAGTCCTGGCAAATCGTATAATTAGGACTGTAGATAGGGCCCAAAACTAATTAGATGGGGGGAAATTACAAAATCTAAAGTAAAGGAGAGGGTACACGTGCAGGTAAACGTTGGGGATGTTCCGCTAATTAAAGGAGTAGGGGGCATGAGAGAAGTTAGCAGCGTTTCTACAAATAAGACTGATATTAACATACTTTACCTGAATGCACAAAGCATTCGGAATAAAGTGAATGAGCTGATGGCGCAAATCGGCACAAATGTACATGATCTAGTGGCCATTATGGAAACCTGGTTGCAGGGCGACAGGGACTGGGAACTGAATGTCCAGGAGTATCAGGTGTTTAGAAAGGATAGACAGGAGGGAAAAGGGATAGGATAGCTCTGTTAATTAAGGATAATATCAGGGCGTTAGCAAAAGAAGATACAGGCTCCAAAGAGCAAAACGAGGAATCATTGCGGGTGGAGATAAGAAATAGTAAGGGGAGGAAGACACTAGTGGATGTGGTCTACAGGCCCCCAAATAATAACTTTGAGGTGGGGCGGGCTATAAACAAACAAATAACTGATGCATGCAGAAATGGAACAGTGATAATTATGGGGGATTTTAATCTGCACATTGATTGGATGACCCAAGTCGGACGCTGTGGGCTTGAGGAAGAGTTCTTGGAATGCTGTCGGGATAGTTTCCTTGAACAGTATATAACGGAACCTGCAAGAGAGCGAGCTATCTTAGATCTGGTACTGTGTAATGAGGCAGGTAGAATTAGGGATCTTCTTGTGAGGGATCCTCTTGGGACCAGTGATCATAGTATGGTTGAATTTCTGATACAGATGCAGGATGAGAAAGCAGGGTCCCTAACCTGTGTCCTCTGTTTGAACAGAGGGGAGTATGATAGGATGAGAGCGGAATTGGCGAATACAGATTGGGGACACAAATTGGTTGGAAGGACGGCTGAGGAATAGTGGAGGATTTTTAAGGAGATCTTTTCTGGTACTGAGCAGAAATACATTCCGATGGTAAAGAAGGACTGTAGGAGAAGGGAAAACCAGCCGTGGTTATCGAAGGAAATGAAGGAGAGTATTAAATTAAAAGCTGATGCGTTCAGAGCAGCTAAAAATAGTGGGCAATTAGAAGATTAGGAAAGATTTAAAGAACAACAAAGAATGACTAAGAAGGTGATAATGAAAGGAAAGATAAAGTATAAAGCTAAACTAGCTCTAAATATAAAAAAAGACAATAAAAGTTTTTACAAATATATAAAGAGGAGGGGATTGGTTAGAGTGAATGTTAGACCCTTGGAGGACAAGAGGGGTGATTTAGCGGTGGGCGATGAGGAAATGGCTGAGGCTTTAACTAAGTTTTTTGTGTCGGTTTTCTTGGAGGACACAAATAATTTGCTGGATATTAAAGGTAGAAGGATAGTAGGAGGTGAGGTCCTTAATATGATTACTGTCACTAGAGAGGTAGTGCTTGATAGACTAATGGGACTGAAGGTAGACGAGTCCCTGGGATCGGATGGAATGCATCCCAGGGTTCTGAAAGAAATGGCAGAGGTGATAGCAGATCCCTTAGTAATTATTTATCAAAACTCACTGGACTCCTGGAAAGTACTGGAAGATTGGAAAATGGCTAATGTTACACTGCTGTTTAAAAAAGGTAACAGACAAAAGGCAGGGAATTATAGGCCGGTTGGTTTAATGTCTGTAGTTGGAAAAATGCTAGAATCCATCAAAGAAGTAATTTCAAGGCACCTAGAAAAGAATGGTTTGATCAAGCAGATGCAGCACGGATTCGTTAAGGGGAAGTCGTGTTTGACGAACTTATTGGATTTCTATGAGCCTGTGACAAGTGTGGTAGACAGAGGGGAACCGGTGCATGTGGTGTTTTTAGATTTCCAAAAGACATTTGATAAGGTGCTTCACAAAAGATTGCTGCAGAAGGTTAGGGTGCACAAGTTGGGGGTAAGGTGTTAGCGTGGATAGAGGATTGGTTGTCTAATAGGAAGCAGAGAGTTGGAATCAACGGATGCTATTCCGGTTGGCAGTTGGTGACTAGTGGAGTGCCACAGGAAACAGTACTGGGGCCTCAACTGTTTACCATTTACATAGATGATCTGGAGGAGGGGTCCAAGTGTAAGGTAACAAAATTTGCTGATGACATGAAGGTGAGTGGAAAAGCAAATTGCATGGAAGGTGTGGAAAGTCTGCAGATAGACCTGGATAGGCTGAGTGAGTGGGCGAGGGCCTGGCAGATGGAGTACAACGTTAGCAAATGTGAGGTTATCCATTTTGGTAGAAATAATAGTAAGAGGGATTATTATTTAAAAGGCAAAAAGCTTCAGCACGCTACAGTGCAAAGGGACCTGGGGGCTCTTGTGCACGAATCGCAAAAACCCAGTCTGCAGGTAAAGCAGGTAATCAAGAAGGCGAATGGAATGTTGGCCTTTATAGCAAGGGGGATAGAATATAAAAGCAGGAAGGTCTTGCTGCAACTGTACAGGGCACTGGCGAGGCCGCAACTGGAGTACTGTATGCTGTTTTGGTCAAGGCGTTTGCGTAAGGATATATTGGCCTTGGAGGAAGTACAGAGAAGATTCACTAGGCTGATACCAGAGATGAGGAGGTTAGCTTATGAAAAGAGGTTGAATAGACTGGGCCTGTACTCGTTAGAATTTAAAAGGCTGAGGTGGGGGGGATCTTATAGAGGCATATAAGATAATGAAGGGACTAGACAGCGTAGAGGTAGAGAGATTCTTCCCGCTTAGAAAGGATAGCAGAACTGGAGGGCACAGACTCAAAATAAGGGGGGGGGGCAGTTTAGATCGGAGTTGAGGGGGAACTTCTTCGCTCAAAGGGTCGTGAATCTCTGGAATTTTCTGCCCGTTGAAGTGGTGGAGGCTACCTCGCTGAATATATTCAAGTCACGAGTAGATAGGTTTCTGATAGACAAGGGAATCAAGGGTTATGGGGAACAAGCGGGAAAGTGGAACTGATCCACTTCAGATCAGCCACGATCTTACTGAATGGCAGGGCAGGCTCCGAGGGCTAGATGGCCGACTCCTGCTCCTATTTCTTATGTTCTTACCTTCTTATGAAAGTAGAGATATGTTGTTGCAATTGTATAAGGTTTTGGTGAGACCACGTCTATAGTATTGTGATAAGTTTTGGTTCCTTATTGGAGGAAGGGTGTGATAGCACTGGGGGCAGTTCCAAGAAGATTTATAGGATTGATTCCAGGGATGAAGGGGTTGACAAATGGGGCGAGATTAAACAGTTTGGGCTTTGTACTCACTGGAGTTTAGAAAGATTTGAGGGGGGGGAGGGGGGAGGGGGAGCGGAATCTGATCAAGGTATATAAAATTTTAAAAGGGATTGATAAAGTAAATGTAGGCCAAATGTTTCCTCTTATGGGGCAATCGAGAACAAGAGGCCACAGGTACAGGTTGAGAGGTGGTGGATTTAAAACTGAGATGAGGAGGAAATCACTTGCAGAGGATGGCAAATTTGTGGAACTCGCTATCCCATAGCACAGTGAAGTCTGAATCATTGAATAGTTTCAAGAGGAAGATAGACGTATTTCTGAAAAAGTGATATGGGGGATAGTTGGAGAGATGACTCAGATTAGAGAGAGATCAGCCATGATCGGATTGAACGGTGGAGCAGATATATAGGGCTCAATTTGCCTACTTCTGCCCCTAATTCCAAAATGGGGCAGTTTTCCAAATTGCCAGGTAGATACCAATTTAATAACCATACTGGAACAACTTGGCTAGGCCTTCAGCTAGTTCTAAGCACAAGACTTCAGTATTTATTATTGTCATGAATAGGCTTACATTAAGACTGCAATAGAGGTTGCTGTGAAAATCTCCTAGTCGCCATACCCTGTTTGGGTACACTAAGGGAGAATTTACCATGGCTGATGCATCAGCATAGTCTTTTGGTCAATGGGAGAAAACCGGAGCAACCGGAGGAAATCCACGCTAACACAGGGAGAATATGTAGACTCCACGTAGGCTGCAACTCAAGCCAGGAATCAAACCCAGGTCCCTGGTGTTGTGAAGCACCAGTGTTAACCACTGTGCAATACTATTATTGTCAGGGCCCATACAACAGCTGTTTGTTGATATCACATGGAGTGAACTGAATTGGTATGTGATTCTGGGGATCTACAAAAGAGGCAAAGATGGATCTTCTACTTGTCACTTCCAGCTGAAGATGATTGTAAATGCTTCAATCTCATCTTTTACAAGGACATGTTGGGATTCCCCATCACTGAGGTTAGTGATACTGTAGACCCTCCTCCTCTGGTTAGTCATTTAATTGCCCACCACCATTCATAACTAGATGTTCTAACCTGCTCTTTAAAATTGTGGGATTACTTAGCTCTATTTGCTGCTTCTGTTGTTTGGCATGCAAGTAGTCCTATGTTGCAACTTTATCTCATTTTTTGCTATGGTTGGCACTGCTCCAGGCACGATCTCCTGCAATTTTCACCGAGCTAGATTGATCTCTTGGCTTGATGTAAATGGATTCTGATAATTTAAAATTGTAGCTTTGATCACATTAAGTTAGGTCTGAGCAGAGGTGTAGCTTTCTCTTCCTCCTCCACACAGCAAGCTGAAAACATCCTCCCAACTCCCACCCTCCATGTACTGAGTTAGGAGCAGCAGCAGTCCTACTTTGTGCTCCGTAAGGAAGGTTTGGGCTTCTCCACCCCAAGTAACTGCCCATTTCCTGACCACGGGATCTTGAGGAGATCAGGAAATTCACAGGATCAATTTAATATTTGAATCAATTTAAAAGGGCTGCCCTCATTTCCCAGTAAAATCACCCATGCTTCATTCAGCTGGAAAGTTCAACAATGTAGGTTGCCACTGGAGGCCCACCCACCATCAGCTAAAATTCAGGCCATGGACTTTGAGCATACTTGGCATAACTCACCAAGAGGATTTGATCTTGGTGATCAAATCATCAGTACAAATCCAATAACAATGTAATCTCTAAATAGATGTTTTTTGTAATAAAGTATCAGTTAAGACAATATGTATAGGAGGTAGTAACTAGATATTATTATGTTTTTGAGTCATTTTGTCCTAGATTTTCTTTCTAGCTTTCATACCTTGGATCGTTCATGAATTAGGCCCAATTCCCTATTGTTTCCATTTCTTTTCAGTAGCCTTACTTTCTAAATAAAATGTGCTGTTAATGTGATATGATGAGCAAAAAAAAGCCACTGCTGGTCAATTATCTTTAAATTACTGAAACTATTTTATACCTCAAGAATCATTTTCACTTCTTGAAGAAGCAACATCAATCTTACTTCATTTCCAACAATTCATTAAACATTCAATAAGGGATCATCTCCTTGAAAGGAGAAATACAAATTTTGAAATATTATTGGACAGTATATTTTTCAATAAATTTGATTTATTGCCACATGCATTAAAGTATTTTTTCTTGCATGTTTTACAGACAAAACATACTGTTCATAGAGAAGGAAAGAAGAGAGTGCAGAATGTAGTGTTACATTCACAAGTATAGAGAAAGTCCATTCAAAAGTCTGATAGCAGCAGGGAACAAACTGTTCTTGAGTCGGTTGGTATGTGACCTCAGACTTTTATATTTGTTTCCCGACGGAAGAAGATGGAAAAGAGACATTGTCTGGAGTGCGCGGGGCCCTTAATTATGCTGGCTGCTTTGCCGAGGCAGCAGGAAGCGTAGGCAGAGTCAATAGATGGGAGGCTGGTTTGCGTGATGAATTGGGCTACATTCACAATCTTCTGTAGCTCCTTTCAGTCTTAGGCAGAGCAGGAGCCATATCAAGCTGTGATACAACCAGAAAAATGTTTTCTATAGTGCATCTGTAAAAGTCAGAGAAAATTGTAGCTAACGTGCCAAATTTCCTTTGACTTCTGAGAAAGTAGGCTTTCTTAACTAGAGTAAGCATGGGGGGGGCACGAGGATAGGTTGTTGGTGATCCGGAAACCTAAAAACCTGAAGTTCTTGACCCTTTCTACTTCATCCCCATTGATATAGACAGGGGCATGCTCTCTTTTATGCTTCCTGAAGTTGATGATAATCTCCTTCGTTTTGTTGACATTGAGGGAGAGATTATTGTTGCTGCATTCTCTATCTCATTTCTGTATTCTGAAATTGCCATCAGCCCCCTTTGCTGCTGTTCTCAGAATTTATAGAGCTTGCTAAAATCTGCCCAAGATGATTCCTGCTGCTTAAAAAAAATATTTTTGTATACACTTCAGCAGGTTATCAAGGCTTATTCAAAATTTACAGCTATCAGCTTCAGTCAGAAAGCAAATTTTCATATTCAGTGATCCAGTGCAGGAATGATGTGAAAACTATTTTTCCTTGTCTTAATTTTCATCCATCATGCCAACCATCAACCCCCTGCCAATAAACTGAGATGCAAATCTTTTACCCTTTGTCAGGATAAATTATAGCAATTACCACCCCATTAATCTATTTTCAGTTGTCAATAAAATGATGGAAAGGGTCATCATCAGTGTTATGAAGCATCAAATTACTTGGAAATAATGTGCTCACTGAAATTCAGTTTGGGTCCCACCAGGCCACTCACCTCCAGACCTGACTACAACCTTAGTTCAAATGAACTCCAGAATAGGTGAAAGTGACTGCCACTCAATATTAATACCGCCTCCATCAATGACCTTCCTTTCATCATAAGATCTGAAGTGGGACATTCACTGAAATTGCACAATGTTTGGCACCATTCGCAGCACCTCAGATACTGAAATGGCCAACATCCAAATGCAGCAAAACCTGGACAATACAGGCTGGGCTGACAAGTAACAATCATGTCACACAAGTGCCAGACAATGACCACCTCCAGCACGAGAGAATCTAGCCATCACATCTTACCATTCAATGGCATTACCATTGTTGAATTCCCCACCATCAACATCCTGAGGGTTACTATTGACCAGAAACTGAATTAGCCATGTAAATACTCTGGCTACAAGAACAGGTCTGAGGCTGGGAATCCTGTGGCCAGTAACTCATATCCCGAGTCCCCAAAGATGGAGATAGATTTTTGTTGGATAAGCAAAGACACACCCTTGCTTTAGTATCTCTTCCTTAAATTAAGATCTTCAACCATCCTCTGTTGGATAAAGCGGAGAAAATTGAGTTGAAGTATAGCTTAGCCATGATCTAATTGAAAGGCTGCACAATCCATATTCTCATGTAATGTGTCTTAAGCAATGTCAGCCATAAATTCAAGGATCCCCTCAAAAAACTTATCTGCCCCCTGTTCCATTCTAAATACAACAGATAAAATGGGCAGTTCAAGATGGTGGCCTTCTGTTTAAAGTAAATTTCCTCAAGCTACGGGAAGTAAGCCCTTTACATATAGGGACTGGCAATATAAGAAAGGACATGAAAAAGAACTGAACATTGAAAGTCAAGACTTCTTCTCAAACCTGTTACCAAATAACAAAGATAAACACTAAACATTTATGGTAGACAAATGAAGATTCAAATAATTTTATCTTCTCCAGTGGGTCCTCTCTTAACTGAAGAATTTACTTTGATAAGTATAAACATCTACTATAATTGTTGGCATTTAGGAGAGCTTCTGCAGCTGCACTACCATATTCATTAGAGTACAACTTTTAACTGAAATTTTCCACATCATCAGTCCTGAACTGACAAATGGAACAAAGCAGCAAATATTGAAGCACAAATAGAAAGACCAAGTGAACTTAGATTCATACAGTGTGTTCTACTTCTCCTGAACATTTCAACATCATTTTATAGCCAATTAATTCGTTAGAATGGAAACTTCTTTTACAACCAATAAAGCAGTCAAGCTGAGCACAGCAAATTAACAGCAAAATGCTGAAGATCAATCATTCTGTATCTGACCGTGTCTATTGTGAGATGAATGGAAAGCAAAATACTTAAAAACACTCCTTTGTTCTTTTCTAATTTGTGTATGTTAGAAACCAGACACACCATTGCTTCAGTATCTCCTTCTTAAATTAGCACCTTCAACAATTCAGCATTCCTTCAGTACCCAATGTCAGCTTGGACTACGTGCTTACACCTCGAAGTGTGGTTTGAAGCCACAACCTTATGACACAAAAGCATGAATGCTGGATAATTATATGTACATGCATATAACAGTTGCAGTCACACAATGATTTTATTGCAAGGCTAATCTGGGAAAAAAAAATCCCATCACAACAATTTATGACTTAAAATTGTTATAAAAATCTAGAACTAAAAAGTGTAGACTTCATTTTTTTAATTCATTGAATGCAGGTGTCGCTGGCAAGACCAGCATTGTCCATCCCCAATTTCCCTCAACAATTGGTTTATTCCAACCAACTCCATATCCAAATACAAAATTTAATGCCACAGTGACTGATCAACTAAAAAACCATTTGTGCTAGATGTGACTCCAACTAGAAGTAAAACTTTGGGAGAGGGGATGAGGGGCAAATGACACCAGGTTACAGTCCAACAGGTCTGTTTGAAATCACAAGTTTTTGCAGCAGTGCTCCTTCTTCAGATTTCATCGAAAACTTGTGATCTCAAGTTTTAACTGACTGTAACCTCTCATTTTATCCACCCCAGTCTAACACCAGCATCTCCACATTTGGGAGGGAGATGCACAGACACAAGATTATGCTTCACCAAACAGCAGATTGAGGGAACAGTTGAGAGTCTGGTTCACCTGGGACTTCAGTGCAGAAGGGCAAAAGAGGCACTCCTTTTTCTTCTTTGTATTCCACCCACCTCCAACGAGTTTCTTTCCTCCTCTCCAAACTAGGTGAGTGCAACTATTACTTTATCTGTGTAAATTATGAACTAATTGACTGTTGAATAAATAAGATTACACAGAAACGCAAGTGCTGGTGGTGTGCCATCACTGCAGCATGTCAGAACCTACAAAATGCAATGCAATCCCAGATAACTATACCTGCAGCAAATGTTGACATCTTAGGCAATTTCAGCTCAAAGTTGCTGAACTAGGATCTGGACTGTAGATATTATAGAACATTGAACAATACAGCAGAGTACAGGGCCTTCAGCCCTCAATGTAGTGTCGAGCTTTGTCCAAAACCAAGATTAAGCTATCCCACTCTGTACGTCCATTCTAGTCTCTGTATGTCCATTCTATCTATTTCCTCGGGTGGATGTAGATGTTACTAAGGGGCATAACTATAAGGTTCATGATGGGAGATATAGGAGGGATGTCCGAGGTAGGTTCTTTACTCAGAGTGGTTGGGGGTGTAGAAGGGACTGCCTGCTGTGATCTTATAAACCTCTATTAAGTTGCCTCTCATCCTCCTCCACTCTAAAGAGAAAAGCCCTACTTCCCTCAATCTTTCCTCACAAGACCTACCCTCCAAACCAGGCAGCATCCTGATAAATTTCCTCTGCACTTTCTGCAATGCTTCCACATCCTTCTTATAGTGAGGTGACCAGAACTGCACACAATATTCCAAATTTGGTCTCACCAAAGTCCAGTATAGTTGCAGCATAACCCCACAGCTCTTAAACTCAAAATCCCTGTTAATAAATGCTAGGACACTATAACCTTTCTTCACGGCTCTATCCAATTAAGTGGCAACCTTCAGAGATCTGTGGATATGAACCCCAAGATCTCTCTGTTCCTCCACAATCCTCAGAACACTGCAAAGAATTAGGGAAGGGAAAAAGTTATCTGGACATTTTGATGTAGGAGTCAATCAGACCCATTATGCTAGGCAGAACTTTACAGTCAGTTGCTGGTTAGGGACAAGAGAGTGCATATGCAAGTCAGACAGGTTAAGGATAACAACAGGTAGTGATGGAGGAGCGCAGTCCCTGAATTTGGCCAACAGGTTTGAGATGTTTGGCTACCTGCATTGATGAGAACAACTGCAAGTGTGATGAATGGATTGACCACGGTGAAGGATGCCATTCAAATGGGGGGGGAGTGGGGAGAAAGCAAAGAGGGACGTGGAATTGACAGGAGACAGTATAATCAGGGAAATAGATACCGTTCTCTGCCGCACTACCAGGAACTCCAAACATTGTGCTGTCTGCCATGTGGTCACCTGCTCATGCCTGAAGAGGAACTTGGTATGGAAGGGTGAGGATCCAGTAGTGACTGTCCATGTCAGAACCAACAATACAGCAGATCATCATTCCCGTTCTAACCGAGAGAATTTATGGAGCTAGGGATCAAACTAAAATGCAAAACATAGAAAGGTAATCATCTCTGGATTGTTGCCTGAGCTATGTGCAAATTGGCATGGGGATTAAGCAGATTAGAGAATTAAATGTAGAGCTCAAAGTATGGTGTGGGAAGTTTTCATTCATGAGTCTATTCTATTGGGATGAGCTCCACTTGAACCAGACTGGAACAAGTGTCCAGACCAACCATAAAACTAGAATTATGGGACAGGGCTTTAAACAAATAACGAAGGGGGAGAAGTATGGTGAAGGGAGATTTAGAAATCCAAAGAAAAAGATCAAGACATCAAAACATTGGTACAAATGTGGTAAAAATAAGGAGACTGGATCAGGAAAAGACAGAGTTTAATAAAATGTGTGTACCAGTCAATTAGAACATTGCAGACAATAGGTGCGAGAAACTGAAAATAAAGCTCTTTTATTTCAATGTAGAAAGCATCCACAATAAGATAAATGAATTAGCTACATAAACGGAGATAAATGATTTAGATTTAATTGCCAATACAGACATGGTCACAAAGTAATCAAAAGTGGGAAATAAATATCCTAGGGCATACAATATTTAAGAAAGACAGGCAAAATGGTAAAGGAGGAGATGATGGCACACTAATGACAGGGAGAGAAATAATCTAGCCACAGAAGATCATGAAGTAGAATCGGTATGGATGAAAATTAGGAATTGCAAAAGTCATAAAACAATGCTGAGGGTAATTAATAGGCTCCCTAGCGGTAGTCATACCATTAAACAAAAAATTATTGGCATATAGTTTCTTGAAATAGTATATTGTGGAACTGACTAAGGATAAATCTAGTATTGTGTAATGAAACAGGATTAGTTATGGTAAAAGGTTTTCTGGGAAATAGTGATAATACCATTAAATTCAATGAGAAGTTTGAAAATAACATTCCAATCACCAACAAGGTTCTTGAACTGCAACAAAGCCAATTACATAGGTACGAGAGGTGGATAAGGTTCGTGGGCTCAGTAGACTAAAAAGTAAGGAAGTAAATGAACAGTAGGAAACATTTTTTAAAAATCTTCAACAAATCTTTAAAAGAAAGACCCATTCATGGCTCACTCAGGAAGTTCAGGGTAGCATCAAATTACAAGAGGTTTACAACGTTGCGAAAATAAAACAATAGAAGGCCTGAGGACTGGGAAATTTCGGACTCTACTAGAGGCCTACCAAAATGTTGATAAAAAGAGGAAAAGTAGTGTGTGACAGTAAACTGGCCAATAATATAAGAACAGATTGTAAGATATTTTATAAGTACATAAAGAGGAAGAGAGTAACTCATGTAATTCTGGTTCCTTAGAAGCAGGGACAGGAGAAATTATCTTGGGGAAAATGGCAATGGTATTGAACAAACAATGTGTGCCTGGCTGCATAGTAGAACATAGTAAGAAGTCTTACAACACCAGTTAAAATCCAACAGGTTTATTTGGTGGCAACAGCCACTAGCTTTCAGAGCACTGCCTCTTCGTCAGGTGAGTGGGAGTTCTATTCACAAACAGGGCAAATAAAGATACAAACTCAATTTACAAAATAACGATTGGAATGCAAGTCTTTACAGGTAATCAAGTCTTAAAAGGTACAGACAATGTGAGTGGAGAGAATGTTAAGTACAGGTTAAAGAGATGTGTATTGTCTCCAGACAGGACAGTTAGTGAGATTTTGCAAGTACAGGCGAGTCATGGGGGTTACAGATAGTGTGACATGAACCCAAGATCCGGTTGAGGCTGTCCTTGTGTGCGGAACTTGACTCTCAGTCTCTGCTCAGCGACTCTGTGCTGTTGTGTGTCGTGAAGGTCGCCTTGGAGAATGCTTACCTGAAGAACAGAGGCTGAATGCCTATGACTGCTGAAGTGTTCCCAACAGGTGTCGAGTGGCGTTCATTCATCCGTTATCATAGCGTCTGCATAGTCTCCCCAATGTACAATCCTCAGGACATTCTTTCCTACAGCTTATCAGATAGACAAAGTTGGCCAAGTTGCAAGGGTATGTACCGTGTACCTGATGGATGGTGTTCTCACATGAGATGATCGCATCTGTGTCGATGATCCAGCATGTCATGCAGAAGTTGCTATAGCAGGGTTGCATGGTGTCATGGTAACTGTTCTCCTGAAGTCTGGGTAGTTTGCTGCAGATAATGATCTATTTGAGATTGTGCGATTGTTTGAAGGCAAGAAGTGGGGGTGGCCTTGGCGAGATATTCGTCTTCATCAATGACATGTTGAAGGCTCCAGAGAAGATGTCGCCAAGGCCAAGGCCTTCACAACACACGACAGCGCAGAATCGATGAGCAGAAACTGATAGCCAAGTTCCGCGCACGAGGATGGTCTCAACCGGAATCTTGGGTTCATGTCACACTATCTGTAATCCCCCCCACTCCCCTCTCCCCCAACTTGCCTGGACTTGCAAAATCTCACTAACTTCCTGTCAGAAGACAATACACATCTCTTTAACATGTGCTCAACGCTCTCTCCTCTCACAACATCTGACTTGATTACTCGTAAAGACTCGCATTCCAATCATTATTTTGTAAATTGAGTTTGTGAGTTTATAAGACCTGTATGTGAATAGAACTCCCACTCATCTGACATAGGGGCAGTGCTCTGAAAGCTAGTGGCTTTAGCTACCAAATAAACCTGTTGGACTTCAATCTGGTGTTGTGAGACTTCTTATTGTGTTTACCCCAGTCCAACGCAAGCATCTCCACATCATGCACAGCAGAAGACAGGTTTCATACAGGAAATCAGCAGTAACCTAAGGGCTAAAAGAATGAGGAAATTACAGAAAACATCAACTTATAAAATATATTAGAGAAACTTGAGGGTTTAAATTCACCTGGATCTGATGGCCTATATCCGAGGGTGCTAAAAAAGAGGTAGCTGGAGGGGTAAAAGTGAAGTTTATTTATTAGTCACAAGTAGGCTTACATTCACACTGCAATGAATTTCATGTGAAAATCCTTTAGTCGCCACACTCCAGCACTTATTTTGGTACACTGAAGGAGAATTTAGCATGGTCAATTCACCTAACCTGCACATCTTTGGACTGTGGGAGGAAACTGGAGCACTCAGAGGAAATCTGCACAGACATGGGAGAATGTGCAAACTTCAAACATACACTGACTCAAGCTACGAATTGAACCCAGATCTTTGGCATTGTGAGGCAGCAGTGCTAACCACTGTGCCACCATGCTGCTTCATATTAGATGTGCTGGCTATGATTTTCCAAAATTCCTAAGATTCAGGAATGGTCCATTAGATTGGAAGCTGGCAAATGTTACACCACTTTTCAAGGAAAGAGGGAGAAGAAAACAGTGAACTATAGGCCAGTCAGCCCGGCATCAGATGTTGGGAAAATGCTGGAATCTTATTAAGAAAGTCTTATCAAGACTCTTAGAAAAATAATATCATCTTGGTTCTTCTTGGTTTCTTCTTGGTTTCGTGAAGGGTAGGTCATGCCTTACTAACCTCATTGAGTTTTTTGAGAAAGTGACCAGAGAGGTGGATGGGGGTAAGGCGGTTGATGTAGTATATATGACTTTAGTAAGGCTTTTGATAAGGTGGCCCATGGAAGACTTCTACAGAAAATGCAGATGTGTGGAATAGAGGGTGATTTAGCTAATTGGATTAGAATTGGCTGGCAGATAGAAGACAGAGGGTGGTGGTTGATGGGAGATATTCATCGTGGAGTTCGGTGACGAGTGGTGTGCCTCAGGGGTCTGTTTTGGGGCCCCTGCTGTTTGTAATTTTTATAAATGATCTTGATGAGGGTATTGAGGGATGGATCAGTAAATTTGCAGATGACACTAAAGTCGGTGGAGTGGTAGATAGTGAAGAGGGGTGTTATAGTTTACAGAGTGACTTGGACAAGTTGCAGAGCTGGGCCGAGAGGGGGCAAATGGAGTTTAAGGTGGAAAAGTGTGAGGTAATGCACTTTGGCAGGAACAATAAATGTTTAGAGTATAGGGCTAATGGTAGGGCTCTTAATAGTGTTGAGGAACAGAAGGATCTTGGTGTATGTGTCAATAGATCCCTGAAAGTAGGCAGTCAAGTGGATAAAGTTGTTTAGAAGGCATATGGAGTCTTAGCTTTTATTGGTAGGGGGATTGAATTTTGGAGCCGCAACGTCATGTTGCAACTGTACAAAACTCTAGTGCGGCCGCACTGGAGTATTGTGTGCAGTTCTGGTCCCCGCATTATAAGAAAGATGTGGAGGCATTGGAGAGGGTACAGAGGAGGTTTACCAGGATGTTGCCTGGTATGGAGGGCAGGTCCTATGAAGAGAGGTTGAAGGATTTGAGGTTTTTTTCGTTAGAAAGGAGGCGGCTAAGAGGGGATCTTATTGAAGCATATAAGATGATTAGAGGTTTAGATAGGGTGGACAGTGATAGCCTTTTTCCTAGATGGAGAAAGCTAGCACGAGGGGACACAGCTTTAAATTAAGGGGTATGAGTTATAGGACGGATATCAGAGGGAGTTTCTTTACTCAAAGAGTGATTAGGGAGTGGAATGCCCTGCCTGCAGCTGTTGTAGATGCGCCAAGTTTGGTGGCGTTTAAGAGTTTAGTTGATAAGTATATGGATGAGAAGGGAATGGTTTAGTTAGGAGGGGCATTGCTTTTTATTTTGGTCGGCACAACATCGAAGGCCGAAGGGCCTGTTCTGTGCTGTATTGTTCTATGTTCTATGTTCTATGTTCTATCTGAACAAGTCAACATGGTTTTACTAAAGGGAAATCCTGTTTGACAAAGTTAAGTTTTTTGAACATTTAACTAGTAGGGCAGATAAATGGGAACCAGTAGAGATAGTATTCCTGGATTTCCTAAAGGCATTCCATAAGGTGTGACACAAAGGTTAACAGGCAAGAGAAGGGCTCATACAATGGAGGTAGTACTTTTAACACAGGCAGAGGTGTAGTTAATGGACAAAATGCAGAGAGTAGGCATTAATGGGGTTTTTAAAATTGGAATGGTGTGAATAGTGGACTGCCTAAAGGATCATTGCTGAGGCCTCAGTCATTTACAATCTATATTAATGATTTAGATGAAGAGACTGAATGCAATGTATTTAAATTCGCCAATGATACCAAGCTATGCGGAGGATGTCAAAGCTGAAAAGAGATGTGGACAATTGAGTGGGCAAAATGATGACAGATGGAGTATGACTTAGGGAAGTGTAAAGTTATTCACTTTGGTCATAAGAATAGAAAAGCAAAATTTTCATTTAGAAGGTGCAAAGCACTTAAATGTTGATGTTCAAACAGACTTAGGTGTCTTATACAAGGTATACAACTTAGCATGCAGGTTCAACAATCAATTAGGAAAGCAAATGGCAGGTTGGCCTTTATGGCAAGGGGATTTATTTATTAAATAAATCTTGCTATATATAGCAGCACAGGGTTTTAGTGAGAGCACATTTGGAGCACTTTGTGCAGTTTTGGTCCCCACATTCTAAGAAATAGCATACTTACACTGGTGATCAGTGAAGGCTTGCTAGGTTGGTCTCTGGGATGCCTGGCTGTGTACTTTGGTGTAAAGTTAAGTAAATTGGGTTTATATTCTCTGGAGTTTAGAAGAATGAGGGGCAATCACATCGAAACCTACAAAATTCTGAGGGGGTTTGATAGGGTAGACATAGAGAGATTGTTTCATTGTTTGGAGAGTCTAAAACACAGGAATACAGTCTCAGGATAAGAGCAATACATTTAGAACTACAAAAAGGAAAATTTACTTTAATCAAAAGGTTGAGAGTCTTTGGAATTCTCCAAACCAGAGGGCTATGGATATTGAATACATTTAAGGCTGAGATAGATGTATTTTTGGTTTCTCAGGGAATTAAGGGATAAAGTTTCAAGAAGCTCTGTTATAACAAATTGCTATCAATGGTTCAAGTAGGTGGAACATCAGTATCCTCTCAGTACAAAGAGAGATCGGTACTAAATGCTGGTCTTGCTAATGATGGTTACATTTTGAAAACATTTATGTTAAAATCCCCAACTGACTTCCCATCACAGCACAGAATTGGCCTATGGGAAGCACGGAAAGACACAATGTGTTTTCACAGTCATCAAAGTTCAGCAACCTTCAAATATCAACATTTGCAATGAGTGCTATATAATCTAAATTGGCAGAATGAAGCAGATAGCTGCACAACTATCGCCAAACTTTCAATTTTGGGCAGCATGGTAGCATAGTGATTAGCACTGCAGCTTCACAGCTCCAGCAATCTGGGTTCGATTCCCGGCTTGGGTCACTGTCTGTATGGAGTTTGCACTTTCCCCTGTATCTGTGTGGGTTTCCTCCGGGTACTCCAGTTTCCTCCCATAGTCCAAAGATGTGCAGGATAGGTTAATTGGCTATGATAATTGCCCTTTAGTGTCCCGAGCTGCGTAGGTTAGAGGGATTAACGGGTAAATATACGGGGATAGGGCCTGGGTGGGATTATGGTCGGGGCAGACTCGATGGCCCAAATGGCCTCTTTCTGCACTATAGGGTTTCTATCATTTATTAGTCACAAGTAAGACTTACATTAACACTGCAATGAAGTTACTGCGAAATTCTCCTGGGTGCCATACTCTGGCGCCTGTTCAGGTCAATGCACCTAATCAGGTGTAGGGAGTAGGTGAGAAAATGGGGTTGAAACCCAAGATCAGCCATAACCACATTAAATGACAGAGTAGCCTTGACAAGATATATCGTCTCCTCGAGCTCCAATTTCTTGTGACAAAGAAGTGCAAGTGGTGCACATGGATTTTTACAAGTTCATTGTTAGAGTAACAGGACAAAGGTCAGAATGTATGGTGTCAAGGGCCAGGATGCAGAACTAAATAAAAGGATGATAGCTGTAAAACGGAAGATAGAGCTCAAGAGCTAAAAAGAGTACTTCTCAGACTTGTGAGTTATATCCCATAGTGATCTTGTGTTTGGACCACCAGAGTTTACCATACACATATGATCTGGATACAAAAATGGAGAAATGCCAATGGTGATTGGTGCAGAGGTGATGCCAAGCTTATAATGTGAAGGATTACAGCATAATACATGAAGATGTAAAAACAAGCTTGCAGAAAGAATAGATAAATTGCTAATGAAATTCAACACAGTAAAGTGTTGTGATTCATTGTGACACAAGGAATAAAGAAGCTATTTATTCTTTGGGAGGCATGAAACTAAATAGGGTGGAGAAAAAAAAAGTCTGGGAGTAGAGATGCACAAATCATTAAAGTTCACATGTTCATGAAGCCATAAAAAGTGCAAACAAAATATTGGTATTCATGAATAGAACGCATAAGAAGGAAATGATATTAAACTTGTGCAGAATCTTGATTATACCATACTTAGAACAGCTCTGGTTTCCATATGTCACTAAAAGTACACTTGACTACTGGGTAATGTTCAAAAAAAGATTTACAAGGATGTTATCAGAATTAAATGTGTGCAACTATAGTATCATAGACTGGCTATAGCTCAGGAAGCAGCTATTCGATCCAAACCTGTGTCAGATATTTGCACAAACAATTCAGTCAGTCCCACACTTTCCCTACAGATCTGCAAACTTTCTCTTCAGCTGCTGAACAAATTCCCTTTTGAAAACCACAATTGAGAACGAGGTGGAGATAATTTCAGACAGCATATTCCTGAACCTAACCACTCTGCATAAAAAAGTTCTCTCTCTCCACAGAAGCTGCCAGACCTGCCGAGCTTCTCCAGCATTTTTTGTTTTTGTTTCAGATTCCAGCATCTGCAGTATTTCGCCTTTACCTTCCTTGGGCCATACCCATCCATTGTTTTTGAAATCTTTCATTTACAAACTGGTTAAGAATAGATATAAAAACATTATCTCCACCTACCTTCAGCAGTCAAGGTAATTAAAGCAATATTCATACAGAAGTGAAACATGCTGCAGAACTGCTTTCTTCCCAGAACATAAATTTTTTATTTTGTACATATCAGGATTATTTCAAATACCAAGACATTCCGTACCAGATTGAAATGAATAAATTACTTTACTAATGACTCAACTGATTAAGTTCGTCAATAGCTGCGTCACAGAACAGTAAAATCTTTGCTAATTTTGAAATGTACCAAGATATATTATTGCCACCAAAATGGTGGGGTGGGGGGGAGAGGAGGCGCTAAAATTGGCTCTCATTGGATACATGTCCATTTTTTCTGAAAATACCCTCAAATCACCCATATGACCATTTGATAAGCACTATTTGAATAACATCCACAGCAACCAGAAATTTAAAATTTGCAAGAGTGAAAATGATTAGACGGTGCTTTCAAATTGTAAAGGGAAGTATGCCTGAAGGAGGGAGTTTTACAGTTTCCAGTTCCTCAGGATTGAGTTGGGAGTAGAGTATTGTTTTAGACAGAATATGAGATGATACAGGAAGAGAAAGACTGTGCAAAAAAGCACATTCAGAATTTGAGGATCATGCAAAATTCAGACAGCACTACAGTGTTATCAATATCCATAGCAACAAGACACATATATACACACACACACTGAATTGTAAAGTACAAGAGGCAAAACATTTCTCAGAAAATGAAAAAGAAAATTAAGTAAGACTGGAAAGCAGCAAGTGAAGAAGTCTGCAAGAGAAGATTCTAAATCTTTCAGCACCCTACCATTTGGTGAATCATGTTCTTCTCAGTTCTTTGATGAACAATTCAATTAGTCCCCCTCCCCTCCTCTTCCTTGAAGGTCTAAAAGTGTTTTCTTTTCAAGTTTACATTTAATTGCCATTTGGAAGTTACAAATGAAGTTTCTCTTTTCCGGCTGTGCCTTCCAGATCATAGTTTACTAGGTAGAAAAATTCTAATCACCCAGATTCTTTTGCCAATTTATGCCCTCCCCACTGCCAGCAGAAACGGTTTCTTCTCACCTAATCTACGAACACTCTAATTGCAAACATATCAAATCTTCCCTTTACTTTCTTTGTTCAGAAGAAAACAATCATAACCTCTCTAGTCTCTCCACATAATTGTGTTTTATCCCTATACCATTGTGGTAACACTTCTCTGTATCATCTCCAAGTTCTGACATCCTTCCTAAGATGTGGTACACATAATTGGACACTGCTCTAGATGAGATCTAATCTTTTATATCATTTATATAAGCGCAGCCTAACTTAGTTGCTTTGGCACTCTACAAAGTCAAAGATCCACCCTGCCATCTTCCAAGATTTGTGTATATAACAATCTGGTAGTTACATGGTCAACATTTCTGATGCTTTTTAATTCCAGATTCATTTAATTAACTGAAATTAAATCCCCCAATTGTCACGGCATGATTCATGGCTCCCGACCATTATGCAATGTGGAACATCACACTTATTAGTATTTCTTTTTCCAGTTATTGAAGACTTTTTTTTTTAAAAAAAGAAACATTGTCCCCTACATTCTGATTAAAGATCACAGACCTGAAATGTTAACCGTTTCTCTCCGTAAGATGCTCCCTGATCCGAATATTGTCAGCATTCTCTGTTTAATTTCAGGTTTCCAACATCAGCATTATTTTATTTTGGTACTGTCCACTTGGCATTTTTTTGCCTGCTCCCATTTGAGGACCACTGCAACAATAATGCTGCTGCAGCCAACTTGCATGTAATGCCTTTTCTACAGGAAGAATTCCAAGAAAAGGTCATAGAGAAAGTTTTTTAAAAAGACACCAAAAGGAGGTATTCAGAGGAAAGGCCAAAAGTACCAGAGCATAAAATCGGGACATCCAGAAGACATGGCCACCAACAATATGCTAATGTACAAGGTGCTGCAATAGAGGCCACAGTCAAAGGAACAGAGAGTTAGGCTAGCAATAGTAGGAAGTTACAAAGATAAAGGAAGGTGAGACCATGGAGTGATTTAAATACACAGAAAAGTATCTCAAATGTGGCATTTAGGAATAGAAGGCAATGTAGGTCAAAAGGGACAGTCGAGATGGGCAAATTTGACTTATGCTCTGAAAATCTTTTCCCTTTAGATAATTATCCAATTTTTTTCTAAAATCCAGGATTGAACCTCTACATTTCACTCTTAGGCAATGCTCTTCGCTGTTTAAAAAGCATTTCCTCATGTCACTGGTACTTCTTTTGCCAATCACCTTAAAATGACCAATCAATTCTCAACTTCCTCTTCTCCAGTAATAAGTCCAGTTTCCCTAATTTACCCACTTAATTGAAGTTTCTCTACACTCTCCTATGTTCCCCTAAATCTTTATTGCACCCTAAAATCTGGCAGATGGAGTACAATGTGGTAAATGTGAGGTCATCCATTTTGGTAGAAACAACAGCAAAATGGACTATTATTTAAATGGCAAAGAATTGCAGCATGCTGCTGTGCAGAGAGGACCTAGGTGTCCTCGTGCAGGAATCTCAAAGAATTGGTTTGCAGGTGCAGCAGGTAATTAAGAAGGCAAATGGAATTTTGTCCTTCATTGCTACAGAGATGAAGTTTAAAAACAGCAAAATTATGTTACAGCTGTATAAGGTGCTGGTGAGGCCACGCCTGGAGTATTGTGTACAGTTTTGGTCTCCTTACTTGAGGAAGGATATACTGGCACTGGAGGGGGTGCAGGGGAGATTGACTAGGTTGATTCTGGAATTGAGGGGTTAGCTTATGCAGAGAGACTGAGTACACTGGGGCTATATTCATTGGAATTCAGAAGAATGAGGGGAGGTCTTATAGAAACATATAAGATTATGAAGGGAATAGATAAGATAGCAGGAAAGTTGTTTCCAGTGCCAGGTGAAACTAGAACGAGGGGACATAGCCTCAAAATATGGGGGAGCAGATTTAGGACTGAGTTGAGGAGGAACTTCTTCACACAAAGAATAGTGAATCTGTGGAATTCTCTTCCTAGTGAAGTAGTTGCGATTACCTCATTGAATGTTTTCGAGGCAAGCATAGATAAATTTTTGAACAGGAAAGGAATTAAGAGTTATGGTGAGCGGGCAGGTAAGTGGAGCTGAGTCCACACAACGATCAGCCATGATCTTATTGAACGGCGGAGCAGGCTTGAGGGGCCAGATGGCTGACTCCTGCTCCTAGTTCTTACGTACACGTTCTTCTTGAAGCAAGGTGCCCTGAATCAAACTTTCCACTGAAGCCAAACCAATATTTTATAATTTGAAAATACATAGAACATAAAAGCAAATGTAGGTCATCGGCACTTTAAGCTTCTTCCGCCACTATTCACTGAACCAGCAAGAACATAGAACACTCCAGCACAAACAGGCCGTTTGGCCCACAAGTTGCGCCAATCACATCTACCTACCAGCCCTATCTATAACTCTCAATCCCATTAAATCCCATGTACTCTACCACCACCAATGGCAGCCGATTCCACTCACTCACCACCTCTGACTTAAAAACTTACTCCCGGCATCTCCTCTGTACCTACTCCCCAGCACCTTAAACTTGTGTCCTTGCGTAGCAACCATTTCAGCCCTGGGAAATAGCCTCCAAGAATCCACCCTATCTATACCTCTCAACATCTTATAAACCCTCTAAAAGGTCACCTCTCAATCTTCATCTCTCCAGGGAGGAGACCAAGCTCCCTCAACCTATCCTCATAATGCATGCCTCCCAATCTAGGCAACTTCCTTGTAAATCTCCTCTGCACCCTCTTAATAGCTTCAACATCCTTCTTGTAATGATGCGACCAGAACTGCGCACAGTACTCCAAGTGAGGTTTGACAAGAGTCTTATAAAGTTGCAACATTATGTCTCAACTCCTAAACTCAAGCCCTTGATTAATGAAGGCTAGCACACCATATGCATTCTTGACCACATCCTGCACCTGCGAGGCCGTTTTAAGAGTCCTATGCACCCGGATCCCAAGGTCCATCTGCTCCTCAACACGACTAAGAGTCCTACTCTTGATATTGTACTCGTTCATCCCATTGGACCTGCCAAAATGGACCATTACACATTTATCCGCATTGAAGTCCATCTGCCACTCCTCTGCCCAATCTTGCATCCTATCTGTGTCTCGCTGCAACTTCTGACATCCCTCTAGACTATCCACAACACCACCAACCTTTGTGTCGTCAGCAAGAGTTTCAAAACAGTATTTCAAAAGAGATTTGAAACACTGTATTAAACATTCACTAACTCCAATCTAGCAATTTAAAATTATAAGTTTTTATAAGTTATAATTAAAACATTATGCAGTGACGTACTGAGTAAGTCAGAAAGCCAATTAAATTTTCATAATAGAATATTGCATCAAGTTGAATAAATTTAAGGAATAAACATAGGCCATTTGGTTCAAGCTTGCCTTAACATTCAACTAAATTATGGTCAATCTTCACCTTAACTTCATTGTCAGCCTTTATTCCATATCCTCTACATCTAGTAACTTCAACCTTGAAAGCTTCAGCTGTCCTATGCACAGCATCATGGGTGAGAATATTTCAGATATCTACGTTATTTGGTATGAAAACGCTTCATGATTTTACTTCAAAACAGCCTACTTAAAATTTAAATTATGATCTTCAATTCCCCCACCAGTATATACATAATGCCCTTCAGAAAAAAGAACATTAGTATGCACAAACTTGAAAGAGAATCAGATAAGATTGAATTGTGATTTTCAAAATTAAATTGTGATTTTCAACAATGCCATCAGGAAAATATCTTGGTATAAATTAATAGCATTTGTGACACAAGCAAGTTAAATGTAACTCAAATAGGTAGATTCAAAGAATAGCATATTTGATTAAATATACCACAGATGCGCGAGTTGACTTCTGAAGCACTGAAAATCCCACCAAATACAGAATTCGGCGTAAAGGCCTGTATGAAACTGAACTGCTGGCATCACTGTTCCTGGTTACCATTTTGAAACATCATGAACATCCTACACAAAGAAGGGAGTGTGTTAAAGTCACCATTGCCTGCTTTGTACCCAATTGTACCCTTGTACCCAATTAGAAGGTACTGGTAAACAAAACATGGCACTTGTGGCTGAAAAACTGAATTTGATGGCTAACGCCGGTGAAGGATTTGTGACTGTAGTAGCCAAAAAAACAAACCATGTATTTGAGAAGAGAAAAGTCGATTCTACTTATCATATGCAATGGGATTTACGGTATGAGTGTGGTCTTGACTTCCAGAAAATGACATGAGAGGCTACTGCGACCTGTTTCGAAAAACAAGAGGATTCAGTACACGGAGCGGAGGATGGGGGGATGAAGGGGGAGGAGAGGAAGAAAAGAGGGGAGGGGGAAAAGGGAGGGGAGGGGAGGGGGGGGGGGGGGGGGGGGGGGGGGGGGGGTGGGGGGGGGATGGGGGGGGAGGGGTCGTGGGTGAGGTCGAGAGTGTGGGGGCGTGGTGGGATAACCAGACAGAGGGTGCGGGGCAATCAGGGGCTGAAGGGGTGCGGGATTGAACACAGCTGAGAGCGGGGGGCCTGGAACGGGCGGCCCCGTGCGAGTCATAAACACGGGATATCCCCTCTTGGCACTGAACCATCTACGGGGCCCCGATCAAAGAAACTACACCGCATAAAAGCTCGTTCCTACCGAGTAAGCACCGATCCGACACACCGCAGCCGACAGCTCCAAACACTGGCCCATAGCCCCAGCACACGGGCCGCCTCTCCCACACACCGGCGCCCGAGCCGACACACTCCGCGAGGGTGGGGGCGGGGCCCCCGCGAGGGTGGGGGCGGGGCCCCCGCATTATTGCTTGCACCTAACTAGTGCTGGTAACTAATATTGATATTATCCATTCCATGTACTGAACTTTTATTTATTTCTCTATTTATTAATGTATACGAAGATATCAAAGTTCATATTTGAAATGTAGGGATGCTAGTAGGCTTATATTAACACTGCAGTCAAGTTATTGTTAGACTCCCTTGCTCGCCCCACTCCGGCACCTGTTTGGGTACGTTAAAGGGACAGAGTTTAGTACGAGCAGTACACCTAATCCAGCATCTCTGAGTGTCGGCGGAAAGCCAAGCAGACAAGCAAAGAATCTACAGCCGCCCGTCAGTCCCTCAAGTTGGGAATCCAATCTACATCTCTGGCACTGTGATCATTGTACTGCCTCAGAGAAATATAGCGAATTGGCTACAGTCATTAATATCTGAAACCCAACACTGAAATCAGGCAGCAATTTTGCTGTCACTTTGCAGTTTTCTCTCCTTAAGAGGATAGTAGATAATGGATTAATTGAAATTTTCAGGACTACACTCAAATTACATGTTGTTAACGGTTGCATGTGAAGACAATGGCGTAAATGTAGGTTATATAGATGGGAAGAGGCCATTTGGTCCTTCAAGCCTATATTGCCAAAATAGGATAATCCTGCTTCCCTCCTACCACCCCCCCCAAAAGCCTTTGATCCAGACGTGAGATGGTAGTCCTTTTCTTTCCTTACAGCTGTCACCAGACTTAGAGATTTCCCAGCATTTTCGCTTCTGGTTTCAGTTTCCAGTAGCTGCAGTAATTTATTTTTCTCCATTGATTCAGTGTATAGTTTGAGTTTAACATGTAGTTTAAAAATAATAGGGCAGCCACAGTGCTATCAAGCAGCAATAGCTTAGCAATAACCTGCTCAGTTTAGACTCCAGCCAGGGTCACTCAGCTCCTGCCCTGCTACCACGGCCTAGTTATTAAAAGAAGAGATAAGGACAATGCCTTTTTTCTTGGAACATTGAGGCTCTAGCACTCTTCCACAAAAAAGAGTAGAAACAGAGTCTTTGAATATTTTTTAAAGCAGAGCTGGATCGATTCTTGATTAGCAAGGGGATGAAAGGTTAATTGGGGGGATAGGCAAGAATGTGGGGTTGAAGTCACAAGCAGACCAATCACAGTTATATTGAATGTTGGAACAGACTCAAAGGGGGCAAAAGGCCTAGTCCTGAAGCAGTCTAAAGACAACAAAACCTGGACAACATCCAGTTGTAAGTGAATGATATTTGTGCCAGACAAGGGTTAGACAATAGCCATCTCAACCAGAGAGAATCTAACCATCACTGAATCCACCCAATCAAAATGCCAAGGTTACCATTGACCAGAAACTGCACTGGATTGGCTGTATAAATACCGTGGCTGCAAGAGCAGGTAAGAATCCTGTGCTTAACTCGCCTCCTGACTCCACATTCTGTGAGGTGCAAGTAAGGCGTGTAATGGAATACTTGCCTGAGTGCACCTCCAACACCACCAAACTTGACATAAAGCCTACTTAATTGGCAGTCCTTCCACAAATACTCACTCCTTCCACCACTGACACAGTGGAAGCAGTGCTGACAAGATGCACTACACTGATGGCTGAGACAGGACCTTCTGAAGCCACAACCCCCACCACCTCAAAAAAGAACAAGAGCAGCAGCAGCACCATCTGCAAGTTCCCTTCCTGGCCACTTACCATCTTGCCTTGGAAATATATTGCTGTTTCTCAGTTGCTGGGTCAAAACCCCAGAACTCCCTCCCTAATTAATTGTGGGTGTACATACACTACATTGACTGCAGCAATCAAAAAAAAAAGGAAGCTCTCACTGAGCTACAAGAGTAGTTAGGAATGGGCAATGAATATTGGCCTAGTCAGCAAAGCCCACATCCCTTGAATGGATAAAAAAAAAATCACCAAAATGTTAGCTACAATAAAGAAAAATTTAATTTTGCAAGTTTTTAGAACATGGCAGATTATGGAATGATAAAAGTTTTTGGGACAAAGTAGATGGAAAGAGATAGTAATTGAGAGATATGAAATTAAGATACAAATACAACACTAAATGCAATATATTCAGGCAGAGAACAGAAAATCACTTTGCAGAGAGTTGTGACATTCCACAGAGATGTGCAGAGTCTGCATCAACATTTAAGAGCAAATTCTGTGGTTGGAGTAAATAAGAGGGATATGAAAATTGCTTGGGAGTAGACTGCTGCTCACGTCAAGAATAATCACCATGATAGTTGGGCTCCATATTTTAGTTTGTATTTTCAATATAATTCTGAGTGTTTGCGACTGAGGTACATTCAGAAATTCAGTATATTCTGACTTGCCATGATATTGAAGCTAACCGTACAGTAGCTAATGGTGAAACCATCAGCAGTGTGGAATTTCCTTCATATTAAAAATTGCAAACATAAGATCAAATGAAAAATTTTACATTTGAAAACTCCAGAAACATTAATTAATAGCAGAAGAATGGACTGTGAAATGTCAATAGACAATTAGCCACGTTGAATTGGCCCTGCTTTTTATGGACAGGATATAGAATCCTTACAATACAGGAGCGGCCATTTGGCCCATCTGTACCAACCACAATCCACCCAGAATCTGTTCCCATAACCCTGCTAATTCCCTGACACTAGGGTCAATTTAGTATTGCCAATCAACCTAAATCACATATCTTTAGACTGCGGGAAGAAACCAGAGCACTAGCAGAAAACCCACGCAGACATGGGGAGAAAGTTCAGACTCCACACAATCACCCAAAGCTGATAGCACAGCAGTTCTATCATGCCATTGTACTGTGCCAACATACTCGAGCAATCTTCCACATTGTCAGGTAGATGCCTGTGATCTGACTGTATTAGAACAGCTCATCCAGACAGTTTGTTTGGGGCACAATTCTTCAGCATAACAAATAGGATGCTATTAGGAGCTATAGCCATTGTAGTTACAATGTACTCGGCCATTTTTTCAGGTCATGTGAAGTGAGTTGAATTGAATTGGTTGATACTTAGCATTCATAATGTGCCTCTTCTGGTTAGATAGTTGCTCACTATCTTCTACAGCTGTCTGACAGGATTTTAAATCTTTGACTTGATCTGTTGCTGTGGAAATGCTTATATCTATCTATCTATAGCATTTAGCGTACATGCACAGAATTGTAGTTTCACCAGCTTGGATTTTCATTTTCAGATGGACTTTCTGCTACTTCTGACATGCCCTTCCAACGTCTTCATTAAGCTGGTGTAGGCCTGGATTCGAGGTGATGGTGAAGTGGGAAATATGCCAGGGCATGAGATCATAGATTACAGCGGAATACAATTCTGCTGCTGATGACCCACTGTGACTTATGAATGGATAATTTTGTAAAATGTGGCAACCTGAGAATTTCAAAACACCCAATAACCATTTTAGACCACATGATATTAAGAAATTATTATTGACTGTAACACCAAAATGGCCTCAAGGCATACATTCTACAATTGCAATATGTGTCCTCTCATCTTTCAGACACAATTTTTTGACAAGTTTACATTTACATAATCTTTGGAGTGCATTCTGCATCCAAACTGGATTGTCCAGAACTAGGTGTGCAGCTTCAAGTCCCAGGATAATTCTCTCACTCTCAACTTTCACAATAGTATCAGTATTTTCCATTTTAATGATGATGTTGTTTTCACTGCAGAGTATTTTTTTAGAAGGGAGGATACAGCAAAAACAGGATGCTTGCTCGGCTGGACATGTATCTTTCAGAGGGTGTCAATGGTCCACAGCTCAGATTAGTTCAGCTACACAGTTAAAGTTCATGTGATGTCAAGCAGATCCTTTGGGAAACAACAGAATAGAGGAGGGGTGGCGGAAAACGGGAGTGCATTTATTTCGTTTAATGAAACTGGTTTACAATATATCACTCTTCTATTCTCAAACAGGTACTTGTGTCCTTTCTGTAATTGTTTACTAAACTTAATCAATGCATGATTTCATTAAAATAACCTATTTTATATTGAATTGCAGTGGATTATAAACCAACTGTGCGACCTTTTCCAGGCCAAGAAAATAGCTTGCTCTGAAATGTATTTTCCCAACATTAGAAAATCAAGTTATGACCAGGATCTCAAAACAAACACACACGATCTTGGATCTTTGCTCTGAATTTCCACTAGTGTCAGGAATGAGACAAAAGTGAGTATTTTGTGGTGCACACAGTTTAATTATAGTATACTGCCAATGAAAGAGAGCAAGTTTCAACATTTTCTTAATAAATGACATCTGTCTGAAAGAACGTGAGGTACTGTTACTCTATTGGATATATTCTACAGGCCCTCAACTAGTATGAAAAAGATGAACAAATATGCAAAGAAATTACAGACTAGTGCAAAAACTCAAGAGTAGACTTCAATTATCAAAACAACAACAATGGGGCATTAAGTCAGTGTATTCCAAAGAATCTTTTTGATTCAATGAGTGAGAAGGTATTGCTGGATCTGGTCCTAGAATCCCTACAGTAAAGGAGGCGATTATTTGGCCCATCAAGTCTGCACTGACTCTCTGAAAGAGCATCTTAACCAAACCCATTAGTGTTATATTTAACCAAGCTAAATATACAAAATTTAGATGGATATTCAAAAAACTAAAATAAGCAAGAGAATGAGAAATCTCTAGCAGCTAATGTACAAAAGGGCATCCAAAAATTTTCCATAGACATCTCAATAGTCAAAAGGTAATAAAAAATGAGTGGTATCAATTAGCCACAGGATACAATTTCATAAATGCAGATGACAAAAATGTGGATGTATCGTGAACTGTGGGAAGGATAGTGAAATTGCAAGAACAGTGACTTATTTTTCAAATAAAAGGCACAATGGGGTGCAGGAGCACAGGTACTTGAGGGTTATATATACACACAAATTTGGCAACAACTTCCAAACTCAGAACCTCCACTATCTAGAAGGACCAGATACATGGGAACACCACTCTCAATCCTATCTTGGAAATATATCTCTGCTCTTTCACCATCACTGGATCAAAATCCTAGAACTGCCTCCCTAATAGCACTGTGGGTATATCCCATGGACAGCAGCAGTTCATCACTGCTAACAGAGGGGGGGGGGATGGCCTAGTGGTATGAGCATTAGACTATTAATCCAAAACCTCAGCTAATGTTCTTGGAACCTAGGTTTGAATACCACCACAGCAGATGGTAGCATTTGAATTTTAAAAATCTGGAATTACGAATCTACTGATGACTATGGAACTATTGTTGAAAAAAAAAAAAAAAAAAAAATCTGGTTCACTAACATTCTTTAGGGAAGGAAATCTGCCATCCTTGCCTGGTCTGGCCTATGTTTGACTCCAGAACCACAGCAAATGTGGCAGACTCCCAACTGCCCTCCGAAAGCAATTAGGGATGGCAATGAATTGTGTCCAGCCAGTAACACCCCATGTTTCACGAATGAATAATAAAAAAAATTTAAGTTTATTTATTAGTTACAAGAAAAACTTGGGACTAACATTGCAATTAAGTTGTGATATTCCCATAGGGTCCTGATCAGGTCAATACATCCAACCAGCATATCTTTCAGAATGTAGGAAGACACCAGAGCATCCGGAGGAAACTCATACAGACATGGGGAGAACATGCAAACTCCACACAGACAGTGACCTAAGTCAAGACTCGAACCTAGAATCGTGGTGCAGTGAAGCAGCAGTGCTAACCACTGTGCCACCATGTAGGGATAGGCAATAAATGATATGCATGTCCCATGAAAGAAAAAGAATATTGTTTAAGATGGTGCGCAGATTGAGAAATCATGAAGGCATGCAGGATCCTAGTTTCATAAAGAGGCATAAAGCACAAAAAGAAGGAAGTTATGGTGTACTTCTTTAATTATACTGGCTTGATCTCGTGTATTGGGTTTAATTCTACATAATACACTTCAGGGAGGATCTGAATGCCCCAGTAAAGGGTGGAGAAAAGATGCATGAGAATGCTTCAAGGAATGAAGGACCCGAGTTATATAGATAGATAGGAGAAGTTGGGGTTGTTTACTTTAGGGAAGAGATAGCTAAGAGTAGAAACAGGAAATGCTGGAAATACTCTGTTTGGGAGTGTCTGTGGAGGGAGAGAGAGAGAGAGAGAGAGTGCGTGTTAACATTTGAGGTCAATGATCTTTTAGAGTCAAAAACGTGAATTTTAAGTGAACAGCTGAAGAGTCAAAAAGAGGACAGAAGGAATAGAAAAACAAAGAGCGGTTACTTGTGGAATGCACTGCCCTAGAAAATGATGGCAGCAGCTTCATTTGTGGGTTTTAAAAGAGAATCAAATATTCTAAAGAGAAAAAAATTGCAGGGCTGCACGGAAAAGGCGGGCAAGTATGAACTGAGTGCTATTGCAAAAACAGCATAGACATGATGGGCTGAATGGCCTCTTTTTGTCAAAGCTTTGTGATCATAAAGTATTCAGAGATTATATCAATTTTCATGCACATCAATATTCCCTCAACTCTGCAAAGTCGGACTGCTTTTTTTTTTTAAAAAAAGTACTTTTTGTCCAAGTAACCCCAAAACTTTGATGTCTGAATCTATGGATGTTATAACCATGATTATTCTAATATTGAAGCCCATTGATTAAATTACCATTTGGATAGCCACTTTCAAATTAATATTTAAATTACACAACTCACTCCAAAAGCTGAAAGAGACAAATCAATGTATTTTGGGACGTGGCTCTTTGAACACATACAACCTAAAATATGTCAATGTGGGAAATGCATTTATTTTTGTATTTCAGCTTTTCCCTGCAATATAATGAATCAATATACCTGCAGTGCCAATTGGAACATGCTCAAATTCCACTACACTCCCAAAAAACTGATGGAAAAATCACCAAAACTGTAACTTTATCATCGTACAGTGTAGGCAGATATTACAGGACTGTATCTGAACTGTTGATCAAATGGTCAGTATTTTTTACGAGCCCTCTTTGGTTTCAGTTGATACGAGCTTTCTGAAGTGACATACCTGATCATGTATTTTTTTTTTTTTTTACAGCACTTGCGTGTCAAGAAACAGGTTAGGGACAAAGAACCATTTCATGCCTAAATTATTCTTAAATTTGAAAAAGTTTGAAATGTCTATCTCAGCTTCACCAAAACAAATCTCAATGACTACCACCACCAATGAACCAGAAATTCCATGTATATAGCTAGACGTAACTAAATGATTGAAATGAAGTGCAAATTAAAATTGTTCAAGAACAATCATCAGTGGATAGTTCATGTAGTGTAGGTTACTGGAGCAGTTAGCCTGACACAATAATCCAAAGAATGCAAGTCTAAATTGCACCACAGTTTAAGTTCTTAAACTCAGTTTTTTTAAAGATTTGAAAATGAAAAACAAAGCTGGTGTCTACAAAGCTGTTAGATCATAAAAATCCAACTAGTTCAAGAATTAACATTCGCAAGTTAGGTAGCTCATAAAACAACTCATCTTACCCAATATCCTAGATGAGAGTTTTGCTAGAGTGTTTTGGGAGGGTTTAAATAATGTGACAGGGAGGTGGGGATCAAAATAGTAAGCACAGAGGCTAGGGACAAGCATGGGGCCAGGACAAGGCTAGCTAAGAAGAGCAGGTCATTGTCCTCCAGAATGCTAAGTGGGCCTGGAGGTCTGGAGTGCGTCTGCTTTAATGCAAGGAGCGTAACAGTATGGCAGACAAACTTAGGGCCTTAATGCTTATGCGAAATTTAGATGTGGTTGCGGTGACAGAGACGTGATTAAAAGGAGGATAGGACTGGCAGCTGAATATTCCAGGGTATAAGTGTTTTAGAAGAGATAGACGAGGGGCTAAGAGATGGGGGAGTTGCAATATTAGTTAGGGAGCATATTACAGAAAAGAACAAAACATCACGAGAAACAGGCTCTTCGGCCCAGTGAGCCCGCACCGCCACCTCTGTTCCCACTTCTACCCATGATCCCTGTCATCCCTGTCTGTATTTATAGATTTATACATTAGAACCAAATTTGAGATAATTTAGGGAGAATTTGTTCTGCCAATCAGCCTAAGAGCACATCTTGGGACATGGGAGGAAACCAGAGCACCTGGAGAAAACCCACGCAAGCACAGGGAGAACGCGCAAACTCCCACAGACACAGGCCCAAATCCATGTATCTGCACAGCACAGCGATAGTCACTGAGCTGTCATGTTGCCCATCACATGGTCCAGGTCAAGCATACACTAACGACGTGAAGCAGTAGGATACTCTCGAAAAATCCAAGAGCAGCCCTCTCATGACCCATCGCATGTACGCCCCTTGTTAGATAAGGTGGACCGAAGTACCTGTAGGATAAAACAAATAAATCAATATCAACAATTTACACACTTCCCAGGGAACTCCCATGGCTCATGATCCCGATTTTAAATCAGTTTTCTATATTCCTCCATTTCCATTCTGTTCATGTGCCCATCTAAGTATTCCTTAAATAACTCCAGAGTGCCTGCCTCCACCACTTGGCAGTGCATTCCATGCCCCCACCATCCTGTGTGTGAGGAAACTCCCTCCAGCATCCAAATTATACCTTATTCCCCTCACCCTAAGCCCATGACCCTTCGTGCTATTTGAGTCCATCCTAGGAAAAAGCTTAACCTTGTTTACTCTATCCATACCCCTCATAATTTTGTACACCTCTATTAGATCTCCTCTAAGTCTACGTCTTTCTAAGGAAAACTGCCCCAATTTGCCTAACCTCTCCTCGTAACTCAGACCTTCCATACCAGGAAGTATCCTAGTAAACCTCCTCTGCACTCTCTCCACGTCCTTCCAGTAGTAGGGCAACCAGAACTGGACGCAGTATTCCAAATGAGGTCTAACCAATGTTTTATACAACTGCAACATTAAAGGCCAGCTCTTGTACTCTATACCCCTTCCCATAAAGGCTAGCATACCACATGCTTTCTTCACAACCTTCTCCACCTGCTCTGCTACCTTCAGAGACTTGTGCACCTGCACCCCAGGTCCCTCTGCATTTCTATACTCTTAATAGGTCTACCCTTCATCATATACCTCCCCCTACATTCTTTCTCCCAAAATGCATCACCTCGCATTTATCAGGATTGAATTCCATCTGCCATCTATCTGCCCAAGCTACCAGCCTATATCCTGCTGTATCGCCTGACAATGCTCCTCACTGTCCACAAGTCCAGCCATCTTTGTATCGTCTGCAAACTTGATCACTCCACTTACTCCCTCTTCCAAGTCATTTATATATATTATAAATAGAAGAGGTCCCAGTACTGAGCCCTGCGGCACACCACTAGTGACCGACCTCCAGCCAGAAAAACACCCTTCCACTATTACTCTGTCTTCTATTACCAAGTCAGTTACTTATCCATCTAGCTACCTGTCCTTGCATTCCATTAGCCTTGACCTTTTCAACTAACCTTCCATGAGGGATTTTGTTAAACGCCTTACTGAAATCCATATAGACGACAAAGTCCTTCATGGAAGGTTAGTTGAAAAGGTCAAGGCTAATGGAATGCAAAGACAGGTAGCTAGATGGATAAGTAACTGGCTTGGTAATAGGAGACAGAGAGTAATAGTGGAAGGGTGTTTTTCTGGCTGGAGGTCAGTCACTAGTAGTGTGCCACAGGGCTCGGTTCTAGGACCTCTTCTATTTGTAATATATATATAAATGACTTGGAAGAGGGAGTAAGTGGAGTGATCAGCAAGTTTGCAGATGATACAAAGATGGCTAGACTTGCGGATAGTGAGGAGCATTGTCAGGCGATACAGCAGGACATAGGCTGGTAGCTTGGGCAGATAGAATTCAATCCTGATAAATGCGAGTGATGCATTTCGGGAAAAAGAACGTAGGATGCAGAGACTAGACAATTTAGAGCGGTCATGTAACAAGTCACTGTGGGTGGAGCTCAGAAACAAGAAGGGCACAGTCACTATGCTGAGGGTATACTACAGGCCTCCCAACAGCCCACAGGAAGTGGAGGAATGGATATGCAAGGAGATTCTGGATAAGTGTAGAAAAAATAGGTTTGTTGTAGTGGGAGACTTTAACTTCCCTGGTATAGACTGGAAAGTGCTTAGGGCTGGAGGTCTGGACAGTGAAGAATTTGTAACATGTACGGGAAGGTTCTTCGGAACAATTTGCAGATAGCCCAAATAGACAGAGCACTATACTGGACTGAGTACCGGGTAATGAGCCCAGTCAGGTTATCAAAGTTTCAGTAGGGGAACATGTGGCAAATAGTGATCACAATTCTGTTAACTTTAGATAGTAATGGAAAAGGATGAGTGTTGTCCTACAGATAGGGTGCTGAATTGGGGGAAGGCTAACTACAGCCAGATTAGGCAGAAATTGGTGGCCGTTGATTGGGAAAAGCTGTTCAAGGGTAAATCCACATCTCACGTGTGGGAGTCTTTTAGGGAGCAGTTGATGGGGCTGTAGGACAGGCATGTGCCCATAACAAGGATAGAAAAAGGTAGGATTCGAGAGCTGTGGATAACCAGCGAAATTGAGGATCTGATCAAAAAGGAAAAGGAGGCGTATGTTAGGTTCAGGCAACTAAAAACAGACAGAGCACAAGAGGAATACACAAAGTAGGAAAGAACTCAGACGGAGAGTTAGAAGGGCAAAAAAGGGTCATAAAATGTTCTTGGCAAACAGGATTAAGAATCCCCCAGGCATTTTATTCATACATTAAGAACAAAAGAGTTGTCGGGGGTGGGGGGGGGGAAAAACAGACCACTCAGGGACAAAGGAGGTGAATTATGCTTAGAGCCCAAGGGAAGAGAGAAGATCCTAAATGAATACTTTGCATCTGTATTCACAAAGGAGAGGGACGTATTGACTAGGAGTGTCTCAGAGGGAAGTGTTGACTCAGTTGAGAAAATTTCCATTACAAGGGAGGAAGTGTTAGGATTTTTAGGGAACATTAAGACTGACAAATTCCTAGGGCCTGATGGCATCTATCCTAATTGCTCAGGGAGACAAGAGATGAAATTGTTGGGCCTCTGACAGAAATCTTTGTCTCTTCATTGGACACAAGTGAGGTCCCTGAGGATTGGAGGATAGTGAGTGCGGTACTCTTATTTAAGAAGGGTAGCAAGGATAACCTGGATGAGCTTGACGTCTGTGGTAGGGAAATTGTTGGAGAAGATTCTTAGAGATAGGATGTATGCACATGTAAAATGGAATAATCTCATTAGTGATAGACAGCATGGTTTTGTAAGAGGGAGATTGTGCCTCAAATTTGGTGGAGTCTTTTTTTAAAAGAGGTGCCTCATCCGCTTGATGAGGCAAGAGCTGTGGATGTTGTCTATATGGATTTTAGTAAAGCATTTAACAAAGTCCCTCATGGCAGGATGGTGCAAAAAGGTTAAGTCTCATGGGATACAAGGAGAGGTGGCTAGATGGATAGAGAACTGGCTTGGCCACAGGAGACAGAGGTAGCAGTGGAAGGGTCTTTTTCTGGCTGGAGGTCTGTGACCAGTGGTGTTCTGCAGGGCTCTGTACTGGGACTCTGCTATTTGTGACAAATGATTTGAAAGTGTAACTGGTGTGATCAGTAGGTTTACAAATGACACAAAGATGGCTGGACTTGCGGATAGCGATGAACATCGTCAGAGAATACAGCAGGATATAGATAGGCTGGAAAATGGCAGGTGGAATTTAATCTCGATAAATGCAAAGTGATGCATTTTGGTAGAACTAATGTAGAGGGGAGCTATACAACAAATGGCAGAACCATCAAGAATATAAACACGCAAGTCCACAGATTCTTGAAGGTGGCAGCACAGGTGGAAAAAGTAAGGCAGCATTTGGCACACTTGCCTTTATAGGACAAGCTAAGAGTATAAAAATTGGCGTCTGATGTTACAGCTGTATAGTTAGGTTGGATAGGTCACATTTAGAGTACTGCATCCATTCTGGTTGCTGCACTACCAGAAGGACGTGGAGGCTTTGGAGACATTACAGAGAAGGTTTACCAGGATGTTGCCTGGTATAGAGGGTCTTAACTAGGACGACAGATTGGGTAGACTGGGGTTGTTCTCGCTGGAAAGACGGAGAATGAGGGGAGACCTAATAGAGATGTATAAAATTATGAGGAGTATGGATAAGGTGAACAGTGGGAAGCTTTTCCCAAGGTCGGAGATGACAAACACGAGGGGTCACAGGTTCAAGGTGAGACAGGTGTGGGGGGGAGGGGGGGGGAAGCAGTTGTTTACCTCAGATATCAGAGGGACCTATTTTACACAGAGGGTAGTGGGTGCCTGGAATGCACTGCCAAACAGGGTGGTGGAGGTGGACATGCTGGGATCAGTTAAAGAGTTATCTGGATAGTCACACAAGCAGACTAGAAATAGAGGGATACAAAACAAAAATGGTCCAGTTGGACCAATGAGCGGTGTAGGCTTGGAGGGCCAAAGGGCCTGTTTCTTGTACTGTATTGTTCTTTGTAGAACTTCATTGTTGAAGTTAGCATTAAATCATATGGACATGAATGTTATATATACACACACACAATGAAATTAATACTACACTTATGACCAAAGATTTTCCCAATAATATTTCCAGGCATAGAAATGGTAGCATTCCTCAAACAACGTACAATCGATCAAAGCAGATGGAACATTTGTAAACTTGCTTATTCATCCAAGGTCCTCTCTATAATGAAATATTAAATTTTAATTTATCATGCAGACTATCCTAAACAATACAAGAGGAACACCAGTAATCCGTATTAGAATTCTACAACCAAAATTGTTCCTTGGGAGCATAGCAGAGAGGCAGCGATTGGTGAGAGGAGAGCTTGAGAGTAAGTACTGTGATTTTGTTTTAAAACTAACTTTAGCTTTTTTTTTAAATTTTACACCAGAACCCAGAAGTCGTCACAGGGAGGCCTGGGTAGTAGGTTTTTCCCTCTCTTCCCACTATAAATTGGAACAGTGAGGAATCCCAATACTCTACACATGTAGAGTATCCTCCCCTCCCCTCTCAACTGAAAAAGAGTGATTCAGAGTGACAGCAGGTAAATTTTTTCGTTTCTTGGTAAGGGACATAACAAGGATGGCAGTTCAGGCAGTCCGATGTTCTTTCTGTGGGATGTTTGAGGTGAGGGACACTGGTACTGTCCTGGCTGAGTACACCTGCAGGAGGTGTTTTCAATTCCAGCTTCTTGAGGACATGTTAGGGACATGGAGCTGGAACTGGAGGAACTAAGAATCATTCGAGAAGCAGAGGCAGCTATTGATAAAAGATAGTTACTCCTAAATGTGATACATGGGTAACTGCTAGAAGGGGTAAAAAGCAGAGTAGCGAGCACCCAAGGCTGTTCCTCTCCAAAATAAGTACTCTGTTTTGGATGCTGTTGGGGAGAAGACTCAATGGGGGTAAGCCATGAGGTACAAGTCTCAGGTGGGAAGGGGGAAGAAAAGAACAGGATTAGTGACTAGGGATTCCATAGTTAGGGGACAGATAGGAGAATCTGTGGGAACGAGTAAGACTCACAGTTGGTATGTTGCCTCCCAGGTGCCAGGGTCTGTGATCAAGTGTTCGAGATCCTTAAGGGGGCGGGGAACCAGCCCCAAGTTGTGGTTCATGTAGGTACCCATGACATAGGTAGGGACAGGATATAAAACAGAAATTCAAGGAGTTAGGGTGGAAGCTTAGGGCTAAAATGAATAGAGTGGTTATCTCTGGTTTGTTATGTGTACTGCGGGATAGCATAGAGAATAGAACATAGAACATAGAACATTACAGCACAGAACAGGCCCTTCGGCCTTCGATGTTGCGCCGACCAATTAGGAAAAAGCAATGACCCTCTAACCTAAACCATTCCCTTTTCGTCCATAAAGGATAGAGAGAGAACATTTGAACTCGTGGCTAAAGGGATGGTGCAGGAGAGAAGGGTTCAAATACTTAGACAAATGGGGCTCATTCTGGGATAGGTGGGACCTCTGTAAGAAGTATGGTCTGCATCTGAACCAGAGGGGTACTAATATCTTGGGGAGGGGGGATGGGAACCCAAATTGTAGCTCCAGTGTACAGAGGATGAGAATAGGGAGGTCATGGATAAGGTTTCTAGGTCACAGCAGTGTATTGGCAAGAGGGAGGGCAGTTTGAAGTGTGTATACTTTAATGCAAGGAACAAATGCAATAAGACAGATGAACTTGCAGTGTGGATTGGTGCCTGGAACTTCAATGTTGTGGCCATTTCAGAGACATAGACAGAGCAGGGACAGGAATGGTTGTTGCAGGTTCCAGGGTTCAGATGTTTCAGTCAGAGCAGAGAAGGCAATAGAAGAGGGGAAGGGGTGGCATTGTTAGTCGAGGACTGTATTACGGTGGCAGAAAAGACATTTGATGTGGACCTGTCTATTGAGGTAGTATGGGCTGAGATTAGAAACAGGAGAGGTCACTCTGTTGGGAATTTTTTTAAAAAAAATATGTAGGCATCCAAAAAGTTTCAGAGATGTTGAGGAAAGGATTGCAAAGGTGATCCTGGATAGGAGCGAAAGTAAACAGGGTAGTTCCATGGAGGACTTTAAATTTACAAATATCGATTGGAAAAGCTATAGTTCAAGCACCTTAGAGGGCTCAGTTTTTGTCCAATGTTTGCAGGAAGGTTTCCTGACACAGTATGTAGATAGGCCAACAGGAGGTGAGGCTACATTGGATTTGGTACTGGGTAATGAACCAGACCAGGTGTTAGACTTGGAGGTAGGCGATCACTTTGATGATAGTGACCACAATTTGGTTACGTTTACTTTAGTGATGGAAAGGGAAAGAAGTTATAGCTGGGGGAAAGGTAATTATGAGGCCAGTAGGCAAGATTTAGGATACATAGGTTGGAGTAGGAAACTGCAGGGGCTGGGAACAACTGAAATGTGGAGCTTATTCAAGGAGCAGCCACTGCGAGTCCTTGATAAACATGTACCTGTCAGGCAGGAAGTGGTCAAGCAAGGGAACCATGGTGTACAAAGGAAGTTGAATCTCTGAAGAGGAAGAGGGAGACTTATGTAAAGATGAGACATGAAGGCTCAGTTAGGGCATTGGAGAGTTACAAATTAGCAAGGAAGGAGCTAGAGAGAGAGTTAAGAAGAGCTAGAAGAGGACATGAGAAAACTTTGACGGATAGGATCAAGGAGAACCTTAAAGCTCTCTATAGGTATGTCAAGAATAAAAGATTGGTTAGGGCAAAATTAAGGCCAGTCAGAGACAATAGTGGAAAGTTGTGCGTGGAGCCTGAAGAGACAGGAGAGCACTAGATGAATATTTTTCGTCAGTATTCATACGGGAAAAAGTCAATGTAGTCGAGAAGAATATTGAGGTACAGGCTTTTAGACTAGACGGGATTGAGGTACATAAAGGAGGAGGTGTTAGCAATTCTTGACAGTATGAAAATAGTCAAGTCCATGGCTAGATGGGATTTACCCTAGGATTCTCTGGGAGGCTAGGGAGGAGATTGCAGAGCCTTTGGCTTTGATCTTCACGTCATCATTGGCTACAGGTATAATGCCAGAAGACTGGAGAATAGCAAATGTTGTCCCTTGTTCAAAAAGGAAAGTAGAGACCATCCTGAGAATTATAAACCGGTGAGCCTTACTTCTGTTGTGGACAAAGTTTTAGAAAGAATTATAAGGAATAGGATTCATAATCATCTAGAGAAATAAATTGATTAGGGATAGTCAACACGGTTTTGTGAAAGGTAAGTCATGCCTCACAAATCTTAGAGTTTTTTGAAAAGGTGACCAAAGAGGTGGATAAGGGTAAGGCAGTTGACGTGGTGTATATGGATTTTAGCAAAATGTTTGATAAGATTTCCCATAGTAGGCTATTGCAGAAAATGCAGATGCATGGGATTAAGGGTGATTTAGCAGTTTGGATCAGGAATTGGCTAGCTGATAGAAGACAGAGGATGGTGGTTGATGGGAACTATTCAACCTGAAGTTCAGTTATATGCGGTGTACCTCAGGGAAGTGTTTTGGGGTCATTGCTGTTGATCATTTTTATAAATGACCTCGATGAGGATGTAGAAGGATGGATTAGTAAATTTGCTGCCAACACTAAAGTCAGAGGAGTTATAGACATTGAAGATGGATGTTACAGTTTGCAGGACATAGATAAGCTGCAGAGTTGGACTGAGAGGTGGCAAATGGAGTTTAATGCAGAAAAGTGTGAGGTGATTCACTTTGGTAAGGGTAACAGGAGTACAGAATATAGGGCTAATGGAAGGACTCTTAGTAGTGTCGATGAGCAGAGATCTCTCGGTGTACATGTGCATAGCTCCCTAAACGTTGGCACCCAGATTGATAAGGTTGTTAAGAAGGCATACAGTGTGTTAGCTTTTATTGGTAGAGGGACTGAATTTCAGAGCTGAGAGATCACGTTACAACTGTACAAAATTCCGGTGCAGCAAAAAAAAAAGTTAAACTTGGTGTTGTTCACACTAGGGAAAACTACTTGAATGATTCGTTAAAATTATTTTGACAACACTGTCGATTTCTACAAAAAAATAGAAGAACACATTAGAGTTATTTGGGACTAGTTTGTGTGGTGCATAAACACCATCATAGGCCTACTGGCTGAATGCCAGGTAAATAAATATATAAAGCAAAATAATGTATACTTGCTTAATAATTGGTTGAATATAGTTTATGTTGATAAACACCAGTCATTCACCAGCTATTCAACAGGTTTTACATCAAACAATTGCCATTAAAATGTGTTATGGCTGCTTGAAAACACAAAATAGTGCTTAGTTGCTAATGTAACAACTCCACTGCATGGGTTAGGAAAACCTAAAATTTGGTGATGTTTAGAAGATATAGACATGAGGTTTTGTCACAGAGCTGCATTTTATGGGGTTCTCTGTACCACCAGCCACTCCTTATGTGGTATCCTGCAAGGGGAGCACAGACAAGATGATCACCAGTAAGAGCCAGAAGTTTTTGAAATCATGCTTTCCTGACACAATGTTAGGATTCCAACATTGAACAACACAGACCCAGAGACATCTTTGTAAGTCACCCTGCATTCTATTGCAGGGCTGGCCCTGCAACTATATCTCAAGAACCTGGCAATCAAAATTGTAGGTGAAGTGACTTTTCTTTTTAAAAAGTAACTTTTTCCAAAATGTGCAGGTTAGGTAAAGTGGTCATGGCAAATGCACAGGGTTACACTTTGGTCAGATGCTCTTTCAGAGAATAAGTGCAGATTTAAAGGGGTTGAATGGTCCTTCTGCCCTATTGGGATTCTATGATAGTAAAACGTATCTAGAGGTACAGTTTGATCATCACTGGGATGGCAGAGTAGGTGACCTTCCCACAGAAAGGCTGCAGTAGATATGAGATCCAGCTGCAGTGCCTCTAAATAAGCAGCACTAGGAGATGAAGCAAGGGCTGCAGAGGGGGAGGGAAGCTCTGTGCCCTGACCTTTGCTAACTTGTCAGACTCCTCCATGCTGTTCGATAGAGATGGGCCAGCCAACATACCAGTGTCTCAGTGTGCATGCCCATCAATGATCTCCTGTGTTGCCCCATTGAGCAACTCAAGAGCGTCCTCTGCAATTTTGTACATAATCTGCCACTCCTCTCCTAGCTGCATGTCACTCATGCTTTTGCTACTCACTCTGTGCTGCTCCCAACTCTACATTAGCCCCCAAGTTCACATGCAGAATCAGAATAAAGAACATTACAGCACAGGAATAAGTCCTTCAGCCCTCCAAGGCTGTACCAACCATGCTGTCCGACTGAACTAAAACCTATCCTTCAAGGTACCGTATCTCTCTATTTCCATCCTATTAAAATGTATTTGTCCAAATGTCCCTTAAAAGTCACTATCCTATCTGTTTCCAATACTGTCCCTGGCAGCTAGTTCCAGGCACCCACCATCTTCTGTTTAAAAAAAAATTGCCCGTCATATCTTAAACCTAGTAATTAACTCCTCCACCCTGAGAAAAAGCTTCTGACTATCCACTCTGTCCATGCCCCTCAAATTTGTAACTTCTATCAACTCACTCCTCAACCTCTGTCATTCCAGTGAGAACATACCACATTTCTCCATCCTCTCCTCATAGCTCATGCCTTCCATACCAGGCAACAACCTGGTAAATCTTTTCCGTATCCTTTCCAAAGTCTCCACATCCTCTGGTAGTGTGGCGACCAAAATTGAACACTATATTCCAAATGCTGGCTAATGAAAGTTCTATAAAGCTGCAACATGATTTGCCAATCTGAAAAAATGGGAACCCTCTACAAGCATTACAGCATCTTGAAAGTAGCTGAAATACTTCCAGGTAACAATGAAAGAACTACACATCCAATCATAGCAAAGCAAGAATCAATATTGCAGAATACTGCATAGTATATCCAAAGTGGTCAAGTACAAATAACAGCAGGCCCTGCTTTAACATTATGTTGCTCTAATCAGATTACATTTAATAGTAGTATATCCAGATTTCACCAATTTACCAACACGATACAAGGCAAATATCTAAGTTCTGGGCACAGTTCAAAGAAAATTGTGCAAGTCTCATCCTCAGCATCAGAGGAGACTCTACACCATGATCTCTGCCAATGTTTGTACAGACCTGTAATGAAGTAAGTAAAATTAGCTTTAGATACACAAAGTGCTGACACTCTGAATATCAACTGGTATAACACCAAGTTACATATCTTCAACTATTTGGGCAGGTCAACCAGAGGGGACAGCCCTGCAGGCATTTCAATTAAGATTCTCTTCCAGACTGAGAAATGTCACAGCTGACCAAGTATCCCTTGAACCCAATGCAGAGTCTAGAGTTCAGCACTGACATTTAGAGCTTGGAAATGTGTGCAGGACAGAAAGCCAAAAACGTGACTACCATGGTGGAGTAGGCGATTAATAATATCGAAAGGTATAGTACATTGTTAGCAAGCTTCCTGCCATTGTCTCTGATAAGCACTTGAAAAACAAAAAAGCTATTATGATACTTTCTATGCCTTTAAAGAAATATTCTTTTAAATCATGTTTCTTGTAAGGGGTATGTTTAGAATTCAGCTGATTACACGGTGCTGATTTATCTGCCCAAGGCAGCTCATATGCTGAGAATGCAGGTTAATTATTGATTTTAGCAAGGGATGTGTTGTTTTAATCTGAGTTCATTTTGTTTTTCACCTAGGTTTCAGGGTAGGGTTTTGATTGGGCTGACTGGCAGAGTCATAGGGAGGTAAGCTTACAGAGAAAAGCAAACAGTTTCTACTTCATTATGAAAAAATGAAGTCTCTCTAGAAGCTGCAATTTTGGAACTAACAGAAGAGAAGTGTTTTTCTGCCTCTCTCTCTCTTCAGAAGTGTTCAAAGGCTCCAAGACTCTTAACAAGTAAAACCATGGAATCCTGTGTTGTTTGCTAACTGATTGTAAAGAGTTTAAGAGGAATATTGCATAATTTGGAACTAAGAGATAGGTTAGCAGTTAAGAACTGTATCTTGTCACGTTTAAAGTACTTCACTTGTTAAAGTAAAAATTTGTAAGTCACAAGTACTTGAAATTACTGTGAAAATCCCCCAGTCACCACTCCAATGCCTACAGATACACCGAGGGAAAATTTAGCATTGCCAATTCACTTAACCTGCGCGAGGAACCGTAGCATCCAGAGAAAACCCACACAGTCATGGTGAGAGCTTGCAAACTCCACATAGACAATGACCTAAATTGAGAATCGAATCCAGGTCCCTAGATTGTGCAGCAGCAGTGCCATCCCTCATGTATTTGTTAAAATGTTAAGCTAATTCATTATAATTAAACTATATTGTAAACTCGTTTATTTTAATAAAAAGCTTCCTGGTATGTCAATAGAATTGAATGTGAAGTGAAACATATCCTCTCACTTATACCAAAGTAAATAAAACTGCTTGGGGTCTAGCCAGGCTTCACAACACATTTTGGGATTTCTGCTCAGATAGCTTAAGACTACTTAGTAAAGAGATTTTAATAGGATAAAAATAAAGAATCAAAACAAATACTCATCTCTCACTCCATTTGCCTCAACAGCAAAACTATTATATTTTTATTCATCTTCTAATCTTTATCTCAGTTGCCTTCAAATACTCAAGAACCTGTCATGTCCATTCTTACAGTCTAAAAGATGCTAGGTTTGTTAATTTCAGTAAACAGTCTTCTCTGTTCTTACTGTTGCTCTCCTCTTGCACAAGGATACTATTCTTCTGGCACCTATGATTTGTCAGAACAAGTCCATAAGAGATTCCAGATTGGAATCTAAAACATTTGGGAATATTTGTCAGGAGGCATTCAAAGCAAGACAAGTTGATATTGATTCTACGCTGATATTTCACTTTGACATAGGTATACAGGATCAGCTTTACAATGGGCAGGAGTAGCCAGATGACATGTCCCCAACATACTTGTAGTGCATAATCATTGCTAATTGAACTTCAGCAGCGATAACTTGTTCAGGTTGAACAATCTTCAACTTGGAATCCAGACTTTAAACCCTCACAGTTTTTCCATCACTAATTCCTGATTTCCCCTCTGCAACATGCCCATATCTTACAACTCAAGTAGCTTCACTGTCAAAATACAGTTTTTTGGTCACCTTCAGATTTTCACTGTGTACTAATACATATGACAAGTATTTTTTCTTGCGTACTATACAAAAAAGGAAAGAATGCTGAATGTAGTTTTTCAGTCATAGTTAAAACGATCAACTCAATGAGAGGTAGGGCCACTTAAAAGTCTGATAGTAGTAGGGAAGAAGTTGGTTGGTATGTGATCTCAGACTTTTGTCTCTTTTTCCTGATGGAAGAAGTTGGAAGAGCGTATCTTTGGGATGTGTGTGGTCCTTGATTATGCTGGCTGCTTTTCCAAGGTCGCAGGTAGGGGAGATGGAGTCAATTGATGAGAGGTTAGTTTGCATGTCAGAGCATGTTTCATTCTTGATCCTTTGTAATTTGTTGTCTTCGACAGAGCAGGAATCATATCAAGCTGAGACAACAGCAGAAAGAATGCTAATGGTTCTTTTATAAAGGCTAGAGAGAGTCATAGTAGACAAGCCAAACTTCCTGAGAAAGCAGAGGCCTTTCTTAACTATTGTGTCCACATGAAGGAACCAGGACAAGTTGTTAGTGATCTGGGCACTAGAAAAACTTGAAGATCTTCACTATTTCTACTTCATCCCCATTAATATAGACAGGGATCCTTCACTGTGCTTTCTGAAGACAATGACTATCTCCTTCAATTTGTTGACGTGGAAGGCAAGATTGTCATTGCACCAGTTCACTAGATTCTTTATCACTTTCTGTACTCCGTCTCGTTATTGTTTGAAATCTGACCCACAATAGCGGTGAGATCAACAAACTCGAAAATCAAGTTGCAGGGGAATTTGGCCACACAGTCAAAGTATATTTATCAGTCACAAGTAGGCTTATGTTCACACTGCAATGAAATTACTGTGAAAACAAATGGAGTATAATAAAGGGCTCAGGACACAGCCTTGTGGGGCACCACTGTTGAGGATGAATTTGGAAGTGTTGTTGTTGCTGCCTATCCTTACTGATGAGATCTGTGGGTTAGGAAGTCTTGGATCTAGTTGCAGAGCATGGAACTGAGCTCCATGCTACAGAGTTTGGAGATGAGTTTTATGGGAATAATGCTGTTAAAGGCTAAGCTGTAGTCAATAAATAGGAACCTTTGTTATCTAGGTATTCCAGGGTTGAGTGTAGGGCCTAGATATGGCACCTGTGATGGGCCTGTTGCAGTGATAGGCACACTGTAATGGATCTAGGCAATCTGGGAGGTATGAATTGATGTGTCTTTGCTAACCTTTCAAAACAGTCATTAATGATGAATGTCAGAGCCACTGAGCAATACTCATTAAGAAATGCTGTTTGGCTTTTCTTTCGTACTGGGATGATGGTTGTCTTCTTGAAGCAGACCAGGGATCTCACACTGCTGTAAAAAGAGGGGTTAGAGATATCTGCGAATATCCCCATCAGCTGGTCTGCAAAGGATCTGGTCTGGGTACTCCATCTGGTCCAGTCACTTTCCATAGGTTGACTTTTGAGAAGGCTGCTCTGATGTCTGCGACGGTGACCTCAGATACAAGTTTGTCCGAAGCTGCCAAGGTGAAGGGCATGCTCTCACTGACCTCTTGCTCAAAATCAAAAATACATCGAGTTCAGAAGGGCTGCATTGGCACCAACAATTTTATATGCCTTGCAGACCTTGCCATAATTGGAGAGGGTCCACATGGCTAGACTGGGACTGTCTTTTGGCATCTTTGATGGATCTTTTGTATAGGTCAGGATCACCTGACTTGAATGCTTCAGACCTGTACTTCAGCAAGCAGTGGATGTCCCTGTTCATCCATGGTTTCTGGTTGGGAAACAGAGTGCTTCTTTGGCACACAGTCTTCTACATTCTTTCTTCTGAACTGTAACCTTCCTTCATTCACAATTTACAAACTCCAAACATAGCACCCATATTGTGTTTCATGTTAAGCTCCATTCATTTATCAGTTCCATTCTCATGGCTGTTGTTATTTTTTTAAAAATTTGTCTTGGAATTTCTTCATGACTTTTTACAGCCTTCCTTCACCTCTCTCATTCTTCAGTTTATGATGTAGCACTCCGTTATACCCACCTCTCCACTGCCCCATTCCTTGGGAATCCATCCATAAAATGTCAGTTTTCGTCTCCTGCTTTTACAAACCTTTGCTGAACTCCGCACTCTGTCCAAATCTTTGGTTTTTGGCCACCCTTGCTGTACAAGCCTTCAGGCCATAGACCAATTTAAAATATGCAAATAAGTATAGCATCCCACCATGCTAATAAATTGTACAACTTGTTGATTTTTTGCAGATTCAACAGCTTTAGAAGCCACTAAAAGAATAGTAACAGAAAGAAAAAGAAAGAGGGAAAGGAAAAAGAATGCCTATTTAGGAATGTAATTTATAATTTGAAGATGACTGGGGTGGGCACAGTAAGAAGTCTCATAACACCAGGTTTATTTATTAGCACTGCTCCTTCATCAGGGCCTGTTGCAGCGATGGACAAACTGTTGTGGATTCGGACAACCTAAGAGGTCGGAATTGATTCATGCCATGGCTAATCTTTCGAAACAGTTGTTAATGATGGATGTCAAAGCCACCAGATGATAATCATTAAGGCACACTGCTCACTCACTTGATGAAGGAACAGCACTCCAAAAGTTCATGCTAACAAATAAACATGTTGGGCTTTAACCTGGTGTTGAGACTTCTTAAGGAATATAATTTAGAAGGCCTCTAACGTGCCACATCAGCCTTCAGCTGACTGAGGACCAGGATCTCAAACCCATATTAATGTCATGTTTACCAAGCAGCAGATCCCCAACTCCTATATATTTTAAGCAACTTGACCAACCTCCATCAGGGACCCAAAAGCACTGGGGAGACATCGCTAGCAGCACTTTCACAAGATCCTCAAAATCTACTGGCAAGTAAGATCCAACAGCCCCATCCTTTCCCAAATCAACCTGCCCAGCTAACCTGCCAACACTAATTCCTCAAAATTTAGATCCACTAGACAGGATACATAGTTTGTTTGTCTGGCAACATACTCCACGTACAGCCAGCCAAGGCTGAAATTGAACCCAAGTCCCTGGAGCTGTGAGGCAGCAGTACTAATCATTTTTCACCACTGTGCCACCTTATTTTGGAAATTTGTTTTCAAGATAGGTTCTGAAACCCAAAGTTAATATTTTATCCACAGGCTTTGGAGGAATTTCTGTTTATATATTTGTATTACGTAAATTTATCCCTCCACAATTCCTTCTTGATATTCAAGAAATCTTACCTCTTAAGAGTTGAAATTGCCAGGGATTGAAATTCTCAAAATTGGTACCTTGGTTAAAAACATTAACATGTGGTTTAATTTTTGCTAACAAGGGATTATAGTCTGACATCCTATAGTATTTTTATTTAAATGAATGCAGGAATAACAGACATTCTCTGCAGTAGGCTAATTTTCTCATCCTGAAAAACAAATAAATGTTACAATTACAGGAGAAACACCACCCTTCTGTTCCTTTTCACATTTTAGCCAAAAGCAATAAATTTGAAAGACTTATTGTGTGAGGATCCTGTTTACTCATTTTCTTTAAACCTTTTATTGTTCAACACAACGTAGCCAATCAATAAACTGAACTAAGCTGCACTTAACCTCACGTCAGACTTACAAAGCAATGAGACTTTCATGACATAAAGCGTTTGAAGATCAACAGAGCCTGTCTACTTTCGTCTATATTAACTACACATTTCTTTTTTTAAAAAAGGCAAGAAATACCCCTGAAACGAGGTTCATCATGAACATCTACAAGAACAGCTTTCGAGCTCCTCTGAAGTATCCAGGGTCTTTGGGAGAAAAGCAGGATTGTAGGAATGAGCCAATACGATCGTACACAGTACAACGTTGCCATGTTTGTATACAGGCAGAGATTTGAGGTATATGGGACAGAACACATTAGCTGCAAGTTCGAAATGTGAAGGGCTCTATTACCACTTTCGTGCATAAATAGATCAAGGTCGCCAACATTTAAGCTCAAGGTAGCAATTCAGTCCATCTAGGTATGACTTACCACACAAATTGTGGTTTTCAAGAAAATTCAGCTGAGCTTATACCCAAATCATTAGAAGGCTCGTTACAATAACTCGGCAAAATACCGTAGCAATTAAAACTTCTCATGAGATGGTAAACGAGAAGGGTGACTGAAATACCTGTTACCGCAAGTACATTCTCTCTCATTCATTCATTCCCGCCACTCAAACTTGGTGCAGGTTACAACAGCCATATAATCAGACAATTCTTTACAAGTATAAGCAACCAAAGAAAACCAAAAGTAAAGCCGGGCTGTAGACTAATATGGCACTCGTCCAAAAGGAAATAAAAACATACAAACGTACCAGATAATCCATTTACTCAATAGAGGCCCTAAGCTCCACAGTCCGAAATACTTTAGTCTTCTTTGTGTGTAAATTTTAGATATTAATTACGCTGTAGGCACGGCATGTCTTACATTCCCCGATTTCACTGAGACACAAGATTAAATGGACAGCCCGTCTCTCCCACTCCACATAGATATACACAGCACTTATTTCCTCTACTGTACTTTATCCCCTAGTGGGTGAAATGTTAAAATTAACACCCCCGAAAAACCACTCCCTTATTACGTAAAGCAGTCATCTGATCGCAGACGTGAACCTGTTTTTCAATAACCCCGGAAGTTTGGTTTGAAGCTTGTATTGGATTAGAGAGATTCACGTGCTCAGGCCTGGAAAGTAGCTGAAATTCCCCTTGCTGCTACTCTCTCGCTCTACCCAAGAGGGCACTGCGGATACAGTTAGCTGGAACTGCAGATAAAGGGGATGATATAAATGATATCTGCCTGTTACTGTAGACAAATATTTAGCCATAAGATTAGTAATGTATATATAATTAGGTTTCAAAGGAAAATAAAACGATTGATTTATCTCTTTGACAAAGAGTCATCAGGACTCAAAACGTCAGATCTTATAAACGCTGCCACACCTGCTGAGATTTTCCAGCAGTTTCTTTTTTAATAAAGTGGTCAAAAAAAGTGGTCTGTTTAAGTATTTTTATTGGATACCAAGAGAAATGATGCAGGATAGAAACGGATTTTTCAGCGCAATCTACACTTTTAGAGAGATATACTGTTTATAGAGAATGTGCAAAGACACGTTACCAAAACAATGGAATACCTTATGAGGACCTTTTTAAGAATTCTTCGATTACAATCTTTAGAGAAGAGAAGGCTGATTTTTGATTTAACTGAAGTTTATAAGTTGATACATGGCCTCACTTAATGGTGCAGCTAGAGGGGGAGGAGCAGGGGGAGCAACCGCAGAGAAAAAGTTACACCTTTACACTGAGGATAGCCTCCATCGTGGAAGCAATATTTACTCAGCAGTAATTTGCTCACTCATGTTCAGTTTTGGTGCCACCAGGGCTACTGGGCTCCTGACCTCATTATGGTTTTGTTCCAAACATGGACAAAAAAGTTGAATGCAAGTGGTGAAGTGAGAGTGGCTGATTTTGACATCAAGTCATCACTTGACTTGAGAGTGGCATTGTGGAGCCCTAGCAAAATTGAAATCTATGGGAATTAAGGAAAAACCTTTCCACTGGTCAGGTCATACTTTGCACAAAGGAGGATGAATGTTGCTATTGGAGACCAATCATCTCATGTCCAGAATGTTGCTGCAGGGGTTACTCAGGGGTGACCTAAGCTCAACCATTTTCAGCTGTTTCATCAATGTCCTATACATCTATATTTCTAAATATGGGGGAAATGTGGGATCAGGATATTGAATTTGGTGATCAGGCATGATCATAACAAATAGTGAAGCAGGCTGAAGGGCCGAATTGCTTACTCCAGCTTCTTTTCTACATATGTTTCTATGACCTTCCTCCCATTATATGGTCAGAAGTGGGGATGTTAGCTGATGCATCATTCACAACTCCTTGAGAGACTGGAACAGTCCATTTCCATATGTAGCAAGGCCTGAACAACATTAGGACGTGGGTGGTAAAATGGTTATAACATTTGAACCACATATGCCAGGTAATCTCCATTTCAAAGAAGATAATCTAACTATCTGCCCCAGGCATTCAATGGCATTACCATCACTGAGTACTGACTATTAACGTCCTGTGGGTTACCATTGACCAGAATCATAAATAAAATTGCCACATAAATGTGTCACTATTGCATGCATCACCTGCTCCTTGATTGGAGGATGACATCTGTTCAGAGCTGCAAATTTCTGCCAATGACCTTTATGTGACTAAATAGGGTGATTTTTGATCTACAGCTCTTCGGGCACATTGGACAGGATATCCCATGTGTTAGTAGGATCCAGAATACAGGATTTACTTCCCTTTCCTTCCTTTTGTTCTTCTTCTTTGTTCTTTTCTGCTGGTTCTTTGTCTCATCATTGAACACTGTGAATCAATGTGTGATGGGCAAGTTGTCATCATTCTGAACAATTGGTAGCAAGTCTTCCCAGTCATTAATGACAATATTGCAGTGCTCCAAAGTGTCCATGAAGTGTTTTTTTTTGTCCTCCCCTGCAACATTGACCTTTTGAGGGTTAGGAAAACAGTGCTTGGTGGGAGAGATGGTTGTCAACTACTCAGAAACAGCATCCAGTCCATGAAAATTGATTTTGCACAAGTTTTTCTGAATGCCTGTGAAACTGCCTTCAAGAAACATTAACATTTGTTGGATGATTCGCCCATTGAATCCGGAGAATGTGACAGAGATATTGTTTTTTTTTATTAAGCAACACAGCACGGGAAACAGGCCCTTCGGCCCAACGAGCCTGCGCCGCCGTCATACCAAATACATTATCCTATTTTAATATTCCTATATAATAATATATATATTATTCCTAATATGGAAAATTTTCACCATAGGGACAATTTGTTACCCAATCAGCCTAAGAGCGAATTTTTGGGTTGTGGGAGGAAACCGGAGTGCCCGGAGAAAACCCACGCAACCACGGGGAGAACGCGCAAACTCCCGCAGACACCGGCCCAATTCCAAGTGTCTGCACAGCCACATCGATAGTCTCTGAGCTGTCATGGTGCCCTTCAGGTGGTCCACATAAAGCACTCATATACGACATGAGGTACCAGGCAACCCATGAATCAACATCCAAGAGCTGTACCCGCACCACCTGCCGAATGCGTGCTCAAATTATGGACCGAATTACCTGTGGAAAAAAGCCGTAGTTAAACAGTCCTAATATATCCCTCTATCTGCATACCGCTCATGTGGCTGTCCAAGAGACCCTTAAACAGCCCCAGCGTGCCTGCTCCCACCACCTTACTCGGCAACTTGTTGTTGGAATTTCTATAGCACTCATTTTATATATCATTGATATACAGGATAGAAGGATGATAATGAGAACTGCTACTTCCCTGTACACTTGTACTTCCATTAATTTGCAGAAGTCTTTGTTGTAAAACACTTGTTGCCGTAATTTGTAGAAGGCTGAGCTGGCACATGTTATCTTGTTTTGGATCTTCTCATTAATGATGGCCAGAAACTGAACTGGATGAGCCATATAAATACTAGGAGCTCTGTAATGAGTAACTCACCTCCTGACTTGCCAAAGTCTGTCCATCGTTTACAAGACACAAGTTAGGAATATAATAGAATACTTTCCACTTGCTTGAATGAGTGCCGTTCCATCAACACTCAAGAAGCTCAATACAATTGAAGACAAAACAATGGTAATTGGCATCCCATCCACCAATTTAAACATTCACTCTCTCCATCACTGATGCATTGCAGCAGTATTTACCAAAAACAAAATGCATTGCAGAAACCACAATCATCTTCTTTTGTGCTGGGTATGACTCCAGCTAGTGGAGAGTTTTTCCCACTTCAATTTTACTACCTTTTTACAATTTATATGCTTATTAACAGATTTTGGAATTTCCTTCTCATTTGAAATATTAATTGCCAATCTCTTCTCATAAAATCTCTTTGCTTCTTTCATTTGCATTTTCAATTCCCCTCTGAATTTTCTATATTCAACTTGATTCTCAGTTGCATTTTCCATGGGAATAAACTTTCACTATGCCTAAACCATCATCTTGCCTGCTAACCTTTGACTGCAGTTTATCTTGGCCAGATCTACTCTTACTCCATTGAAGTTGGCATTCCCCCAGTTAATTATTCTTACTCTGGATTATTATTTGCTCTTTTTGCATAGCCAACCCAACTTCATGATATAGCGATCACAGTCCCCTAAATGTTCCCCTACTTCTTTCTCTACATATTGCTGTAGAAAATTCTCCTGAAAGCATGGGGTCTGATTCTGCCTCACACTGCTCTCTGCACATTCATGTACAAAGGTAAATAATTACTGCCAAAAAGTTAAATCACTAATTTAATCAATTTTTAAACGGTAGCTCAATCAAAATAGTTCATGTTTGAAAACCTTTGCTCTGGACTATTGGCAGAGTAAGTCACAGTTGGATGAGGTATTATCACTTACAGGCTTAAAACAAGAAAGAACTTTCATGATCTTAAGTCATTGCCCCAAAGCATTTTACAACAAATGAAGAAATTTTGAAATTTAGGAAAGCAGAGCAATTCTCTTCATGTCAGGCAAGCTGGATGGGTTATACCTTAACAGCCTTGAGACCAATATTGTTGCAGGGAACGCAATGGGGGAGGATTTAACTCATTTGACAGAGGCTGAAATCTAGAACCAGAAGGCACAATTTATAAATATAGAATCTCCCATTTAAAAAAAAGATGAGGAGGGATTTCTTCTCTCAGAGGATGAATAATCTTTGAAATTCTCTTCCGAAGAGAGCACTGAATGCTGAATCATTGAATATATTCAGATCTGAGTTCGACACATCTTTAATTTACAAGGATTTTGCAGGCCAGTGGAGTTAATAACTTTTCAGATCAGCCATGATATTATTGAATGGCAGAGCAGGCTCGAGCTACTGCTGCCACTGTTTCCTATGATTCTTAAGATGGAATAACAAGGTTGAAATATTTGAGATGAGCACATTGGTAATATTACTGAACTAGTAATCTATAGACCCAGACTAATGCTCCAGATTTAGTTGTACAAATCTCACGATGGCAACTGAGGAAATTTAAGTTCAACTCATTAATAAAACTATAAGTCAATTCTAGTTCCTTTAATAATGATCACAAAACTATCAGATTGTCAGAATTGTCTTCAGAGGTAGAAATCTTTCATCCTTACCTAAAGTGGTATATTTGGCTGTAGCGACACACAACATTGTGCTACTCTAACAGCCCACTGAATAACCTCATAGATCATTAAGTTGTATGAAACCACTGATGAAAAATTGAATAATTAAAAAAACAGATGGACTATATGAGTTCAGATAAAATGATTCATTAAAGCATATAGAAAATTTTGATTACAATATTCCATCTTTGTGGGAACATTTGGAAATTCCAAAAATAATGATTGAAAGATCAAAAAAATCATTGTTATCAGATGTAACAGCATAACAGAATGAGTGGTATGGTGGCACAATGGCTAGCACTGCTGCCTCACAGCGCTAGGGACCCAGTTCAATTCCGGGCTGATGTCACGGTTTGTGTGGAGTTTGCTCGTTCTCCCTGCGTCTGTATGGGTTTCCTCCCAGTGCTCCAGTTTCCTCCCACATTCCAAAGATGTGAGGGTTAGATAATTGATTCTTAGTGTCAGGGAAATTAACAGAACAAATATGTGAGTTTATGGAGATAAGGCCTGGGTGGGATTGTAGTCAGACAGACTCGATGGACCAAATAGCTTCCTTCTGCACTGGAGGGATTGTATGATTCTATGATAACCATGTAATTTGGAAAGAAATTAACAAAATAAACACTGCTACATCTTGGTGGGATATTGGAATGAATGCACATATGTACTTGATTTTTGATTTGATTTGACTTATTATTGTCATATGTATTAGTATGCAGTGGAAAGTATTGTTTCTTGCGCACTGTACAGAGTATGCCATATGTTGAGAAGGAAAGGAGAGGGTACAGAATGTAGTGTTACAGTTATAGCTGGGGTATAGAGAAAGCTTAGCTTAATGCGAGGTAGGTCCACCTAAAAGAATGATATCAGCAGGGAAGAAGCTGTTCTTGAGTCGGGTGGTACGTGTCCTCAGATTTTTGTATCTTTTTTCCAATGGAAGAAGATGGAAGAGAGAATGTCCGGGGTGCGTGGAGTCCTTGGTTATGCTGGCTGTTTTTCTGGGGCAGTGGGAAGTGCAGACAGAGTCAATGGATGGGAGGCTGGTTTGCGTGATGGATTGGGCTACATTCACAACTCTTAGTAATTTCTTACAGTCTTGGGCAGAGCAGGAGCCATACCAAGCTGTGATACAACCAGAAAGGATGCTTTCATTAGTGTATCTTTAAAAGTTAGTGAGAGTTATAGTTGACAAATTTCCTTAAATTTCCTTCTGAGAAAGTAGAAGTGTTGGCAGGGGGCTTTTCTCACTATAGCATTGGCATGGGGAGGGAACCAGGGCAGGTTTTTGGTGATCTGGACATCTAGAAACTTGAAGCTCTCGATCATTTCCACGTTGTCCCCATTGATGTAGACAGGAGCATGTTCTCCTTCACTCTTCCTGAAGTTGACGATTATCTCCTTCATTTTGTTGATATTGAGGGAGAGATTATTGTCACCGCACCAGTTCACCAGATTCTCTGTCTCATTCCTGTACTCTGTCTCATCATTGTTTGAGATCCAACCCATCAGCAAACTTAAAAGTAAAGTTGGAGGGAATTTGGCCTCACAGTTAAGGAGTATAGGAGGGGGCGGAGAACACAGCCTTGTGGGATACCGGTGTTGAGGATGATCATGGAGGAAGTATTGTTGCCTATCCTTACTGATTGTGGTCTGTGAGTTAGGAAGTTCAGGATCCAGTCATAGAGGGAAGAGCCGAGGCCTAGGCTATAGGGTTTGGAGATGAGTTTTGTGGGAATAATAGTGTTGAAGGCTGAGCTGTAGTCAATAAATAGGAGTCTGACACAGGTATCTCTGTTATTTAGGTGTTCCACGGTTGAGTGCAGGGAGATGGCATCTGTTGTGGACCTGCTGCGACAGTAGGAAAACTGCAGTGGGCCCAGGCAATCCGGGAGGTTGGAATTAATTTGTGGCATGACTAATCTTTCAAAACACTTCATAATGATGGATGTCAGAGCCACCAGCCAATAATCACTGAGGCTCACTGCTTGGCTTTTCTTAGGTGCCGGGATGATAGTTGTCTTCTTGAAGCAGACAGAGACTTCAGATTGTTATAAAGAGAGGTTGAAGATGTCTGTGAATACCTCTGTCAGCTGATCCACGCAGGATCTGAGTGTACATCCAGATATCCCATCCAGGCCAGCTGAGTTCCTTGGGTTGACCTTCAAGAAAGCTGCTCTGCCATCTGCAATGATGACCCCAGAAACAGGTTCATCCAGGGTTTCCGGGGGTGGAGGGCATGCTCTCGCTGACCTCTTGCTCAAACTGGGTGCAGAATGTATTGAGGGGAGGGTGCACTGGTGCTGGCGATTTTACATCCCTTCGTGTTGTAGCTTGTTATGTCTTGCAGACCTTGCCATAGTCAGCATGTGTCGGTGAGGCTAGCCTGGGACTCTAGCTGATCTGGTACGGTCTTTTGGCATCTTTGATGGAACTTCTTAGATTGTATCTGGCTTTCTTATACAGGTCAGTTTGCCTGACTTGAAAGCCTCAGACCTGGATTTCAGCAAACGGTGGATATCTCTGTTCATGCATGGTTTCCGGTCGGGGAACACATGGGTTTGCATCTTTGGCACACAGTCTTCTACAAGCTTACTAATGAAGTCAGTTACTGTAGTGATGTACTCGTTCAGGTTGGTCACAGTTTTTAAATATTGACCAGTCCACTAACTCTGAGCAGCCCCTTAGGAGATCATCCGATTCCTTAGGCCAACATTGCATGACTGTCTTTGATGGATTCTCCCGCTTCAGTTTTTACTTGTAAGCCAGGAGCAGGAGCACAGCCTTGTAGTCTGATTTGCCAAAGTGTTAGGTATATTTGATATTTGTGTAGCAGTGGTCTAGGTTGTTTGGGCCTCAGGTGGAGCAGGAGATACGTTCGTGGTAACTTGTATTACATTCTTGAGTTTGGCCTGAATGAAGCCCCTGGCCACGATGAACAAGTCCTCTGGATATATTTCCGATATGTATTTCGTCCAGCGCAATGTTCACATCCGCGTGGCATGGAATGTAAACTGCTATCAGGATAACAGAGGCAAACTCCCATGGAAAGTAATAGGAGCAGCATTTAAGCATCAGGTACTCCAGGTCTGGAGAACAGAAAGTTGCAGTGTTGCTATGTCTAGGCACCACAGGATGTTGATTAGGAAGCAGACCCCACGTCCCCTAGCTAAGGCTGCTGTATGGTCCATTCGATGGATTGAGAAGCCCTCTGGTTTAAGGCACAGTCCAGTGAAGCCGAAGTGAGCCATGTCTCCATGAAACAGAATACACAGCAATCCCTGAGTTCTTTTTGGAAAGTGAGTCTGGCTCTAAGTCTGTCTAGCTTGTTTTCTAGAGACTGGACATTTGCAAGCAGTAAACTGGGGAGGGGGCCTTGAGACCGTGTTGTTTCACTCTCACTTGGAGGCCTGCATGTTTTCGACGCTTCCTGGAAGGTCTGCTTCTTTTCAAGCCTGGAAGATGGTGAGAATGGTTTGTGGTATTAAGGATATGGTTGTAGCTAATGAGGTTCACATACTCCTGGATAAGAATAATTTCTTTTGTTTTGGTTCTTGTTTAATTGGTAATTGTGATACAATTGTTACAAATAATCCACTGTAAAAACAGAAAGAAAAGCTATGGAAAGAAGTAGAAAAAGATAGAAATGATAGGACCACAAAAAGAATATTCTAGAATAAACGTATGTGTATAAATAATTGATTAAGCTGAATATTGATAACTTGCTAGTGTTACATCTTTGTGTGTGGTTGGGAGGATTTTTTTAATTTATTTGTGGGACATGGATATTGCTGGCTGGCCAGCATTTATTGCCCATCCCTAGTTGCCCAAAGGCAGTTAAGAATCAATCACATTGCTGTGGCTTTGGAGTCAAACGTAGGCCAGACCAGGTGAGGATGGCAGTTTTCCTTCCCTAAAGGACTTCTGTGAGCCAGATCTTGCTATCTTCAATGCGTTATCTTTGGTGTAAAGTAGTCCAAATGATTAAAATCATCCTTAGGAAGGAGCTGTGAGGATGCAGCCAAAATCAAATGCACTTGGCCAAGGCTTGCAAGTGCTACTTGACCAATCAAAAGCTGGCATGATTTGATCAACAGATAGAGCAGGTCCTGCAAGGAGCCTGATGACATTAGAGGCTTTTTGTGGAAACAAGAAATCAATCAACCAGATGATCAGCCACAGAGTGTGTTTGCCTGCAGGATGAAACTGCTGATAGGCAAAGTTGTATTTCTTGTTTTGAATACATGGTCAAAACTTGCAGGCACCTATTCAAATAAGAAAAGATACAAAAGATTTAGAGCTGTGAGGCTTGGAAATCACAAAGGATACAATTGGAAGAGAAGGTTAGTAGCATTTTGAGTAGTTGGACAAGTGCATTTGACTAACCAGCTCCCATCCTGCTTGAAAGTAATGTTCTAGCACCCCCAAGTGAAGGTATAAAACCAGATGCACAAGAACAAATGGGTTCTTATGGTCAATAGGAAAAGCAACACTGAGAAAACAGAACCAACAGCTTGACATAGCTTAGCTGGTGACTCCTACTTCAGAACCTTCTTACATACCCACCATGACACCCCCACTCCTCACATTGCTCTAGAAATGGCAGTGGTGGGGAAGAGATCATTGTTCGCCTCCTTCTGGAGTGTGCCTTTGCAAAGAAGGTCTGGAGAGAGATGCAGTGATTTTTATCCAATTTCATCCCAAGCAGCGTTGTGACGCAGAGGACTCTGTACTCTTTGATATGTTGATTTGATTGGTTACAGAGACATATATGTGTCTGAACAATAGTTGTTTTGTTGTATGAACATAATGATTTACAGAACTAGGAAACTACAGGTATCACTCAGTCCAAGCCATCAGCTTTCTCCTAGACTTTTAGCCATGTATGACTCTTACATGATCATGGACTGATACTGTTTCTCCAGTTCCACATATTTTCTTTCAGCTCTGAACAATCTAATAGTATGTCTTTGTCCAAATATATTTTACATTTATATTTACATATTTCTCCTTTTCCCCATCAAATGTCTGACTTTATAGTTTTAATCAATCTGTCGGTTTTCCGGCACTTCTTGATCATGACTTGTAAAGTAAAGTAAATTTTCTTTATTAGTCATAAGTAAGGCTTACGTTGACACAGCAAAGAAGTGACTTTGAAATTAGCCCAGTCGCCACACTCCAGTGCCTGTTCAGGTCAATGCATCTCACCAGCACATCTTTCAGACTGTGGGAGGAAACTAGAGCACTCAGAGGAAATGCACGTAGATACAGGGAGAATGTGCAAACTCCACACAGACAGTGACCCAAGCCAGGAATCAAACCCGTATCTCTGGCGCTGTAAGACAGTAGTACTTGCCACTGTGCCAACTTTGTGAGGCTTAGAAGATCGATCATCTTCCTTTGGATTTCTATGCATTGACTTATTTGGTCTTTGGTCAGAGTTCCAGTATCTGGTGTTTTGTCAGTCTGATTTTCAACATTTGGTTTTCCAAAATATATAATGGTAGTTCCCCCTTTCTGGACCTAGGTTTGATCCTCTTCTTCCTCTCCTTCTATTGTTTCTCTTTCAAGGTCAGAAGGGTTATCCCTTTCTTTACGTTTACTTTGTTTCCGATCCTTGTTTGATGAGTTAACCTTTGTTCTTCTGACAGTTTCATCCATCATTCTTTACCTTTGGAGTAATCATTATAGCCTCTGGTTTATTGAAGGTTTGAAGAATCCTGAACTGCTAGCTCCTGCAGTGATAATTGTGGAGACAAGACAGGGAGCTATCAGCCATGGCTATCCCTCAGATTCCAGTAACCCCAATATGGGTAGAAGGTCAATGTCCTCTAACGTGGAAAAAATAGACATCACTTAGTTTGGTTCTGTCTCTGGTTCTAGACTCATTTGACTGCTAGCACCCTGGACTACCACTTTTGGAAGATGGATAGGTGTGAATGCACTTACCAAAGGATTACCATTCTCAGGTGATTGTGATTTGTAACATGTGTTCGTCAGCCAAGTTTTGTCTTCGAACGGTCTCAGTTGACTCTCACTGTGATGAAGTATCTTGGTTGCACTCAGGTATTTGTTGGTCCAATTGGTTTGCTATCATTTCAGTACAAACAAGTTTATTCTATGTATCCTGAACATCTTTTTGGAAAAAGGCTCAATTATAAATTTAATTGCAGCATCAAAAAAACCATCACAAAGTCCCAGTCGAGGTCACCAGAGTACTTGAAATGTTTGAGGTGCTTTGATTTAGCATAATCAATAAATGTCAGTACATTGATATCATCTGGCTATTTTAATAAGGTTGGGGTCAACATTGGCATTCAGCTCAGAAGAGAAAATTCCTGATTCCAAATCATGCTTCCAGAATCGGTTTGTCCCTATGTTGATTCCACTATAGATTGATATGATTTCACTATAGATGGCTTCAGGCATTGTTTTACTAGCTAGATTTCTTTATCAGACAGGATTGTAAGATGCTCTTTCAGCGAGTTGGTGCAGACTCGATCGACAAAATGGCCTCCTTCTGCACTGTGGGATCTTATGATTCTATGGACTGTGATACTTGCCCCATATGCAATTTGAAATTAGTGAGGCACCCATTGACATGAACGCCCATTTTCCAGAAAGTATATCTTGGATCTTTGGTCCCACCTAGGAAGCATTGTTGTTTGATGAGATTCCTTTATTTCATTGATGGCCTTATGTGCAAAGACCAGAACACTGCATTTGCCTGAGGAAGACACGGAGTGTTGAAAGCTCACAATTTTACTATTAAATAAATCAGTTGTATTAAAAATTGGTGTTGCTAAATTCTTACTGAGTTCTTACCACCCCAATCCAACGCCGGCATCTTTACATCAAAGATTCTGTTGTCAGCTGCATACCATTTTAATAGTTCTGCATCTGATGGCAGATGTTTCTTGTTTGATACCAAATTAATTGTGAAGGTACAATTTATTTGGCCAACTATGAGTTTCTGTGAGTATGCATTTCATAGAAATGAATTATAAATAGGTCCTGCTGCTGATCATCAGGAGCAATGATCTGTTACTAACTTACTTCCCAACTTTCAGCTGGCTGTTGGGAAGCTGATATTTTGCCTCCCATAAATTAAGTACCATTGACCACCTTATGTCCCGCTCCCAAAATAGCTTTGCTTTTTTCCACCCAATGTTTCAGCTTGCATAGACATGAAGCATTAATTGTTTCTCTTTCTGGCTGATCTGCTGAATATTTCCAATACTTTCTGTTTTTATTTCAGATTTCTAGCAGCCTCAGTACTTGGCTTTTTATTTTGATATGGGAGCGCTGGTTGAGTCCTGGAGGATAGTAAGTGTTACAACCTTGTGCAAAAAAAATAGAATGGGCATAAAGCTGGAAATCACAGCTCAAAATCAGTGACGGGAGAAATTTGTGCTAGCAGTCAAATGAGTCTAGAACCAGAGATAGAGCCAAACTAAGTGATGTCTATTTTTTCCACATTAGAGGACGTTGATCTTCTACCCATATTGGGGTTACTGGAATCTGAGGGATAGCCATGGCTGATAGCTCCCTGTCTCGTCTCCACCATTATCACAGCAGGAGCTAGCAGTTCAGGATTCTTCAAACCTTCAATAAACCAGAGGCTATAATGATTACTCCAAAGGTAAAGAATGATGGATGAAACTGTCAGAAGAACAAAACTCAACTCACCATACAAGGATCGGAAACAAAGTAATTGTAAAAAAAAGGATAACCCTTCTGATCTTGAAAGAGAAACAATAGATGGAGAGGAAGAAGAGGATCAAATCTAGGTCCAGGAAGGAGGAACTACCATTATATATTTTGGAAAACCAAATGTTGAAAATCAGACTGACAAAACATCAGATACTGGAACTCTGACCAAAGACCAAATAAGTCAATGCATTGAAATCCAAAGGAAGAAGATTAAATCAGGGAAAAATTAATTGACACTTGGATAAAAAGAGTTAACAAATAAAAGCCAATACATATTTGATAAAGTTTAACCATATTTGACTACTTTCTTGAATTCCTTTATGAAATATCAGAGATGGAAGGTAGAGTGGTGGATGTTATGTGTATGAACTTTCAAAAGCTTTTGAGAAAATACCACATAATAGACATGTTAGTAACACTGAAGTCTATTAGATTAGAGGGATTTGAGGAATAGTGCCTGTGTGTGGATACAAAATTGGCTGAGCAGCAGAAAGGACAAAGTAAAATGGAGGGGAGTGTGCTGTGGTGTCCCAACCAGGGATCACTGCTCTTTTTGATATATATGAATGGTTTGGACTAGATATGTCGAGTATAATTTCAAAGTTTACAAATTATATGAAACTTGGAGTAGCATGAGGAAAATATTCAGGAAAGCATGAACAAATTGTGAATTGTGAAAAATAGCCAGTAATCATTATCATGAAACGATCATAATTTGTCATAAAACCCATCTGGTTTCCTAATGCCTAAATATGCTGTCCTAAGCTGGTCTGGCCTACAAGTAACTCTTCCCACTCTTACCTCCCTCTAAAATGATTTATTAAGCCACTCAGTTCAAGGGCAATTCAGAATATGCAGCAAAGGGCCTTGCCAGACATGTCCACATCCCATGAAAGAATAAAAAAAATTACAAATCTTGAAATCTAGAGTAAATATGGTGGAACTGGTTCTGCTGGCAGAAGGTTAAGTAACAAGAGGGAACAGATTTAAGGTAATTGGCAAAAGGACCAGAGGTGAAATGAGCAAAGAAAAAGTACAAAGTAAATTGTTCTGATCTAGAGTGTACTGCCTGAAAGGATGATGTAAGCAGATTCAATCATAACCTTCAAAAAGAAATTGAGCACATAATTAAAAAGGAAAGATAAAAATCTGGGCCTATGGAGAAAAGCAGGTGAATAGGATTAATCAGATAGCCAATTCAAAGAGCTGATACTAACATGATGGGCTGAAAAGTTTCTTCTGTGCTACGCTATTTTATGATTCTGTGGTATCACAATCAATATTTATGTCTGATCCAATATCACTAAGAAACAAATGATCAGGTTTCCTTCCTGTTTGTTCGACTACGCTGTGTTCAAATTAGATGTTAATGTTTCTCTAGATTATAACAGTAACTGTGCTTTGAACTTACTAATATAAAAGCACTAGGACAACACTAGATCACTGACCTGAAAGGTTAGCTCTGTCTTTCTCTCTGTAGATGCTTCCTGACTTGCTTAATATTTTCAGTATTTTCTGTTTTTAATTACATTTCAACTTAATTAGCTCCGAGGAGCTCTGGGACAAATTAAGGTCATGAAGAGCACTTTGTGCGTATAAATGATTGATGTTTTTGTTTTATTTGGTGTCCTGAGAAATTATGCAGGTGCATTAGCTATAGAATAAGCCTTGGTCTCCCAGGAATAACACCAAGATTTGCCTTTCTAGGCCATTGGTGGGAAGTAATGCCATCATGTCATCTCCCAGGGAAACAAACAATTACCTGAAATCAATCTGCACATCAAGTAAGTGGAATTCTTTCCTATTGGTTTATGTACTGGCATTGGTCATGACTTCATGGAAGATAGTAAGCCTGTGTAGACACAAATGGTAGAAGGAACCTTGAGGGGAATCCATGCAAGACACCAATAGTCTTTACACAGCCAGTTTCAAAGAAACACAGAACCTAAATGTAATGATTCAGGAAGTCTGACAGGAAAGGAACATAGTTTATTACAGGATGCTAAGTAAAACCACTATCATGGTGTACACACACACTGCCTAGGATTACTGTTCAGTAGATTATTGTTAGGCCTGCCTTATAATAGGATCATGTGATGAGTCCATCTGGGCAGGCTATTGTCTGTTACCAAATAAAAATGTACTTATTAGTCACAAGTAAGTCTTACATTAACACATCAATGAAGTTATTGTGAAACTGAGTTACCACACTCCAGCACCTGTTCATGTCAATGCACCTAACCAGCGTGTCTTTCAGAATGTGGGAGGAAACCGGAGCACCCAGAGGAAACCTCCACAGCCACGGGGAGAATGCATAAGCTCCACATAGACAGTGACCTAAGCCAGGAATTAAACCCGGGTCCCTGCAATGCTAACCACTGTGCTAGCCTGCCATCACTACCATACTCAATGAGCCCTACACAGAGATAGAATCGTAGATCATAGAATCCTACAGTGCAGAAAGAGGCCCTTCCGCCCATTGAGTCTGCACCAAATACAATCCCATCCGGGCCCCTCACCCATAACCCTACATATGATATCCACTAATCTCTCTAACCTACACATCCCTGGACACTAAGGGGCAATTTCTTAGCACGGCCAATCAACCTAATCCACACATCTTTGGACTGTTGGAGGAAACGAAAGTGTGGCACAGTGGTTAGCACTGCTGCTCACAGCGCCAGGGATCTGGGTTTGATTCCTGGCTTGGGCGACTATATGGAGTTTGCATGTTCTCACCGTGTTTGCGTGGGTTTCCTCCATGTGCTCTAGTTTCCTTCAATAGTCCAAAGGTGTGCAGGTTAGGTGGATTGGCCATACTAAATTGCCCTTTAATGCCTAAGGTAAATGCATGGGGATAGGGCCTGGGTGGGACTGTGGTCTTTTCAGACTTTAGCAGGCATGATGGACCAAAAGGCCTCCTTCTGCACAGTAAGATCCTATGAACCTCATCACCAGTCATCAGTCTCTCAAACTTTCATTTTCATTCTTACTGTTCCCAAGGACCTCCAGCCTTGGCTTTCTGCCTCCTTCTTACCAACCGGGCAATCCAATTGGCTAACTGCTAGATGGGAAATGTGAATGGGGTTCTGCTGTTAAGTGTGTGAGGACTAATTTTAGACTCCCCATAGATAGGAGAGTCTAAAACTACAGGGCATAGGTTAAAGGTGAGAGGGGAGAGATACAAAAGTGTCCAGAGGAGCAATTTTTTCACAGAGAGGATGGTGAGTGTCTGGAACAAACTGCCAGAGATAGTAGTAGAGGTGGGTATAATTTTATCTTTCAAAAAGCATTTAGACAGTTACATGGGTATGATGGGTATAGGGGGATATAGGCCAAATGTAAGTAATTGGGACTAGCTTAGGGGTTTTGAAAAAAAGGGCAGCATGGACAAGTTGGGCCGAAGAGCCTGTTTCTATGCTGTAAACCTCAATGATCTCTATGAAACCGGAGCACCCGGAGGAAACTCACGCAGACACGAGGAGAATGTGCAAACTCCACACAGATAGTGACCCAAGACAGGAATTGAACCCAGGACCCTGGAGCTGTGAAGCAGCAGTTCTAACTACTGTGCCCATTCAGATCAATCAGTGATTCCCCATAACCTTCAGAGCTAAGGGACCAGCAACCTGATGGAGTTGGTTAAAGAATCAGCAGTGTGGCAAAAGAATTGTAAGTAATTAATCCTGAGAGTAGATCTTAATTTAAAAGCTAGGAATCAAATGAGCTCCAGTGCTAGGGAGAGAGGCAAAAAAAATCTGAAGCGAGATAAACCCTCCACTACCCCAACTGTCTCCAAATTATTAAACCCCCCTGCAGCCTATTTGACTGACCCTTTCTATTCTGTCCTCTAGAACTGCTCTTAGTTGTTGTCGCAGTAGTAGCCACTACTCCTGGTACTGCTGCTATGACTGAAGAACTGCCAGTCCTTAAGCAGCTCTTGGGACAGGAATCTTGCCTCAGGCAGTTACTTTCCAAAGAGATCTAAAATCATGTTTCAGCTTCCATGGCTCTGGAGATGGGCTCACCTCTGACGTTTCCAGCCAATGGACCTACTGCTAAAATTTGGATCTCTTTTCAACAAATAGCAATTGATGCCAGATTAATCATTAATTTTAAAATAAGATTGATAGATTTTTGCTGACCTAAGGTAACAAGAGGTATAGGCAAAGCCAGATATGTGGGGTTAAGTCAGTGATGGCAATGATCTCATTGAATATGAACAGCTGAAGATATGAACATATGAAATAGGAACAGAAGTAGGCCATTCTGCCCCTTGAGCCCATTCCTCCATTCAACAAGGTCATGGCTAATTTGTTTGTTCCACATTCTATATCTGATAACCTTTGATTCCTTTGCGTAACAAAAATCTATCTGCTTCCAACTTAAAAATATAAGTGACTACCCCTCCATGGTATTCTGAAGCAGACAGTTCCAATCCTTTGAGAGAAAAGATTTCTCCTCATCTCTGTTCTAAAAGATGCCACTTCATTCTGGACTCATCACAAAAAAAGTATCTTTTCTAAATCCAACTTGTCAAGAATGTTCAGGATCTTATGCTTTAATCAAGACACTCTTTACTCATCTAAAGTCCAGAGAAAACAACCCACAGTCTAATCTTTCCTCATTAGACAATCCACTCATGCCAAGCATCAATTTCCTCTGAACTGCCTCCAATTAATCTAAATCCTTCATTAAACAGGGAGATCAAACAGAACTCAGTATTCGAGATGTGGTCTCACTAATACTCTAAAATTGAAGCATAACAGGTGGGCTATGTTTCATAGCTTGATTGCTGGTGCCTCCGGACGCATCCAGGCCAGTCCCAGCACCACCCCTCCCCCCAATTTCTGGCCCACCTTGATTTACCCCCTGCTGTCCCAATCTCCCCACCTCCCACCCCAGCAGTCCCCCCCATTAATCAGCAGCCCAATTAACTCCCCATCAGTCCCAGTCTCCACAACCCTCCCCCCCACACAGCAGCCCTGACATCTCCCCACCCACTAGGCCAACACCCACTTCGATCCCCTATAGATCCTATCCTCATTAGACTCTACCCCCTTGGCAGAGTCCAATGCCCAGTGGGCAGTGCCAAGGTGTCCCCTGACCCCAGGTCGAGGCTGGCACTACCAAACTAGAAATGTCCAAGGGGCACCTGCTTTACCACCGACCCTCTGGGGGAGGATGCCTCCATTGCCCCCTTCAGTCCACTGGGGTCGGCCTGCAAGCTCCCTGCAAGTGAGAAACTGTTGTAAACCCTGCTGGAGTGAAACACTCCTGGCAAGTGGGGATATCTTATATGGATAAGATATAAATATATATACATATTATATATTATATATTATGTATTAATTATATTAATATATATATTATATATATATTAATATATATATTATATATTAATATTAATAATATTATATATTATTATATATATCTTATATTATATCTTATCATATACTTATCGGCGCAACATCGAAGGCCGAAGGGCCTGTTCTGTGCTGTAATGTTCTATGTTCTATGTTCTATATGCTTCTGAGCCCAGAGTCTTCAGTCCTGAGCTCATTAATGATATTCAAATGCCCATTAGAATAAATTACACAGTTCCATGCCGATTTCTAGCATGAGGCTAACGGTGCTGGAAATCCGATGGCTGGAGACTCACAGGGTCTGTAGTGCCCAGTAGGGAGCCCGCTACACGGCCTCCGCTTTAGTCTCCCGGCCTGCTGTGCTACTAAAGTGGCGCAGTGAGCTGGGAGAATTGCCCTGAACGTTTTTACTTTATATTCAATTGCTCACTTCATAAAGGATAGCATTCTGTCAGCCTTCTTAATTACTTATTGCACATGCATACTAATTTTTTTTGTGACTCATCCATGAAAACATCTCAATCCCTCTGAACCTCAGAATTCTGCAGTTATTTTCCATTGAATTAATACTCTGATTTTTTTATATTCTTCCTGCCAAAATGAACAACTTCACATTTTCCCATATTATACTCCCTCTGCCAGATTTTTGCCCACTCACTCAGCCTATCTATACCTGTCTGCAATTTCCTTCTCTTCACAACATCTTTTCCAATCTGGAATAGTTCAGGTTAGAGGATCATTAGATTGGTTCCACTAGTCGGTGCAACATCGAGGGCTGAAGGGCCTGTACTGCTTTGTAATGTTCTATGGTCTAACCTCTATTTGTATCATCTGCAAATTCAAATGTGGCACAGCAGCACAGTGATTATCTCTGTTGCTTCACAGCTCCAGAGACCTGGGTTTGATTCCTAACTTGGGTCACTGTCTGTGTGGAGTTTGTATATTCTCCCTGTGATTGTGGGGTTTCCTCTGAGTGCTCCAGTTTCCTCCCACAGTCTAAAGATGTGTAGGTGAGATTGATTGGCCATGCTAAAATTGCATTTAGTGTCCTGAGATGAGTAGGTTAAAGTGATTAGTAGGTGGATATGGGGTTAAGGCCTATTGCCGACTCAATGGGCTGAATGGCCTCTTTCTGTACTGTAGGATTTCTGTGATTCTAACTTTTTGACTTAAATTGTAAAACGTTAAGGCCCTAGCACAGATCCTTATGGGACTCTATTCATTACCTACTGCCTTAACCTTTGATGTTGCATCTTACAAATGCTTTCTGGTAATCCAAGAACAGTACATCTACAGGCTTTCCTTTATCTACAGAACACATTTCTCTTGCAAAGAACTCCAATAAATTGGTTAAACACGATTTCCGTTTGTCAAAATCACGCTGACTCTTCCAAATTATCTTCTGTTTTTCTATATGCTAAGCAATGACCTCCTTAATGATTGGTACAAGCATCTTCCCCATGACACATATCAAACTCACTGGCCTATAGTTTCCTGTTAATTGCCTCCCTCCCTTCCTGAATAGAGGGGTCACATTTGCTATTTTCCAGTCTGATGGAACATTTCCTGCACCCTCTGCTAAACTACTCAAATATACAAATTCAACATAACTACCCTGCTCTTGCATTCTATTAATAATACCCAGAGTACTCTGCACTGAACTTCATCTGCCAACTGTCCACTCATTCCACCAACTTGTCGATTCCCCATTGAATTTCTATGCTATCCTCCTTACTGTTCACAATGCTTTCAAGTTTTGTATCATCTTCAGATATTGAAATTGTGCTCTGTACACCAAAGTCTAGGTCATTAATTTATATCAGGGAAAGCAGGCAGTCCCAACTCCTACCTCTACTAGCCTTACTCCAGCACAAAAAAGTCCATCAAATTACTCTTTGTTTCCTGTTATTTGCCCAATTCTACATCCATGTTGCTGCTATCTCTTTTATTCCATGACCTATAACTTTCCTTGTACATCAATTGAATTAGACTATGTCAAATGCCTTTTGAAAGTCCATATACATCAACAGCATCACCCTTATTAGCCCTCTCTGATACCTCCTCAGAAAACTCCAAGTTAGTCAAACCGATTTTCTCTTCAGAAATAATGTTGGATTTCCTTAATTAACCCATATTTGTCCTTGTGATTCCTATGTTTATTTCAAATTATTGTTTCTGGAAGTCTCCACACCACCAACATTGAACTGGCTCATCTGTAGTTAATGGGCTTACCCTTAAATCCTTTGTTGAACAAGAGTGTAATGTTTGCAGGTGCTCCAGTCATAGAACATAGAACATAGAAAAGTACAGCACAGTACAGGCCCTTCGGCCTTCGATGTTGTGCCAAGCTTTGTCAGGAACTAAGATCAAGCTATCCCACTCCCTATCATTCTAGTGTGCTCCATGTGCCTATCCAATAACTACTTGAAAGTCCCTAAAGTGTCTGACTCCACTATCACAGCAGGCAGTCCATTCCACACCCCAACCATTCTCTGCATAAAGAACCTATCTCAGACATCCCTCCTATATCTCCCACCATGAACCTTATAGTTATGCCACTTAGTAACAGCTAAATCCGCCTGAGGAAATAGTCTCTAAACGCCCACTCTATCTATACCCCCTTATCATCTTATAAATCTCTATTAAGTCACCTCTCATCCGCCTCTGCTCCAAGAGAAAAGCCCTAGCTTCCTCAACCTTTCCTCATAAGACCTACCCTCCAAATCAGGCAGCATCCTGGTAAATATTCTCTGTGCTCTCTCCAATGCTTCCACATCCTTCTTATAGTGAGGTGACCAGAACCGCACAGAATATTCCAAATGTGGTCTTACCAAGGCCCTGTATAGTTGCAGCATAACCCACGGATCTTAAACTCAAACCCTCTGTTAATAAATGCTAACACACTATAGGCCTTCTTTATGGCCATATCCAGTTCTCTGGAATCATCCATGAGTCTAAGGAAAGCTGAAAAATTATGCCTGTGCCTTTGCAATTTTTACGCTCATTTCCCTCCATTTCCTTGGATACACTTCATCTGATCCCATGCCTTATCAAATAACCTCCATAACACCTCCTCCATTTCAATATTAAATTCTTCTAGTGTCTGAATTACCTCATCTTTTGCCAAGGCCCGGGTAGCATCTTCTTCCTTTGTAAGAACAGATTACAACCTATTTAGAACTGAGCTATGCACTTTGCCTCCATGTGTAAATCTCCTTTTTGGTCCCTGATAGACCATATTTAGCGGAGGAGGGGGGGGGGCGGTTCAGATTGGAGTTGCGGAGGGGTTTCTTCACGTAAAGGGTGGTGAATCTTTGGAATTCTCTGCCTGATGAGGTGGTGGAGGCTTCCTTACTGAGTATGTTCAAGTCAAGAGTAGATAGGTTTTTAATTGACAAGGGAATTAAGGGTTACGGGGAGAAAGCGGAAAAGTGGCACTGAACCACTACAGATCAGCCATGAATTTATTGAATAGCGGGGCAGGCTTGAGGGGCTGTGTGGCCTACTCCTGCTCCTATTTCTTATGTTCTTATATTTCTTCTTTTACCATCTTTTTACTATTTATTTATATATTCAAAGCACAATGTGAGATTCCTTTTTATATAAGCTGCCAGTCTCTTTTCATACTTCTCTTTGCTTCCCTTATTTGCTTGTTAACCTCTCCTCTGGACCTTCTCTATTCAGCTTGATGGGGATGGCTATTGTGGTTATCTTTCAAAATTCAATAGATTCTGGAAAGGTTCCTGCAGATTGGAAGGTAGCAAATGTAACCTCACTATTGAGGAAAGAGGAAGAGGGAGAATGGAGGACTATGGGCCTGTTAGTTTGACATCAATAACAAGGAAAATGTTAGAATCTATTTTAAGAATGTGATAACTAAACATTTAGAAAAAAAGATAAAATTGGGCAGAGTCAATGTGGATTTATCGAAAGGGAATCATGTTTGACAAATTGTTGGAGCTTTTTGAGAATATTACTTGTAGCATAGATAAAGGATAATGAGTGAACATATTGTACTTAGGTTTGTAGAAGAGTTTTAATAAGGTCTCATACAAGATGTTAATAAATAAATTTTGAGCACATAGGTTTAGAAATAATTTACTGGTATGGATTGAGAATTGTTTAATAAACAGAAAACAGAGAGTAGGAATAAATGGATTATTCTCAGGATGGCAAACTGTTACTCGTAAAGTACTTGAATGATCAGCGCCAGGTCCACAATTGTTCATAATTCACAAAAATAATTTGGATATGGGGACATAACATAATATTTCTAGATTTGCAATGACACCAAACTTATAGAACTGGTAGGAGAATGCAAGGAAGCTTCAAGAAGTTGTGGACAGGTAGCATAAAATCAAAGAATCCCTATAGTATAGAGGGAGACCATTTGGCCCATCGAGTCTGCACTGATTACAATCCCACCCAGCCCTATTCCAGTAAACCTCATTTATCTTGCTTACTCTAGGATCAATTTAACAGGAAACTGGAGCATCTGGAGGAAAGCCACACAGATATGAGAAGAACATGCAGAATCCACACAGACAGTGACCCAAGGACAAAATTGTACCCAGTGCTAGCCACTTGTGCCATCATGCCATCCATGTGGATGTCAATGGGCAACTGTGTGGCACATTTTTATGGAACATAATGTGAATAACTTTGGCAGAAAAACAGCTTTCAAAATGAATCCATTGACATTTTCTAAAAAAACTAAAAGGAGATGTTAATTTTAAAAAAAGCATTAACTCAGGAGTGCCCCAAAGTCTAGGCAGAATTTCTTCTGAAGAGGTGAAAATAATTTATTGCTTCATGGTGCTTTCAAACACTATAATAAATGGAGGCAATTTAATAATATGTTTAATGGTAATAATAACTGAAACTAACAAATATAGCAGTCAGAAGGGTCACTGTTGAATTAATTTTACAATTAAAGTTTTCATCTTATGTATGTATGTGGGTAATCCAGATCACAGTATAAAAAGACAAATCAGCGATTACATTATTTCCTTAAACTCTTTTCTTAACGAAAATTGATTTTAGCTACATGTTTGTTCTTCTCCCTTTATTTCCAGTGTGTTGAAATGAAGAAACATAATACTTTTTTCAACTCATTTCAGCTGGTATTGAAATCACTGGCACTGTTGTGTATGAGTTGCTGACATTTGAAGAAGAAGAATGCCTGCAGCAACTTACATTTCTGAAGGAAGTCATTATTGAACTCTGCATACTCTGACATCCAGAATATCCAGAAAAAAATCTTCTTTAAAAATAGGTGGCATGATGGCACAGTAGTTAGCACTGCTGCCTCACCACACCAGAGATCCAGGTTCAATTCCAGCCTTGGGTGACTATGTGGAGTTTGTATGTTCTCCCCATATCAGAGTGGGTTTCCTTTGGGTGCTCAGTTGTCCTCCCACACTCCAAAGATGTGCAGCTGAGGTGGATTGGCCATGCTAAATTGTCCCTCAGTGTTAGAGGGATTAGCAGGGTAAATACATGAGGTTATGGGGACAGAGCCTGCGTGGGATTGCCGTCAATGCAGGTTGGCTGGATGAAATGGCCTATTTCTGCACTGTAGGGATTCTACGATATCAGAAAGGAAGCTCTTGCTTGATATAATTGATTTGGTTCTATGAAGATTTAACAGAATGAGGTGATAAATGTTTAAGAATATATTTGACAAGGTTGGAATGAAATGAAAAATAAAGAATTGAATTTTAAAAAACTGATTGCCATTTAGCTGCACTGAGGAATTCTGAGATTAAACTAGTAGCAGGATACTTTGTTAAGCATAGTGGAGTCTAGCAGTCTAGTGGCCTAGATTATAGACACAGCCAACTTATAACAGCTTTTTTTTCTCAGAGAATGTCCAGTTATTGTGCAGAAAGCAAAACAAACTGTCTATATCAGATTCCAGAAATTCTATTCTAATCTGGAAAAAGGATTCCCAAAAGAAAACTGCAGGATGTGTGGTATTTATTTGCTTCATTTAACTCCATAGAGCAGAATTTTCCTGTCCTGCCCACCAAGGGAATCATAGCAGGTCATGTTAAGGCCCATTGACTTTGGTAGGGAATTTCCGGCTTTAGGGCAAGCACAGCTGGAAAATTCCGCCCATAATGCTTAAACTTATGGGATGTTGTTTTCAGGAAGGGGAATTCTTGGAATTTAGGAAAATAGATAGTTTTAGATTGGGGGGAATAATTCAAGTATACTGTTTGGGTAATTGTTATTGTAGTTAATTATAAAAACTGTTCTTTACTGTTGCTTTTCTTGTGTGTTTTAAAGTTCAATAAACATTTTGCTATTTAAATATACAACAAAATTAATTTCTTTCCTCACTGGGTTTCATCTTTTTTCTCATTGTTTTTTTCTAATCACCAAAATAAATGGTTAAGAATCAATATTCCAAGTTTTCCTTCTGGAATTGGGAATGCCCTCGCATTGAACATCAGTGGAGTTCATAACAAAATAAAGAAGGGCTGGGAGATTTCAAGTTATATGCATTGCTGAAATTTTCCTTTAAGTGATATAAGTATGACACCACTAGAAGAGAAATTTGTCATGTAATGCAGTCTTAATTTCATTTTTGCTTCGAGCAGAGCACGTATAGCCTTGATGCCTTCAAGTTTTTTACCTATGTGTAACAGTTTTCATGTGCTTGGTCTTAATGAATGAACCCACAATGTGTTTCCTAATTCCATATGAGCAAATGATGTCTTGTGTGTTGTACAGTAAAAAACACAAAGTATTAGATTTGTTATGGACAGTAGATAGAACCGTGGATTCTTGATTCAGCTGTGTCTGAATTAAGCAAGCAAGCCGTAAAACTTTGTCTTACAATTGGAAATGAAGAACATGTCAAGATTAAGAGAAGAAAAACTAAAGGATTCCAAAGACTATATTGAAAGATTTTTTCAGAATCAGGTTAAACATCTGAATTCATCTATTAGATATCCTGTCATTTAGATCACAGTCTGAATCCAGAGACCACTTAATGAGCAGATACAAAGAAAAGATTATGTGAGCGAGCTAGCATTGAAGAGGATGTATGTAAGGATGTATGTAAGTAAGAAGCGATCCACACAGGTCAATAAAGCTTACAGGTTCTAAGCACAACCCCAATTGTTGACACATTCACTGGAACACTCAAATCTGGTAAGACGTATGAAAGATGTGGCCTTCAACATGCACCAAGGAAATGCCCATTTGTTCATCAACTCTGTATGGCAGGTGGTAGAAGGGGCCATTGACAGAGGCAATGCAACAGAGCAAAAGCTGATGCAGTTATAAGGAGCAGTGCTCTGATTCAAACAGACTGTTCACAAAGGGTATCTTCAAGCAATAAGAATGATAGCCTGGTATCCCATCAGAAACATATACATGAGGTGACTGACAAACCAGAAAATGATAATGTGCACATTGAAACAAAAAGCAGTGAACACATGTTTCACACCATCAATCTTGTGGAAAACATAATTGCTATGATACACCTGAAGTGTTTGTCAAGATTTGTGACATTTTCTCCAAGAAAGTTGGTAACTATTCATTAATGGCAACATACTACCTCTGCAAATTCTAAAAGACTTAGAGGGCCCCGGTGAAAGTTATGACTAGGAAACTACAGTTCACTAATTCCATCTACAGGATCCATAGTCCAGATGCCTGAGTACAATTAATCCTCCTGGGTGTCTCAGATGTTTTACATTGTGAAAATTAGAGGACCGGTGATTGTTGGTCTGCTAGTCTGTCGTTATTTCACATTGGTCAGAATTGATGGAATCCGTTAGACATTACAAAGTAGATCAGAAACTACTGCTAACATTTCAGTTCATGACCTAAAAGTGAAATATCCAGAATGTTTCACAAAATTGATAGTTTCAAGGGAGCTGCCACATTACCATCACAGGAGATCACAAGTCTGCTAATTGACTCACCACATTTGTGCAGTGTCCACTTACAAGACAAATTGAAGGTCGAACAAAACAAAATATAGAAAGCCAGAATCATTAGGAGAATACAATAACACATAGCTTGGTGCAATTCAGTCACATGTCACAAAAAAGGATGGATCATTGAGAGTACACCTCGATCTACAATGTAACTTTGGAAAATTGGTCTTACAAATATCCATATTAGAAGAGTTGGATCCAAGATTTTCAAAAATAAAAATTATTCTTGGAACTCAAAGCTAATCATATTTATTGTTCAGTATATCTCATGGAGAGATCCTAGTTTCTTACTACATTTTATACCACAGTCAGACAATATATTTTTTAGTGACTTCTTTTCAGGCTAGGATCACTTTCAAGTGCACGTGGGTTGCATTAACGTAATGTACCAGGATGCACCTGTATTGCAGATGGATATGGCTGTAGTTGGAAGAATACAGCAACCATTTGACCGTAATCTGTACTTATTGATTCAAGCACCAAATAATGAAGGATTGGGTGTTCAACAATTTGTAAATGGGGCATGAACTTGCAGCAGATAAATTTCTTCAATTCAGTTTATTTCAGTGCTGGCATATATTCTGATCCAAGTAAACTGGAGAATATTAAGGTCATGCCAATTCCTCAGGATAAGAATGATCCTTAAAGATGCCCAGGTCTCCTGCTCCCCATACAATTCCCAATTTTTCTTTAAGATCTTCATTACTTATGGAATTGTTGAGAAAGAATGTGCCTTTCCTGTGGCAGGAACACCACCAATATCTCTTCAAAACACTGAAACAGTAATTATCAGAAGCAACAATTTGCAATTTTTTGATCCTATAGAAACAATTAACCTGGAGTTAGTTGTCTTCCAGAAATGTCTGGAAGCATGTAGACTACAAAAAGGCAAACCAATTGCACTTGCTGCAAAATCTTGTCTTTAACACAATTCAGCTACTCCAATATCGAACAGGAAACAACTTTAGTATTTGGAATCATTCATTTTCACACCCATCTATATGACAGAAGATTTGTGGTAGAGACCGCCCTGGAGATGATTTGGCAAAAACCATTCACCAATGTACTGTGAAGATTGTGACTTTTCTTGATAAAGATTCAAGATTACAACTGAGATTAGGTACAAGCCAGATAACATGATGGTCACATTGAATATTTATAGCATTTTGCCTAACCCAGAAGATATGTCCTTAGATCTTAGATTAACTTCATTGTCATCAAACTTGAATGTGTTCTTTTAATTGATCTGATACATTTTGTACAATGCAAATGCCAGCAGCTTTCAGAAGAAACAGCACAGGATTCTATACTAAGAAACCAAAGATGGCCTGATTCAATTCAGCATATCCATAAACACGAGGCCATTTGATCTTATTGGGGTGATATAAGCATCACATTTTATAAGAAAGGCAGGTCCTCATACAGAATCTTTGTGACCTGATTTTCTTCAACAACTTCATCACTCACACATGGGCATAGACTAGACAAGAAAACTCAAGAGACACATTCTATTGCCTGAGTATGAATGATGACATTGACATTGTCGTCAAGAAGTATGAGCCACGTTAGGAGCATTTGCCAAGTCAGCACAAAGCACCACTCTCCATAACCAAGTAATAGTTGTCACCAAAGCAGGTTGCATGGATTTCTCATCAATGTGTAAATTTTTATTGCACTTTGAGTCAACCGGTGTCAATGAAACTCAGCTGACTAACACACATGATAAAAATGCAGTCTTGAGTTGCCAAGTTTATAATTGAGACAACACGTGCACATTCAGGATTTCACAGAAGATACATTGCAACCCACCAAGGTGACAAGGGTTTGTTCAGAACCAAAGTCCTGAGATGTCAGTACACACAATGCATAATGGTGAGGCATAACTAAGGACAACTTAGATTCATTCCAGCTTCTAAACCACCATATAACCCTTCTTATTCTAGGACAATATCCCAAATTCAACCAAGAATAACATCCAAGGATAATCACATAGATCACTGTAAGCAATTAAACGTTACCAGCACTAGGGTACATCAAAGGGAGGGTATAGAGAGATATGAAGCAAGTAAGAGCAGAAAGTTTTTTTCTGATTTTGTTAGGGCATATGATCAGCATAGATTTGGAGGGCTGAAGAGCCTGTTTAGTGCTGTAGTTTTCTTTGTTCTTGTTCTTATCACAAGGTCTGAGCATACCAGCAGATTACCTTTACAGTTTAGCAATGCAGGATTTTTATCAGTTCTATAACTTTAAATAATTGTCACTAAATAGAAATATATATTGTAAATACTTACACTTCTTTTGGATGGCAGAATGTATCTGTACAAAGAAAGGGAGGTGTAGTAATATACTTTCAAAGAATATCAGCATGAAATAACTAGAAGGAAAATATATCATTTGAATCAGTCTTCGCTTCAATTTTGCCTTGAGCAGAGCACACACACACACAGCTCTGATGCCTTTACTAGTGGAAAAGTGAATTGCACAGAGGACACAGAAAGTCTGCAGTGAGATTTGGATAAGCTGAGTGAATGGGCGAGGACCTAGCAGATGGAGTATAATGTTGGCAAATGTGAGGTTATCCACTTTGGAAGAAATAATAGTAGGATGAAATATTATTTAAATGGTGAAAAGTTGCAGCATGCTATTGTGCAACGGACCTGGGGGTCCTTGTGCACGAATTGCAAGAACTCAATCTACAGGTGCAGCAGATGATCAAGAAGGCAAAAGGAATGTTGGCCTTTATCGCAAGGGGGATAGTATATGAAAGCAGCAAGGTCTTGTTGCAACTGTACTAGGCACTGGTGAGGCCGCAACTGGAGTACTGTGTGCAGTTTTGGTTGCCACATTTGCAAAAGGATATATTGGCCTTGGAGGGAGTACAGAGAAGGTTCACCAAAGGAGGTTAGCTTATGAGGAGAGATTGAGTAGATTGGGCCTGTACTCGTTAGAGTTTAGAAGGCTGAGGGGGGATCTTATAGAGACTTACAAGAAAATGAAGAGGCTAGATAGAGAGATTCTTTCCACTTAGAAAGGAAATCAGAACTAGAGAGCACAGCCTCAAAATAAGGTGGGGGGGGGCAGCAGTTTAGAACAGATTTGAGGAGGAACTTCTTCTCTCAGAGGATGGTGAATCTCTGGAATTCTCTGCCCATTGAAATGGTGGAAGCTACCTCGTTGAATATGTTTAAAGTTAAGGGAGTAGATAGATTTCTGATCAGTGAGGGAATTAAGGGTTATGGGGAGCAGGCGGATAAGTAGAACTGATCCACTTCAGATCAGCCATGATCTTATTGAATGGCAAGGCAGACTTGAAGGGCTACATGGCCTACTCCTGCTCCTATTTCTTATGTTCTTCAAGTCTTATATCTATATATAACCATTCTCATACACTAAGTCTTAACAAACACGTGTTTACCCAATCAGTTATGAGCAGTTGGTGTCTTGTTTCTTGTACAATAAATAAATCCAAGGTATTATATCATTACAATAACATGACATGCATGTCACAGGTTACCATGGTGACTAAACCTACTCCCATTAACCTGCAGTCTACACAGTCTCACCAATTTCATCACCTTCCACTGCCGGCGCAGTGTACCAGAGTTGTGCTGTTTCTGTGAAACAAGCATTCTCTTGTCTCAGCGATAGCCTTACTTCCTCACTTATTGAGTTATAATGAAGATGACAGATATTGACACTGACAATTGGGAGACAGCTGGTGGTGGCTTTGACCTCCGGAGGCTGACTGTTTGGAAGACCGTTGGAAGAAATCAGCATAAACAATCAGCTCAGCTGGCCGAGATCCCAGAGAAAATAGGGGCCAGTGAATTGTGCACCTTATCAGCTATTGTCTTCCTCTGGAACCAATGCAGGCTGCCGTGCCACAGTGGGGCTCCTGACCCATGCCAGGCAAAGCTTTATCACAGATTGAATATCACAGCACAGATCATTGTCTTACAAAATGGAAGATTGCCAAATTGAATTCAATCACATGGTTCCATATAATGCATGGAACCATAGAGTAATATCACACATAAGAGTAATGGCATCTTATCTAACTTCTCAGGCGTTGTGCCATGAAACCTGATTAACCCATCTTCCTTTAATCTTTCTGCAGACTGTTTTTTTCGCAATTAGGTGGAAGCAGCTGGTGTCAGCTAAAAGCAAAGCTCTTTATATATTTGGTTGCATTGTGCAGTCTTCTTACCACAAGCATCATGACACATCTAACCATAGGGCTTTTAAGGAATTGGTTATGAGGAGGGAACACAAGGTGAAGCACAGGTCAAATGAAGAAGATGATAAGAAACTGAAGCAACTGCTCAGGCATCCGACCCAAACTGGCAGTTAACCAGCCAAACTGACTCAGTGAGGGGAACTCAACAGGTAAACAGAAGTGTGGTTCACCGAACCTGTTCATTTGAGCCGAGGGGAAAAAAGAACTACTTGAGTGGGGAGTGGGCCTCGCAGCACACTAGATACCTTTAGCAAGAGAGGAGACTGTTCAGGCACTAACTTTCAACTAATGTAGGGATGGGAATAGTGGGAAGGGCAATGGCAATGTCATGCACCAGGGATGGGATGGAGGATTAGGTGGAGAGTGGTGAGGATCTAGCAGTCACATAAAAATGGTCTCAATATGGAAAAGCAGCTACCTTTTAATGTTGTACTGTCATTTAATATTTCTCAGCCATGTCACAGAGCCACCTGCAGGTATAATAAATATTGCAGGCAGATGTGAACACAAGGGTAATAATAACAATATGCACTTATTGAGCATCATACATGTAGTGAAACATCCAAATAAAATCTGACAAACATATTGTTTATTGGGGGAAGGGGGGGGCACAGGGGGAGGGGGTGGTGGGGAGTCATTCACGGTCAGATCTTCTCTGCCCGTTCAAAGGACCTGGCAATAGGAAGGGAGTGAGGGAAGGTCGTTGAAAGTTATTCCACCACCCATATGCTTCCAATCTCTGCCTTTGCTTGCATCCCTCTTGCCCCCAACACCATCCCACCCTCATTCCCTTGGCCTGGGATGCTGTGATGATTCTACGCCTTTGGTGGGTGCATTGTATCCAACTAGCAGTGGTTATTGACTGACAGATCTTGGCAGGAAGAACCTCTGCTACTGGGGACCCCAGTCTTGGGCAAGCTAACAGGGACCAATTGTTTGGACGGCACGGTGGCACAATGGTTAGTACTGGGACCCATTGTTCAATTCCAGCCTTGGATCACTGTCTGTGCGGGAGTTTGCACATTCTCCCTGTGTTTGCGTGGGCTTCCTCCAGGTACTCAGGTTTTCTCCACACTCCAAACATGTGCAAGTTAGGTGGATCAGCCATGCTAAATTGCCCTTTAGTGTTAGTGGGATTAGCAGAATAAAGATATTGGGTTATAAGGATGGGATTGTGGTCAATGCAGGCTCGATGGGTTGAAGGGCCTTCTTCTGACTGTAGATATTCTATGATTCCAAGTGCCTGAGGTGCACAATCATGTCAGATCTCATCCACAGAACTGAGGGCTGGTGGAGGTCTTTGCCAATTTGCTGAACAGTGGGCAAACTCCAGAATCCTGGCCAATAAAGGAGAAACAAAAGATTGTTTATTTTCACCATAGTTCTTAGTTTATAACAATAGTGTGGACTTTCCAGTGCAGACACACCTTAATATAACAGCAGGTCATTCATCCTGCTGTTACTGGCATAACTCACAAATTTGGCTTTATTCCACATTGACTGATGTCTTCACAGCAAGATGCCATTGGAGAAAGCTTGAATTCCTTGCACTGTTTTCACTATTTAAAGGCTGTTGCAGCCATTTAAAAAGAATCAGAACTCTAAAGAGGCTACCAGGATACAGTACACAATTCAGTTAAACGGAGTCTGTGTATACGATATTACCACATGAACCAAGGTCCCATTTTCTCATGAAACAACAGAGCTATTGCTGCAGGAAGTAGGCACAAGGAGGGTTGACCTATTTGGCAATTGTGGGCATCCTCCCTAAAGATAAACAAAGCAGCATTCCTGGCAGTCAGACTCAATTACATCTGTAGAACTCAACAAACATGGGAGAAAATACAAATTAAGTTCACAGACAGACCTAAAAAAATTGAATGTGTGAGGCTAATCAATTATGCCTTTCCTAGATAAATGGTCCAACTTTATGTTTCACAAGATATTTTCTTTTAACATCTTGTTGCCCTGCACAAAGCCATCAGTGGCAGAATAACAAAGTGATTTTGAGATTTTTTTTGTCTCCAAAGGCTTGGCAAGTGATGGAACGCCTGTCAGTAACATTGCTGAAAGTAGATTCCACGATACTTTTTAAAAAGGGAGTGGAAAAATGGGTGGCGTGATGGTGCAGTAGTTAGCACTGCCAGCTCACAGTGCCAGGGAGCTGGGTTTGATTCCTGGTTGGTTGGTTACTGTCTATGTAGAGTTTGCATGATCTCCCCATCTCTGTGTGGGTTTCCTCGAGGTACTCTGGTTTTCTCTCACAGTCTAAAAGATGTGCTGGCTTAATGGATTGACCTGAACAGGTACTGGAGTGTCGTGACTGGGGGAAATTTCACAGTAGCTTCATTGCAGTGTCAATGTAAGCCTTATTTGTGACTAATAAGTAAATAAACTTTAAAAAATATTTTGAACAAAAGGTATAATGAAAGGTATAATGAAAGGCAATAGTGTTGAGTAGATAGCTCTTTTCAGTGACCTGATACAGGCACAAAGAATTAAATTCTTTCCGCATATATTAACAACATATATTGACAGAATACGGTTATATCTTAAAGACAATATTATGATCAGGGGAAAAGGGTAGAGTAGGGTCTTTGTCCAATCAAGGTTTCTATATACAAATACACATAGATTAAGGAATAAAACAAACAAATTAGAAGGCACTTGCAACTTAAAGAGTATGACCATACCGGAGACCCACCTCCAAACTAGCTATGACTCCAAACACGTGCAGGTTAGGTTGTAGGGTAGTCAGGGGATTAATAGGGTAGATAATTATGGTTATGGAGACAGGGCCTGGGTGGGACTGTGGTCACTGCAGATTCGATGGGCCAAATGGTCATCTACTTCTGGCTGTGAGATCAGAATTCCAGGCTATATGGTAAAGGATTAGGAAATTGGAAAATATAGAAATATAGGAACAGGAGAAGGCCATTCAGCCCCTAGAGCCTCTTTCAACATTCAGTGAGATAATGGCTAATCTGTGACCTAACACTTTTGCCCCATATCTCTATTACCTTCAGCTAACAAACATCTATCAGTCTCAGGTTTAAATATAACAGTTGATCTGACATCAGTTGCCCTTCGCAGAAATGAGCTCCAAACTTCTTCCATGCTTTGCATGCAGAAGTGATTCCTAATTCACCCCTGAAAGATCTGGCTCTAATTTTTAACTTTGCCCCCAGTCCTAGACTCACCAACTAGTGGAGATATTTTATTTCCATCTACTTATTTTTGTTTTTGTGGCTAACTTGAAAACTTCAATCAAATCATCCCCAAATCATCTAAATTGTTTGAAATAAAACTTCAGTGTCTATAATCTCTTCTGATAGTTTAACCTTGAAGTACAGGTATCATTTGAATAAATCTGTGCTGAACTCCCTCCTAGGCCAATATATCTTTCCAGGGGGTGATGCTCAGAGCTGTTCACAGCATTCCAGGGGCGGGATTTTTTGGCTCATTCGCCCCAAGACTGGAAAACCCTGCCCAAGGTCAATGGACCATTACATGGTCCTGTCCTGCCTGCTACAATTCCTGTTGCAGGAGGATTGGGAAAATTCTGCCTAGGTGTGGTCAACCATAACTTAGCATTTCCCTCCTAGTCTTTTAGTCTGTTAATTATAAAAAACAACATTCAATTACTTTTTAAAATTATTTTATATACCTGCTCAGGACATCTTTGGACCTCCACTGTTTCTAGCTTCTCACAATTTATAAAGTACCCCTTATAATCCTTTTTTAGGGTCAAAATGCTTGGCCTCACACTTGTTTATATTAAAATCCATTTGCTGTTGTTCCCTATTCATTTAAATTATTCATATCATTTTTGTAATTTTATACAGCAGTGTACCTTTGTGTTCCTGGCAAGCTTTCTATCCATCAACTAAGTCAAAGTTTCTTGGCCTCTTTGCTTCTCAGATCCCCATCCCCTCATATTATAAAAATTCCACTGTCACAAATATGTTTTTTATAAAAATTAGTTATATTATTTCATAGGGATCTTGGGTGAGGGAAGCTTGAGTATGGGGTGTAGTGTTGCAGCTTTGTCTTTGTGAGCAATGAAAATCAGTTCCTCAATTGGCTGAATGTGACCATCATATTTGGGGCTCTTTTCCTACACACATGGAACTCAGAGACATTGGAACAAAGCCCATCAGGAGGGAATTTAATCATCTTGCCATAGGTAGTATCTCTAAGTCTAAGTTGTGAGTTTGGATATTTCGTGAAGTTTTGATACCTTTTGAATACTTTGTATATAACAAAGTAGCTCAGATATTAGTTACTTTGTATGTAACAAAGTAAAGATAAAAGTTAAATTAAATACTTTGTGTATAGTGAAGTTGATGTCTTGGGTACGCTAAGTATTATATACAGTTTGTGGTAACTTGGTGGGTACATTAAAGGAGATTGTTGTACAATAATCCGAGGGTTTAAACATCTTTGTCCATGGCATCAGTTAACCTGAGTTCAAGAACAGCATTTAAGAGAGCAGATAAGAATCTGCCAGATTATTGTAACCTGGAGTCACGGATGATGATGGCAGATATCCTTCTGTAAAGGACATCAACTAAACATGATCAATAATAGTTTGACAGTCACCATTACCAAGATTTGTTTTTATTCCAAATTTATTAATAGAGTTTATATTTCACCAGCTGCCATGCTAGAATTTGAACCTGTGCCCCGGATCATTAGTTTGGGTTGCTGGAATGCTAGACAAATGGCATTGCCAATATACTGCCATCTCCTCCAAGCTGTATATTCCTTTTTATCTTCAAAAATGATCATACAATAATATAATTTTTCAACACTGTAGGAGTGACTCCACCCACCATACCTGTGGCCATTGCCTCCATTTATAAAGCCCAAGCACTTTGTTGTTTGCAATTTCTGGCTGGCCAGAAGACTTTCCTGCTCTGGGTGTATTGGAAAGATCTGCAAGTTGCTAAACAATCTTTTGGTGCATTGTGAATGCATTGGCCATCAGATCCTGGTATGGGACATGAACCTAGACCTCCTGACTCAGAGGTAGAGATGCTGTACATTGTGCCACAAGAAACCACTTCAGCAAATAATGTGTTTGAAAAGCAAATGCTCACTACTTGAAAAAGAACATTTTAAAAGAGCATGAAGAAATACAGGGTGTTCAGAGACTGCAGTGTACTTTTGCGTTCCTGGTCAGCTTTCTATCTTGGACACAACGCTTTAGGCAGGATATGAAGGCATTATAGAAAGGATGCAGAATTTCTTTACAGGAATGATTCCATGTTTGAGGACTTCAGTTAGAAGCATAAATTGGAGAAGCTGGGATTTCCTTGGAGAAGAGATTTCCTTGGTTTTGTATAGAACGTTGGTTAGGCCTCACTTGGAATACTGCATCCAGTTCTGGTCGCCGTACTATCGGAAGGATGTGGATTCCTTGGAGAGAGTGCAGAGGAGGTTTACCAGGATGCTGCTTGGTATGGAAGGACTGTCTTATGAGGAACGATTAAATAGACTGGGGTTGTTTTCCCTTGAAAGACGTCGGCTTAGAGGGGATATAATAGAGGTGTATAAGATTATAAGGGGTATAGATAGAGTAAATGGAGGTAAACTTTTTCCACCTTCAGAAATGGATAGGACGAGGGGTCATGGCCATAGGGTGAGGGGGCTATGTATAAGACGAATATTAGAGGGCAGTTTTTCACACAAAGGGTAGTGGGGGTGTGGAATGCACTGCCGAGTAAGGTGGTGGGAGCAGGCACGCTAGGGCTGTTAAGGGTCTCTTGGACAGCCACATGAGCGGTATGCAGATAGAGGGATATAGTAGGACTGTTTAACTATGGCTTTTTTTCCACAGGTAATTCGGTCCATACTTGACCAACAAGGAGCATGCATTCGGCACGTGGTGCGAGGACAGCTCTTGGATGTTGATTCATGTGTTGCCTGGTGCTTCATGTCGTAAATGAGTGCTTTATCTGGACCATCTGAAGGGCACCATGACAGCTCAGTGACTATCGCTGTAGCTGTGCAGACACTTGGAATTGGGCCGGTGTCTGCGTGAGTTTGCGCGTTCTCCCCGTGGTTGCGTGGGTTTTCTCCGGGCGCTCCGGTTTCCTCCCACATCCCAAAAAATTCGCTCTTAGGCTGATTGGGAAACAAATTGTCCCTACATTGAGACTCTTCCATATTAGAAATAACCTAAAATTAGAATAGGATAATGGAATTGTTACTATATAGTTATGACGGCGGCGCGGGCTCGTTGGGCCGAAGGGCCTGTTTCCCGTGCTGTGTTGCTCTAAAAAAAAGAGAAAGTTGAAAGGAGTTTTGATCAAGATATTCAAAGTTATGAAAGGACTAGACAGAGTAATTAAGAAACTGATCCCATTAATGAAAGGATCGCAAACTAGAGAACACACCAATTTAAGGTGATTGGCAAAAGGAGGAGCAGTTCAGAGAAAACCCTTTTTTATGTAGCAAATATTTAGGATCTGATATGCATCGGCTGAGAGTGTAGTGGAGTTAGATTCAAATGTGGCTTTCAATGGGAAAACTATGTAAAAACCTGGAAAGAAAGAAAATGGCTGGGTTAGTGGAAAAAGATGGGGCAATGGGATCTGAAGAGTTTCTTTTATAGACAACCAGCATAGATTGAATAGCCACCTTCTGTGCTGTAACCACTCTATGATTCAATGGGCTGTAATTAGTAGTTTTTGGTGAGATGAAGAAGATGGAATGGAAAGTGACTAGTTTAAGCACTCCTGCTCCTACCTTCTCAGTTTTGTGAATCAAGCATCAGGTAGTCAATGTGGGAAGGCAGCCAATTAACAGTGCGAAGGAGGCTTCCCACCCAATTGAGAGTCTACAGATGGGGCATAGTGCAGTGTAGCTGTGAACAGAAAATCACAGCTAAAAATTTAAAGGCTAATTGGTTTCTGAATCTGTCTTTATTTTTTGTGCAATACCCAAAAATTGTCAATGAATGAAGACCGAAATTATTCAGAAGCTGTCACCTACACCAGCAGAATCTGCTGCTGCATTCAGCCATGTGACAGGCCTTTCCTCTGCCCTTATGCCACTTCATCATTCTTGCTCTAAAACACTCCCAGACATTTTCCTGTCCAATGCCCAAATGTACAAGTAGCTAGTTATCAATAGCTTGCTTAATTTCAAATTGGTGCATATTTGGCAACCCCCTCACCATCCATAATTTCTGAGACTGGCATGATGGCATCTTATTGTCAGCACATGTCACCATGCCATATGTGATGCTTACAAGGTTTGGGAGGAGGGAGCTATCCGATGATTCTGCAGCTATTACTATTTTTGAAGTGATGTTCCATGTCCTAAGAACCCTCTGCATAAAAAGAAAGCTCTTCTGACCTCTCTCTTCATTCATTTAGTGATGATTTTAAGTAATTGGTATTTAATTACTAACTCACCGACCAATGGGAATAGTTTTTGACTATGATCCTTAGCTACCTAAATTGATTCATACTTTTAGACACGTCAATCAAATTTCATTTTGCATTTTTGCTTTCTAATGAAAAGTTTTTTTTAACATCACTGAAAACTCTCAGTGCCTCGTATCATCCATGTAAATCTCTTGCGCGTATTCTTAAGATCCTACCATTGGGCATCCACAGCTGAACACAATGTTCTAACTGAGATACATCTTTGATAAGATTTGCCCTGCGCCTTATTTTCACCAGTCTAAACAGTTCCTTTGTAACTGAAATGTCCAACTTCTGTTATCAGTCTAGCTGCCATTGCATCCTCTACAACTTCACATTGTCAACAATGTGTGTATGCGAGAGAAAAGGGTGGCTGTGTGTGAGAGAGAGGGATGATTGAGGTATAAATGTGTGTGAAAATGTCAGACAGAGAAACATGTGTGTGTGCATGAGGGAGAGAGAGGTGCGTGTATCTGATATTGGAATCAGCTTTCCAGCATCATTCTGGGAGCTATTGAAAATAACAAATGCCCAGGAGTTAATTTAAAGGGCACTGGGAGGGTGACTTGGCTAGGGGTTAATGTGAAAGGGCCATGTAGTTGACAAATGTATTTGTGACTGTGTGCGTCTTCCAAATTCCTAATATGTGCATAGATATAGATGCAACAGACTTGTTTACATTTGATTTCTGTGTTCATGTATATTTTTTGGAAAAAGGGGTAGCGACATTATGATAATTTTAGGGCTCCCTGATGCACTTGGGAGGTCATGAGGAGTGCTATAGCTCAAAAAATTTGGGAAGCCCTGATTAATGATATTTATGTGACTGGGGAGATCTCAGCATGAAGCACTCAGGTACATTTTCACGCTCATTCTGGAGGTTCTGTTTATCTCCATGTACTAACTTATCCACCTGCAACTTTGTACTTCTTTCCTTTCCTGCCAGTGATAGATAAATGGACAATGAAGTTACACATATTCTGCACCATTCAGCAATATTTTAGAGTTCTAGGTGCTTAGCATAAGGTTCAAATGGATTGTAAATCAGCTAATAATTTTCTAGCTAGTAACCTTATCCGTGATCAGGCAGACAGAAGGTATAGGACACTGAGTCTAAAATAGAGCAATGGCCAACAGTTGTGGTGGATACCTTATACCTCCCGGAAGGAAAACTGGCTGGAAGCCCTATTACTTTCTGCAAGCCCACTCCACAACCATAATGCACTGCAGTCTGCTAAATTGAGTAGCAGTGGTAGGGAGCTACCAGCCAATCTGATTGAATGGCAGCTCCAGTAGTCCTAGCAACATTGGGAGCTGATTTTGGGCACTGCTAGGACTGCAACCAGTCACATGAATATGGCCCAATAGATCCCAGACTGAGGTAGGCCAGGGAACTGGGCCTACTGGTATCAGGTGGTCAGTGGTGAGTCAGGTGGTCAGTGGGAGGGTAGATGCTGGGTGGTCAGAGTGGGGCATGGTCAATAGGGAGGTGGTCAGACAGGGAAATGGGGGGAAATTAGGTAATCAGGGAGGATAAGTGGGGGGGGAGGGGTTGGTGGGGATCAGATTTTATAAGTACCCAAGAGTATTTCTAGAAATTGTTGCAATTCTTCTAACTTTTTCAGGATACCTATTGCTGTAAGACAGTCAGATCCATTTAGATGGCTCCCAGTACAAGGCAATTACCCAACAGAGGTTTGAAAGTTCTGGGGAATTACCAAGCAATCTTTACCTGCAATTTGCGACTGGAGTGGATAGGAGAGTAGAGTTGTGGTGCAGGGGTGGAGGGTGTGGGAGAGGCTATTGAGGTCCTTCCCAATGCATCTTTAGGCTAACACCTAATTCTAATGCTCCAGAGCACAGAAATTACTGGTCATTGATTTTTTTAAAACTGATACTCACCTATTTTATAGTTACAGTACAAATATTTTTCTGCTTTTCTTGAAGCAAACCAACCTATAAAAATATTCTGGGAACAACATGGAGCATAAAGAGTATGAAGGGACAAAACATAGAACACAAGCTGTCCTAATGAAAATATAACAAGTTTTGCACAACAACTAAGTTCAGGTGATTGGCTCAACTTATAAACTAGATGGTTCTGTACCATGAACCTTTATCCAAGCTAGGTATTTCAGTATTATATCATACAATCTTGCACAAGTCACCAATAATAAAATCCTATACAACTTGTTTTCTTTGTGGAGGTCTTGGAAAAATTAGTAGAATTTTCAAACTGGATGGCAATTATATGATGTCACATGCTGGCATCATCAAATGGCTCTTGGACCTCGTTCGAAAGGAACCTCCTTTCCTGTGCCAAACTCTCTTTATCTCAGACAATATTTTCAATGATTTTTAGTGATACTTTCCTACAAATAGTTGATGATATCTAAGAAAGTGATTAATATTGTATTTAAATGATCTGACGATGCTGAATCATAGAGGGGAATTGTAAACCCCTCCGAACAGATGGATTCGGGTCATATGGGATGTTGAAGTTTAAAAAAAATCTCAAACTCAATCCAATCCATCTTGAACAGCCAATATCTGACTCTAATGGAGGCTAATGGCTAATCTGTCCTCAAGGGCTGAGTGATCATTTAAATATTTTAATAAGGCTGCATATTTCAGATAGTAGGCTGGATTGTTGCAGAGTCTAAGGATTTTGGAGCCATTTAAAAATGGTGGGTGAATCGTCATTCCTACCTCCTAAGGGACCTAAGTTGGTTGTTTTTTGTAAATGCTCTTGAGGACAGGCCAAATTGTCAACATCAGAGAAACTAATAGGAAATGGTTCACTTAATTTCTTTAAAAAAATGAGTTCGACACTTGGAAGTGTGACAAAGGCAAAAAATGCAAGACTTTGACATATACAGCTAGATAAATACTGTAGAAGTGATTAATTGAGCGGCTTCTTCTGTAAGTAGTTCTCAGGAGGAGCCATTCATTTAGGAATGAAAGATAATTGCTATTTATAGATCAATTACTTAGCCAATGAATATTAGAGCCAAGTGTTTGGAATTGCCTACATTCTTTCCAAAGTATCTAAAGGAAACTGAGTCGCTAGCACAGAAATATTTTGTCTCTATATAGTGCCCAAAGCAGACTTTCTATAAAAAGCAGATTGACCAATGCAAATGAGAAGCTGGAGCACATCATAAGCAGCAACATCCTTGACTGAAGCTAACCCAGAACACTTCTTGTATTTTTTAAAAAAAGAGCCGTTTCATATTAAAGGGCTAATGGAGGAAGGAATTATCAGACACTGGATTGACACTCCTGTTCGATATCAGCATAAGCTAGCAGGGCAAAATCTTACAGAATGCACACTGGATCATTTAATGTTTGCCCTGCCGGGTCCGACAGAAAGAATCGGAACAGGTGACAAACTTTCAGTCAAAGAGTCGACAAAATCGGTGGAAGCTACTGAAGCCGAAATGTTTCAGGTCATGTTGGATGCAGTGCAGTTCCGCCCTGAAGATATCATTATTCAAGTATTTGAAGGATGGCTTGTCATCAGGGCCCAGCACGGCCGAAGAATGGATGAACATGGTTTTATCTCCAGGAGTTTTACAAGACAATACCAACTTCCAGATGGTGTGCAGTCGAAAGATCTTTCTGCTTTGTTATGCCATGATGGCATCCTGGTGGTGAAGGCAAAAACATAGATGCAGCACTTACTGAAGATTTGATATTATATAATGTAGCTTATGCTGAATAATTGCATATTTAACGTAAAATATCAAATTTAGTAAGTATAATAGCACATCAAACACATATTGATAAATTGTCTACTGTGATTCACAGTGTTGAAGACTTTGAAAAATTGTAGACTTAATTTACAGAACAGCTTGTGGTGTTAAAGCTGTGTGTTTTTTGTGGGCAGTGTTCCAGGGAAAGATATATGAACAAATCTCCTTAAATTTATCTTGTTGTTATGTGGTAGGAAGTTTATTTTTTATACCAACTTATGCAATTAGTTGAACAAAATATTTGCTCTGTACTTTAAGAATATGATTCAACTTAATTTCTCACTGATAATGTTACCACTGATAACAGTGAAACACACACAGTAACTTTTTAATACCGAAGTAGTGCACTGTAACGTTAAGCTATGCTATAATTAGCACAAAATGTAGAGAGCTATTGAGTGCTCAGTTAAATACAGAATCGAACACCATGGGCAGGGATGAAATCTGAAATTTTTGGGGCCCAATTTTAACTCAATGTAAATGGTTGGGTTTTGAATGAGTTAATACACAAGTGTACAGGTATATTTGAAATAATGATTAACAGATTCAACTCCAAAAGCAATAACTACTAAGTCAGACCATGTTCTAGTTGCTGGCTCTCCAATTTTGTCCTTAAATAATTCCAGTGATTGTCATTTTCAAGGAATCAGAGTACTTTTAGAAAATATAGCACTTATTGTCCATTCCTCATTGCCTTTGAGAAGGTAGTGATAAACTGCTGTGTTGAACCGCTGCAGTCCTTGAAGTGTAGGTAGATCCACAGTGCTGGTCGGGAGGGAGTTTCAGGAAGTTGACTCAGTGACAGTGAATGAATGATGATTTGGTTCTAAGTCAGGGTGGTGTATGGTTTTGAGTGGAATTTACTGTTGGTGTTGTTCCCATGCATCTGCTGCCCTTATCCTTCTAGGTGGTAGAAGCCACAGGTTTGGATGGTGCTGCTGAAGGAGCCTTGGTGAGTTGCTATAATAGATAGTATTCATTCACTGCTGCCACTGTGCATTGGTGATGGAAGGTGTGAATGTAGATACTTAATGGCTCCTCTAAAGTTGGGGAGCTCCATATATCATGGCAACTAATTGCAATTCATTTTCATACAATTTGAATATCGAAATTACTACTAGGAAAGATGCTTTACTTCTAACGTTAGCCTATAATTAGCAATCAGTAATTGAGAAAGGGAAACTCCTCCAGCTTCTTTTCTGGAGTCTTTCAGTTGAGTATGCCCAAACACTGCAAACTAAATTTGGTCTCCACTTGGATGAAGGCAAATTATTGCAGATGCTGAAATCTGAAACAAAAAACAGAAAAGACTGGAAAATATCAGCAGGTCTGACAGCATCTGTGGAGCAAGGATAGTGCCAACATCAGCTGCTGCTAGACTTGCTGAGATTTTCCAGCATTTTCTGTTTTTGTCCTGTATCCACTTCTTCTTTGAGATTGGTTGTAGTTATGATGTGGAAAAGTTAAAAACTAGTGGCTTTTGCTACCAAATAAACCTATTGGACTTTAACCTGGTGTTGTGAGACTTCTCATTGGTTGTAGTTCCAGCATCAACCACTACTCTCTTCTGGCACTGTTGAGACTACAGAGCTGCTGGCCAATCACAGTGGCTGCCAGATCCCTAGGGCAGGACGTACTGTCCCTGAGGGATAGAAGTCCCACTCCTAACTAATGTAATATCGCTGCAGGACAGCCAGATTTCACATTGGTGAGGTGCTGACCAACTTTTAGGTCAAGGGGGTTGCTAATCTGTTCCCCTGTAAAATTCACTCATCATTGAATAATTGGATCCAGATTCACACCAGAGGCTCCATGCTGTAAATTCCTGATCTCCAGGCACTGACAACTCTCCATTGAGAAAAGGAGAAGATTAATGTTCAAGTCACCCCAATTTGCTCTGTATATTTTCTTGTAATATAAGAGAGAATTAAAAAATACACCAGATCAGCTCCAACCCTCTCGTTGCTTGAAGAATGGTAACGTGGAGAGAGTAGACCAGGACAGCAATTTGAAACAAAGATAAACAGTGCTTTAATTTGTTTATAATTGTATCTATCCAAGTTATAACAATTTGATACTTTTCACTGCACTGTTCGGCCACACAAATAAATGTAATTCTGCTCAGCAATCTCTAGAGAAACGCTTCAGACACAGGAATGTTTCAAGATAGGAACTATTTCTGAAAAGTGACGTTTAAAAATAATGACTTCATTTCATGGGTAAATGACACTTTAGTTAAGTTTATTTTTTAGTGTCATAAGTAGGCTTACATTAACACTGCGATGAAGCTACTGTGAAAATCCCTTGTCACCATACCTGTTCGGATACACTGAGGGAGAATTTAGCATGGCCAATGCACCTAATCAGCACATCTTTTGGACTGCAGGAGGAAATCCAGAACAAACCCACACAGGCACAGGGAGAATGTACAGACTCTAATCAGACAGTCACCCAAGCTGGGAATTGAACTCAGGTCCCTGGCACTGTGAGGCAGCAATGTTAACCACTGTGCCACCATATCACCCTGAACTCTCACAAATCTATACATTTATACAAATAGCCGAATGGAAGCTTCGATTTCATTAGCTGTAGTCTGCTAGTTGTACCACAGGATGGTGCTCTTTGCAACATTAGATTACACACAATCAAAAGTAAGTATAAATCATGGACAACTACTCCAATGGCTGGTAGTGTGAATCTAATTAGGTAAAATGTGGTAACAACCCTTTCTGCTGCCTGTCACCTAATATTGTAAAAATACTTTTCCAAATTTTTGTGATCTAGATGCATAAATCAGGCTTAAACTTGAATCTCACTGTTTGACCAGAAAATGTACTGCCAACTTCACTAGTTGGGAATTAATTATCAGCAACTCACACTTGAATTTCAATCCTGAGGTGAGACACAGAGCACAGAGTCATGAAATTTCCTGCTTGCTGCAACTGTCTCGGGGAAAAAGCATCTGGATTTGTGGAATCTTTATTCTGAGGAGTGGGTACGTGCTGGGGCTGGACCTACAAGTTTCAGGAACAGTTTGAAGGTGGACCCAGGGACTGTGAAGTACCAAGCTGGCCTGATTAAAATGCCAGCCTTGTTTCATTTGCTTCTCAATATTAGGCTGTCTAGCTCTCACCTCTCAGGGGTAGAACTCAGAAGCCATGCTGAGCTAAAATAAAGTTCTAATTATCTGTTATAGACTTCACTCTAAAAAAAATTCAGTACATTTAACTCCATAGGGAGTAACTATGATTCTTCACTTTGCGGTGTGCTCCCACCGGGGAGTGATCCGGCATAGTTACTGGCTGTGATCGATATTTGCTGCTTTGACCATCACAGACGTTGGTTCTGCCTCCTCAGGGCCTCGCCGGTAATCTTGATCGATTTGGATCAAGGGCCAAACGACCAGTTTCCACCATTTTTGTGGAAACAAAACCACGCAATGGGTGATCTGGCTGTGTCAGCAGTTGGGTCAGCGAAAAGAGACGAATGGCTGCCTGGAAGGCAGGTTTCTGATTGGATTGCGAACCAGACAAGTAACAACCCCACAGACGAGTCTGTAACCGCTCTCTGTGAAAAGTTACAAAGGCTAGGTTACACAGTAAATAACTCTAATGAGTTAGTGACAAGATCAGTCTCGACCCAAACAGAAGAGCTGATCTTGAGACCAAGACAAATTGCTGGGCACTATTGGGTGGTAGACTCGGGTTCAAGGCCTGAGGACCCTGTCACTCCAATATGTGAAGACGAAACGCCTGTTGTAGAGGAGTCAGTCTGGACGGCCCATCCAGCCGAGGAAGTGGAGATAACCTCCTGCACCTTCTACAACAAGGCATATCTAGCCCTGAATAAGGGCATGGGAGACAATGGTAACATCAGAAATACCGCAAGCGATGGGGGTACTCAGGATGAAGGCACCTTCATCGAGACAGTTACAATAACACCTACGGAAGACCGTTCAGAGGTTAAGGAAGTGGTGATCCATTATCCCACTGATGCGTTGTATTGCAAGCCCTGCAATTCCATACACCCCACAGTTGGAGCTTTCAGAGATCATTTCAAGACAGTGCACAGGACCAAGAACATCGTGACCAAATGTTCTCGATGCGGTAAGCCCAGTGAGTTCCACTCGATTGCCTGCCACTACCCGAAATGTCATGGCGAGAAGCCCCTGGCAGTCGGGCAGTACAAGTGCAGTGCCTGTGAGTTGGCCTTTACCACAGAGAGTGGACTCAGCCAGCATGAGCGACACCGTCATCCGGTCCTCCGCAATGAAAAACATGCAGAGAAGGCATAGCCTAAGCCCTCAGCCAAACGGGGTAGGAGTAAGAGTGTATGGTCTGAGGAGGAGGAATCGCTCCTTGAGGAGCTTGAAAAGAGATTTGCTGGCACGCGATTTATCAATAAAGAGATCGGGAGTATCCTAACAACTAAAACGGCCAAACAAATCTCTGACAAGCGCTGGCTGCTTGCAAATGCGCGCAAAACAGCAAACAACACACTCCCAGTTGTTGCTGAGAACCCAGGCTCCGAGCAAGACCAGGAGCCGGAGGAGGCAGATGTCGGAGATCCAGTACCGCAGGTAAGTACCATCAGTCAGCCCATGGCTCACGTCCCTAAGCATAGGGAAGTGGAGGAACACCTCAGCCAAGTCGAGAGGCTCCTAACTGCGAGGAACGACTCTGACAATCAAGCCCTAGCAGTGGGCATAATTGAGAGCATTACCGACATTCTGATGGGCGGTGCGACAAACGGGCAAAGAAAGTCTGGTCCTAAAGAAAGTTAACCAAAGGCCTAGGCACGAGGTTAATAGTGGAGCAAAGAAACGATGGGCAAAGGAGAAATCCGTCTTTAGAGCAACACAGCTGCTGTATAAGAACAATAGGCGCCAACTTGTCCGACAGATCATGGGCGCGCTTACTCAAGTGAAGTGTCCACTTACCATTGAGGAACTGGAGGCAAGCTTTCGTGAGAAACTCTCCAGCCAGAACAATAAAGTGAACATTAACAAATTCCAAGCACACAGTGGGAAAACCGATACCGGTGAGTTAATGAAGCCGATCACCGAGGAAGAGATTACCCAGGCCATCAAGGGCGTTAAGGAGGATAGCGCGCCCGGACCGGATGGTCAGAAATTGGAAGACATCCGGGATATTCATGAGGCCTATGAAACCCGCATACCTCGCCTCTTCTCCTTGTGGTTGGCTTCAAAAACGATTCCAAATTGTATGAAACAGAGTTGAACAGTCCTGATTCCGAAATGTGAGGATAGGGAACGCCTTAAAAACATTGACAACTGGTGACCAATTACCATCGGTCCATTGCTGCTGCGCCTGTTCACAAAGATCATGGCGAAGAGGCTGAGTGAGACAGTCGACATAAACCCGAGACAGAAAGGGTTTTTGGCAGCTACTCCTGGATGCAACCAAAACATCGTCGTGTTACAGAACATCATGAAGGGAGCCAAGAAGAACCACAAGGACCTCGCAGTTGTCTTTGTTGATTTGGCGAAAGCGTTCGACTCGGTCGGTCACAAACTACTCATAAAAGCACTACAGAGAGTCAAACTACCAATAGCCTTTGTGGAGCTCATCCAGAACCTCTACACTGGCAACACAACGGTGGTGGAAGGCGAGAAGTCTAAAACCACCCCAATAAAGATTGAGAGGGGTGTCAAACAGGGAGACCCGCTCTCACCTGTACTATTCAACATTGCTTTGGATCCGCTGTTATGCAGTCTCGAAGCGGCAAAGTCTGGTGTTAGCATGATGCTAGAGGGAGCAAGAATCAACTGCTCGGCCCTTGCGTTCGCAGATGACATTGCCCTGCTCAGTGACTCGCACACCGGGATGGCACAAAACCTAAAGATTCTCCAGTCTTTTTGCGAGATGACTGGTCTTACTGTCAACACCAGCAAGACCAAAGGATTCCACTTCACCTGTAAGAGGAAGACCTTCATTTACAATCAATGCAAAAACTGGAAGATTCAGAAGGAGGACATTGCATACATCCCCCCAGGAGAGACTGAGAAATACCTGGGAGCCCAGATAGACCCATGGACTGGCGTAGAAGAAGGAGCGTGGGAGGAGAGGCTGAAGACTTGGATCTCCAGTCTACAGGCAGCAGCTCTTCATCCAAGATAACGCGTAGAGCTGCTCACTGTTCATGTCATACCGAGACTGTATTATCACCTGATCCTAACAGAAGCGTCTCAAAACACGCTAACAAAACTGGACCAATTGATCCGCAATGCTGTCAAGCAATTCCTGCACCTTCCACCTCATACAACAGATGGCATCCTCTATTCGCGGACTCGGAATGGAGGTCTGGGAATTCCCAAGCTCAAGATCCAGATACCATCTGCGGTGATCCGAAAATGGGAAGCACTGTCTGCCTCTACAGATTGAGTCATTCGCGCCTCGTTCCAGTTCTGCGAGCAGAACGTTGGCAGAAACATCGAAGACTTGAGGTCTCTCAAGGTATTGAGAGAAATCAAAGACTTCATGCCAACAACAGAAGATGGCGGCGATGACGAAACAGCAATGATCAGAGCTGCATTGCCAACACTGGCGGCGGAGAAGACAGGTACCAGTAAGCCACTGAATAGATATGCTGGGTGGAGAGAATGGGAATTCCACAAATGGAGACAGCTCACATCACAAGGAGTGGGAGTTCACTACTACCACAATGATAAAATATCAAACAGTTGGATGAAGGCTGCATATCAGCTGAAATCCCATCGCCTGGTAAACAACATACTTCTTCGGAGTAATTTGTATCCGACGAGGGTGACCCTGTCAAGAGGGAATCCCTCTGCCACAAAAACCTGCCGAAGGTGTGAGGCAGGTTTGGAAACACTTGGACATATTTCTGGCTTTTGCCCATTTGTGAAGAACTGCCAGATTAAGCGCCACAATAAGATCTTGGACCAACTGTGCAGTTATGTCAGAAAATACGGCTGGACATCCTACCTAGAACCAAGGCTTATCGCCAAGGACGGCACCCTCTGGAAGCCTGACATCGTCTTCAAGAGGGAAAAAGACCAGCAGGTAGCGGTGGTGGATGTGACAGTCCGCTTCAAAGACAACTGTGACAGTTTGGAGAAGGCGTGGCAGGAAAAGTGCCAGAAATACCAGCATCTGGGACCAGAGATTGAAAAATTGACAGGTTGCCCGAACCCCAAATACTTTGGATTTGTTGTTGGCGCCAGGGCAAGTTGTTGGAAAAGAATAACAGCCTCATGGCCTTCCTGGGAATAAAGAGATTCCGTTCATTCGCGCAACAAATTTCAAGGCTCACCTTGTCACTCACATTGGAGTTACTGGGGATCTTCAACGACAGGTGAGAGACGACAAGACCGCAGGACAAGCTGGCCACTTGTCAGAGATCAGGGCTTACAGCCCTCAATGGAGCCCATATTTTGATATGGAGGACTCTCTGGTATTTGTCGGATTGTTTGTATGTGTTGTTCAGTGTGTTTTGTGTTAAATGTGACTAACGACACCTATTCCACCCACAGGTGCTGCAGTCCACCTTGTCTACGACAAGGGACATGCACTCGGTGGGTGGTGCTTGGATGGCTCTTGGGTATCGATCTGAGAGTTGTCCAGTGCTTCACTGCCGGCAGTGTGTGCCGACATGGACTGACATACAGGCAGCACGTCAGCCCAGTGATTAGCACTATTGGCTGGGCAGCTACGGAGACCCAGAGCCTTGGTCTGGCCTTGGTCAATGTCTGCGGGAGTTTGCACATTCTCCCTGTGCTCGCGTGGGTTTTCTCCGGGCACTATGGTTTCCTCCCACATCCCCAAAAACGTGCTACCTAGGCTAATTGGCTAAGTAAAAGTGTCACCCAATTGGATCCCCCTTAATTCGGCCTAAATGTCCCCTAAATTCCCACCCTCAAGCTGGAGTAACTAGAACACTCAGTACCAACAAAATGGCTCTTCAGTAGGCCCATAAACATCTGGGATGACAGTAAATGACCTAGCTATAACACCTTAGCTGTGAACCCAACTCACGTTCCCGAGCAAGAACATCTTAGCTATGACTCCAATGCACGTACCTCAATCAAGATCAAGTGGGCCCTGGACTGGGATTCCGCTAGAGGTAGACAAAACCGTTGACGAGCGACGTAAAGACTCAAACTAGGCATTCACTCGAGTGTATTAAAAAGTACCTAATCCCTTGGAAAAACAAACCTTTGTGTGAATAACCCCATCAAAAGACAGCTAATTTCTTAATAATCTCTTAGAGTTGCCAATCAAATTGTGAACACATAGATACTATATAACAATAGGTTACAGAAGTTATCAGGAAGTAATAATGCTATAATGATAACCTTTAGTATTATATCAACAAACAGCTATTGAAACTGAAAACACCATTCTTCTCAACTTAGAGACATAGGAAGACTGTTGTTTAAAAAACATAGGGCAAGGGATTTAACTAACTTCACAGCATGACAGTTCCACAAACTTTATCTGCATTTTACAAGCCTTTATGTCCACTCTAAAACATCACACATCACATACTTATGCAATAAGGTCCTTACTCCAGTGAACATTTAGTCTGCTTGAACTCAGCACCAAGTTTAAATTATACCCTTGGTTCAGATTTCCCCCATGTGAAAATCACATTTTTCTCCCTTTGCCTGAATGGCAATGTTTTGAAAATGGAGATGAGACTTCCAGATCCAGTTTCCATTTTGAGTAAGGCACAGAGCCTCTATGGCTCTGTTGAAATCTGGGCCTTGATGTACAATGTAAATATACCAGTAAAATCTTCCAGTTTGAATGGAACTCTCTTCAGAGAGTTAGGGTGGAAACTTAGGGCTAAAACTAACGGAGTGGTTATCTCTGGTTTGTTACCTGTGCCGCAGGATGGCATAGAAAAGAATAGGGAGAGAGAACATTTGAACTCGTGGCTAAAGGGATGGTGCAGGAGGGAAGGGTTCAGGTATTTGGACAATTGGGGCTCATTCTGGGGAAGGTGGGATCTCTACAAGAGGGATGGTCTGCACCTGAACCGGAGAGGTACCAATATCTTGGGGGGTAAATTTACCAGTGCTATTCGGGGGGGGTTTAAACTGATTCGGGGGGGGATGGGAACCTGAATTGTTGTGCCAGTATACAGGAGGATGTGAATAGGGAGGTCACGGATAAGGTTTCTAGGTCGCAGCAGTATAGTGGCAAACGGGAGGGTGGTTTGAAGTGTGTATACTTTAATGCGAGGAGCATACGCAATAAGGTGGATGAACTTGCAGCCTGGATTGGTGCTTGGGACTTCGATGTTGTGGCCATTTCAGAGACGTGGATAGAGCAGGGGCAGGAATGGTTGTTGCAGGTTCCGGGGTTCAGATGTTTCAGTCAGAGCAGAGGTGGTGGTAGAAGAGGGGGAGGAGTGGCATTGTTAGTTAAGGACAGCATTACGGTGGCAGAAAAGACGTTTGATGTGGACTTGTCTGCTGAGGTAGTGTGGGCTGAGATTAGAAACAAGAAAGGAGAGGTCACACTGTTGGGAGTTTTTTATAGGCCTCCAAAAAGTTCCAGAGAAGTAGAGGAAGGGATTGCAAAGTTGATCCTGGATAGGTGTGAAAGTAACAGGGTAGTTGTAATGGGGGACTTTAACTTTTCTAATATTGATTGGAAAAGCTATAGTTCAAGTACGTTAGAGGGGTCAGTTTTTGTTCAATGTGTGCAGGAAGGTTTCATGACTCACTATGTAGATAGGCCAACAAGAGGTGAGGCTATATTGGATTTGGTAGTGGGTAATGAACCAGAGCAGGTGTTAGACTTGGAGGTGGGTGAGCACTTTGGTGATAGTGACCACAATTCGGTTACGTTTACCTTAGTGATGGAAAGGGATGGGCACGTGCCGAATAACAGTAGTTATAGCTGGGGGAAAGGTAATTATGAGGCTATTAGGAGAGATTTAGGATGCATAGGGTGGAGCAGGAAATCGCAGGGGCTGGGGACATCTGAAATGTGGAGCATATTTAAGGAACAGCTTCTGCATGTCCTTAATGAATATATACCTGCCAGACAGGGAGGAAGTGGTCGAGTGAGGGAACCATGGTGTACTCGGGAAGTTGAATCTCTGGTGAAGAGGAAGAAGGAGGCTTATATAATGATGAGACGTGAAGGCTCAGTTAGGGCACTGGAGAGCTATAAATTAGCCAGGAAGGAGCTAAAGAGAGAGTTGAGAAGAGCTAGAAGAGGACACGAGAAGACTTTGGCGGATAGGATTAAGGAGAATCCTAAAGCTTTTTACAGGTATATTAATAATAAAAGATTGGTTAGGGCAAGATTAGGGCCAGTCAGAGATAGCAGTGGGAAGTTGTGCGTGGAGCCTGAGGAGATAGGAGAGACACTGAATGAGTATTTTTCGTTAGTATTCACGCAGGAGAAAGACAATGTTGTTGGGGAGAATACTGCGATACTAGGTTGTAGACTGGGCAGGATTGAGGTTCATAAGGAGGAGGGGTTAGCGAATCTTGAGGGTATGAAAATTGATAAGTCCCCTGGGCCAGATGGGATTTACCCCAGGATTCTCTGGGAGGCTAGAGAGGAGATTGCAGAGCCTTTGGCTTTGATCTTCATGTCGTCGTTAGCTACAGGTATAGTGCCGGAAGACTGGAGGATGGCAAATGTTGTCCCTCTTTTCAAAAAAGGGAGTAGGGACCATCCTAGAAATTATAGACCGGTGAGCCTGACTTCTGTTGTGGGCAAGGTCTTGGAAAGAATTATAAGGGATAGGATTTATAAGCATCTAGAGAGGAATAAATTGATTAGAGATAGTCAGCACGGTTTTGTGAAGGGTAGGTCGTGCCTCACAAACCTTATTGTGTTTTTTGAGGAGGTGACCAAAGAGGTAGATAAGGGTAAGGCAGTTGATGTAGTGTATATGGATTTTAGCAAAGCGTTTGATAAGGTTCCCATGGTAGGCTACTGCAGAAAGTGCAGATGCATGGGATTGAAGGTGATTTAGCAGTTTGGATTAGGAATTGGCTAGCTGATAGAAGACAGAGGGTGGTGGTTGATGGGAAATATTCAACCTGGAGTGCAGTTACAAGTGGTGTACCTCAAGGATCTGTTTTAGGGCCACTGCTGTTTGTCATTTTTATAAATGACCTAGATGAGGGTGTAGAGGGTTGGATTAGTAAATTTACTGATGATACCAAAGTGAGGTGAGTTGTAGACAGCAAGGATGGATGTTACAGTTTGCAGAGGGACATAGATAGGTTGCAGAGCTGGGCCGTGAGGTGGCAAATGGAATTCAATACGGATAAGTATGAGGTGATTCACTTTGGTAGGAATAACAGGCATATGAAATATAGGGCTAATGGAAGGACCCTTAATAGTGTTGTCGAGCAGAGGGATCTTGGGGTACAAGTACATAGCTCTTTGAAAGTTGGCACCCAGGTTGATAAAGTTGTTAAGAAGGCGTACGGTGTGTTAGCTTTTATTGGTAGAGGGATTGAATTTAGGAGCCGTGAGGTTATGTTACAACTGTACAAAACTCTGGTGCGGCCGCACTTGGAGTATTGCGTACAGTTCTGGTCGCCGCATTATAAGAAAGATGTGGAAGCATTGGAAAGGGTGCAGAGGAGGTTTACCAGGATGTTGCCTGGTATGGTGGGAAGGCCTTATGAGGAAAGGCTGAGGGACCTGAGGTTATTTTCATTAGAGAGAAGAAGGTTACGCGGTGACCTAATTGAGGCGTATAAGATGATCAAGGGATTGGATAGGGTGGATAGTGAGAGCCTTTTTCCTCGGATGGTGATGGCCAACACGAGGGGACATAACTATAAATTAAGAGGTGGTAGTTATAGGACGGATGTCAGAGGCAGGTTCTTCACACAGAGGGTGGTGAGGGCGTGGAATGCCCTGCCTGCAGCAGTTGTGGACTCGCCTACTTTGGGGGCATTCAAATGTTCGGTGGATAGGCATATGGATGATATTGGAATAGTTTAGGTTAGAGGGTCCACTGGCCGGTGCAACATCGAGGGCCGAAGGGCCTGTACTGCGCTGTAACGTTCTATGTTCAATGTTCTATGAAATGAAAACATTGAAACAATCTGCAAATCTTGGCGGTAGTAGCAAATATTCAAACAAGAACTTTGAAGGCCAAAGGGTTCCATGTGAACCGCAGTTGAACATGGGTCAGTTGGTCCTGCAAACAGTTCATGTTGATGGTCTACTCTTCATCACAACTCTTAATCCTACATATTCTTCTATTCCTTTTTTTTTAATCTTCATTAATCATACATTGAATATATTGGTAAATTTTGACATAACTCTAGGTATATACTCATCTGTCCCAAGCCTCTTATATTTAATCTTAAGTCTGTGGCCCTCTGTTCTGGACAGCTTTAGCTCACCCATTTCATCTACACCTTTCATCATTTATTGACTTAGATCATATAACCCTCAGTTTTTTTCTGCAGAAAAATAAATGTTTTAATATCATTTCTTTGTAACTTTGATATCTTCTTTCATCTAAAACACTTGTCCTGGAATGTTTCCAAATCTCCCTTCTGAGAAAGGGTGACCAAAATTGATGGAACATTCCAGAATAGCTCTCATGATTGAGACCTTCCCCTGGCTTGCAGTCAAATGCCCTCTGGATGCTTCACAGCATTTAATGTGTCTTATTGTTAAATATTTTACATTTACTTGGTACCTTGAATATGATCAATGATCACGGCCAAATTATTTTCTGCTGTTCTTTTTCTTCTTCTTACTTATATGACTCTTCACTCATCAATTTTGAATTCCGCCACCAAATTTCATTACATTTACCTAATTGGTCCAGTTCCCTCAAAAATGCTATTATAGTCACAGAATTTTACAGGACAGAAAGAGGCCCTTCAGTCCACCATTTCTATGCTAGCCTTCAAACACTATTCTAATCCCATTTTCCAGCACTTGGTCCATAGCCTTGTGTGTTATAGTGTTTCAAGTGCTCATCTAAATACTTTTTAAATGTTATGAGGGTTTCTGAATTGACCATCCTTTTAGGCAGTGAGTTCCAGATTCCCAGCACCCTCTGGGTGAAATAATTTTTCCCCATAGAATCATAGAATGCCACATTGCAGAAGCAGGCCATTTGGCCCATCAAATCTGCGCTAACCACAATCCGACCCAGGCCTTATCCCCATAACCATATGCATTTATCCTAGCTAGTTGACCTGACACTAAGAGGCAGTTTAGCATGGCCACTCCCACTAACCCTGATATCTTTAGACTCTGGGAGGAAACTGGAGCCAGGAAACCCATTCAGACACAGGGAGGATGTGCAAACTCCAGACAGTAATCCAACCCAGGAATTGACCCAATTCCTGGTGCTGCAAGGCAGCAGTGCTGGCCACTGTGCCACCCAAATCCACTCTAAATCTCCTTACGTTAAATCAATGGCCCTGCTTATTGTGCCGTCTGCTATGGGGAAAAGTTTCTTCCTATCTATATCCTTCATAATCCTGTATACTTCGATAAGGTCTCCTCTTACTCTTCTCTGCTCCAAGGAAAACAACCCCAACCTAACCAGTTTCTTTTTATTACTGAAATGCCTAAACAGCATCCTGGTGAAGCTCCACTGCACCCCATGTAGTGCAATCATATGCTTCCTGTGTGGTGACCAAAACTGCACACAGTACTCCAGCTAGCCTAATTAGCATTTTATATAGCTCCATCCTAACCACCCTATTGTTATATTTTATGCCTTGACTAATAAAGGTGAGTACCCCAAATGCCTTCTTAACCATCTATCTACCTATCCTGCCGCTTCCAGGGATCCAACGCATAGTCTCTCTGGTTCTCTGTACTTCCTAGCATCTTATATTCATTATGCATTTGCCTGAACCTGTTAGCCTGATGAAGTGTGACAGGTCTGGAGAGTTTGTGCTCACTATTGAATTTAGGTATTCAAATTAATTTCCATTTGGCCTTGTACTTCTGATGTAAGTGTTGTTTTTACTCCATTTGGCAGTGGTGTAAATGATGAGGAAGAGTACATAATAGATGGAATTTCAGAGTCCAGCACCCACAGTAATTTGCTTTTACATAGATGGAATTTTATTTTGCTCATTTTAGAAATGGATGGTAGCTATTGGTGATGCAGGCATTCAAACCCTCAGGAGAAAGCAGCAGTCTTCATATTGGTATTGTATTACTTTTTTGTCCAACGCTATTAAGGATGTGGAATTAATAAGAAAATATGATACATGGCATGATCAACTAAATAAATCTTAATGATATCATGACTATTATACAAGTACCTGTGGAAATGATCTTTTTCAAGGATTTATGTGGAATAGTTGCAGTGATGACGACCACATGTAAGAATATGTAAACAAATGAGGTGTGAAAATACAAATGTAAAATCTGGTGGTTCATCATTCTAATGTGCAATAGCCGTTAACTTTGTTTACCATGTATTTTGAGCACAAGTGTCTTGTCATATTATAGGTTATATATTTTTGGCCCTGTACAAGGAGAAAATCTAATAAAGGAATATATTAAAAATGAACGACTATAGTGATTTCTGAATTTGCTGACCCATTGTGCAGGAGAATATCGATGTATTGGCTGGTCAATATGTACATCAATGAGGCATTCTTTGCGACTAATGACTTTGCAGAAGGGTAGAGGGGACTGCAATCCTTGTGCTGGTCATGCACCAGTCATGATTATTCTGAAGGGGACAGAAGGAGTTAATGTTGCCCTGTGGCTCAATCACAAAAAGAATTGTATTTGGGCTGCATTGGGAATGCATCCTTGGAAAGCAGGAAATTCCAAGGTGTTGTGCCAGTGGCATAACTGCTGTGTTTCATTTAAAACTTGGAGTGCAATCACCAGCAAAAGTTGAAGGAGCACACCTTTCATTTGGTTCTGTGTTTGTTGACATTTTTGCTTGTTTTCTGATTTGGCTGTTTATTTATTTGTTTCCCTTCAAATTTACTTCTCTTTTATCAGAAGTAGGGCAATGACTTCGGATCTTCAACTCTATTTCTGCATTCTAAACAATTCTACCACTCAACCTGAGGTGACAAGTTCATCCATGCATATCTGCATTCCGGTAACACACATTGAGAGAAATATCATAGAATCCCTGCAATGCCAAAGAAGCCCACTTGGCCCATCGAGCCTGCACCAACAACAATCCTACCCAGGTTCTATCCCCATAATCTCAGATAGAAGGACACATGTTTACAGGCTAAGGTGAAATTTGGCAGAAATGCGAGGGAGCTATGTATTGTAAGACTCAGTTCACTAGGAAGGAGACTGCAGAGAATTTGTGTTGGCACCAGGAGGAAGCTGTCCAAATTGCCCCTGGTGTGATGGCAACGTGATTATTGTTTTCTGTGTTAGTTTAAGTTTATTTATTATTGTCACGAGTAGGCTTATATTAACACTGCATTGAAGCTACTGTGAAAATCCCCTAATCTCCACACTCCGCCTGTTTGGGTACACAGAGGGAGAATTTAGCATGGCCAATGCACCTAACCAATACACTTTTCGCACGGTGGAAGGAAACCAAAATGCCTGGAGGAAACCCATGTTCGACAAGGGAAGAACATGCAGACTCCACACAGACAGTGACCCAAGCCACGAATCGAACCCGGGTCCTTGGCATTATGAGGTAGCAGTGCTAATCACATGTAGGAACATGTAAACAAATGAGGTGTGAAAATACAAACATAAAACCTGGTGGTTTATTGTTCTAATATGTAATAGCCACATTAACTTTTGTTTACCATGGATTTTGAGCACAAGTGTGTTGTCATACTGTAGGTCATATACTTTTGGCCCTGTGCAAGGACAAAATCCCACAGCCAGCCATCTTTCAAAAGGCAGTTTTAATTCAGTGAGTTTCAACAGCATTCTCAGGATGAGCAGCAGCAAGAGAGAACTCAGCAGACTTACAGGTTGATCAGAATATTTTAAATTAAAGGCTAATTGATGCCACTTCTCATCATATTGGCTCCTATACCAAAGGGACTACACTTATCAACGGGAAGGGGGCTCCACTGGCTAAATATCCAGATAATTAGGATCATTTGAACATGCAGTTAAATGTGAAGTACCTGGGCAGCAGCACGACTCTCTTAGTTAATTACAATCCACAGCTATCAATCACCATTCAGGAAACTTTAGCCAACAGGTTTTTTAAATTCTTGGTATGTAGGCAAGGCCAGCATTTGTTATTCATCCCTAAATGCCCTCAAGAAGCAGTGGTGAGCCAGCGTCTTGCATTATTGCAGTCCATGTGGACTGTGCCCACAGTTTTGTTAACAGGGAAGTTCCAGATTGTGACGGCCTGATGGTGAAGGAATTGTGATACAGTCCCAATTGGGTCAAGTTTGTGAATGGGTAGGAGGGGAACTTGGAAGTTGGTGATATCCTCGTGCTTCTGCTGCCCTGGTTCTTCTCAAAATACAGGTCACAGGTTTGGAAGGCATATTGAAGGAGCCTTGACAAATTGCTGCAGAACATCTTGTTCATGATGTACGTTGCTGCCACAGTAAATCGGTGATAGAGGGAGTGAATGTTTAAAGTGGTGGATAGGGTACCAACCAAGCAGGATGCTTTGTCCTGGATAGTGTCAAGTTTCTTGAATGTTGTGAGTTGAACTCATCCAGATAAGTGGAGAGTATTCAACCACATTCCTGACTTATGCCTTGTTAATGTTAGGTAGGCTTGGGGAGTTAGGAGGTGAATTATTCATTGTAGAATTCTCAGCCTCTGACCTGCTCTTATACTCACAGTATTTAAATGCCTTATCCACTTTAGTTTCTGGTCAATGGAATGGTGGTAGGAATTCAGCCATAGCAATACCATCTAATGTCAAAGGTTTTACAACCATCTGAGAAAGAGTAACTGGCTCTCCTCTATTCAACCTCTTTAGCTGATCACAAAAAAGGTTTAAGTTTCCTTTATATGAGGTAATGTCTTTCCACATGCATGCACATGTACACAAATGCACAGGCACACACACACACATGCACACAGAGGCATGATCATCCACGGACACACAAACGCACAGGCAAGCACACACATAGGCACACACATACACACGCGCGCAGAGGCATATTCACATACATACGCAGGCAAACACACACACACAGATGCATAGACACACTCACTCACAGGCACACACACGTACAGGCACACATATGCGCACACACACATCAGAAATAAAGGGAGATAGAGTCCAAATAAGTAAGTGCTCTTTGACCCAGCGGTATGGGTTTTAATGCTTCAGTACAAATAGTTAAATTGGTTTCTTGGATGCAATGAGGTGCGAAAGATACAGGGGCGGTTTTGAGTCTGCACTCTCCAGGCATGGGATCAGTGGTGTATGCGCAAAATGTGGAGAAACTTGGAAAACGCAATTCACCCTGGCATGTTTCTGAGTTCTGTGGTGGGATTTTATGGTCTTACTTGAGGGAAATTGGAAAATCCCGCCCGAGAATGATGGACATTTCCATTATCTACCCCTCACCTGCTCCATTTGCCAGGCTTTAGGTGTTGATCTTCCAGACTCCTTGCGAAACACGTTGCAGGATCGGAGAAAGCTCATTTTAATACAATAGTTCGGCATTAGCGAGCGTGGTCTCTGAGCTTTCCCCCTTCATTCGAAATTCACCGGGTCACACTGGGCCATTTACAACAGCTCCACAAAGGCATGAGGCTGGCCCCTTCGCCTCCAAGGGGGATTTCAGAGATGCACTCTCTGCAGCCTGCTGGAGTGACAGGGACGAATGTGGAGATGTGTCTGAATGAAGGGTATGAGGGATGGTATTGGAACAAACTACTGAGTGTATTGCAATTGGATTGTATCCCCAGAATATTGAAGGAATGAGAGTCAGGACTCTCTCACGAGCCCTTGTTCACTATGGTCTTCTTTATGGTCTGAAAAATCATGGAGCCTGTCAAGTTGGTTATCCTGCTTATTGCTATTGAGCAGCAGCAGAGTCACCAACGTGCAGTGACACCTGGCCAGGACCAGTGCCCAGTGGAGGAGGGAGAGGCTGAGCGTATCACTGTTCCAATGAGCAGCATCCAGATGTGTGACTCTCATATGTACTGAATATAGAACATAGAACATTACAGCACAGTACAGGCCCTTCGGCCCATGATGTCGTGCCGACCAACGGAACAAATCTAATAATCCTCTAACCTAAACTATTCCAATGTTATCTATATGCCTATCCACTGACTATCTGAACGCCTTTAAAGTTGGAGAGTCCACAACTGCTGTAGGCAAGGCATTCCACACTTTTACTACCCTCTGAGTAAAGAACCTATCTCTCGCATCTGTCCTATAACTACCACCCCTTAATTTAAAGCTATGTCCCCTCGTGTTAGCCATCTCCATCCGAGGATCTGATCATCTTGTATGTCTCAATTAGGTCACCTCTTAACTTTCTTCTCTCTAACGAAAATAACCTCAAGTCCCTCAGCCTTTCCTCATAAGACCTTGCCACCATATCAGGCAACATAGAACATAGAACATTACAGCACAGAACAGGCCCTTCGGCCTTCGATGTTGTGCCGACCAATATAAAAAGCAATGCCCCTCCAAACTAAACCATTCCCTTCTCTTCCATATACTTATCAACTAACCTCTTAAACGCCACCAAACTTGGCGCATCTACAACAGCTGCAGGCAGGGCATTCCACTCCCTAATCACTCTTTGAGTAAAGAACCTACCTCTGATATCCGTCCTATAACTCATACCCCTTAATTTAAAGCTGTGTCCCCTCGTGCTAGCTTTCTCCATCCTAGGAAAAAGGCTATCACTGTCCACCCTATCTAAACCTCTAATCATCTTATATGCTTCAATAAGATCCCCTCTTAGCCTCCTCCTTTCTAACGAAAACAACCTCAAATCCCTCAACCTCTCTTCATAAGACCTGCCCTCCATACCAGGCAACATCCTGGTAAACCTCCTCTGTACCCTCTCCAATGCCTCCACATCTTTCTTATAATGTGGGGACCAGAACTGCACACAATACTCCAAGTGCGGCCGCACTAGAGTTTTGTACAGTTGCAACATGATGCTGCGGCTCCTAAATTCAATCCCCCTACCAATAAAAGCTAAGACTCCATATGCCTTCTTAACAACTTTATCCACTTGACTGCCTACTTTCAGGGATCTATGACACATACACCAAGATCCTTCTGTTCCTCAACACTATTAAGAGCCCTACCATTAGCCCTATACTCTACACATTTATTGTTCCTGCCAAAGTGCATTACCTCACACTTTTCCACATTAAACTCCATTTGCCACCTCTCGGCCCAGCTCTGCAACTTGTCCAAGTCACTCTGTAAACTATAACACCCCTCTTCACTATCTACCACTCCACCGACTTTAGTGTCATCTGCAAATTTACTGATCCATCCCTCAATACCCTCATCCAGATCATTTATAAAAATTACAAACAGCAGGGGCCCCAAAACAGACCCCTGAGGCACACCACTCGTCACCGAACTCCACGATGAATATCTCCCATCAACCACCACCCTCTGTCTTCTATCTGCCAGCCAATTCCTAATCCAATTAGCTAAATCACCCTCTATTCCACACATCTGCATTTTCTGTAGAAGTCTTCCATGGGCCACCTTATCAAACGCCTTACTAAAGTCCATATATACTACATCAACCGCCTTACCCCCATCCACCTTTTTGGTCACTTTCTCAAAAAACTCAATGAGGTTAGTAAGGCATGACCTACCCTTCACGAAACCATCCTGGTAAACCTCCTCTGCACCCTTTCCAATGCCTCCACATCTTTCTTATAACGCGGCGACCAGAATTATACGCAATACTCCAAGTACAGCGCACCAGTGTTTTGTACAGTTGCAACATGACCTCACGGCTCCAAAATTCAATCCTTCTACCAATAAAAGCTAACACACTGTACGCCTTCTTAACAACCTTAACAACCTGGGTGCCAACTTTCAGGAAGTACTGGCTGAGGGTATTCCAATGTCAGTCATCTGACTTGCAAATATCGGAGATTCAACGCTATGGAAGGTTGTGTCTGTCTCGGGAGACAGTGAACCACATCTGCCAGATCCCACAAGAGTTATCACCACATGGGATGGGAGGATACCACTGTCTGTGGCCCTTAAAGTCATAGCCACTCTGAAATTTTATGTGAGTGGCTCATTTCAGTGTGGCATGATTCTTGTGGGGAAAAAAATGTTTCACTACTGGCAGACAAGATTCAGTCCAAAATCACGTCAGCGCCGTTGGCAGGAAACACTACATTTTGTGCGTTGGAACCATCACTCTGCAATTTTTTGGTAAGATTCTGTCTGTACTATTGCAATTATTATGAAATCTCAGTTCACTGGGATGTTACTGATGGATTTGGCTTCTTGAACTAGGCCCCATTCTTATTGTGCAAGAGAAGCACGTGGAGAGAAGGCAGCCTTTAGCTTGTTTCCTCTATCAATGTTTCAGCCTCTTGATATCACATGGATTGAATCAAATTGGCCAAAGCATCTGTAATATTGAGAACTTCAGAAGGAGGCTAAGATGGATTATCCAATTGATGTTTATGGCTAAAGATGGTTGCAATTGTTTAAGCCTTGTCTTTGGCATGATGTGCTGAACTTTCCATTGAAGATGGGATGATTTTGGATCCTCCTACAATTAATTATTTAATTCTCCATGATCTTTCATGATTGGATGTTGCAGAACTGCAGAGCTTTGACCTGATCCATGGGTGGTGGGATCACTTTGCTCTGTCTCGCTTTCACTGTTCAGCATATGTGGAGTTCTGAGGAAGTTTTGGAATTCTCTACTCCAGAGGACAGTAGATGAGCAATGTTTCAATACAGAGCTCAATAGATTTTGATCTCTGCCTATTAACTATTAGAGAAATAAAAGTTGAGAAGATTGAGTTATATTAGATGATCAAGCATGCTCTTATTGAATGATGGATCAAGCTTTGAAAGACATTCGCGTTAACAGTGAATAATTTGTGGGATTTCTGCTGCAACAGTAGCATCTGGTGTCTGTATGGAGTCCAGATACCACATAACAGGAAGTTCAGTGAAACCCATTCCACCAGTTGGACCCAAATTAAGCACACAACAGCATTCCTTAAGCAATGGTTTATTTGCTGAATTGGTTGCAAGTGATGGGGGTGACTGGGGAGGGAATGTGAATGTGCACAGAAAGAGGCATTTTTTGATATAACTCTTCAAAGATCTCCAAAATTATTATGTCTGCTTCATGCCTTCTTAATTTGGACATGTTTAAATTTGCAATAGGGAGGGGAGCATGTGGGATATACACGTTCTATATAAATACTGTTAAAGCAGCTGTGATAAAGTTGAAAAAGACCTTAATTAAAACATATTTAGGATGCCAGGACAGGTGATGTGCAGCATGTGGGGATTCTTGGATACAAATGTGATCCAGGGCAAATATGTCTGCACTGAGAATTTACATCTGGAGGAACTTCAGCTCAGAGACACTGAGCTGGAGGCTGAACTGCAGAATAAGTGCCGCATCAGAAAGGGGCCAAGCTACCTGGAGGCTTTGTACAAGGAGGCAGTCACTTAGGATAGGATCTTCTAATTTGATTTGATTTATTATTATCACACGTATTAACATGCAGTGAAAGATATTGTTTCTTGTGCGCTATACAGACAAAACATGCCATTCAGAGAGCAGAAAATGAGAGTGTAGAATGTAGTGTTGCAGTCATAGCTAGGGTGTAGAGAAAAATCAACTTAATGCAAGGTAAATGCATTCAAAAGTCAGACAGCTGCAGGGAAGAAGATGTTCTCAAGTTGGTTGATATGTGACCTCAGACTTTTGTATCTTTTTCCCGAAGGAAGAAGGTGGAAGAGAGAATGTATGGGATGCATGGAATCCTTAATTATGTTTTCTGCTTTTCTGAGGCAGTGGGAGGTGTAGACAGAGTGTCCCATCAATGGATGGCAGGCTGATTTGATTTGGTCAGTTTTCAGGGACAGGAGAGTGTGATTGCAAGTGAGGGAGGTAAGGAAAGCCAAAGAGCTGGAGTGTCAGCCTCTGCAATTGTCCAATAGGTTTGATGTTCTCTTAGCTTGTTTGGATAAGAGTGGGAGCTGCAGGTTGGATGAGCAAACTGACCATGACATCATGATATAGGAAGTCATTCAAGTGAGGGGAGCAAAAGGGAATTATGTTTTCTGCTTACACCTCTGTCTACACCTCCCACTGCCTCAGAAAAGCAGAAAATATAACTAAGATAGAACAATATAGACAGATCTAGGAAAGAATTCTGCGTACAGTATGAAAAGCTAGGCACTAAATTAAAAAGCAGAGCCTCAAAAGTTATAACCTCAGGAACATTAACTGAAACACTTGCAAATGGGGTGCACAAAATTAGGGAAATAAACAAATGGCTCAAAGGCTGGTTTGAGAGAAGTGGTTTCCAGTTTGTGGGGCACCGGCATCAGTACAGGAAAAATTGGGGTCGTACCTTTGGGATGGTATACATTTGAACCATGTTGAGACCAGTCCTCTTACAAACCACGTGAACTAGGGAAGTAGAGAGTGTTTTTAAACTAAATAATGGGGGAAAGGGATCAAATGTCTAAAGATGTTGTGTATCAAATAGTAGAATCAAGATAAGAGAGGAAAATAGTAATTTGGGAAATGAGGATAGACAATGGCAGGAAGGGAAACAGGAATGAACTGAGTGGAGATGATTACACCAGAATGAAGGCAATGTTATTTGAAAATATGCAGCTAAGACTTTTGTTTAATATTATTTGATGCACCATAAAAAGAAATGTTATTTCAAGATTATTAATAATTGCATTTTATTCTTATATTTTAGAAAGTTTATAGCAATTTATTATTGGTAATTTTTGCTTTCCAATCTTTGCTTACTGTTTTCCTCAAACTATTTTGAATTAATGTTGTGGAAATATCCAATAGTGCTGATATATATTAATGATCCATCCTTGAGTGATGATGTGGAGATGCCGGCATTGGACTAGAGTGGGCACAGTAAAAAGACTCAACTTCAGATTAAAGTCCAACAGGTTTGTTTGGAATCATGAGCTTTTGGAGCGCTGATCTTTCATCAGGTGAGTAGAGGCATTCTGGGGGCCATAAAACCACCCGATGATTTTTTTTTTGATTTGATATGATTTATTATTGTCACATGTATTAGCATACAGTGACAAGTATTGCTTCTTGCACACTATATGGACAAAGCATACTGTTCATAGAGAAGGAAACAAGAGTGTGCAGAATGTAGTGTCACAGTCACAGCAGGGTGCAGAGAACATAGAACATAGAACATTACAGCACAGAACAGGCTCTTCGGCCTTCGATGTTGCGCCGATCAATTTAGAAAAAGCAATGACCCTCTAACCTAAACCATTCCCTTTTCATCCATAAAAGAGAAAGATTAGCTTAATGCAAGGTAAATCCAATAAGTCTCATGGCAGCAGGGAAGAAGCTGTTCTTGAGTTGGTTGGTATCTAACCTTTGACTTTAGTATCTTTTTCCCAATGGAAGAAGGTGGAAGAGAGAATGTCTGGGGTACATAAAGTCCTTAATTATATTGGCTGCTTTTCTGAGGCAGTGGGAGGTGCAGACAGAGTCAATGGGTGTGAGGCTGGTTTGTGTGATGGATTGGGCTATATTCACGACCTTTTGTAGTTTCTTGTGGTCTTGGGCAGAGCAGGAGCTATACCAAGCTGTAATACAACTAAAAAAAAATGCTTTCTATGGTGCATCTGTAAAAGTTGGTGAGAATCAGAGCTGACATGCCAAATTTTCTTAGTCTTCTGAAAAAGTAGAGGCGTTGTTGGGCTTTCTTAACTACAGTGTCAGCATGGGGTCCAGGACAGATTGTTGGTGATCTGGACACCTAAAAACTTGAAGCTCTCGATCCTGATGTAAACAGGGGCATGTTCTTCTTTACGCTTCCTGAAGTTGATGACAATCTCCTTCATTTTGTTGACACTGAGGGAGAGATTATTGTTGCCACATCAGTTCACTGAATTCTCCAATAATCCAAGTAAACTTGTTGGATTTTAACATGTTGTAGCGAAAATTCCTTCTATGCTTAAGTGTGTAGGACACAGTTTCAAACCTTACATTTGGCACAAAACTTGGAAGTAATGTGAATACAAGGAGGATAGTGATAGACTTCAAGAAGACATTGGCTGGTGGAATGGACAGATATGTGGAAAATTATTTAACACAAATGGTATGTGAAATGTGAAATGGTACATTTTGGTAGGAAGAATAAAGACAGGCAATATAAAATAAAGGCTGCAATTCCAGAGAAGATGTGGGAGTAGAGGGACCAATGTGTACGAATCATGGACGGTGACAGGCTAGGTTAACAAGCAGTTAATAAGGCATAACAGATCTCGGGCTTTTAATACTGTGAGTGGTTACAACCTGGAATGCACTACCTGCATGAATGAATGGTGGAAACAGCTTTAATGATATTTTCAAAAGGGAATTAACTACAAGCTGAAGAGTGAGGACCATGGAGCATCTGGCTGCTAACCCTCGATTAGAATGAGATTCATGAGTGCTGCCCCTTCTGTAACTCTTGATCGCCAAGGATTCAACTTGGAGCTGAATGACACATAAAGAATCCTCAATAACTGAAGGAAACAAAGCCAGTAGCCATTGCCAGATAAACACTCTGAGCTGGGATGGACTGTAGCAATTGATTTTGTCTCATCATGCAGCTAATGTTTTCTGACATGCAAGCCTAGAATGCAGATTGGGCTATCGATCAAATACACGGAGCAAGGCCAATGAACACCTACCTTTAACATTGTCTGAACCATATATACCAATCTGGAACTATAGGTTAGTTGAAGATTTTTAGGTTAATGGGTGAGCTCCAAAACATTCTTTGTGGTGAACAATTGAACCTGCTATTCCTTTGCTCTCTCAGATTATTAGACTATGCTGTCAGTGGAAGATCAGTGACATATTTTAAAAAAAACCTGCAACCCAATCCTTGAATGCCTCCTATGGATCCTTTTCCTCTCTAAACTTAGTTTCCACAATGGTATGAATCACATGGGCCTTGTAGTTACACAGGAATGCTGATGAGCTAGTCTTTAGACTTCCAACCTCATTCTGTATTGGAATTAAATTGTCATCCTAAGGTATGATCTGTTACAAAACCTTGGAACATGGAGGCTAACACTCTATCCGCTGTCAGCATAGCAGCCATGTCATTGTTTATAGATATGAATATCTTGCATCTTCTTCCTAATAAAATAACCTGGGCCCTCCATTAATATTTAACAATTATGCTGCTCAGGTGGCATGTCAGCATAATTTAGAGGCCCATCATTCCCCTATTTTACCCTAAATCAGAGTTTCAATCCTTCAAATCCTTCAAACTTTTGTCTGCAGGAAACATTACAGCTGGAATTCTCCCAAAAAAATTCTAAGTGCCAAATTCAGTTAAAAATGAGAATAACTCGCAGTAGATTTTTTACTAATTTTTCAGAATTATCTCCCACATTCTGAGCACTGCAGAGTGCTTCAGGGAGATTCACACTGAAAATCCAGGGGCAGGGCCTGTTCCTGCTGGAGAGGCTGGCACCAAAGTGCTGAACAGGCCACTTCACATGTGCTGTAGCTCCACACTGCCAATCTCCTGACAGCTGGCCAGCACAGCAATCCCCATCGCTGCCCTCTGATCCCCCCACACCTCAATTGCTGATCTCCTGAATGTTTCTGGATTAGACCTGATCCCCATTCCAGTCTTTGTCTCCCCTCCTCACCCCTCCTTTCCCCCATGGCAGTTCCAATCTCCTGATTCCACCCCCATCCCTCCCGTCCCCACCCTTACACTCTAGGCACCCTCTTTCTCAACAGTCCCGCACTCACTCCATACGCCCCTGGCTGTTCCCGTCCCCACCTGCCCCGATTAGATGCTACCCTCCCTCTGACCGTAATCCCAACTATAGAGTGGCAATTGGTCTTCCCATCATGATCTCCTCCTCAATAGGTCTGACGCCCTCTGGTCCCACCTCTGTGGCACTGCCTGATGCTTGGTGGACAGTGTCAAAGTGGCCCTTTGGCATTGCCAGTTTGCCGCTTGGACAGTCTCGGGGGCCAGCCTGGCACTGCTAGGTGGAGTGGTGGGGGGTTGGGGCCAGAAATTTCAATCACGGGCCCATTAATGAAACTCAAATGCATATTTTAGCATTCAAATCTGTTTCACACTGATTTTCAAAGTCGAGCTGATAATGCTGGAATCCCAGGATCCCGGAGGCATTCAGAGGCCATGCCGCCCTGCAGGCTGGGAACATCACCCCCTATTTTATCTACTTCACTATTTCACTCCTGTTTCGACCAGTCTCCTCATTCCAGTTTTGGTAAACTTGAGCTGATTCAAAACCATGCTGCTTGCAGCCAACTCAGACTAACATCAGTTCATCCTTCAACCCTCTGCTCATTAACCTATCCTGGCTCCCAGTTCTCAATTCTAAAATTCTCATTCATATATTCAAATCACTTCATGGTCGTGCCCTTGCCTGAGTATTATAACCTCCTTCAGCTCCACATCTTCTGAGGGCCACTGTGTTCCTTTAATTCTAGCCTCTTTCACATCCGTATTTTCCATCACCCCATTATATGCTATAAGCTGTCTGGGCACTCAGCTCTGGAATTTCCTCCCTAAACTCTCTAATTTTCTCACTATTTAAGCTGTGTCACAATATTGATTATGTTATTGGACTAGTAATCCAGAGACCAAGGCTAAAGATTCAGGGGCATGAGTTCAAATTCCAACCAGCAGATAGGGAAATTAAATTCAGTTAATTAAACAAATTTAATATAAAAAGCTAGTATCATTAATGGTGACCATAAAGTTCATGATGTAGAGATGCCGGCGTTGGACTGGGGTAGTAAGAACTTAGTAAGAATCTAGCAACACTAATTTTAAATCCAACTGATTTATTTGATAGTAAATTTGCGAGCTTTCGACTTTCATCTTCGTCAGGCAAATGCAGTGTTCTGGCAGACCAGAACACTGCATTTGCTTGACGAAGACGAAAGTCGAAAGCTCGCAAATTTACTATCAAATAAATCGGTTGGATTTAAAATTGGTGTTGCTAGATTCTTACTGAGGCCATAAAGTTACCAGATTCTGTCCACAAGCACAGCATTCAGACTTGAGCTGGTAAGTGTTAAGTAACAATTGTGCCACTTAACTACAATACCAGCTATGGCAAGGTGACACAGTGATTAGCACTGCTGCCTCACAGCGCCAAAGACCTGGGTTCAATTCCTGGCTTGGGTCACTGTTTGCGTGGAGTCTCCATGTTTCCCTACATCTGTGTGTGTTTCCTTCAGATGCTCCAGTTTGTTCCTATAGTCTGAAAGACTTGCTGGTTATGTGCATTAGCCATGCTAAATTCTCCCTCAGTGTACCTGAAAAGGTGCCAGAGTGTTGTGACATGGGGATTTTCACAGTCACTTCATTGCAATGTTAATATAAGTCTATTTGTGACACTTATAAATAAACTTAATAATACTTAATTTAAACTAAAGGTAATGACCATCTCCAACTAGATAAATTCTGATGACCTCTTCCTGACATTCAACAACATTATCATCATCAAAATTCCCATCAAAAACATGCTGGGGATTACCATTGACCTGAAACTTAATAGGATCATCCAGAAAAGTATTGTGGTTTCAAGAGCAGGTCAGAGGCTGGGAATTTTGCAATGGGTAATTAATCTGTTGACGCCCTGAAGTCTTTCCACTATCTGCGAGGCATGAGTCAGAAATGAGATAGGATACTCTCATTAACTAGATTAGTACAATTCCAACAGTATTTCAAAAGTTTGACACCATCCAGGACAAAGTATCCCGTTTAATTAGGACCCTATTCAACAACTTCAACTTTCAATTTCTAACAGTTGTGTAAACTTGATTGCAGATTATATCTGTTGCATTATTTACTACAAGCACTGGAGTAACTTGACAGGGTTTCTTCAACAACACATTCAAAATCTGCAATCATTCGCACTTCAAAGAACAGGCAGCAGACATATACAAACACCAGTACTTGCAAGTTGTCCTCCAAGTCCCACCAACCTAATGTTGACATGTATTACCATTCCTTCCTCATTGGTATGCCAAATCCTTGGAACAACCTAAATAATAGCATTGTGAGAATAGCTTCACAGCTCAGGCACTACTCACCAGCACCTTCTCAAGGGAAATTGGAAATGAGCAATAGTTGATGGTCTTGCCAAAGCTGCTCACATCCCATAAATGATTCGGAAAACAAGTTCTTTAAAACCTTTCTTTATGACCAGGGCTTTTGTCACCTGTCTTAACATCTCTCCCTGGGTTCACTAAATATACATGTCAAATTTGTTTACTAATACTCTTAAGATAAGCCATTAGCCTTTTGTTGTTACATTTTATGTGTCTTTACCACCTTAAAAATAACTATATTATTGAGAGTTGCTATTAGCTGCTATAGAGGTTAACTCAGTTGGCTGGATAGCTAGTTTGTGATGCAAAGCAATGTCAATAGCATGAGTTCAATTCCTATACTGGCTGAGGTTATTAATGAGGGGTGACCTTCTCAATCTTGTCCCTCATCTGAAATGTGGTAATCCTCAGATTAAAATCCCCACCAAAAAAAACAAAGAACAGTATAGCACAGGAACAGGCCCTTCAGCCCTCCAAGCCTGTGCTGCTCATGTGCCCAACTAGACTATTCGTTTGTATCTCTCTTTTCCCAGTCTGTTCATGTGGCTATCTAGATAAGTCTTAAACGATCCCAGCATAAGTGCCTCAACCAATGGCAGTGCATTCCAGGCCACCACCACTTTCTGTGTAAAATACATCCCCCTGACATCTGTGTTGAACCTTGCCCCCCTCACCTTGAATTTGTGACCCCTTGTGTTCATCACCTCTGACCTGGGAAAAAGCTTCCCAGTCTCCCTTTGAGGTGGAGAACAGTTTTTGGCCATCTGGGTTTGTGGTGACTTCATCTTTATGTATACTGCTGGCATTCATCTCTGGCATGGTGGACCAGTGCTTAGCATTGCTGCCTCACAGATCCAGAGACTCGGGTTCAATTCCTGGCATGGGTCACTGTCTGTGCAGAGTCAGCACCTTCTCACCATGTCTGCATGGATTTCCCCTGGGAGCTCCATTTTCCTGCCACGTTCTGAACGAATTGCTGGCTAGTGCAATTGGCCATGCTAAATTCTCTCTGTGTATCCGAACAGGCACCAGAGTGTGGCAGTTAGGGCATTTTCACAGTATCTTTATTTGTAGCGTTTATATGTGCCTATTTGTCATACTAATAAATAAACTTCAAAAAATAACTTGAAGTACCTCTCAACTAATGCTACAGCCATCTCAATGATGTCAGATTGTCTGTCTAACATCAAATCATCAAACTAGAAAGGTTTGCATGCCTATAAAGGATTCTAACTGTTTTCGAGAAGCTTCATTAACTGGAATGTAATCCTAACTACGAGCTTTTCTGCTAGTCATCAGAAGAACATAGATCCCCCAGTATAGAATAAGAAAACATGTTCCACCTTGTTCTCTGGAATCCCCATTTCATTTTTTCACTAGTCCAAATTATATTACAGGGGAAATCATGATTTTTAAGTGTGACAAAAGAATTCTATGATGATGTTGTGATTTTAATTCTGCCAAGTACACTCTGGTTTCTCTTGATCCTATAAATATTTTAGAGTCACAAGTTTCTTCCCACTCTCCTTATGTTACATTTCCATGGATACTGCTGAACCTCTCTTTCATTGCGCAGTTAGCCATTATTTATACGTGAACCTTGGCAACCAGGATCACAGAGGGCTCAACAGCAGAGGACATCAACGCCATTGATATGACACACCCTTACAACAGGGATCAAAGGAAAACAATCTGGAGAAAGAATCCTCACTAATTTATCCTTCTCTGATCCTGAGGTACTGCAATGCTCTGGCTGCAGCTCATTTGATGAAGGATGAGAACTAAAGCTAAAGCTGTGACCTTCATGAGCAGCATGGCTCAGCTACGCAACTTACATTTGGTAAGACAGTGGTAATAACACATCTGCGCTGTTACTGAATGTTTGCAACATTAATTACAATTTTATGTTCCAGATCTGAAAAAGCAGGGGGAGATATTCATCTTTACAGTGGCAACATCATTCATTACAAACAATAATTTTCTTTTGATTCATGATACTATCTAATTAGGTGCAGGGGGGCTTCACTTACATCACCTCATTAAACATACAAGTTACTGTGCTCTGTAAAATTGATCTCAAGTTACCAAATGTGCAATTGTTAATGTTTTCACATACTTATTACTGACAGCCAATCACTCCAGTTCTATTAAGCCACATGCTTTTTGCAGAATTAAAAACTGAGTTGCTGTGCTAAAAATGTTTGGGAAATCTTCCATTTTACCTGGAGATAATTTGAATCTGTTCATTTTTTTTTGAGGCAGAACCAAAATTACAATATTCAAACATTAAATTGGTTAAATAATGTTCTTCTGGGTGGGACGTGGAATTCCAATGTATGGCTCGAATCTCACATTCTCCATTAAACTTAATGTCTTCATTATAACCAGTAGTGTCCAGTAAATTCCATGATGGGAGACTGGTACAAAGAGCAAAGGAAAGTACAACACAGGAAGAGCCCTTCAGCCCTCCAAGCTTGTGCTGATCATGATGCCCTAACTAAACTAAAAAAAAACCTTCTGCCCTTACTCAGTCCATATCCCATTGTTTCCTCCCTATTCACTTATCCATCCTATGGAATTTCAACTCCAGACTATTAACATGTTATTGAAATATTTGATACTAGAATTGGATGAGGTTCAGAACAGATAGCTATTACTCAACCAAGTAACTGTGAAGGTTGTGAAAGCAAAGATTTACCATCATTGTTTATATATTTCTGTAAAATGACTCAGCAAACATAGAATTACTCTCAAGTTCCTAATTGAAAATGATGTGTCATTATAAATAGTTACATTAACTTTACTGTACTTTGCAATTTTGAAAATTATAGTTGTCATCTTGACATTTCCTCTTTCTGATGGGGATCAACTCACTTTCCTTGATCTGTTCTTATTACATAAGATGATTTGCTTTTAAATGCATCACCTCTTCAGGTTGAATTTAAATGCATAGAATCTCTACAATACAGAAGGAGGCCATTCAGCTCATCGAATCTGCACCAACTACAATCCCATCCAGGCCCTATTCCCATTACTCCAAACATTTACTGTGTTAATCCCCTTGACACTCAGGAACAATTTAGCATGGCCAATCAATCTAATCCACACATCTTTGGACTTTGGGAGAAAACATGTTCCACCTTGTTCTCTGGAATCCCCATTTCATTTTTTCACTAGTCCAAATTATATTACAGGGGAAATCATGATTTTAAGTGTGACAAAAGAATTCTATGATGATGTTGTGATTTTAATTCTGTCAAGTACACTCTGGTTTCTCTTGATCCTATAAATATTTTTCATGTGGCTATCTAGATAAGTCTTAAACGATCCCAGCGTAAGTGCCTCAACCAATGGCAGTGCATTCCAGGCCACCACCACTTTCTGTGTAAAATACATCCCCCTGACATCTGTGTTGAACCTTGCCCCCCTCACCTTGAATTTGTGACCCCTTGTGTTCATCACCTCTGACCTGGGAAAAAGCTTCCCAGTCTCCCTTTGAGGTGGAGAACAGTTTTTGGCCATCTGGGTCTGTGATGACTTCATCTTTATGTATACTGCTGGCATTCATCTCTGGCATGGTGGACCAGTGCTTAGCATTGCTGCCTCACAGATCCAGAGACTCGGGTTCAATTCCTGGCATTGGTCACTGTCTGTGCAGAGTCAGCACCTTCTCACCATGTCTGCATGGATTTCCCCTGGGAGCTCCATTTTCCTGCCACATTCTGAATGAATTGCTGGCTAGTGCATTGGCCATGCTAAATTCCCAGAGCACCAGAGCAAACCCATGCAGACACAGGGAGAAAGTGCAAACTCCATACAGACAGTGCCATACCAGAATTGAACCTCTGTTTCTGATGCTATGATGTAGACTTGCCTGGATTAGCAAAAAACCTCACTTACTGTGCTGTCTGGAGAAAATACACAATTCTCTAACCAATGCTCAGGATTCCCTTCACACACATTGTTAGCCACTTTAACACTTGAATAGCAGGTTAGATGTAAGGATTCGCATTCTAATCAGCAATCTGTAACTGTCTGTGTGGATATGAGTGCCTCTGCAGATCAGAACACTGCATTTGCCTGACAAAGGCACAACATAGTGTCGAAAGCTCGCGGATTTACTATCAAATAAATTGGTTGGACTTAAAATTGGTGTTGTAAATCTTTTCTGATGCTATGAGGCAGCAATGCTAACCATGCATCAACGTGCCGCCCCACAATCAATTAATAAAACTGGATTACAAAATACTTGTCTCACTGATAATGATCATGAAGCCACCAGATTGTTATGAAAATCCATTTGGTTCATTGGTGGCATTCATTGGAGTGTGGGTGGTGGGGGGGTTAAAATCTGCTAAACTTAGTCAGTGTGGCCTACCTGTGACTCTGGACCTAACTCTCAACTGTTCCAACCCTTGCCAACACTAAATTTGTCCTCCCCTTTCTACTTTCTAGGACATCCTCTGCCCTCCTCTCCCTGGGACCCCCAATATTTAGCTGAACTACAGTCCTGGGACTTGGGCTTAGTCACTGCAGTACTGTATCTGGATGTCTGGAAAACTGGTAGCTATTCGATTGGCCAATCGCTCTCCAGGGCAGGAATTTTATCCAAAGAAGTCCCACCTGCTGCCAATCTCTGCTCAATTGAGCATAAAATGATAATAGGTGGGGATGAGTACCTCTCAGAGGCACTGAATGCTTGGCATCCTGAAAATTCAGGCCATGGAATCAAGTGATTTACAGAGTATGAGGTAGCCTAACAACTGGGATGTGCCATCTACCCAAGGAAGATTGAGGTGAAAGGTACCTTTGGCTTTAGAATCATGGAACCTTGAACTCATGCATAAAAGGCCCGAATGGTAGATGTCCAAAGAATATTGTGCCTCCATAACGTTCTGAGATCAGACTTCAAGGAAGAGCAGTGAGCAGGGCTCACAGGCGGGGCTTCTGAATTTACAGCTGTCATTAATGGCAATACAGGAAGCATTTTCTTCATTGTGCACACCAATGAAGTGTGTGGCATCTTCACTGATATATTCAACAGGTCAACACCTCAGAAGTGATGATGAAACAGTCAATGTCTCCACTGTAGCTCTCCTGACAAGGGACAAAATAGATACAGAGCCCTGCAAACCAATTTACAAATCACAGTGAGACTAGATATCCCTCGGTGCTTTGAAGTCCTGCCTAACCATTTGCAGTATAAACACAGATCCAATGTCCAGTGGCATGTTGAAGGCTGGAGTTAGCAGCCTGATACTGGTGTCTCTCAATATGCCAGGTAACTGGCCTTCATTCCCAGAGCACAAATCCAGTGCAATGTAGAGAAAATAACAGATTAAGCAAGAACAAACGTGAGCTGTAAAGACTGCAGTGATTCCTTGTCAGGTACCAGCTGCCATAAGAAGAAGGTTGCCTCAGTCATGCAAGCTTCTTATAGAACATAAACAACTAACTGCCTCCCAGAATACTGATCTTCAGATAACACCTGGAGAAATGTACAGTTAGCAAAGAATAGATTGACTTCTGTTCACTTTGGGTTTCATTGTGATAAAATTAAATGTGAAATGAAGTGATTTGCTATTCATGGGTATTAGAATCATAAACAAAGAGTGTGCTTACTTATTTACTCAGGTGATTAAGGGTGGCACAGTGGTTAGCACTGCTGCTTCACAGCACGAGGGACCCGGGTTCAATTTCCAGCTTGGGTCACTGTGTGGAGTCTGTACATTTTGCCCATTTCTGCATGGGTTTCCTCTGGGTGCTCCAGTTTCCTCCCACAATCCTAAGACATGCTTTTGCTGGTCATGGCCATGCTAAATTCTCTGAGAGTGGGGTGATTTTGCCATTTTTTTCTGAGTCCTGGGCAGATTTGAAACTGGGAGATTTTCAGATCCCTCTTTTGGACGTGTTTTCAGGTTCCCTGATATGCACTCCTCGAGCAAAATTCTGAGCAAGCCTGTTGCTCACTGCAAAAACCTGTGGGTGAAGCTTAATGTGCCCAAAAGCCTACAGATGGAGATGCTGCACGTGCGCATCAGCGGTAATAGGGGTCTGACAGAGAGAGTTGTTAGGCCGCTGCCAGTGCAGGCAGCCTAAAGCAGCTCCCCTCCCTCCCGCCCACAATCGTGGGTGCCTTCAGCCTGAGATACGGCCCCCACCAATGCCTCTAATCACCCAAACCTATCACGGACACCCTTGCTCTCCTACTGATTGTGGCCCACTGCCCTCCCCTGTTCTTTGCATGCATTCACTTGCAATTTGCACAATGAGGGAATGTAAACCATCCCTACTGAGATAATTAAGGGAGTTTCCAGTAGTTATTTGCAAGATGATATTAGTGCCATCAATTGCACCCTGAGCTTTAATAAATCCCACTGGATGCCCATATCTTGCTGCTGCCTTGTATTGACAAAATAGATGAGTTTTATGGTTCTCCCGTAAAGTGCACCGCCCACCTGAATAATGCATGCCTGTACGATTGATATTACAGAGATCTGCTAATGGCACAATGGGCAGATTGATCTCCTTTTGTACTATAAATCTTACTATGCATTTATGACTGTGGCTGTCTGAATTATCTCGGGAACATAAAGCTATGATGTAGTGTTTACCTTCCTTAACACTGAAAGAGAACTGCTAACTAATGACCGTGACCGCAGATTTTCTGATCTACTGTCTCTTGGATGAAGCACACACTTGTTATATATATCTCATCATTAAGGCTGTTATGTAACCTGTTATGTCTTAATATACTGTGATTCTGTAGTTGAGGCATTCTGTAGTTGAGGATTTTGATGATTATTTGTAAAGAAAGAATGTGCAGTGTTATGAGAAGGTGGAGAAATAATTCAAGGTAAACTGCTCATTCAGAGAGCTGGCATAATGTGATAGGCCAAATAGCATCATTCTGAACTGGATGAATAACATCTGCTTTAGTGCATTGTTCTTATCAGTTGCCAGACTACTTTGAACCATCCTGTGCCGCTCCTCCTCTCCCCTTATAAATTGCAAAGGATACATCCATCAGGAATAAAAATGCCTGCTTTGAAAATCCTTTATTGCAGAAATTATTTTACTGAAAATCTCCACAATCTTTATGCTCAGATATATTTAAATGAATTCATGTCACGGTGGGAAGGGCTACAAAGGGCTAGGGGAATCCTGGATTTCAGCATGGAAAACTGGAATAAATTTTTCACTCCTATTGCGCCTGCCCCCAGGGAAGTAGACACTCGCCAGTCTTATCCTACACAGATGGTTATAGTGGGCTGAACTTTGATTGAGTGGTCAAGCTCGCTTTACAAGTAGGAGAATGTAGGGCTACACGTGTGCAATCGATTACATCCCGACTTGGAGAAATCCTGCTCTGTGGAAGAAACCTAAAGCCTGTTCTGCGGTTGGCTTTTGCTCAGGCCAAATATAATGTAACTTCTTTTTCTTAAAAACAACGCATCAGTGTGGACTGCACGCTGAAATACCAATGAGATCATTGCTGGCAGACTGGAAAAGAAGCAAAAGTAAGTTCAGGACCGATATATTGGCAATAGCTACCAACAACCTTAATATCCTTGTTCTAGTGTTTGGCTGACAGTCATTCCATCTTCCGTATGGTACAACTGTGTCAACAAGTCTCTGCTGAATCTGAGTCTGTGCATGTGGTGCTCCTCTAGTTATATGGGCATAATTTGTAGGGTAAGGATGATGAGGAACTCCCCTCTTTCAAAGTAAACTGATTTCTTACCATGCATGTGTTCTTACACATCCCTTTGTTCAAGAGAAGTTCCTATAAGAATTATCATAGCAGCATCAATGTTATGAAGTGGTACAGTGAGAATGTCAATGAGTAATCCCAAAATAAATCCATAAAGTCCTTTTAACCATACATTTGAGCAGAAATTAAATAGATATTGAGGAACACTCACCAATACTTGGAAAAACCAAAGTTAATTTGCAGCTGGAAGATGCTGGCTTGACCACAGATCGAAGTAAGGTTCAGCCTAAGAACTGTAAGCATATCATTTAAATGTACATTAGGATATAGAATGGCCAATAAAAGATAGCCCCTTGTTTCAATGTTTACTGCTTCGAATGCCATGCAAGTGAAATCTAAATTATGTATATTGACACACTGACCTATGTAAAGTTCTGAATCAAAGACTGTGACATAGATAATTAAATGGAAATAAAAATGTCCTGAAATTGTTGCTAGTTTTTCAATTTTATCTGTTTATTCTGTTGAAGTTATCATTTTTTTGTAGGAATGTCTGTATTCCTGTTTCATGTCTGGTCGGCCTGCTCAGGCAAAAGGAAATTGCACAAAATTCAACACATTATGAACTGATGACTTTAGTTGACATGATGAAAACATAAGGTAGCAAAGAAAATAATCATAGAATCCTAGAAATGTATGCACAGAAGAAAATTGCAAGGCCTATTATGTCCACCCATTTCAGCTGAAAAGCAGCCACTCAATTTCTAGTTCTGGTTTGTAACCTTGTGGGTTATGGCACTTGAAATGTTAAAATGTTTATTGTTAAAATGTTAAACTGTTAAAATATGTTAAAACTTTTTGCTCTTACCATATTTCAGGCAGTGAATTCCAGATTCCAGATTGTGGGTGAAAATATTTTCCTCAAATTCTCTCTAACCCTCCTAACCCTTATCCTAAATCTATAGCCCTGGTTATGAACACCTCAAACAAGGGGAATAGGCTCTTCCTACCCAATCTTGCACCTTCAAATGTTATACAGTTCCATTAGGCCTCCTCTCAGTCTCATTTGTTATTCCTGATGGTCTCAAATAGTCTCTACTCTTCCTTTAGTTATTATCCTGATCTTTATGCATTTTTTAAAAAAATCTTTAGATTTTTCCTGATTTTGTTTGCCAAAATATTTTTCTCTTTGTTTTGCTTTTTATTACTTCACCCTCAACATTGAGGTTTTTTTTGTATTATTGTATCTACAGTATCTTTCAGATATGAAGACTGATGGTGAGGCATGGGTGTAAGATAAGGGTGAGTGTCAGTGTTGGTTGTTCAGGTGAGAATGTTGAGGAGATGCCTGGAATTAGAGGAATGTGTAAAGCTGGCAATCTGATAATTGCTGTGCAGGAAACCGCTGAGGAAATTAGAGGGCTGAATTTTACCATGATGACAGAAATCACCTTCCTGGCAATGAAAGTAGGAGTTGATCCCACTTAGACCAGCAACAGGACAAGAGGAAACACATTCCCAGCAATGGTCAATTAAGAACAGCAACCTGTCTAAGCAAAGAGCTGCCAAACCAATGAGATAGCTGGCAGTTTAGCAGCCTCAGCTGAGTCACCATGAACAATGATCATTGCTGAGGCCACAGCTACTTGGACAGGATATTTTAACGGGCAGAGTTATGATGTGATAACATGCACCTTTAAGGGGAGAACATTTTAAACTATGGTCAATTAATACTGCATCTCAAGACATGACATATTAATTCTATTATGTGTAAGCAGTCTGAAAGCAGCAGGTTAGAGGTCAGCTATAATGTAACTAACCTCAAAGTAATTCTATCTGTACATACCCTTACCATCAAATAAGTAAGCTACATTATTATTTCACCAATCCTTGAATATGATTGTTACGTTTATGTCAAGGAATTGAAGAATGCAAAGGCAGGGACCCTTGAAGAGGAATAAGTCGGGTTGGGAGATGTTGTGGGCAGAGAAGCAGCAACTCCATTTCACTGAATGGTTTCCCCATGTTGTCACAGGCACCAAGGACTCAGGCAAAATGCCCACAAGGACAGGGAGCAACCCACTTAAATGTCTCAATTGGGCTCCTGGCAAGCTGCTGATCTACCAGCTTTCCTACCACTGGAAAAATGGCATCATGGCAGGAAGACATTGAGTACATTGCAGGTGCATTCTTAGAACAATTTTGCCAAGTCCCCACCTTCCAGTCTAGCTCCAAAGACCTGGTAAAATTTTGGTCAGAGTTTGTGGGTTGGCACTTACAAATGGGATGCTCTCATCTTTCCTGTCCTCGTGAGGCCATTTAGCTCCTTGGGTTCTGCACATGGGTTGGTGGAATCACTCCTGCTGCTCACTTCTTCAGCCACTTGTATCTAGACCAGCTTGGTTTGGGAAGCTGATCCCTCCCACCTGTCTGTGGGTACTTCAGTCCCTCAGATCCTGCAGCTGAACCTGCAGAATCTGAGGGACTGAAGAACTTCTTTCTATTCCAATTGTTGCTGATGTTTCAGGGAGCAATGTAGAATCCGGTCACTCTGACCCCTGCCAAGGTCCCTTCAATTAGAAAACACAGGAAATAATCAGTAGGTTTAGCAGTATCTGTGGAAAGAAAAGTACAGTTAACGTTTCAGGTCAACAATCTTTCCTCAGAACTGAAGGGAAATAGAAATGTAATAGATTTCTGCAAGTGAAAAGGAGGGAAGAGAGAGGAAGAACATTAGGGAAGGTCTGTGATAGGGTAGAGAGTGGATGAGATTAATTGACATAACATTTCATGGTACAAAAGGCAAAAGGAGTGATAAAGAAACAAAGGTTTATCTAGAGTGGATGTGAATAGCAGAGTAATGAACAGCTGTGACCAAAAAGGAAAATATGAAAAACAAGATAGGAGACAGAGTTTATGGTCCAAAATTGTTAAATTCAAATGTTAAGACCGGAAGTTTGCAAAGTGCTAATGGAAAGATGAGCTTCTGTTTCTCAAGCTTGCATTGATTGTCACTTGAACAGTGAGGCTGAGGACAGAAATGTCGATATAGCAGCACGCAAATAGCCTAGTAGTATTATCACTAGACTATTAACCCAGAAAACTCAGCTAATGTTCTGTGGACCTGGGTTCGAATCCTGCCATGGCAGAAAGTGGAATTTGAATTCAATACAAAAAAATCTGGAATTAGAATCAACTGATGACCATGAAATCATTGTCAATTATCAGAAAAATCCATCTGGTTCACTCATGTCCTTTATGGAAGGAAATCTGCCATTTTACCTGGTCTGGCCTACATGTGAGCCCAGAACCACAGCAATGTGGATGACTTGTCAATTGTCCTCCAAGGGCAAGTAGGGATGAACAATAAATACTGGCCAGCCAGTGATGCTCATGTTCCATGAATGAATAAACAAAAATTGAAAAATAAGGTAAGATAAAATGGCAAGCGGGTCATGCCTGCAGACTGACTGGCGGAACTCTGCAAACTGGTCACTCAGCCTCTGTTTGATCTTCTCAATATAGAGCAATCTATTGTGAGAGGGAACCAGAACACTAAACTGAAAGATTGGTAGCACAGTGGCTCGCACTGCTGCTTCACAGCTCCAGGGATCTGGGTTTGATTCCTAGATTGGATCGCTGTTGTATGGAGTTTGCACATTCTCCATGTGGCGGCATAGGTTTCTTCTGGATGCTCTTGTTTCCTCCCAAGTCCAAAGATATGCGTATTAGGTTTATTAGCCAATGCTTAAATTGCCCTTAGTGTCCTGAGATGTGTAGGTTAGAGATTAGTGGGTAAAATATGTAGGGATATGGGGATAGGATCTGTTTTCGATTGTGGTTGGCGCAGACTCGATGGCCTCTTTCTGTACTGTAGGGTTTTTATGATTCTATAATATTTCTATGAAAGTGAAGTGAAAATTCACTTCTATGAGATAAATTTTCCTGCTTTGTCTGTCATGGGAATCGTAGTGGGTGAAGGGCACACTTGGAAAGATTTGTTGACCTCGGGTGGGATTTTCTGGTTTCAGAGTGAGTGCAGCTGGAAAATCACGGCTGTTATGTCTTATTTGGCATAGCAGGAATCGCTATGTACCATGAGATGGAGTTACAGGCTTTGCACCTTACAGAGAATAATAAAGAAAGAATTCCTTTTCCTACTCTAGTAGTTATGCTTTCTATGTGTGCATCTCCTTTGAGCTTTATTGTCTGTCACAATCTTCAAAGCAATTGACTTTATTGAAAAAGATTCCTGATCCAATTCTAATTTTTATATATTCAATTTATCTTGCCTATTAATACACTAATGACGTGAAGCACTAGGATACTCTTAAAAAAAATCCAAGAGCAGCCCTCTCACGACCCATCGCGTATATGCCCCTTGTTTGATAACAAGGTGGACGAAAGCACCTGTAGGATAAAAACAAGTACATCAATATCATCATCTATTTACACATTTCCCAGGGACTCCCAAGGCTCATGATCCCTATTTTAAATCAGTTTTCTATACTCCTCCATTCCCATTCTGTTCATGTGCCCATCTAAGTATTTCTTAAATAACTCCAGAGTGCCTGCCTCCACCACTTTACTTGGCAGTGCATTCCATACCCCTACCACCCTCTGTGTGAAAAAACCCTCTCTAGCATCCAAATTATACCTTACCCCCCTCACCTTAAGCCCGTGACCTCTCGTGCTATTTGAGTACATCCTAGGAAAAAGCTTAACCCTATTTACTCTATCGATACCCCTCATAATCTTGTACACCTCTATTAGATCTCCTTTAAGTCTACGTCTTTCCAAGGAAAATAGTTCCAATTTGCTTAACCTCTCCTTCCATACCAGGCAGCATCCTGGTAAACCTCCTCTGCACTCTCTCCAGAGTCTCCACGTCCTTCTAGTAGTAAGGCGGACCAGAACTGGACACAGTATTCCAAATGAGGTCTAACCAATATTTTATACAACTGCAACATTAAAGGTCAGCTCTTGTACTCTATACCCCTTCTTATAAAGGCTAGCATACCATATCCTTCTTCACAACCTTCTCCACCTGCTCTGCCAACTTCAGAGACTTGTGCACCTGCACCCCCAGATCCCTCTGCGTTTCTATACTCTTAATAGGTCGACCTTTTATCATATACCTCCCCTCTACATTCTTTCTCCCAAAATGCATCACCTTGCATTTATCAGGATTGAATTCCATCTGCCATCTATCTGCCAAGCTACCAGCCTATATATGTCCTGCTGCATTGCCTGACAATGCTCCTCACTATCTGCAAGTCCAGCCATCTTTGTATCGTCTGCAAACTTGCTGATCACTCCACTTACTCCCACTTCCAAGTCATTTATACCAGGTTTTGGCTTGACATTTGGAGCAAGATTTTAATTCACCCAAAACTCATTCATCTCTATAGCGTTAAAATTAAAGCCTCAATGTCCGAACTTCAATGGGAGCAAGACGAAATTTTCAACCTTTTTGGATCCACCAATAATATTCTGAGATATATCGAAATAATAGCTTAAGGCTTCCAAGATAATCCTGCACTTAAGCTTCATGTGTTAGGTGCACAATTTATGAGTAGAATTTATATGACTTAATTTTACAAAATATTAATTCTGGGGTGGAGAACTGTTGGGAAATGGTGGTCTATGCTTTTTAATGGAAAATTGCACTTGTGACATTTGATTTGTGTTGCTAGCAAGCAAAGCTCTCTGCTGGAAATATAACATTGGACCTTTTTTTTCCTATTATACAATCAAGTCAATGATTTCAGGATTGACTCTTCTAGTGAAGGAACTATCCAACATGTAATAGATGCATTCATACCAAATACATATTTTAGTTTTGTCTTCACAAAGAAAGGTACAAATAACATACCAGAAATGTTGGTGATCACAGGATTTAGTGAGAGGGAAGAACTGAAAGAAATCAGTATTTGTGGGGAAATGGTATTGGGGTCAATGATGGAACCAAAGGCTGATAGATCCCCAGGGATAATCTCCATCCCAGAGTAGTGAAGGAAGTGGCCCAAGAAATAATGGTTGCATTGATGGTCATCTTTCAAATTTTATAGACTTTAAAACAGCTCCTACAGATTGAAGGGGAGCTAATGTAACCCCACTATTTAAGAAGGGAGGTAGAATGAAAACAGGAAATAATAGATCATTCAGCTTGATGTCGAAAGTGGGGAAAATGCTAGAGTCCATTATCAACAATATTATAGAAAAGTCTTGGAAATGGCAGGATTTGACATAGTCAGCATGGATTTATAAGGGAAATCATACTTGATATATATACTGGAATTCTTTGAGGATGTAATTAGTAGGGTTGATGAGGGGGAGCCAGTGGGTATGCTTTATTTAAACTTTCAGAAGGGTTTCAACAAAGTCCCACATCAGAGATTAGCATGTAAAATTAAAGTGTATGTGATTGGGAATACTGTATTGAGCTGGATAGAAAAATGATTGGCAGACAGGAAAAAAAGGGTAGGAATAAATGGGTCTTTTTCCAAATGGCAGGCTGTGACTAGTGGGGTGGTAAAGACCCATTTATCAGTGCTAGGACTCTAACTATTCAAAAGATATATTAATGATTTAGGTGAGGAAACTGAAGGTGATATCTTCAAATTTGCAGAAGACATTAAACTGGGTGGAAGGGTGAGTTGTGAGGACAATGCAAGATGCTTCAGTGTGATTTTGACAAATTGAGTGAATGGGCAAATGCATGGCAGATGTGGTATAATGTGGATAAATGTGAGATTATCCATTTTGGTAGCAAAAACAGGAAGGCAATTTATTATCTGACTGGCTATAGATAGAGAAAGGGGAATATGCAATGAGACTTGGGTGTCCTTGTACACCAGTTGCTGAAAGTAAGCATGCACATCTATGACTGTGTGGCCAGGTTCCCCTCCAACTCGATTTTCAAGTTTGCTGATTAGACCAAACAATGAATCTCAAACAATGACGATTCAGAGTACAGGAATGAGATAGACAATCTGATGAACTGGTGCGAGGACAATAATCTTTCCCTCAAAATCAACAAAACAAAGGAGATAGTCATCAACTTCAGAAAGCGTACTGGGGAACATGCCCCCGTATACATCAATGAGGCGGGGAGGTGGGGGAAGCAGAAATGGTTGAAAGCTTTAAGTTTTTAGGTGTCCAGATCACCAACAACCTGTTTTGGTCTCCATTGCCGACACTATAGCTAAGAAGCAGATCAATTCCCCATAAGTCCTCAAACGACTAAGGAAATTTGACATGTCAGCTATGACTCTCACCAACTTTTACAGATACACCATAGAAAGCATTCTTTTTGTTTGTATCACAGCTTGGTATAGCATCTGCTCTGCCCAAGACTGCAACAAATTACAAAGAGTCATGAATGAAGCCCAGTCCAAAATCAGCCTCCTATCCACTGACTCTGTCTATACTTCCTGCTGCCTCGGAAAAGCAGCCAACATAATTAAGGAATCCATACACCCTGGACATACCCTTTTCTACCTTCTTCCATCGAGAAAATGATACGGAAGTATGAGGTCATGTACCACTCGACTCAAGAACAGCTTGACAACATCAGACTTTTGAATGTGCCTCACACTAAGTTGATCTTTCTCTACATCCTAACTATGTAGAGGGTGTACATTCTTTTTCCTTTTCTGTGAATGGTATGCTTTGTCTGTATAGATATAAGAAACAATACTTTTCATTATGTATTAATATATGTGACAATAATAAATCAAATCAAATGCAAGTGCAGCATATGGAAAAGAAGGCAAAGGTACACTAGCCTTCATAGTGAGAGGAATCATGTACAGTAGCAGAGATGTCTTGCTGCAATTTTCCAATCTCTTGGTGAGACCACACCTGGAATATTATGGACAGTTCTGGTCCCCTTATCTGAGGAAGGATGTTCTTGTTATAAAGAGAATTCAGCAAAGATTTAGCAGAATAATTCCTGGAATGGTGGGATTGATGTATGAGGAGAGGTTGAAACAGTTAGGATTATATTTGCTTGAATTCAGAAGAATGAAGGAGAAATCTCATTGAAACCTTCAAAATTCAAACAGGACTACTGTAACTAGTAGTTGAAGACAAAACATTGCATGATTTCAAGGAGTTATATATAGCTCCAGAGGCTGAAGGGATCAAAGGATATTGGGGTGGGGAAAGTTTGGAAGGTCTAATAAAGATAGCAAATATATAGTAAATGGCAGAACCCTTAAGAGTATTAATAGGCAGAGGGATCTATGTGTACAGATACACAGGTCACTGAAACTTGCAACGCAGATGGACAAGGCAGTCAAGAAGGCATGTGGCATGCTTGCTTTGATCGGCTGGAGCACTGAGTTTAAAAATTGGCAAGTCATGTTGCAGCTTTATAGAACCTTAGTTAGGCTTAGTGTTCAATTTTGGTCACCACACTACCAGAAGAATGTGGAGGCTTTGGAGACGGTACAGAAAAGATTTACCAGAATATTGCCTGGTACGGAGGGCATTAACTATGAGAAGAGGCTGGAGAAACTTGGTTTATTCTCACTGGAATGACGGAGGTTGAGGGGTGACTTGACAGAAATCTACAAGATTATGAGATACATGGACAGAGTGGATAGTCAGAGGTTTTTCCTCTGGGTCAGGGTAGAAGAGTTAATTACTATGGGAGAATAGATTTAAGGTGCGAGATGCAAGGTTTAAAGAGGATGTACGAGGCAATTTTTTTTACACAGAAGTAGTGGATGCCTGGAACTCATTGCTGGGGGAGGTAGTGGAAGCAGATACGATAGTGACTTTTAAGAGACCTCTGGACAAATATATGAATAGAATGGAAATAGAGGGATATGGTCCCTGGAAGGGTAGGGGTTTTTATTCAGTCAGGCAGCATGGTCAGTACAAGCTTGGAGGGCTGAGAGGCCTGTTCCTGTGCTGTAATTTTCTTTGTTCTTTGAAATTGGAATCAAGCCATTGAGTTGGATGATCAACCATCATCATAGTGAATGATGGACAGGCTCAACGAATGCCCACTCCTGCTCCTATTTATTATGTTTCTATGTAATTTTATTGCACTGACCAAGGAGGCTTCTATGTCAATTCCTGGTTTCTGTAGAGTTTGCTAATTTTGGTAGAGGGAACAAAAAGAACATGAGAAAAATCAGGAATGAGAAAAAAACTGTTGGCCCATTTGTGCTCAACCATCTCTTTTAGAGTCATAGTCATAGAGGTTTACAGCATGGAAACAGGCCCTTTGGCCCAACTTGTCCACACCGCCTTTTTAAAACCCCAAGCTAATCCCAATTGCCTACATTTGGTCCATATCCTTCTATACCATCGTGTCCTGTAACTATCTAAATGTTTTTTAAAATAAAATTGTACCCACCTCTAATATTACCTTTGGCAGCTTGTTCCAGACAGTCTATGTGAAAAAATTGTCCCTCTGGACATTTTTGTATTTCTCTCCTCTCACTTTAAACCTATGTGCTCTAGTTTTAGACTCCCCTACCTCTGGGGAAAAAATATTGACTATCTGCCTCGTCTAAGTCCCTCAATATTTTAAAGACCTCTATAAGGTCACCCTTCAGCCATCTACACTCCAGAGAAAAATGTCCCAGTCTATTCAGCCTCTGCTTATAAATCAATTAAATCCCGGTAGCATCCTAGTAAATCTTTTCTGCGCTCTTTCTAATTTAATAATATCCTTTCTATTATAGGGTGACCAGAATTGCACACAGTATTCCAAGTGTGGTCTTATCAATGTCTTGTACAATACGTCCCAACTCCTGTATTCAATGTTCTGACTGATGAAACCAAGCATGCCAAATGCCTTCTTCACCACTCTGTCCATCTGTGACTCCACTTTCAAGGAGCTATGAACATGTACCCCTAGATCTCTTTGTTCTGTAATTCTCCCCAACGCCCTACGATTAAGTGAGTAAGTCCTGCCTTCGTTCAATCTACCAAAATGCATCACCTTGCATTTGTCTAAATTAAACTCTTGCCATTCGTCAGCCCACTGGCCCAATTGATCAAGGTCCCGTTACAATTGGAGATAACTTACTTCACTGTCTTGGTGTCATCTGCAAACTTAACTGACCTTGCTCCCTATATTCTCATCCAAATCATTAATATAAATGAAAAATAACAGCGGAATCAGCACTGATTCCTGAGGCACAACACTGATCACAGGCCTCCAGTTTGAAAAACATCTCTCTCCAACCACCCTCTGGTTTCTGTTAAGAAGCCAATTTTGTATCCATTTAGATACCTCGCCCATAAGATTTAACTTTTTGCGACAACCTAACATGGTACCTTGTCAAAGGCCTAGCTAAAGTCCATGTAGACAATGTCAACTGCACTGCCCTCATCTACCTTCTTGCTTGCCCCTTCAAAAAACTCAATCAAATTTGTGAGACATGATTTTCCACTCACAAAGCTATGCTGACTGTCCCTGCATCTCTAAATGCCTGTAGATCCTGAGTCTCGAAATACCTTCCAACAATTTACCCACCACAGATCTGGCTTGTAGTTCCCAGGCTTTTCCCTGCTGTCCTTTTTAAACAAAAGCACCACATTTGCCATTCTCCAATCTTTAGGCACCTCACCAGCGACTATCGATGATTCAAATACCTCGGCTAGGGAACCCGCAATTTCCTCCCTAGCCTCCCACAACGTCCTGGGATATACTTCATCAGGTCCCAGGGATTTATCTATCTTGATGCGCTTTAAGATTTCCAGTACCTTCTTGGGACATCACTATTTATTTTCCCAACTTCCCTAACATTTATGCTTTTCTCAACAGTAAATACTGTTGAGTATTTACTGTTGAGAAATGTACATTCAGGATCTCACCCATCTCTTGTGGATCCGTACACAGATGGCCTTGTTGATCCTTAAGAGGCCCTATTCTTTACCTTATTACACTTTTGCCCTTTATGTATTTGTAAAAGCTCTTTGGATTCTTCTTTGCCTTGTCTGCCAAAACAATTTTGTGTCCCCTTTTTGCCCTCCTGATTTTCTTTCAACTCTACTCCTACACTCCCTGTATTCCTCAATTGTAGGTTTTGAACATTACAATGATTATAATGCTCTTGGGAGAACAGACTAAGTAATCAGGCAAGGATCCTGCTCCTTATTCACAGAAAGTGCATATCTGTTCATGTTGGATGAAGACATGATAGATTCAGCAATTATGCAGCCATTGCCTCAGAGAGACTGCTAACAATCAATAAAATACTGCATGTACTGGGATTAAACATAAACAATGGCTTCTTGAACAAGCTACCAGTGAATGTCTGATGAGTGCACAACAGTAAATTGGAATTGCATGTTTATGTTAAACTTAAACCATAACAGAGATTGTACCCAGTCACAAAGGTGCATTTTCTGATATTCAGGGAGAAATATTATTGAGGGCATCCAATGAACATACTTGTTCTTTTTCCAGCCTGATCATGAGAACACTTATACGCATTAGAATAGACTGTTTGGTTTGATATCTCATCAAAAAGCACCTCACCTATGCTGCACCTCCTCAGTACTGTACTGAATGTGAGCCAATATTAAGTGGTCAAATTGTGGGCTGGCATGTAAATCAACATTCTTGTGACTCAGTAGGAGCAGCATTGCCAATTACACCAAATTGGTACATGTGAACATTTTTTCATTTGACGCATATACTAGGTGAATATATTATTAATCTTCAATTGCTCTTTAGTTTTGCACATCAACAAAGTAACTTCCCGGTAATACCTTTTTGAAAATCATGTGATAGAAATATTCACTGATAACAATTTCACAATAGCTTCTCAAGCATTAAACCTCCTCAACGTGTTCTAATCTTATCCTGGTGACATTTGTAATTATAAAAACATGTTATTGCAAATACACATTCCATGTATATGCACAGGAATTGGACATGATTATTTACAAAAATGATCTTACCATAAATGGAAATATGAGGGAAAACTCACAAACTATGAAGATAAAATAATTTTGTTTCTGAGTTTCAACATTTTTCCATAGCAAATTAAGTAAACACAACTCTGTGTAGAGTTGATGAGTGACTCGGGGAGAAGCTATTAAATTTTTTTGTAATAAGGCCATGGAATTGTTTCTAAAGAATTATGACAGCATGAGACCCACAGAAGAGTATAATAAGAACATTTATTGGCTTTTTATTTGGTGCGCACATTAGATTATTATATAATTAATTCTTTATTGATCCATAATTTAGTATGATATGAAAATATGTTTCTCATTACACACTCTCAAAAAATCATGTAACACAGATACATCAAACAATCTTATTATAGCCTCATACTTATGAAATCTCTAAAATATTGTCTCCATAAAATGGGCACTGCCGTGGAATAAACCAAGTGTTAAATGAATTTGGGAAGACATTTGTCAAAATTTTCCATTCTTAAGATTAGGTGCGGTGGCAAGCAGGAAAGTTAGATTGATTCCCAACTGGGCGGTGTGGCAGATTTGCATGCTGGATTTCCACTTTTCTGCTTGTTAATTATGATTCAATAAGGAGCTTGTCAAATCTTGTCATGGGCTGGGCAATGATTCATCTGTCCTGACTTTATATTATTCCCCTCATTGGAGTGAAGGTCCTGTTAACATATTTAAACAGCATCCATACATATGTTCACTCATTGCAGGCCAAGTATGGATGGAACACTTACATTTACATGTCGACATGCAAAACCCTCTGCATCATGGTTCAGCGAGGCCTCTCATCGTGCTGGTCAGGAAGGTCAGTGCCTATATACTCCAAACAAGTACCTCTCCGCAGTGCAGGAAACAAATGAATGATCTGATGCATTCTGCCAGGGTAAATGAAACTTCTACTCACTACAAACTCTCACTCTCAAAAGGGCATCAGGCAGTCTAAGGGTTAGAGTCCACAGGGATATCATATACTACCAGCAGATAAAATATCAGCACTGAATGTTTGCCAACCACATTAAGCTCATCATCTCACAGAGGATCCTGCACACATGTCATCTTAATCCCTTACTGGGGAATGGTCAGTATACACAACAGGCATGTATGCTTCAGAACTGCTCTTTAATCTATAGTGCTTACAGTCAATCTATCTATCTTAATACAGGATAAGATTATCCATCATTGACAGGTGAAAATAAAGACAAGAGGAGTATCCCACAGCTGAGGACAATCTTTCCATGAAAAGCAGGGAGAATTTGTTGAACCTGTTGGCGAGGACAGAGGTTGTTCACGCAGAGAAGGCAAAATCAGTCTCCCCCACACAAGCCTATGAGTCCTTTCTGTTTGTCTTGGCCACATACGGACAATGATTGGGAACAATTTATAGTGTAGGATCCTGTCTCATCATTACTAATGATCTCTTCTCTCTATTCCAAATAGCAAGAAAAGGTAGAGGAAGAATTTGAGCAAGTACTTCAGTCCTAGTCTCCAGAGCACCTCTGATGAGGATGTAAAGGAGCTAGTGGATGAAGATCCATCATTGTGTTTGCCTACACTCTCCACTAATGCAGACACACACACACACACCTCAGTGAGTCCTAACTCTGGAAAAGGCTCAGCATACAATCTGGTTAGCATCTCAGGACACGATTCCACATCAATCAGACACATTGACAGCTGAGATTTCTGACACATGAAGACTGCTGGAGACCAGGTCTCTGCGGAGTCTGGGTCCAATGATGACATTTGCAAAATCAGCCCTGAAAAGAATGTTGGAGATGGGTGGGGAACATCAGGCTATGATGGTGCATACTACAGACTTTGTCAGGAACACAAAGGGTATTTATTAGCAAGGAAAAATTGTATAGAGGCTGGAGCTCCAGGCTGCCTTAGAGCAGCCCACTAGCTGCCCCAGTCCCTACATGTCTGCTACGTGCTTTCAGACTGTCTTCTGCTTTAGAGAGGAATCTATGCTCAGTCCCAATTGGTTCCTCTGCTGTGTTGGCCTTAAAGGGACAATCAATATATCCCTCTCCCTTTAACTCCTTAAGACAATCTTCAGTACTCAAACCCAAATTACTCGAGCCCAAATTCTAACATTACATGAGATGGACGTTTATAACAAGTCTTTGAGGGGTATTTTTTGTTTCTTGTAGAGAGGTATAATTCTGTCGTCTGAGATGCTCCCACTGGATCGACATTAACAGGAACTGCAAGTAACAGGATACTTCTTCTGGTACACATAGTTCATCGCAATTTGCTTCCAGGGATAAATCAAATCTGTCTATAATAGGTTGATCAGGTACTTCGGTTGCTAACAGGTTTCAAAACATTTGTGACAGCAACACTGACTGCTGGAGTGTCTCTCTCTCTTCCTTAAATGATCCATATGTTTATGAATGAACCATCCCTCCATGTCTTCTTGGTACGAAAGGAGTCTGGAATCCCTTTGAGGTAACAAAATGCAAACCAATATTAAATTCATGGCATGACTGTGCACTAATTGACTTAGGATTTCTATAATGGTTGGCCTTCGTGAGATGGGCAATGTCAAGAAAAACGGTGCTCAGGCACATTTCCGGATACTCAGCAGTATCAATGAAGAGAATAAGTTATTTGTGATTGCTGTGTCAAATGTCTGGGCCATGTCTTCCCCAAATGCCAAGACAATGCAGCTTAGCATTGGGGATAACTCTGCCTTTTTGATTTATCATTGTAACAGTAGTAGTATGAATGTTTGTCAATAATCTTACTGAACCACTCTCTATGAGGACAATGCTAACTTAACTTCTAGCTTTGGGTACAAACTACCGAGGTCACTGAACTGTGATGTCTGATGTCATCTAATGGTTCAGTATCAAAGTTGTGGTCTCTGCATTAATCAGACATGAGAGTTGACGTTGGAAAACCTTTTGGATGTAGGTCCCTCTTGAGATGGTCCAGTGCTTAACCACTGGCAAATGTTTTTCCTCTTAGAGCTACCTTGTTACACTGCTGTCACATAGGTACGAGTGTATCCATGTGTGCAATGATATTTCAGCCTCTTGAAGGGTGTCATGGCCATTGACTGATTGCTGCCATAGTTTAAAGAATTGCACTATGTGCAGTTGCTTGAGGATGTGAACTTGTGGAGTTCTAAGTACATTCCAAGTGACCACATGGTCTCTTGGCTACTATACCTTTCAAGGATGGCCCATTGAATAGTTATGTTTGTAGGACCCATACATTTTGCTTTATTATTTTCACAAGAATTGGGATACACTGGAAAGTATTGTTTGTGTGCTATACAGACAACACATACCATCCATAGAGTACATAGCAAAGAAGAAAAGGAGAGGGTGAAAAATATAGTGTTGCAGTTACAGATAGGTATAAAAGGTCAGCTTAATGTATGCTAGATCCATTCAGAGGTTTGATGGCAGCAGAGAAGAAACTGTTCTTGAGTCAGTTAGTATGTGTTCTCAGACTTCTGTATCTTTTTTCCGATGAGAGAAGGTAGAAGAGAGAGTGTCCAAGCATGGGGTCTTGATTATGCTGGCTGTTTTTCCCAAGGCAAATGTAAACAGAGTCATTGGATAGGAGGCTGGTTTGCGTGATGGACTGGGGCTACATTCACAATCCTTTGTAGTTGCTTGCAATCCTGGTCAGAGCAGGAGCCATACAAAGTTGTGACATTTTCAATGGTGCATTTGTAAAAATTGGTGAAAGTTGTAGTGGACATGCCAAATTTCCTCTGTTTCTGTGAGGCAGAAGTGGTCATTGATTCTTAGGCCTTGCACCTATTTTGACATCCTCTTAAAGATCACATGGTGCATTAGACCTTTCAGTCCAGCCATATTCTTCATGGCTTGAGCAAGACAATTATTGGATGCCCCTTCAGTTGTCAAAGTTTGCTGTGCTGAATTCCTCCCCAACCAATATTTTTCTAATTTGTTTTTCAAACTGCATCATTGTAAGATGAGCTTGAAAATGATGCTGCTGACTTTAGTCTGTGAGACCAGCTTTCAACCTCCCACTATCATTCACCAGGTTCCTCTCATCCTTCTCCATACTCACCAACTCCTAAATTCCCTTTTTCCCAATCACTATTGTTTCCTCTGTTATCCCTGAATCCATCATTATCCACGTAGACATTCTTATCCTTACATCAAACATTATATTGCTGATGTTCCCATGGCCTTTTCCAATCTGATCCCTCCCCTTATTGAGGCCACATGCACCCTTATTTTCAGAGAACCCATCCCTCCGACCATCACTATGAGATCATCCATTACTCCAACCCCAGGACTTCTCAGCGACTGACTTATAGGATCCAGTTGCCTCCCCTAAACGTGACATCTGCGTCGCAGGACTATGGCTCTAAACACCGCTCCCCCAATACTTTTGTCAACAGATACATGGAGGAATAGTTAGAAAGAAAGCAATAACATTACATTCAACAAGCCTCCTAAACAATTTTGAGGTTATAACTATCAGGGTAGATAAGGGGGAGCCAGTAGATGTCATACATTTCAAATTTCAAAAAGCATGAAGTAAAATGCCACACAAGAGATTATGGTTAAAAAAAAGGACTGATGAGATTGGAGGTAATAGAATGGGTTGTGCTTGGGTGTCAGGTTTGTTCAATCTCTATCAATGACCGACATGAGGGGACTGATGAAACAAAGGTGGGAAACATTTTGCTGATGAAACAAAGGTGGGAAGATTAACTGAGGAAAAAGCAAATGGACTGTAAAGGGATATAACAGATTAAAGAACTGGGAAAGAATATGACAAATAGAATACAGTGTGGTTAAGTCTCATTATGAATCAGATTTATTAAGAATTGGAAAATGGAATGATTGAACAACACAGGTCTTCATAGAATCACAGAATTGTTATGGGTCATGTGGCCCCTCGAGTCTGTTCTCCAAATGAGCATCATGACTCTGTGCCATTCCCCTACCTTTTCCCTGTGCCCCTGAACATTAATTAAATAGAAACAATGAGTCCAGGCTCGGAAGATATCACAGGAATTCCCACCAACTGACACTCCTTAGCTCTGCATTGAGACTTAGTCCCAAATGGGAGCATTCCGCACTAAACTTCAATTCCAGATTTATCAAGTGAATTTCAATTCCACCAACTGCCATGTCCCTACAACATTAATTAGCCTGGCTACTGGGCTAAAGTGTTTATCACTACACCACCATCTTCTTATCCTATTCTTCTCATTCATTATCAGTGAGACATATTAGAGACTGTAGGTGTCTCTGTGCAACACAACTTTTAAGAGGCCAGAGACAAAGACTGAATGGTTCACAGTTCTGTGTGTTTTTGATCAGCAAGTCTCAAGACTCTGCCGATTGCTGTTTCTCACTACACTATACTTTCAATATCAACTACACAACATAATTTTATCACGATATTTCAATATTTCAAAAAACTCAAAAAAGTACCAAGATAGAGTGAGATAATAGACAAAAGAACAAGATTGAAGTCAATGGAAAGGACTCTTGAGAATAATGTACAGTGTAAAACACACTATTAATTCACTCTAAGTACATTACGCACTCTTGCCCTGGCAATCTTCCTTCACAAATCCTGCTCACAATAAGGTTTCATTAACAAAACAAATTCCATTTATGACTCCACCTTCTGTTGACAAGATAACATTGGTTTAGAAAGGCTATCTAAGCTGGTTCATTTCTTCCATCACAGAAATATATACAAGCATATGCATTAGGAGCAGGAGTAGGTCATTCAGCCCCTCGAATCATTTGATAGCATTGCTTACGTTATACTAGTGACTACAACTTGAAAGTATTTAATTGGCTTGTAAAGCAATTTGCAACATTGTGAAATGTGCTGTATAAATGTACGTTTTGTCCTTCTTTCAGTAGACATACATGCAGTAGGCAAAGTGACTTTAACAATGGTAAAATTAGAGACCCAATGCTGATTTTCTAAGGATAACTAATCACAGAGCAATCTGATGTTAGTAAAGTGGTTACAAAAAATCACATTTACAAAACAATTCAACTCTGTAGCTAGACTTCCTCTCCAACCTCCCAAAATCCCTCCATCTAAGGTGCCCCCTCCAACGGTATCCAAACTCCATCCAACACTTCCTCCAACCTCCCAACAACCCACCCCTAACCCAACTTCCTCAAACCTCCATTAACCATCCTCCAACTTCTCCCAAAATGCACCTATAACCTCCCTCACAACACCTTCTCAAATCTGACCCCGAATCACCCTCCAACCTGCCCACAAACCATCCCAACTCCTCAGATACCCCCACAACTCTCTACTAATCACCTACAGCCTTTAATGTGGCACCTTTTCTCATGTATTTTTGAAAATCCAAATATATTATTTCCACTGGTTCCTCTTTATCCATCCTATTTACATTAATTAAGATTCATAGATATTTACAGCACAATAGGAAGCCATTTGGCCCACTATGTCCACCCCAGTCAAGAGATCCGACTACACTAATTCAATAGCGCTGGAGGTTATGTCAAACACCATTTCCCTTTCACGAATCCAAAATACCTACACATAATCATATACTGATTTTCTAACTGCCCTGATGCCACCTACCTAATATCACTTCTATAGAAAAAGGCTGGTAGAAATTTGCAAATCGATGCTACTTCACTTGTTAATTTTAAAACTGAAGTCCTTAATTGTTTGTTAACCCATGGGTATCAAAGCAAAGTGTGTATATGATCTCATTGACTAGGATAGATTAAGAAGTTAAACAGCATACTCCTTCTGGTCTTGCTGTTTTATGTATGGATATGGTTTTTTTAAACCCAACTTCAGATGGATTCCTTCAATACAGTTATAAAATAAAGTTTATTTATTAGTCACAACTAAGGCTTATATTAACATTGCAATGAAATTACAGGGAAATTTCCTTAGTTACCACACTCAGGTGCCTATTTGAATCAATGCACCTAACCAGCACACTTTTCAGATTGTGGGAGGAATCCAGGGCACCCGGAGGAAACGCAAGCAGACACTGGGAGAACGTGCAAGCTCCATACAGTGACCCAAGCTGAGAATCGAACCTGCGTCCCTGGCGCTGAGACAGTAATGCCAACCATTGTGCCACCGTGCTGCCCCAATAACCTTCATATGTACAGGCACGCACTAAGAAAGGAATAGAAAAGGCAAAGTAATATTATTTGCATCATTATGAATGACAGCAGGTAGGAGTCTTGGTCCAGATAATGCTGCAGTAATCAATTTAAAGGATCATATATAAACTGAGGGTGGAAATTAGTCCATTTTAAAGTCCAAATCAGCGGCACACCGACTCCAGGCCTCACCGACTGTGCACAAGCTGTTCATGCCTACAGGTAACTTGGGCATTTTGCTAAGAGAAGTATCATGCTGCTGACCAGCAAATGGCAAGGAGGAGCAGCATGAGGAGTTGGGGGCACAACAGGAAAATTCAGGTCGCAATTGTACCATTTATTGGAAAATCACTGTCCCTGAAGAATCCTTGGACAGGTTTTTGGTCCCTCAATAACATGTGCAAGGGGCTCAGTGTCTGTTTTGGAGGCTCATTGGGGCATCTAAAAATGACCAATTTATCAACTGACGAAATACACTGCTAAATTTACTGTGATTGAACCCACTGGAAAACAGGTGCCACACGATCTCTGAATAAGAGCTCCGATTTGCTAATTCATCACAGGAAGATCATTTCACGTTATCCTCCATAAAAAACATTATTAATGCCACATCTCCACAGCAGTGTGTGCAGGGTGCTTCTGATAAGTTAAAAAGTCTGAAGGTAGATCATTTTCATTTCCTTTGCTCGTAGAGCAAACATGGTAGCAAACAACTTAAGTAATCCTTTATTTCACATTGTGCCATCGATCCAACATCTGAAATGGATGCTTTTACTCTGTGGCTCCAGTTTCCAGAGAACAGCTTCTTTGCTATCATTCTCCTTTGTTTCCTTTCCACTCGGTGTTGTTTTCAGCCAGAAATGGAGCTGCTGGTAGCACTTCACCAGGATAACGAATCATAGCGACCAGCAAAATAAGTTGACTTTAGGTAAAAGCATTACTCTTTCAGGCTGTTTCTCGCATTCCACGGTCCTGCACTGTAGTGATGTAAACGACCTAAAATGAAACGGAACAAATATTACTCAGAATCGTTAGCAATTAAAATAGTGAATTATTAAACTGATTATATATTTATTGTGCACCGAAAACAGTTCCAATCCCTTTGTATCAATGCCAAAACTTCTAGTGACATAATAATGAATCATATTTGAGCAAGAACTGGCTTTGTACGTTTATGCAAACAGACTAAATCACAATTGGAGACTAAAATTGCATTAATTCTGGTGGCGTGAAATGTGGAATCAAGTTGCTGATGAGTGGGTTGGTGCTCGTTGCATTGTGTCTATGAGTTAGGCTCTGCCCTGCCCCTGCTGTCGGAGCTCGCTTGCTCAGACTGGTTACGTGTGTTTTTCTCTGACTGGGGCAGTCAGTCAGTCACTCAGTTAGAGCGGCTCCTGAGCCTGTAGCTCCAAGGAAAGAAGCTGGAAGTTGCTCTGGAAAGGAAAACAAAAAAACATTACTTCGTTGTTTTCCGTTAGGTTTCTTTGCAGAATTCAAACGGGGACTCGATTCCGTGTTCAACTCGCAGGATTTAGGAACTGAGGCAACAACTTGCTGGAAAGGGACATTAAAAATCACTGAAGTGTAGCCTCTCCGCCACCGCTCAACTTGGGGGGGAAGAGCTGGAGCCAGGAGAATTGAGTAGCTCAGAGTGAAAAAGAAGCGGCGAGCTGGATCCGGAGTGAGGAGGGGGCTCGGGAGCCTGGGTGAGAGACAGTGTGTGGAATCCGGAGTGAGGGGCGCTTTGGGAAACAAGATCCAGAATGAGCAGTGTCATGGGAAAGGGTGAGATGGAGTGAGGGGCGATTTTGGGGAGGGTGAAGTGGAGTGTGTTGGGAGAGAGAAGCGGAGCGAGGGGTGTTTGGAGAGAGTTGTTGGGTGAGACGGAGTGAGGGTCGCCTAGGAGAGGGAAAGGCGGAGTGAGGGGGGGGGGTGCTTGGGAAAAGTGAGGGGGGTTTAAAGGAGGGTGAGGGGTATTAGAAGAGGGTGAGCTGGGGGGACGGTGAGGGGTAGTGAGGAGTGTTTCGGGGAAGGTGAGGGGTGTTTTAGGGAGAGTGAAGTGTAGTGAGGGGTGTTTCGGGGAAGGGTATTTTAAGCCAGTGAGGGGTGTTTAAGGGAGGGTAAGGTGTGGTGAGAGGGGTATTTTTAGGGTGAGGGGTGTTCAGAGGCTGAGCCGGGCCAGGGACCATGGCGCTCCAGGCTCGGGCTCTCTATGATTTCCAGAGTGAGAACGTGGGGGAAATCTCGGTCCGGGAGGATGAGGTTTTGACCGTTTACAGCGAGCACGACATCGAGGGCTGGCTGGAGGGGGTCAACAGCCGGGGGGAGCGGGGCCTCTTCCCGGCCTCCTACGTGCAGATCCTGCGGGCTGCGGCTGGCGGGGCAGCGCCCGGAGAGCCCCCCGCCTCCCGCTATGCCAACGTGCCGGCGGTGCCGCCACCCCAGCCCCAGGTGGCAGCGGCGGGAGGAGGCGGCGGCGGCGGCAGCAGCACCTTCTGCCCCCCGCCTCACCATCTCCAGACAGCGGGAGGAGGAGGAGGAGGAGGAGGGGGCCTGGTCCAGCTGACCGCTCTCCAGCATCAGGCCTCGGGCAGCGGCGGCGACGACGACGACTGGGATGACGACTGGGACGACAACTCGACGGTGGCGGACGAGCCGCTGTCGGGGAGCGGCGGCGGCGGCGGCGGCGGGATGCGCTTCTCGCCGGAGCTGGACGGGCCGGGCCGTTACCGGGTGAGCACGGGGGCGGGCGGTGGCCGAGCCGGGGCCGCCGCGTCCTCCTCCTCCTCCTCGGCCGCCGCGTCGTCGTCCTCCAAGAGCACGGCCACCGTCAGCCGCAACCTCAACCGCTTCTCCACCTTCGTCAAGTCGGGCGGCGAGGCCTTCATCCTGGGCGAGGCGGCGGGCTTCGTCAAGGACGGTGACCGCATCTGCGTGGTGGGCGGCCTGCACGGCCCCGAGTGGCAGGAGGACCCTTACCCGTTCAGCTGTTCCATCGACGAGCCCACCAAGCAGACCAAGTTCAAGGGCATCAAGAGCTACATCTCGTACCGCCTGGTGCCCAGCCACACGCAGAGCCCGGTCAACCGCCGCTACAAGCACTTCGACTGGCTGTACGGCCGCCTGGTCGAGAAGTTCCCCGTCATCTCGGTGCCCCACATCCCCGAGAAACAGGCCACCGGCCGCTTCGAGGAGGACTTCATCTCCAAGCGCAAGAAGGGGCTGATCCTCTGGATGAACCACATGACGAGCCACCCGGTGCTGGCCCGCTGCGACGCCTTCCAGCACTTCCTCACCTGCAACGACGAGAAGGCGTGGAAGCAGGGCAAGCGCAAGGCCGAGCGCGACGACATGGTGGGGGGCAACTTCTTCCTGACCCTCAGCACGCCGTCCACGCCGCTCGACCTGCAGGAGGTGGAGAGCCGGGTGGACGGCTTCAAGGGCTTCACCAAGCGCATGGACGAGAGCGTCTTCCAGCTCAGCCACACCGCCAACGAGTTCGCCAGGAAGCAGATGGTGGGCTTCAAGAAGGAGTACCAGAAGGTGGGCACCTCTTTCCGCCTGCTGAGCCAGGCCTTCGAGATGGACCAGCAGGTCTTCTCGGTGGGACTCAACCGCGCCATCGCCTTCACTGGAGACGCCTACGATGCCATCGGGGAGCTTTTCGCAGAGCAGCCCAAACAAGACATTGACCCGATCGTGGACTTATTAGCACTTTACCAGGGGCACTTGACCAATTTTCCAGACATTATTCACGTCCAGAAAGGTACACGAATTCCCCTAATTTTCTCTTGCATGCAGCAGATGAAGTCAAAGGCTAACGTTTTGATTTGATTATTGGCACGTTAAGAGTCGTTCCTTGAGTACCATACACATTCAAAGCATACCATTATTCATGAAGTACATGGGGAGAAGGAAAGGACACGGTGCATCATGTAGTATTACAATCATAACTAGGGTAGAGAAAGATCAAGTTAATGTGAAGTATTCAAAAGTCTAATGGCAGCAGGGAAGAAGCAGTTCTTAAGTCGATTGGTGTCCTTACTTTTGTATCTTTTTCCCGATAGAAAAAGGTGGAAAAGAGTACGTCTATGGTGGATAGAGTCCTTGATTATGCTTACTGCTTTTCCCAGGCAGCAGGCATATGTGTGATGTTGTCCAGCAATTTGCGATTTATAGGCTTCAAATTTAATCACTAATAATGATTAAAAACAACTCTAGACAAGTACATGTTAGAAATGTTTCTTTTTTAAAAAGCATAATATTTGCAATATGTCCTTTGGAAACTGTATTAAACCATATACTTTATGGTGCTAATAGTGTTGAACCAGTAAAAAAAAGATTTTTCAGTGCCTTGGATCAATGGTTGCCCCATTGCCTTCATAAGAATGTCATGGGTTGGAGTTCGAGTCCTAAACTGGAGTTAGTATTCTGGGCTGACACATTTGGTGCTAGATTGTTTTGAGGTGTCATCTTAAACCCAATTATTGTCTGTCCTTTTCACAGATGATGGGAGGTATACTCCCTTGTGGCTGCTAGACTAAGCATATCCCTCCATCAGCACCACTAAAACCAGAAAATGCTGGAAAATCTCAGCAAGGATCTGTGGAGTTAACATTTCAAGTCTGGATGACTGTTCTCTCAACAGATGCTGTCAAACCTGCTAAAATTTTCCAGCATTTTCTGTTTTTGTTTCAGATTTCAACATCTGCTATATTTGCTGATGGCACACAGTACCAGGGAACCCGGGTTTGATTCCAGCTTTGGGTAACTGTGTGAAGTTTGTACTTCCTCCTGTGTCTGTATGGGTTTCCTCCAGGTTCTCTGGTTTCCTCCCACAGTCAAATGTGCAGGTTAGGTGAATTGGCATTGTTAAATTGCCCCTTAATGTCCAAGGATATGTAAGTTAGAGAGCTTAGTGGGATAAGCGAGTGGGGTTATGGGGATAGGGCAAGGGATGGGTCTGGGTAAGATTAGAGAGTTGGTGCAAACTCGACGAGCTGAATGACTTCCTTCTGTAGTGTAGGGATTCTACGGATTTGCTTTTAACAAAAAACAAATGTCTGGCTTTCGCATTGTGGTTATTGGACTTTGCTGTGCACAAATTAACTATTGTGTTCCCTGTATTACAATATCAACAATATTTCAAAATGTTTTTTGGCATTAGGGCAATTTAGAACATTGAGGTCAAACCCTTTCCTTTTTTAAACAGCTACAGGCACATCTGAATAAATTCACTTAAGACAGCAATATTAAGGGCTTTTGAATACATTGCATCTTTGCAGTAATTTTCTGTACGTCAGCATCTATTTTCAAATAGTACTACTGGAATGCAACTTTTAACACTAGGATAATTTGGTGTACAGAAACTGCTTGTTTCAAGCAGAGAATTAATGCTTGTATCTACACAATGTGGCTGTTATGTTCTCATGTTAATTTTTTAAGGAATGCTTATGTCATATTAGAATTATTTGATGTTGCTACTCTTTGTTCCATCCACAATTGGTGTAGACTGGAAAAGGGATGAGTTCTTCTGTGCTCTCCTCCACATAGTTGACTTCAATCCTCTTCCTTATGCTTTGTTCTGCCCAGTGTTTCGCAGTGGATCCTGGATAGCTGTATAAAACGTGTTGCGTTTAAAAAGGCTAATTTGTGCCTTGTATTTTTATATCTTATGAATTGTTTTTCTTTTCAGTATGTTAATGGTCCTATCCTTGGTTATCCGCAACTGCTGATTTATGAGATGGGGGTACTTGTTATAAATCAAATGCAGAGATATTCTTTTGAAGGTCAAGATGAAGGCTTGTTGACCATTCTTCTCTCTTAAATGTCTCATGAGAGATCATGCCAACTTTCCTGGATAGTTTTAATGGTATTTGAAGAAAGAATTAAGATTGCACAGACTAGTAAAGATGATCATGCCTGATTAGTTTTACTTTGTTTTCAAAGACATTTCCCTGTTCCTAATGATTTTAAAATAATGTGGACAAATGTGTGATTATCCACTTTAGACTAAAAATGGAAAAACCTGGTACTTTCTAAATGGTGAAAAGCTAAAAGAAGTTGAGGTCCAAAGAGATTTGAAGGTCCAGAGACATAGATCATTGAAATGTCATGAACAGGTACAGAAAATTGAAAAGGAGTACTCGTCTTTACATCTTGATTGGAATACAAGGAGCTAGAAGTCACACCTCATCTTTACTAAGCTCTGATTAGACCACACTTGGAGTACTGTGAGCAGTTCTGTACATCACATCTCAGGAAGGATGTATTGGCCTTGGAGAGAGTGCAGCATCGACTTACCAGAATAATGTATGAATTTGGAAAGATTAAATTACAAGAAAGATTACACAAAGTAAAGTTGTAATCCTTGAAATTTAGAAGATTTAACATGTTATTTGATCAAAGTTTTAAAGTCATTAAAGGGAACAAATTGGATAGATTAGGATAACCTATTTCTGCTGGCTGGAGAGGCTAGGATTAAAGGGCATAGACTAAAAATTAGAGCCAGGTTTTTTAGGAATGAAACTTTGTAAAACCTATTCACGTGAGAGGGGGGATGTTTGGAACCCCTATCCACAAAAATCAATTATTAATTTTAAAACTACAGTTGTTAAAGATTTTAGGCAAGAGTTTTGAGGCAATATGGTACGTGGAGACTAGTTGCAAATCAGCCACAATCTCATTTAAATGGTGGAATAGATTTGAGGGGCTAAAGGGTATCCAAGTAAGTACTTTTTGATAGCCATGGTCTGGTGGAGTCAATAGTGTGATACTATGTTGTGATTCTTCCTGCCAGTAATTCTCTTCTATTAGACTGAGATGAGAGGAGATTGCACTTGATATGAAATATTTTTAGTCCAACAAGAAAGTAGGTAGTACTAGATGTATGTTAAGAAATGAAATGGGTCCAAGTAGGTCATGCAAATGTAGGAACATTTAGGAAACAGAAAATATAATCAGCAAATATAAATAATTGGGAAGGGACAGTTTAAACTGGTTGACTTCTTTGAAAAATACATAGAAAAGACTCATTGAATCTGTTTTTCTATTCCTTTCAATTATGGTTGCTCCTGTACTTGTTTTTCCATGGTCCTTGATACCTTTGCTCTATTAAAATTAATCTTGACAATTTCAGTTGACTCAGCATTCAGAGACTTTTGGGAAAAGTGTTCCAGATTTTAACTGCTCTTTGTAAATTTGATAATTATGTATATTTAGGTAAAAGAATTGCAAACTGGGGAGGAAAACAATTAGTGCACCTAACAATGTTTTGAGAAAATACTGACAACCCTCAAAGAAAGCATTTTATAAACTGATAAGTAAAGTAATTACTAATGGAAAGGGAAATCTCATGGATGATGAGTAATTTGCTCTGGTTTACACAAATGTGTGATAATGGCAATAGAAGGCAAGAGGAGGATTAGATTGGCAAGTTATAGGAAAGGAATAATGTTGAAAGAAGCTATTCAAACTTTTATTAAGAGTGTTCCAATGTCAATTAGATGTAAGAAAGCTGAAGTAAGTGAAAGAAATAAGAGGCTGTGTTCATAATCTTTGAAATGAAGATTGTTGAAATCAATGATTTCCAAAGTAACACCTCCTATTTAGAAAGTGTGGAAGGACTAAGTTGGATAATTATAGCAGTGAATAAGTTATAATTTCACTTGGCAGGGGAGGGAGAATCCTCAGGACCGGACAGACCTTGAAGGAGACTAGTATTGAAATTGCAAGAGCCCTGACATATGTATTTAAAATGTCAGTATCCATGGGTGAGGTGCTGGATGATTGGAGGATAGCTCATGTTGTTCTATTGTTTAAAAAGGGCTCAAAAAGTAATCCAGAAATTTATAGGCTGGTAAGTTTGACGTCAATAGTAGATAAATTATTGGAAGGAGTACTAAGAGATAGAATTTACAAATACTTGGATAGACAGGGACTTATTAGGGAGAGTCAACATGGCTTTGTGTGTGGCAGGTCGTGTTTAACCAATCTGTTAAAGTTTTTTGAGGAGGTTACCAGGAAAATGGATGAAGGGAAGGCAGTAGCTGTTGTTTACATGAACTTCAGTAAGGCCTTTGACAAGGTCTGCATGGGAGGTTAGTTAGAAAGGTTCAGTCACTAGGTATACATGGAGAAGTAGTAAATTGAGCCAATGTCTAATCCAGTAGAAGAAACTGGAGAGTGGTAACGGAAGATTGTTTCTCTGAGTGGAGGTCTGTGACTAGTGATGTTCTGCAGGGATCGGTGCTGGGTCCATTGTTGATTGTCATCTATATCAATGATCTGGATGATAATGTGGTAAATTGGATCAGCAAATTTGCTGATGATGCAAAGATTGGAGGTGTAGTGGATAGTGAGGAAGGTTTTCAAAACTTGCGGAGAGATTTGGACCAGCTAGAAAATTGGGCTGAAAAATGGCAGATGGAGTTTAACTCAGTAAAGTTTTACAACACCAATTTTAAATCCAACCAATTTATTTGATAGTAAATTCGTGAGCTTTCGACTCTCTAGCCTTCGTCAGGCAAATGCAGTGTTCTGGTCTGCAATAGCACTCATATCCACACAGACAGTTACAGATTGCTGATTAGAATGCGAATCCTTACATCTAACCTGCTATTCAAGTGTTAAAGTGGTTAACAATGTGTGTGAAGGAAATCCTGAGCATTGGTTAGAGAATTGTGTATTTTCTCCAGACAGCACAGTAAGTGAGGTTTTTTGCGAATCTAGGCAAGTTACGGGGGTTACAGATAGTGTGACATGAAGCCAAGATCCCTGTTAAGACCGTCCTCATGTGTGCGGAACTTGGCTATCAGTCTCTGCTCAGCAACTCTGCGCTGTCGCGTGTCACGAAGGCCCCCTTGAAGAACATTTACTTGCAGGTCGGAGGCCGAATGCCCATGACTGCTGAAGTGTTCGCCCACAGGAAGGGAACTGTTTTGCCTGGTGATTGTTGAGCGATGCTCATTCATCCGCTGTCGTAGTGTCTGCATGGTCTCCCCAATGTACCATGCCTCGGGACATCCTTTCTTGCAACGTATTAGGTAGACAACGTTGGCTGAGTTGCAAGAGTATGTACCGTGTACCTGGTGAATGGTATCCTCACGTTTGATGATGTCGTCCATGTCTATGATCCGGCATGTCTTGCAGAGGTTACTGTGGCAGGGTTGTGTGGTATTGTGGTCACTGTTCTCCTGAAGGTTGGGTAGTTTGCTGTGAACAATGATCTGTTTGAGGTTGTGCGGTTGTCTGAAAGCAAGAAGTGGGGGGGTGGGGATGGCCATAGCGAGATGTTCATCGTCATCAATGATATGTTGAAGACTCCGGAGAAGATGTCGTAGCTTCTCCGCTCCGGGGAAGTACTGGACAACAAACGGTACCCTGTCCACCATGTCCCGTGTTCGTCTTCTGAGGAGATCAGTGCGGTTTATCGTTGTGGCACGTCGGAACTGTCGATTGATGAGTCGAGCGCCATATCCTGTTCTCATGAGGGCATCCTTCAGTGTCTGGAGGTGTCTGTCATGATCCTCCTCATCTGAGCAAATTCTGTGTATACGGAGGGCTTGTCCATAGGGAATGGCTTCTTTAACGTGTCTAGGGCGGAAGCTGGAGAAGTGGAGCATTGTGAGGTTGTCTGTCGGTTTTCGGTACAGTGAGGTGCTGAGGTGACCGTCCTTGATGGAGATGCGTGTGTCCAAGAATGCAACTGATTCTGGAGAATAGTCCATGGTGAGTCTGATGTTGGGATGGAACTTGTTGATATCATCATACAGTTGTTTCAATGATTGTTCACCATGAGTCCAAAGGAAAAAGATGTCATCAATGTATCTAGTATATAACCTTGGTTGGAGATCTTGTGTGGTGAAGAAGTCTTGTTCGAAACTGTGCATGAAGATGTTGGCATACTGAGGTGCGAATTTGGTCCCCATGGCTGTTCCGTGTGTCTGGATGAAAAGCTGATTGTTGAAGGTGAAGACATTGTGGTCCAAGATGAAGTGGATGAGTTGTAAAATTGCATCCGGAAACTGGCAGTTGTTGGCATTGAGAACTGAGGCAGTTGCAGCAATACCATCGTCGTGGGGGATGTTGGTGTAGAGCGCCGAGACATCCATTGTGACAAGGAGTGTCCTTGGTTCAACTGCTCCATGTGTGCTGAGTTTCTGTAGGAAGTCCGTAGCGTCAAGACAAAAGCTGGGGGTTCTTTGTACAATGGGTTTCAGGATGCCCTCGATATAGCCGGAGAGGTTCTCACACAGGGTCCCATTGCCCGATACAATGGGATGGCCGGGTATGTTTGCCTTGTGTATCTTTGGGAGGCAGTAGAGATCTCCAATGCGGGGAGTATGTGGAATGAGAGCCCAGAGGGTGTTCTGAAGGTCCAGATCAAAGGTTTTGATCAGAGTGTTGAGTTGACGAGTATGTTCTTTGGTCGGATTTGCTGGTAACTGTCTGTAGTGTTTCACATTGTTTAGTTGTCGGTACACTTCTTCACAGTAGTCCGTTCTGTTCGGTATGACGGTGGCGCCTCCTTTGTCTGCTGGTTTGATGACAATGTTGCGGTTGGTCTTGAGAGCACGGATGGCCTTGCTTTGTGCTTGGGTGATGTTCGGGACTGTCTTGTAAGTGCGGTTGATGAATCTGGTGTTCACACACCTCCTGATGGCTTGGGCATACATGTCCAGTCGGGGGCAGCTGCCTTCCGGAGGAGTCCAGTTGGATTAATTCCTCTTCGGTTGCTGCACTGCGGATCCCTCTGTCGGCTGTTCTAGTTCATTAGCTGTCTCATTGAGTCCGCTATTGGCCTCTTGGGGTTTGTGGAAGAACTCAGTCAGCCTCATTCGCCTGATGAATTCCTCTGTGTCTGCTACAAGACTGATGGGGTCCATTTTGGTGGTGGGACAGAAATTGAGCCCTCGGCTGAGAACTTCGATTTCCTCTGATTGAAGTGTGTAGTCTGACAGGTTAACAATGGACCTCCCTGCAGTAGTGTTTAATACAGACAAGTGAGGTATTGCACTTTGGAAAGACAAACCAAGGTAGAACGTACAAGGTAAATGTAAGACACTGAAAAGTGCAGTAGAACAGTGGGATCTGGGGATATAGACACACAATTCACCTAAAAGTGGTGTTACAAGCAAATAGGGTCGTAAAGAGTGCTTTTGGTACATTGGCCTTTATAAATCAAAGTATTGAGTATAACAGTTGGAATGTTATGGTGAGGTTGTATAAGACATTGGTGTCGCTGAATTTAGAGTATTGAGTGCAGTTTTGGTCACTTAAAAAACAGGAAGGATATTAATAAAGTTGAAAGTGCAGAGAAAGTTTACAAGGGTGATGCTGGGACTAGAGAAAGGTTGAATAGGTTAGGATTCTCTTCCCTGGAGTATAGAAGAGTGAGGGGAGGTTTGATAGAGATGTATAGATAGTGAATGTGAGTAGGCTTTTTCCACTGAAGCTAGGGGAGAAAAAAGCTAGAGGACATGGGTGAAGGGTAAAGGGAGAAAAGTTTAAAGGGAATATTGGGGGGTAATGTCTTCATACAGAGTGGTGGGAGTGTGGAATGAGCTGCCAGATGAAGTGATAAATGCAGGCTCACTTTTAACATTTAAGAAAAACTTGGACAGGTACATGGATGAGAGGGGTGCGGAGGGATATGGTCCAGGTGCAGGTCAGTGGAACTAGGCAGAAAAATGGTTCAGCATAGCCAAGAAGGGCCAAAAGGCTGTTTCTGTGCTGTAATGATCTATGGTTCTAATGCTTATGGCAACGAGCACAAATAAGGAAGTACCTTAGGAATGAAGAAGAAGCAAAGTAAGGTTGCCATAAAAATACGTAAGGGAGAAGAATGTCATGACCATGCCATGTTTCTCCATAAATAATGGGGAGTCTGCAAAAGCATTGATCCTGCTTCAGATTTTCTTTTTTTTTTAAGTGTAACATCATTTAACTGTAGCTCCAGTTGGATAGTTGCCATGGGAAAGGCTTTGTTTTGCCAAATCACTGTTATAAACTTAAGAGACATAATTGCTCCTGAAGTTACTTGCAAATTTTGTGCTCATCCTTTTACAAGGATTAGAACTGGGATACATCTGTTTCACATCCTAATGCTGAAAAAGTGTTCTGTTTTAACATTTTAGGGAAGTGTTGCTGCTGCTGGCTGAACTTTGCCATTATGCACATTCTGCCATTGAAGAGACATTTGGAAAGAGGATAAGATTAGAAAATAGTTCATACTTTATACTTATCAATGATTGAAGACTTCTTATTATTGTCTGGGTGGAGTTTGCACATTCTCCCCATGGTTGCATAGGTTTCCTCCCATACTCTAAAAATGTGTGGGTTAGGTGAATTGGTCATGATGCATTGGCCCTGAGTGTCAGGGGTATTAGCAGGATAAACATGGGGTACAGGAATAGGGCCTAGGTGGGATTGTGCTCCTTGCAGTCTTGATGGGCCAAATGGCCTCCTGCACTGTAGGGATTCTATGATGATTACTTTATGGGATGTGTGTGTCGCTGGCTGGGCCAACATTTGTTGTCCATCACTAATTGCCCTTTAAATTAAGTGGCTTGCTAGCTCATTGCAGAAGGTAGTTAGAATCAAGCACATTGCTGTCTGGAGTAACATTAGACCAAAGCAGGTAATAATTCCTTTTCTAAAGGATATTTGTGAACCAGATGGGGGTTTTAAAACAATTGATAGTTTCATGGTTACCATTACTGAGACTAGCTTTATAATCCAGATTTATTAATCCAATTTCAATTCCACCAGCTGCTGTAATGTGTTTTGAACCTGTGCCCCTGGAGTATTAGCCTGGGACTTGAGGTTACCAGTCCTATGACATCATCACTATGCCATTATCTTTCCCCATAATTAAGGAAATAAATGCTTGGTTAGGGAAAGAAAACTAGAGGCACTTTTTTCTTTTTGAATATACAGTGTAAATTTATCAGGAGGGGTGTGCATATTGAAGATGACAGAAATGAACATAGTAATGGGGATTATATTCATAATGTTCACTTTGGAACTGTGTAGGATCGAGAGGGTTATGTAATATTGTGTAACCACAAGTGCAGCTTTAAATAAAAATTGCAGTGGTCGACAGTTCATCCATTACTTTTCCTGCTCTAGTTCTTCCTCTTGCACCACTGTTACAGGCTGACTGTTGCAGTAATTTCCGTAAAATGGTGAGATGGCTGTACCATGACTTCCAACACCTTGGCCCTTATGTGTTTCCCTTTCTGAAGAGTGAGATTATCCAACAAATGTAGATAATTTTGAAGACTTTCTCAGGCCTATGAAGCAGAACCCTAGTTGATATGCCTCAGCTCAGAAGTTCCTGACTTGTACTAATTGTAATGATCCTAGAATCCTGTTTCCTCAGAAACCTAGTCATCTGTCAAGTATGCCTGCTCTAAAGAGCAGTGCTAGTATTGTGGACTGAAGTAAGACAAAAGCCATAACATTGCCAGCCAGGGTGTTAAGCATCCATGTGAGTTATTTTCTTATGATTTGATGTACACCTCGATAGAATGAAAGATTTTCCCAGTTAAGTTTGCCATGAGGTGTTTTCAGCCTCCATTGCTGCATGGTTCCAAAAATCCGTTTGAGTGATACTGTTCATTTACTTACCTTATACTTCCATAGCAGAAGTGACTATAGAGCAGACCAGGCAAACTATATTTCTCTGATTTGTTCGGTGGATCAAAGTTTGATTAAGGCATCACTCTTCATCATATACTCCATGTGTACTCAGTTTTCCTTAGTCCTTTATATACTTCAGTATAAGTCAAACAATAATAATGTGTTGACATCACAACATGTGATTATATGTCAAAAGCAAGAAGCAGAGAGTATGTATAAATGGGTGTTTTTCAGCTTGATAAGATGTAACAAAGGGGGTATGCCACAGGGATCAGTGCTGCAACTCAATTGTCAAAATTATGTAAATGATTTAAAGAATGCTTGCTAAATTTGCTGATGACATAAGGATAGGTAGGAAAGTGAATTGCAACGTAAGGAGGCAATAAAAAGATGTAGATAAGTAAGTGGGCATAGATCTGCCAATGCGAACAATACTTGTGAAATTGTCTATTTTGACAGGAATTATTTAAAAAAGCATATTATTTGAATGGTGAGAGATTGCAGTGCTTTGAGGTGCAGAGGGATCTACATGTCCTAGTGCATATATTATAAAAGACTAGTATGTAAGTACAGCACATATTTAAGAAAGCTAATAGAATGTTAAATATATTGCAAGGAGAATTGAATACAAAAGTAAGGAGGTTATCCTTCAGTTGTACAGGATGCCAATGCGATCACTTTTGGGAGTACTGTGTACAGCATTGGTCACCTTTATTTAAGAGAATTTAAACCTGTTTGAAGCAGTTCAGACTAACACGAGAAAAGGCTAGGTTGCCTTATGAGGAAAGGTTAGACAAGATAAGCATATATTCACTGGAATTTAGCTGAGTAAAAGGTTTAATTTAAACTGACAAGATCCTGAGGGATTGTGAAGTAATGAATATGAAGAGGATGTTTCCTTTTGTAGGGGAATTTAGAACAAGGGATTACTGTTCAAATATAAGAGGTTGCCCATTTAAAACAGATGAGATAAAATTGTTTCTCTGAGGGTTGAGAGTCTTTAGGACTCTTCTTGAAAAGGTGCTGAAAGCAGAATCTTTAAAGATTAAGGCAGAAGTGGATAGATTCTTGGTAATTGAGGTGGTGATAGGTTATTGGGGGCAGCCTGGATGCAGATTTGAATTTGCTATCTGATCAGCTGTGATCTTATTAAATTGTGGAACAGCCTTGAGGAGCTGAATGGCCTACTTCTTTATGTTTGGACACTTAGTGTGTATTTGAGTCAGTACTAACCTGTTTTTTTTTGTGTGAAGATGTGAAAGTTATCCTGCTTTTCCAGTTGTACCATTTAGTTTTTGTGGACGTTGCTACAGCACTGTTAATCGTAATACTATGATACAAGATTTAAATTTTCAGATGTATCATTGGATGTTTAGTCTGGACAAATGTGATGTAAAGCATTTTGGAAAGTCTAATAAAGATAGAAAATATACAGTAAATGGCAAAACTCTTAAGAATATTGATAGGAAGAGAGATCAAGGTATACAGGCACACAAGTTACTAAAAGTGGCAGTGCAGTTGGAGAAGATAGTCAAGAACACATGTGGCATATTTGCCTTCATCAACAGAGGCATTAATTTTAAAAATTGACAAGTCATGTTGCAGCTTTGTAGAATCTTAATTAAGCTGCACTTGGAATACAGTGTTCAATTCTCGCTACTACATTATCAGAAGGAAGTGGAGACTTTTGGAGAGGATACAGAAAAGATTTTCCAGGATGCTGCCTGGTATGAAGGACATTAGCTATGAGGAGAGGTTGGAGAAACTTGGTTTGTTCTCACTGGAATGACAGAGGTTGAGGAGTGATCTGATGGAAGCTTACAAGATTAAGGGACCTGGACAGAGGGGATAGTCAAAAGCTTTTTCCCAGCATGGAAGAGTCAATTAACTAGGGAGCATAGGTCTAAGGTACGAGGGATAAGATTTAAAGGAGATACAGAAGGCAAATTTTTTACACAGAGGATGGTGGATGCCTGGAACTCGCTGCCGGGGGAAGTGATGGAAGCAGATACGTTAACGAGTTTAGGGGCACCTGGACAAAGACATGAATAGATATGGTTCCTAGAAGGGTAGGGGATTTTAGTTCCGTTGGGCAGCATCGTTGGTACAGGCTTGGAGAGCCAAAGAAGCTGATCTTGTGCTGTAATGTTCTTTGAATATCTCTCTGCTGGGCAGCTTGATCTGCTTCCCCTTGGAGTTTTGGCCCTTGCAGTGTCTTGATGCTTGCTGGATGTTTGTCACCATTCAGACAAATGAATGATCTGTCCAGCAGGCACAAGCCCTCTGCTTTTATTGAATGATTCAGTCAACACTTACATCATTGTTTGAGTCAAAAATTTAATCCAGGAAGTGCCAAAAGTTTGATCTAGGATGCTTCCTGGTGATTTTGTATTTGTTCTGGTGGAAGACTATTATGATAAGGCCATGCTGAGCAGGGGAAAGCCACTTACGTTGACTGGCTTCTCTCAACGGTGCTGTTCCAGACATTGGCGTCACGACCAATCCAGCCATTCAAGTCCTCAGAAAGATGATCTTTTCTTTTGCGTTGGCAGTGAGGATTTAATCAAGGTCAGAAGAGAATTTTTCCTTAATATTTTGGGAGTCAAGGTTCAGTTGAGCTGTAAGTGAGGTTTAGACTTCCGGAGTCTCCAGAAGTTGAGTCGTTGGTTTATGCATTTCAGGAATTTTGTCAGTGCATCAAAATTTCTATTTCAGTCAGATGATTCATTTGATTTGATTAATTATTGTCACATACTAACATACACTGAAAAGTATTGTTTCTTGTGCGCTTTACAGACAAAATATACTGTTCATAGAGAAGGAAATGAGAAAGTACAGAAATGTAGTGTTGCAGTCATAGCCAGGGTATAGAGAAAGATCAACTTAATGCAAGATAATCCCATTCAAAAGTCTGACAGCAGCAACGAAAAAGCTCATCTTGAGATGGTTGGTACATGACCTTAGACTTTTTTGTATTTTTTTTCTGGAATCTCTTGATGAATACCTTTCAACTGCTTTTTGCTGATAACTGTGGCTTGTTTCAAATTCTTCTATTGTAAAACATCCAAATAGAAAGAAATTTATCAGAAATTTCTAATCCTACCTCATGTAATAAAGTGGATTATCATGTGGTCACTGCAATTTTGTTTCAGTTCTTGTGGAAAATAAATTATTTTCATCACTTACAAGGGAGTTGGCTTCTGATGGCCTTTCCATCCTATCCCAATTTAGAAACAGGCAAACATTTAAACTCCTTGTTAGTCTTTAAGATAAGTGTTCCAAAGTTGAAATTAGTACTGTAACTGAAGAAGCAGTAGGTTGTAACCAGTTGCTTTCACTAGTTGGAGTGTACTGACATGCAGTTATTACCCAGTAATTAACTTTTATCCATTGGATATAATACATAGTCCGAAAGACATGCTGGTTAGGTGTATTGATTATCCTACGTTCTCACTTGGTGTACCCAAACAGGTGCAGGAGTGTGGCAACAAGGGAATTTTCACAATAGCTTCATTGCAGTGTTAATATAAACCTACTTGTGACTAATAAATAAATTTCAAATAGCCATATTGTGTCTGGTGTCTTGTTATGATTTGTAAAGTTTTAAGGTAACTTCATAATGTTTATTGGTTGATTCAAAAAAAAATCCTATTTCCTGTCATCGAACCACTTTTCTAGTGGGAAGGTGTATCCCTCTGCTTGTTTGACCATGGGTCTCACTGATAGTTAGTGATACTATTGTAGTTTTTTCTGGACATTCAATCTTGAGGTTAGCCATGAATATTCTAACATCCCAAGTTGCAAGATTTAAGATTCATCTTTGACCATTAAAGATGGTAATCCTGCAGGATGTAGTTCCATAGCCAGGAGACTGTGAGAGAGTCTTGTTTTTTTAGGGAACCTTTTCAAGATGCTCTTTACCAGGGAGAATGGAGGTATCCTGAAGAGGACCACACAATCATAGATATTGCTGCCTAGACTCCTCTGGCCCAACACAGATATCCAATTTCCTTTACGTCTCTTTCATCTATGTGGATACTCGTTACTAGGGAATTCCAGGTACACAGCCTTGTCCCCATTGCCAGTTTTTCATTGTCAAAGGGCTTGCCAAATGGATCCTACCGTAAGTCACCTCTTTTAAATGTTGTCTGCACAATCCTGATGGGTTGGTGATTAGAGAATGGTGACTGGAAGCACTAGGTCTCTAGCCTCCTTCTGCTTTCACAGCTAGTGGAAGGCATAATATTTCTTTGCTTGTTCTGGCTTTTGAAGACTTTTTGGACCACACTTCTTCATCGTGCCTACCAGGAATAAGGAGCTCCCTATGACATCATTCGATGAGCCCATACCTCTCCACACTGCTAAGCTGACCACCCAGGGTGAAGAGGCAATTTGTAGGGGCACAGTGAGTGAAACATTATACTTTGTCTCATTAACATACAGTACACTTAATACTAAAATAAGATGGTCAAAGTGAAAAATAATTTTATTTTTACATTTCTCATAAAAGTACACTATTTCAAAAAGCAAGTGAGTTTATTTTAGAGTTATTTTAAAGATTAATCATGCAAACCAGCATGAAATCAGCTGATCCCATAGCTGCAAGCTGCTGAGTCAAACTGTTGGCATAATGTTTTCTAAATGTTTTTCCATTTGGAGTAACTGAACTGCTGTACTAAAATAGTAAAAGTGTTGATTGATGTAAAATGCATATCTCCATTTATACCATAAATCTTAGATGAATGAGTTGTTCTTTTTAATCGTTAGCAAATAGAAGGAAACTTTTATCTTACAAAGCCAAACTGCCTTTTGTAAGTGAAGTATAATTCTGTCTGTTTTAATAAACTTCCCCTGTTTATAGTTTGAGAGGTGGGGTTAAAGTGGGCATCATTGAAGAAATGTATAATCTATGTTGGCCTTGTGTTACGGGCAAAAAAGTGTTTGCACAGCTTTTGGGGAATGTGAACTGCGTTCTGTTTGCTGCCTTAAGAGGTTTAGTTTGAAGTAAAAGTGAATTACAACAGATGGGATGATATTGCCACAGGATGGAAATGACATCACAATTGGGAACAGATGGTAATGTGGTGGGAGGAGGGGGAATCTCACCATCATATCAGGAGAGTTGAATGTGCATCAGTAATTATTTCATGGTAAACTTTATTCTGCAACTAATGCAAATGTCAGCCAGTAGCAATAATTTATATCCCATTGGTGGATCTTGACCCGAGTTGTTTGTCAGATTGGCTCATGTGTGGGATAGAATGTGGAGTCCTCCACTTATTCTCTACATCCATTTCATCATGTTTTAAAAAAAAACTAATGTAGGATTAGATGTGTGTGTTTTCCATGCAATTAGAATCCTGAAGTAGCTGACTTGGGTAGAACATTAGAAAATGCAGACCAGCCACAATGATGGGATGTCTTGCCATTTCCTAGTACATTTTATATAGAAAATTTGTATTCCAGGAAATAGGCTTCTCTTCCTGTGTGCCTCATACCACCAGTTTTCTAATGAGGGAAAAACTGTGAATGATACTTGCTTGTGGGAGGGGATTACACATTTGGTTAACTGAAAACTTTTTAAAAAAATGATCAGCCAGTACTATAATTCTACATGTGGAGGATAGAAATGATCACTTTTAATTTTCTGCTCAAGAATATGAAGGATAATTTTTTTTTTTACATACAAAGTGGATGGCTAAAATTAAATGAACTTGATTCACTTGGTGCTGCAATGATTTTTAATACTTCTGAGGATTAAATTTGATTTTTTTTTTTGATTCTTTCATTGACAGATTGATAAAATTGTGTGTCTAAGAACCAGGTACACATGTGAATGAACTTGTTATTCTTTTGGACAGTTGAAGCTAAACCTTTTAATAGTTATAGAGAAGAAATTGTCTTTTGTTTACAATTCTAGGTGTCTCACATAAACATTTTACTCTATCTGGGCATAGACCACAAAAAGAGATTTGTAGTACCTGTCCTGGAGATAGATTTGCTTTATCAACTTATTTTTGCCTTCAGAGAGACGAATTGGTGACTTCTCTTCTCTCACTTGTCAATACAGTTGCAAGACGTTGTCATTTTAAAAATCAGTATAGTTATCAACAATGAGTTCAGACAATCTACAACTGGAAATTAATATCATAATAGTAGCATAGAAATGGATAACTACTGTGGCTGCACATAAAGAAAACTTGTGTTTAAAACAGATACAGAAGTACAGCTTCTCTTCAGTCACACAATTAAGGAAATTAATAGTATAGTGACTAAACGAGCTGGGAAAATCTAATTTTCTGCTCCTTTGAGATTTCAGACTACTTTTAAGCAGATGTAAATTAAATTACCTTTTAATCTTTTAGATTGATTTATGTAATTAAATCCAAAATAAATGTAAACCTCATTGATAATGTAGTTGAAATTGCTTCAATTTGGGCAACCAGTTAGGAAAACAAATGGTATTGTTGTCTTGCATTGAAAAACAATTTTGAGTATGAGAATAGGAATTTTGTTACAATTGTATAGAGTTTTGGTGAAATCACACTTGGGTACTGTGCACTGTTTTGGTTTCTGTCAGTGGAAGAATATGCTTGCATTAGAGGTAGTATAGGAAGGGTCACTTTGTTGACAGTGTAAGAGGGCTTTCCTGTGATCAGATTCTGAGTAAATTTAGTAAGGAGTCCACAATACCAGGTTAAAGTCTAGTAGGTTTATTTGGTAGCTTGAACTTTTGGGGTGCTGCTCCTTCATCAGGCACTCACCTGATGAAGGAGTGATGCTCTGAAAGCTTGTGCTACTAATTTAACCTAGTGTTGTGAGTCTACTGACTGTGCCCACCTCAGTTCAATGCCGGCAACTTCACATTGAGTAAATTAGGCCTAACCCCTTGGAGTTTAAAAGAATGAGAGTGAACTCTTCAAATGTACAAGATTCTGAAGGAGCATGACACAGAGTAAACACAGATTGTTTCTGCTGCCTGGGGAATTTAAAGCGTAAGGGTGCAGTGTTGGGATAAAGAATAGAACATTTGGAACTGAACTGAGAAGAGAGATCTGTGACTTCTCAGAATTCTTTATCATAGAGCCTGAGAGATTTTTCTTTTGGGAAAATTGAGGGATTTGGGAAGCAGATGGGAAAGTGAAGTTGATGCAGAAGATCAGCTACGATTGTATTGCACATTGGAGCAGGTGGGAGTAGTCATAAGGTTTATTTCAAAGGCATTAAATTGTCTTTCTCTGCCATAAAAGCCTAGATGAGTCAAACTGCCCTCCAGACCCACTTTGACTCTAGCTAGTGCACACTTGCTTGGAGAACTGTTGAGCCAGAGCCTGATTTCCTCTCCCTTTTATCACAATTTTGTAGCAACTCTACAATATAGAATGTCTTAGCCAACGTGTGTGTTCCTCGCTGTTGATGAAACTTGTGCCCTGTCATGTAATATTTTTCTTCCCAGCTTTCCCAATTTAAATATCTGTAAATTATAACTCACTAAAACACTGTTGTTCATTTTCTTAGTTCAAGGAATAGTATATTAATGTTGTTACTGGACTAAAAATCCAAAGACCTGGGCTGATAATTCACAGGATGTGAATTAAAATCTGACTGTATGAGAACTTGAATTCAATTTTAAAAAAGAAATTTAGAAATTAATAGTTATCAGTAAAGATAATGGTGAAGCTGTCAGATTGTTGTCTCAAGTCCAACTGGTTCATTCATGTCCCTTAGGAAAGGAAACCTGCTACCCTTGGCTTGTGATTCCAGATTCACAGCAATGTATTTGACCCTTTGCTGCCATCAGAAGTGGTCTAAGAAGCTACTCAGTTGTACCAAACCAGTGCCTTTACAGGTATAAACAATGAATACTGGCCTAATTATCGATGTCCATATCCAAGAATTGATTTTTTTTTTTGTTGTTTAATTTCCCTGAACCTGCTATTTTATTATCCACATCATACAACTATTGTCCAGGGCCACCAGTTAGATGAGCCCTAGTAATTGTACCACAAAGTTTTGTCCTTTCAGTCCCTTCCATCACATCTCACCTTCCTAATTTAGTGTTCCCTTCTACTTGTGTACCAATGTGTGCAAACTACAGGGGATTTGTTACCACTGATGTCCTGCTCCAATTTTGATCACACTTCGACTGCTGCTATTCTGTCTGTATTTTCAAAAACTTCCTGGATACCTTTTTTCTTCCTGCCATTTATCCTTTCACCTTTTTACACTCTTGGTTGTATTTTTCCAGTGTCCAGTATCTCTGCTGCTGCGTGTAGCACTGTCTTCCTGCAGTTGCTTGCTCTAAAAATACGAATTGCTAATCTGCACCTTGCTCTTGTATCCTGATTTCTCAATTCTTAACAGGACAATTAGCAAGTTTGTGTCTGTTTACGCAATTTTTTTCTATACTGATGTGAGGCTAGCATTTGAACATAGAAGTATGTAAATGATGGTAATGTTGTTGCAATTCCAGTATTGGACTAACAATACAGAGGGTGTAAGTTAAAAATTCAACGAGGCAAATTCAATACATTTTGCAATTTTTGAGATTGAAAGTTTTTAAAAATTTAGCTGCTGCTTTTTGACAAAGAAATTTGGAACCCCTGTCAAGCCTGATCTGCACAGATTGTGTTCCTAAATAGTTCATTGTTTAATGCCTTCTGCAGCTAAGGTCCCACACAAGAAGTTACTAACAAAATTGGAGCACATAGGATTGGGGGTAATATCGCTTGGTTTGTGAATTGGTTAATGGACAGAAAACAAAGTCCAAAAAACAAACAGACCATTCTCAGGCTGGTAATCTGTGACTAGTGGGGGATACTGCAAGAATCAGTGCTTGTGCCCTAGCTATTCACAATCTGTAGTAGCACTGTAGGCATACCTACATCACTTGGACTGCAGTAGTTCAAGATGGCAGCTCACAACTTCCTCCTCTCAAAGTTAAGAATGGGAGATAAATGCTGGCCTTGCCAGTGACATCTGCATCCAAATGTGATATTTCCTAGTTTTCTGATTGTGCAAAATTAAGGGGGAATGTGAGTTGTGAGGAGATTGCAAATAAGCTTCAAAGGGATTTAGAGCAAGAACATAGATGGAATGTAATGTGGAAAATTGTAAAGTTTTCCACTTGGGTAGGAAAAACAGAAATGCAATGTATTTCAAAATGGTGAGAGGTTAGGAAGTGTTGATGTCCAAAAGGACCTGGGTGCCCTTGTTCGTGAGTCACTGAAAGCTAGTGTGCAGGTGCAGCAAGCAATTAGGAAGGTATGTTGCCCTTCATTGCAAGTGGATTTGAGTAGAGGAGTAAAGATGCCTTGCTGCAAATATACAGAAATTTGGTGAAATAGTACCTGGAGATTTGTGGATAGCTTTAGTCTCCCTACCCAAGGAAAACTACATTTGCCATAGGGAGCATACAATAAAAGTTTACCAAATTGGTTCCTGGGGTGGTGGAATTGTTCCATGAGGAGAGATTGAAGATACTAGCCTTGTATTCTCCAGAGTTTAGAAGAATGTCAGGCAATCTCATTGAAACACAAATTCTTAAAGGACTCTAAGGTTGATGCAAGAAGGACATTACCCCTAGCTTGGATGGGTTGCGAAGCAGAGGACATCACCTTCAAAAAAGATGGGCCATTTAGGATTAGGATGAAGAGGAATTTCTTCACTTGAAGAATGGTAAATCTTTAGAATTGCATGACCCAGATGGCTGTGGAGGCTTGGTCATTATGTTCATGATTTTTAGATAGATTTCTTAATAGATTTCCAGATGCTGAAAACATCAAAGGATATGGGAATAGTGTAAGAAAATAACATTGAGGTAGATGATCAAGTAAGATCTAACTGTAATATGTAGCAGGCTTGAGGGACTGCAAGACTAGTCCATTTCCTATAATCCTATTTGGAGACAAATATAATCTTGTTTTAATTACTTGCATCCAAGGAGTGGAATTTTGCAATAAAACCTGGCTGGCATTCTATTTTTCCTGATAGTCTGTTAATTGACCTAAACAGCAGCCCACAAACTATATATGGGTCATGCAAGTAGAGAAAATGTCTCAAATGTATCGTCAAATTGGCAGAAGTCAATAGTTTCCTGTAATTCTTCAGCCTATATAAACACTTGAAGGAAAATAAGATGGAAAAGGTTCAGGAAATGGATTAGGTAGTTCAGATGTGGCTCTGTGTTGAACTTGATGACCTTTTCCTGTGTTAATATTTTATGATTCTTCTAACTTGTGACCTTTTCAGTGAGCTCTGGGAAAATAACTTGCATTTATTAATGTAGAACAATATCTGAAGATGTGTCAGAGGAAGCAAAAAGCAGTGAAAAGGCCATTTTCAAAAGCTGCTGAAGCTACTTTCAAAATATAGCAATAATTGGGAAATGTTTTGTATTAGCAATTCTGATAACTTTAATGGTGCGAACAATGTGCTACAGATTACCGATGCATTTCTGAGAATCATATGCTAGTGAGGAGTCTTGCCCATTCGCAGCACATAGTGACAGTACTGACTGGTGCCCACACAATTCAATGTGTGACCAAGTATGAAGTCTGCTATTGATTGGGTTTCCCTAGGGTTGAGCAGCTGTCTGATACCATATCCAAATGGACCATCTTCATATAGGAATTTAAATGTTTTTTAAAAATGTTCTGTGTGGGTAAAGATGTATTTATTGTCAAGCTCTAGTTGCCTTGAGGTTAGTGGAACTCATCTTGAAGCTCTGCATTGTGATGTTCCTGTGAATTGTTTTAGCTAAGGAATTTCAGGATTTTTATCCAGAAATGATGCATTTCCATGTCAGGAGAGTGCGTGACATGGAGAAGACTTTGGAGCTAACATTCCCATGATCTCATTGCCTTTGTCCTTCTTAATGGTAGAAGTTGTATCACTGGGAGGGGCTATAGAACATTTTCTAGAAAGTACCTGATGCAGGCACGGTACGCTGATGATGGAAGTCATGTTGAGTCCAAAGACATCGATCAAGGGCTTTGCTTCAGGTGTGCTGTTAAGTTCTTTGCTGGGGGAAAATCAGGTCTGTGCCATTCTTTAACTGATGATCTGCATGTGTCTTTCTGATTGACACCACTCAATATACCCGCACACTCCTGTGGGCACTGAGGAAAAGCATATCCACTGTCACTCTGAGATTAGTTACTTAATTTCCATAGACCAGACAGCAAATCTGAAGACCTGTTGTTCTGTATTATAATAGTAGTGATTCTTATTGTATTTATCTGCTTGTCGGGTATAAATAGCATCAGTTACAGCAGGTTCAATTTCAAATATAACTGCCCAGTCACGTGTGCAAAATACATTGTAGTGTAACAATGACTTTTCTCTTGTAAATGTTTTGGTAGAAAAACAATTCTATTAACACTGACAAATTTATGCAAACCAATGCAAAAAAAAACCCTGATGCTGACATTTTAAGACCACCGGTGCCCTAGTTTCTGGTCAAACTAAAAGAGTGACCTAATTTGCACTTTGCTCCCCCACCCCAATTCCCAGTGTAGAATAATGGTATTAATTGTGCATTTAAAAAGAACAAAGAAGATGCTTTACTTTATTAGGATCAAAACATGTTCTGATTTATGAAGAATCATAACTGTTCAACGTATCTTTCTACAAAAAAAATTGCGGCTTACAGTGCAAGGTTGACATGAACAAAAACTTGAAGCAAGACTTCTGATATTGAATGTTATTGATTCCTTAAGAAATGAGGAAGAGGCAAACTCAATTGCGCATTTCACTTGCAAACCATCTGATGGCAAAGCCATCTCCTCTTTTAAACACAGTTTTAAATGTTTTGACTTTTGGGCACCTTCTCAAACTGTTTACTGAAACTGCAATACCACTTGTACTATCAAAAAGCATAGTTTTGGATTGAAGTTAAATTTAACCTCTGTGTTGTACAAAAGATCCTTAAAGGAAAGTGGAACTGATCCACTTCAGATCAGCCATGATCTTATTGAATGGCGGGCAGGCTCGAAGGGTTAGATGGCCTACTCCTCTTATTTCTGCAAGATTCTGCTGACAACCTTGTTAATAAAGGAGGCCTTGCAGTATAAATCCTCATGGTAAAGCAGCTGTATTTTGCGGTAAAGATGTAGTCACTCCAATTCCTTCATTTAGTTGGTAATGTGTGAATGTCCAGGCTGGACACCGTATCCAAGGTGAGGTTGAACTAGGCTTATCAAAATGAGCTTGATTTTGTTTTTGAGTATTTTCCTACAGTTTTTGTGTTTGCTGTTGTAATTGAAATATAACCAACCGCAAGATGAAGAAACAAATTTCTTGGAGCCTAAAACAGTGTATCGTGGTTTGAAATGAGCTGATAAATGCTATTATATTGATAGCTGAGGAATTGTGTTCATGTTGTCATTACCTCAGTGGAAATTGACCTGGAAGCAACATGTAACACATGGAAAGTTCTATCTGTAGCTGCGTATTAAAGAAAAAAACATGCATTTGCATAGGACCTTATATGTTCTTTGGGCATCCAAAAACATTTACACTATTAAATTTTAATTGTAGTCACTTTGTAGAAGTTAATTTGCACAGAGTAAGGTTCAATAAACAGCAAGTGATAATGACCAGATTAGATATTTCTGTTAACTCTAAACTTGATGTGGAGATGCTGGCATTGAACTGGAATAAGCACAGTAAGAAGTCTTACCAACTCCAAACTTGACATTTCCAATCCACTCCAAAATGACCTCTCATCTTCTACCAAATGTATGCTCATCCAAAATTCTTGCGCCATTCCATGCACTCATTTCCTTCTGCTACCATTCTCCTGCACCTATCTCACTTGCCTGTGTTGGAAATAATTAAGCAATGCTTTAAAAAAAACTTCTTAATCTTGTTTTCACCCTCCCCATCTCTCTAATCTCCTCCAGCCCCATAATTCTTTAGAAATACGTGTGCTGCTTCAGGCTGGTCTCTTGCACAGCCCTAATTTTATGGCAGCTTTAATTGTCATGCCTTCAGCTTCTAAGGTCCTGAGCTCTTTAATTCCTTTCCTAATTTTCTACAAGATACTCCACAAAGCCTACCTCTTTGACCAAACTTTTGGTCTTCTGCCTTAACGTCTTATATGGTTTAGTTTCAAATTCAAAATACGTTAAGCATATTTTACAAGTTAAAGATGTGTAAATGCATCTGACTTTTGCTAATGGTGCTGGTTGTGGATTAATAGTGACTGAACACTAGAGAGAACTCTGTACTACTTTTGATGGATTATAAGTCTGTGAATATAGACAGGGCTTTGGTTTTAATGTCTCGTCTGGAAAACATTGCCAAACTCTGCCTTTTCAGTGGTGGCATTACTTAAATTTTGTATTCGAGTTTCTCAAATGAAACTTGAACCCACATTCCTACTTGTGATACTTCCAGCATTGGTTATGTGCACAAATCTATCGATTGGGTGCTCACACATGCATTAAGCAAGTGAATACGCATTCATGGGAGCATGAGCCTTCTACCAGTGGAGGCACATAGGGTGGTATCCATGTGCTGTACATATGGTTAAGAACATAAGGACGTAAGAAATAAGAGCAGAAATAGGCCATCTAGCCCTTCGAGCCTGCCCGCCATTCAGTAAGATCATGGCTGATCTGAAGTGGATCAGTTCCGCTTTCCCACTTTCTCCCCATAACTCTTTAATTCCCTTGTCTTTCAGAAATCTATCTACCCGTGACTTAAATATATTCAACAAGTTAGCCTCCACCACTTCAATGGGCAGAGAATTCCAGAGATTCACCACCCTTTGAGTGAAGAAGTTCCTCCTCAACTCTGTTCTAAACTGCCCCTCCCCCTGTATTTTGAGACTGTGTCCTCCTAGTTCTGTTTTCCTTTCTAAGTAGGAAGAATCTCTCTAACTCTACCCTATTTAGTCCCTTCATTATCTTATATGTCTCTATAAGATTCCCCCCTCAGCCTTCTAAACTCTAACGAGTAAGGCCCAGTCTATTCAATCTCTCTTCGTAAGCTGAACCATGTCACTACTTCTGCTGTGCACTGTATTTGGGATAGGGCCTTGAAGTGCTGAACAGACCAACCCTCCTTCTAGAAATCTCATTCAGAATCACATCCACTTTGATGGCCAATAAATGCTTTTGAGTTATCTTTCCATTTAATTTTTACCTGACACCGTTTTTTTTCCTTCTCTCAACACAGCTTTCACAGAGACTGGAAAATATTTAAAGTCACATTGTTTCAGCCTATAGATTACATCAACGTATACAAACTTATGTTTTATTTGTGTCCACCTCTATAATTTAAACTGTTGGCAGACTTGTGCCTGCTACTTTGGGCTCTTGCAATTTGCCAACACAAGTCAAGTTTAGCTAAGGGCTTAAAGTAAAATGATCCTACAAAAGTGGGCAGAGCTATGCCAGCTTGGGCCAGGGAGGGCAGCAAAAATTATTGGCACAGGTTTTATTGCTCTTGGTAATGAGAGCTCAAATGTCTTATTATGTCTTTGATCTAATTTAACAGGGTTTTATTTAAATATAGGGAATAAGTCTTTCAAGGTTAGAATTGTTGGCAAAGTTCAGAGTTATCATCATATTCAATAATTTTTGGGAGTTTTCTTTGCAAAAGAGTTTTAGCATTCTTTATATGTACAAAGAGATAATGTTATTGTCTCAAAAGTTATGACGCTGTATTTTGTAGAATAGAGGCTTGGAACATTAGAAACTTAGATATCCTAAAGAGCAAAGTGTAAGATTGTTGCTTCTTTTAAGAACTGCCCCTAATGATTAGCTTGCTACTTCTTAAGCTTGGAGATAAGTGAACTTCAAGGTCTTAATGTAAGGATATCCTTGACAGAACTCCAGCATCATCCAAACCCAAAAATGCTGCCGTCTAGAAATCAACAGGCACATGGGAACACCATCACCTGGAAGTTCCCCTCCAAGGCATTCTCTATCCTGACTTGAAAATATATTACCATTTCCTCATTTGTGTCGTGGAACTCCCTTTGCAACATACTGTGTGTGTACCAGTACCATAGGGATTGCAGCAATTCAGGAAGCTCACCTTAACGGCAGTTAGGGATGGGCAATAAATTCTGGCCTAGTCAGTGACACCCACATCTGATAAAGAATTTAAAACATATGCTTCCTGAGAATCAAGAGCATAAAACTACCTTCACTTTGAAGCCATTAGTAATCTTAAAGTTAGGGAGATGGCTGCTACGAGCAATGGGAGAGTTGCATCAGTCCAGGTTTTTTTGATTTTGTTTCTTCGTACTCTTGCATCACACAGATATTTTGGAGCTTTAGCTACTTACACAATACAACATTTGAGCCCTCATTTCCCAAGAGCAGTAGACATACAACATGGAAAAACTACAGTACAAACAGGCCCTTCGGCCCACAAGTTGTGCCAAACACATCCCTACCTATAGGCTTACCTATATTAGTCTGTCTTACTGAGTCCCATGTACTCATCCAAAAATCTCGGTTGCCATCATCACTGCTGGCAACTGATGCCACACACTCACCACCCTCTGAATGAAAAACTTACCCCTGACATCTCCTCTGTACCTACTGTCCAGCACCCTAAACCTGTGCCCTCTTGTGGCAGCTATTTCAGCCCTGAGAAAAAGCCTCTGAGAATCCACACGATCAATACCTCAACATCTATCAGGTCTTTACCTCTGAGGTCGCCTCTCATCCTTCGTCTCTCTAAGGAGAAAAACCAAGCTCTCTCAACCTATCCTCATAAGGCATGCCACACAATCCAGGCAACACCCTTGTAAATCTCCTCTGCACCCTTTCAATGGCTTCCACATCCTTTCTGTCATGAGGTGACCAGAACTGAGCACAGTACTGCAAGTGGAATCTGACCAGGGTCTTACACAGCTGCAGCATTATCTTCCGACTCCTAAATTCAATTCCTTGATTTGTTTAAGGCCAGTACACTAATATGCTTTCTTAACCACATCTTCTACATGTGAAGCTGATTTGAGAGTTCTATGAACCCGCACTCCAAGATACTTCTGATCTTACACACAGCTAAGAGTTTTACCCTTAATATTATATTCTGTCATCCCATTTGACCTGCCAAAATGAACCACCACACACTTATCCGGGTTGAAGTCCATTTGTCACTTCTTCACTCAGTCTTGCGTCCTGTCTATGTCTTGTTGCAACTTCTGAAATCCCTCCAAACTATCCACAACACCACCAACCTTTGTGTCATTGGTGAACTTAGTGACCCATCCCTCAGTTCCCTCATCCAGGTCATTTATAAAAATCGCAAAGAACAAGGGTCCCTGAGCAAATCCCTGGGATGCTCCACTGGTGACCGACCTCCATGCAGAAAAAGACCAATCTACACCCACTCTTTGCCTTCTAAGGTCAAGCCAGTTCTGGATCCACAAAGCAATGTCTCCTTGGATTTCATGCCCTCTTACTTTCTCAATAAGCCTTGCATGGGGGATCTTATTGAACGTCTTGCTGAAGTCCATATAAACCACATCTACTGCTCTTCCTTCGTCAATGTTTTTAATCACATCTTCAAAAAACTCAACCAGGCTTGAAAGGCACGAACTACCTTTGACAAAACCATGCTGACTATTTTTGATCATACTATACCTCCAAATGTTCATAAATCCTGTCTCTGAGGATCTTTTCCATCAACTTTCCAACCACGGAGCTTAGACTCGCTGGTCAATAATAAAACCTGTGCCAGTAATTTTACCTGGCCTGCCTGGCTCAAGCTGGCACAGAAGTGATGTGTCCAGTTTTATAGGATCATTTTTACCTGCATTTCAATTTAAGCTCTTAAGCTGAGTTTGCCTTTATGCTGGCAAGTATATAAATCAATACTTCCACTTTAATAAAGATGGTTACCACCTTTTTAAAGTTTATTTATTAGTCGCAAATAAGGCTTACAGTAACACTGCAAAGAAGTTACTGTGAAATTCCCCTAGTCACCACACTCTGGTGTCTGTTTGGGTCAATGTACCAACCAACACATCTTTCAGACTGTGGGAGGAAACTCATGCAGACATGGGTAGAATGTGCAAACTACACATAGACTGTAACTCAAGCGGAGAATCGAACTTGGGTTCCTGGCATTGTGAGACAGCAGTCCTTGCCATGGTGCTGCCCCAACCATTATGCCACACTGTTGCCTCAAAGTTTCTGCTATCATGGCAATCCTGGCATAGCTCTTGGCAAGTAGCCAGATGCTAAGCAAGAGTGGCCTTGTGAAGAACCTCCCTTACAAAATTTTGTTTTATTTGAAATTAGCTTGCCCCTTCCTGTGATCTTGTGGTTAAGATGAGCTTAGCAGAATTAGGCAAAGTTTGTAAATGTTTCACTGCATAAAGACCATATTTTTTTATAGATGAACATTGAGTCAATATCAGTCTTTACCTCTCCTACTCACTGCTCCTTATCTGACATTGCATCAAATCCACAGCACTGATCCATGCTCATGTCCAACATGAGGATTTTCACTCTATTTCATTTACTTCTGTTCCTTCTCTCTTTCTTCTGCTCCCTAATCTATATTGGATCCCAGTCAAGCAACAGCTTCATTTAAAAATTTTCATTTTTTGATTTCAAATCTCTCATCAGCCGCACCTCTCCCTATCTCTGTCAGCTCCTCCAGTCCTACACCCTTGTTTAATTCTGGCCTCTTCTATATCCCTAATTGACATTCAATGATATTACCATTTCTGAATCCTCCCACCATCAACATCCTGGGAGTTACCAAACTCAGCTGGACTAGGCATATGGATATTGCGACTATAGGCGTAGGTGAGATGCCACAAGAATCAGTGCTGGAGGCACAATTATTTATAATATGAGGGAAGTGAATGTATGATTGCCAAGTTTGCACATGAGCAAACAAGTGTGAGGATGACAAATGTACAGAGGAATATTAAACGAGGGCAAAACTTGGCAGATGGAATATAATGTAGGAAAATGAGAGGTTATACACTTTGGTAGGAATAATAAAGGAACTGAATATTATTTAAATAGAAGAAGGCTGCAGCACAGAGATTTGGGAGTCCTCATGCTAAAATCACAATTTGGTATATGGTAGCATGAAAGTTTAGCTGGTAATAGGGAAATAAATGGAATGTTGGCCTTTACTTCAAAGAAAATGGTGTATGAAAATAGGGAAGTCTTGCTAAAATTTTACAAGACACTAGTTAGATCACACCTTCTGTAAACATTTTGATCTACTTTTCTAGGGAAAGCTATACAGGCATTGGAAGCAGTCCAGAGAAGGTTCACTGGGTTGATCTCGGATATGGAAGGATTTTCTTGAGGTTGAGTAGGTTAGGTTTGAACTTGTTGGAGTTTAGAAGAATGAGAGTGACCTTATTCCCAGGAGTCTACTTATCAGAGTAGATGCTGAGAAGTGTTTTCCCCTTGTGGGAGAGCATAGGACTAGAGGACATAATCTCAGTAAGGCACCACCCATTTAAGCGAATGATGAGAAATTTCTTCTGAGGGTAGTGAATGTATGGAATTTTTTTACAGCAGAGAGCTGTGAAGACTGGATCATTAAGTATGTTCAAAGCAAAGATAGGCAGATTTTTTTAGCAGTAAAGGAATAGAGGGTTATGAGGATAAGGTGGGAAAGTGGAGTTGAGGGTTACCATATCAAATCAATCATGATGTCATTGGTGGACTAGATTCAGTGGGTTGAATGGCCTATTTCTCTCCCATAAATATAGTCTTAAAGAGTGTCATAGCCAATTAAACTGGCCATTCAGCTCATCAGACCTGTGCTTGTGTATTTGTTTTGAGCTACTTATTGAATTCGCTGTTGCTTTCTACATTCTTTTGACAATCCTCTTTTCCTTTATGGACTCTGTATCAAGATTTTGGTAGCATGAAATTACAGATTCTAACCATCATTAGTGTTCACAGAATCACAGAATTGCTATTGTGCAGAAGGAGGCCTTTTGGCCCATTGTGTCTACAGCGGCTTTCCAAATGAGCATTATGACTTGGTGCCATTTCTCTGCTTTCCTTATATTGCTGTATGTTGCTTCTATTCAAGTAATCATCTAAAGCCCTCTTGAATGCTTTAATTGAATCAGTCTCCATCACACTTTCAAGCAGTGCATCCCAGACCCAAACCACTCAGTGTGAAAAAGTCTTTTTCTCACTTCACGTTTGTTTCTTTTGCACATCACTTTATATCTATGCCTTCTTGATCCTTTTACAAACAAGAACAATTTCTCCCCATCTACTCCCTCTCGTGATTTTGAAAAATCTATCAAATCTCCTCTTATCATCCTCCTCCGCCAAGAACAATCCAACCTCCCCAATCTAGCCTCGTAACTGAAGTTTCTTTTCCCTAGAATCATTATAAACCTGTTCTGCGATTTCCAATGATTCACATCCTTCCAATAGTATAATAGAACTATGTAGAATATGAGGTAATTAGTGTCTTGTGTAGGTTCCATATAATCTCCTTGCTCTTGCATTCTATGCCCATTTAATAAAACCCAAGATATAGGCATTATTAACTGCTCTCCACTTGCACTTCCAATGTCTTATGCACATATACACCTAGGTCTCTCTGCTCCTGCATCCCCTTAAGAATTTTACTCTTTATTTTACATTGCCTCTCCATGTTCTTCCTACCAAAATGCATTATCTCGCACTTTTCGACTTTGAACTTTACCTGCCACACATCTATCCATTTCACCAACTTATCCATGTCCTTCTGAAATTTTATGTTGTCCTCTTTATAGTTTGCAATAATTCCAAGTTTTGTATCATCTGCACGTTTTGAAATTGTCCACTGTGCACCAAGATCTGGATCACGTGGGTCTATGGCAACTTTGACTGTCATTTTCCAATAAAAAGCAAAGGGGCCCCTTTTTCTGTCTCCTCTCTGCTATTTCCTGTATCTACCATTTATTATTTCTTTGAAGAGTTCTCTAAGCTTGATAGAGCAAGACTTTCATTTCAAACACAAGCAAAATGCTGCTTTTAGAACATAATTGAACAACAAATAACTTCTTAGCACTTTTGAGTTGGGTGACGTGTGAAATGTATGCAGTTAAAATTTGTGAAGTAGTGAAGAAAACTGTTACCAAGAAATACATTTTGGTAATCACATTTGATGAAAGATTTTTTTCTTTTAGTTGGCTGCCTCACCACGAGAATGACTAATTAGGAAGTGGTTGACTATTGAGAATATTTCATCTTTGAGTTGTCTGAGCGTGTTTGCAAAATATTGTTCAAGATCAATGCGCACACATCTAGTATTGACTTTTATATATGACTAGATTTTGATCTTTGTGAGTCGATAGCACTGGCCATTCATTACTTATACTTTCTATAGCATTTCATATTGAAATTTGTTGTAAACTGGAGAATTAAAATGGAGTTATTCCTTTAAAAAGGGACCTGGGACTGATGTGAACAGGACCGGCAACCACGTATATCTCGAGTAATCGTACTAATGAGCAATAAATGTCAGTTAGGACATTGAATTCGTTGTTACTTGGGATGAAAAATAAGTATAGATTTGAGTATAAGAGAGGAAGAAAAATGTAATTTTTTTGAAACTTGTAGTTTGTTTTAGAAACCTCCATCAATAATTGATATCTGAAGGAATGAGATTCTGTATTTATTAAGGTTACTCAGAGGGTGATGAGTGAATGGAACCGACTGCCATCGGAGGTTGTTGAGGCAAACTCACTGGAGTCTTTTGAGAGACTTCTGGATGAGTATATGGAAAAGAATAGGATAGGGGGTTATAGATAGGTCTGTGGATTGGTAGATGTGATCGGCACAACTCGTGGGCCGAAGGGCCTGTTTGTGCTGTATTGTTCCATGTTCTATGTTAACTTTGGTTGCCAGTCAGCTTTACTTGGCAGTTGAGACTTGTCACACCTAGTTGTTTCACTGTATAGCATTCAAGTGTTTTTGAAAAAAACTTATCACACCATTAAAAATTTACTGCACTAGAATGGGCAGGCTTAATTTATCTGGCATGTTTATGTAAAATTGGAAATGACTTGGATGACTTCTCGGAGGAGACTTGAATCCAGTTTGGAGTTGGGAACCAAAAATACAATCAGGCATTCAGCATTACCTTTGGAGAAAAATCCCACTCTTGCCTTCTAGTAAAATTATCAAATGCAACCATTGAATTTCCTTTTGAAGAAACCTTTAATCCCGTCCAAGTAAACATCTAGGCAGTGAAAAACCACTTGAAAGAAAAATCAAGTTATTACCAAGCAGAAAGAGTAGTCTACTTTACAACTATGCCAATAGCCGTGTGTGCTGTCACATACTGTCTCACCCTCTCTTCTCCCCTTTCCTCCCCCCCACTGGGACTCGGCTGAATATGAGTCATTCTTGGAGCTCAGTAAAGCATTCATACTGACACCATCTGGAAACTATATCAATCGTAGCAGGTTGAACAGATTGTCAGACATTTGTTTTTGTCATATGTCCTCATTGTGACTGTGGTGTGTGGCAGATAGTTGGGTCAATGGAGCAGATAGTTAGGACAAACAGGGTAGTTGGGGGCTACTTTGGAGGGGATTGGCATGATTTGGATCAGCCAATAATTAACAATGGGACAATACTATGATTAATAGCTAGCTAAATATCTCTCAAAAAAACCCCAGTCTCTGATACTGAAGGTGGTGTGGAGCACATTTTCGGAGAAATTTAAATTCTCCGGGCAATTACTGCTCATGTGCATAGGTCACGACTTTTGAAGATATCCCACTGTGTAACAGTGGTGAACATCTCAACATTTGTCGCTATTAGCATTGTCTGATGTAGCCCATCATGTATTCCCTTGCCTCATTTACCCTCAAGTGCAGTACCTGTAACTTCTCCATGTTGGATTCTATTTGATTACTTTTTTGCTTTCTGACCAGTCCATTCATATTTTCCAGCAATATATAGCTTTCTTCCGCTCTATCAACCATCGGTCAACTTCTATATCATCTGCAAAGTTCTCGATTGTTATATGCCATGAAAAACAAAGACCAAATACTGAGCCCTGCTGGAAACTCTCTTCCTGTCACAAAAATATACATCAGTTAATACCCTTCCTGCCACTGAGCTAAGTTTGGGCCTAACTTGCTACTTTTCCTTGGAACTCATGGGTTCTTTCTTTTCTGATCAGTTGCCCATCATGTGGGATTTTAATGAAAGCCTTGCTAAAATCTATGTAAACTACATCCAATATTATTTGATGGGCCTTCCGTCAAAACATTTAATTGAGTTAGTTAAACATGATTGCTCCTTAACAAATCCATGCCGATTGTCCTTGATTTAAGCTGCACATTTTACTAAATTATGATAAATACTATCCTTCTGTATTTCGCAACTGTTTTCCCACCACCATGGTTAGGCTGGTTATAATGTCTTCAGCAATCTCCTTCTTTGATGGAGAATAGTTCACTAGTCTATTTATCTCCTGGAATTCAAACCAGGTAAGTATTAACGTAAAATAGAAACAGAAAATGGATTTGGATTTGGCAGCATCTGCTGAGAAACCAAGTTAATACGTAAGATAAATGTAAAAACAGGATGGTGAAATATTAATTTACAACATAAGAGCATCTGAATCAAGCCTAAAACATTCATTTTCTTCACAGTAACGTTAGATTTAGTGTAAATATATGGAATGTCTTGGAAAGATAATGTTCTACACTTTGTGAAGTATATAATTTACTTAAGTTCATATGAATTTGAAGACTAGAAGGCTTTATGTTAACAGTTTATAGCATTGTTTATAGTTTGTGCATGCTGCAGTAGGAAAAACTTTTCCTTGCTGACTCCAGTTGGACTCCGTATGCTGTTAAAAGTATGTTAACAGTTATGTCTATCCCGAAATGTTCACGTGTATGTTGACGACATGCCAATTCTAGCGTACCATCACCTCTGTCCACTCCTTCACTGCTGCTAAATTATCAACTACTTACCTGACATCTCATTCTGGATGAACATAAATTTTCTCCAATTAAATCTTAGGAAGGCTGAAGCTATTATTTTCAGTCTCTTCTCCAAACCCTGCTCCCTAGCTATTGATTCCAGCCCTCTCCCTGACAACAGAGTAAACCAATGTGTCCACAACTTTGGTATTATATTTGCTTCTGAAATGAGCTTCCAACCACATTCATGCGATCATAAAAGACCACCAAATGTCACTTCTATAATATCATTGTGCTTTACCCCTGACTCCACTCAACTGCTGCTGAAACCTTCCTTCATGCCTTCATTAACTCTAAACTTGCTATTCCAAAAGTCCTGGCTGACCTCCTATATTCTGCCCACTATAAGCGTCAGATCATTCAAAACCTAAGAAATGGGAGTTTTGCCATTCAAGCTCATGGTTGATCTGATTGTGACCTTAATTCCACTCTTCTGCCTATTCCCATGACCCTTGATTTCCTTGTGCCTATGTCTAACATGTACTAAGTCCAATTCACCTGTGCTCACTAACCTATATTTGGCTCCCTATCAAGCAACATCTTGATTTTGAAATTCTCATCCTTGTCTTCAAATCCGTCCATGGTCTTTCCCCTTCCCTGCTCTGCAATTTCCTCCAGTGCTATAACCCTCAGTTATCTGGGCTCATCTAATTCTGCACTCCTTTACATTTATTTGATTTTCATTTCTCCACAGTTGCTGACCATACCTTTGGTTGCCTAGGACCTAAGTCCTGGAATTTTTAACTTGTTTAATGATGCTCCTTAATGACTTCCAGTTTGATCAAGCTTTTGGTCATTTCATCTTGCATCTTGGTATCATGTTTCTGTGAGGCATGTTGAGACATGTTACAATGTTAATAAGGCAACATCTCAGTGAAGACTCTAGTGATGTGTATTAGGCAGCTGAAGTTAATAGTTGAGAATGACACATTTTAACGTTTCAACCACAGCTGCAGCATTTTCTGCTTTTAACCACACTTGCAGTGATGGGCTGGGTCACTTCTTCTGATCTGCTACTTTGCTGGTTTCAACTGCATTACGGTGGTGGAGGCTAGACACCACTTTGCAGAAACAGAAGAGTCATGACGTAGAGGTACCGGCGTTGGACTGGGGTAAACACAGTAAGAAGTCTCACAACACCAAGTTAAAGTTCATCAAATGAATTGGTTGACCTTAACATGCTGTTATGAGACTTCTTACTGTGAAACAGAAGAGTGACAGAGCAGATATATTCCTTTTCAGGCATTCACCATAAACTGCTTTAAAAAGAAAAGCTGGAATCCCCAAAGAAAGTGACAAAATAATGGATGACTAGTGCGAGAGGAAATCCACATCTAGGTTATAGATGGGGGTGGCATATAGTCACGAAAGTTTGCAGCATGGAAATAGGCTGTTCAGCCCAACTTGTCAATGCTGCCCTTTTTTTTAACCTCTAAGCTAGTCCCAGTTTGACCCATTTCCCTCTATACCCATCTCACCCATGTAACTGACTAAATGCTTTTTAAAAGACAAAATTGTACCTGTCTCTACTACTACTACCTCTGGCTGCTGCTTCCAGACACTTGCTATCTCCTGTGTGAGAAAATTGCCCCTGTGGACACTTGTGTCTCTCCTCTCTACCTTAAACCCTATGCCCCCTAATTTTAGACTCCCCTAGATATTGACTATTTAACTGATCTATGCTCTTCATTATTTTATAGACCTCTGTAGGATCATCCCTAAACCTTCTACGCTCCAGAGAAAAGCCCCAGTATATCCAGACTCTCCTTATAACTCAAACCATCAAGTCCTGGTAGCATTGTAGTAAATTTTTTCTGCATTGTTTCCAGTGAGACAGTGGTTAACGTTGCTGTCTCAGTGCTAAGGAGCTAGGTTTAATTCCCAGCTTGGGTCATTGTGCAGAGCCTTCATGTTCTCCCTGTGTCTGATGGGTTTCCTTCGGTTTCCTCCTATAATCCAAAAGACATCCTGGTTAGGTGCATTGGCCATGCTAAATTTCTCCCTCAATGTACCCAAACAGGCACTGGATTGTGGTGACTAGGAAATTTTCGCAACTTTATTGCAAGTAAGCCTACTTGTGATACTAATAAATACAAAAAATATAAAATTAAAGTTATAGTAAGAGTCATAAATTTTAGATCTCTAGTTATTTTACATGTCTGTGCTATAGCTCATGTTCTTTACAATCTGGAGTTCCAAGTATCTAGTCATATAATCGTATATAAACCAGGACACCCATCATAATGTTATAAAGAATCTTGGGTGAGTCACATGGACGTAATCATTCTGGTCACATAATCAGTTTGCACCATGGTTACGTATTCTTTGGATGGAAATACTGAGGAAATTAAAGGCCAATTTGCATTTTTAAATTATTAAAGGCCACTTAATTCCCCTTTCTTCATTATTGGGCTATGTTGCCTAATATGATAAAATAATTGGATCTTTGCACTTTATGATGGGAGCCCGGGTTTGCTTTCAGTTGTGCTTGTATTACGGTTCTTAATTAGAGTCTTGGGCCTTCTGTAAAGAGTTTTCTGGATCCAAATAATCTCTTTAATGGGCAAAAGAAAGAGAGAAAACCATAGTTGAGAAAGGATGGAAGAAGAAAAAGACAAGTTTTATATAAATTAATAATTATTGTTAGTTCTGCACAATTGGTTGACAGGATGTCCATTCTGAAGTTCCATCCACTTGTCCTGTTTTGCAGTGCTAGGAGGCTGACTGCTATTGATAGTACGTTGAATTTGGACTGCACAGAAAGCACTTTAATGTTGACATTACAAAAGACGTAGAATGCTTTTTTACATTTTCTGTTTACATTAATTTCTTGTTGGTTTGATCCTCGAAAAACTGCCAATTGGACCTACTTAAATCTCCCACATGTTGCAATAAAGTAAATTCTTTGTCTGAAAATGGAAAAAACTGGGCGGGGTTTGCACAGACCTGTGAAATATCCTGAGGGTGTCTGTTCAAATGAGAACTGTAATAGAATTGGAAAGAAAACCTTTCTGTTTATGGCAAGTTAGTTTTAAAAATTATATAAAATAACCTACTTTTGAGTTTCTACACCAATTGCACCATATTTAATGTGTTGTACTGGTTTGGGCAGTGGCTGTTTTTGATTGGATGTGATCGGTGAAATGATTGGTTATGCCTGCCATTAACGGGTGATCTTCAACTCTATCAAAAATACGTGAACTAAAATGTAGATGCAGTCATACTTATTCTTTATTTCTAATTTGTCTGGTCTCCCTCATCACTGCTTACATCCGTGCAACAATACTTTCAATACAATCTTTTTTTTAAGTTTGAACATACTTCAGCAATTTCTATTATGAGTATTATATGGCATAATTTAGACAAGGATCTTTGATTTATCTAGTTGAAAAGAGAGCTTTCAACGAAACATGTTTGAGAACCACTGGTGTAAAAGATTTTAGTTTATCTGGGACCTCAAGCTTTGAGCTCCAAGGTATTTTCTCTTTCTAACTTGAGGATGCAAGGGTTGTGGCTGGAGGAGAGAGGCTGATTTAAAATAAGCAGTATCAAATCAAATTCACCTATGTATTAAGCATTTGGCAGAATGCATCCTAACTGACTTCTTAAAAATCAAATTTGCAGTCATCTTGGAAATTAAGCTCATCAGTCAAATGTAAAACTGGTTATAAAATGTTTCTGGGCACTTAGAATTTGAGCTGCAGCAAGTCTAGTAACTGGGTTATCCTTGGATGCTGCTTTATTTGAGTTGATGTAATGTTTTCCAAATGCTTTACATTCAGAAAAACATTGAGATGCAGACTGCATAGTAAAAATAAATCTTTTTCATTTTACTATCAGTAACTGAATTGGAAGTATTTAACTATGCAGTAGCTCTATTACGGTCTGCAATGTGGTTGCAGGCCTTTTCAGTGCCGGGGATATATTAAATGATCCTCAGCTGGCTTTATTCTGATAACCTTTGTTGACAGGTCAGCAAATCACAGTTTAAATTATATTGTTACTGACACATTTTAATTGTCACAAGCTCTTTACAGAGCTGACTTGAAAATTGTACTTGTTTTTTCGGCTGGAGAAGTACTCTTTGGAAATCAAATGAAAGTTTGCAAGTAATTATTGTGTATCATTTTTGTATCTAGTTGTTCTTTGGTACTGGATGTTCAGTTTGGTGAATAACTGGATTCATTGACATTATTGTGGTGGTCACTTGTATTTACTGCAGTTAATAATGGATCTTAGTAAATCTGTTGCGCAAACTGATAAATGCAATCAATTGGAGTTATTGCTGGTGCACTAAGGAGAAAAGCAAATGCAGTACATAGTAAAATCTGGGCTAGCTGTCACTTCGGTTTTAAAATGCCACTGTGTTTGCACTTATGCCTCTTGGTACATATCCTGATCAGGTGGAGGCCTGAGGGTTGGAGTCTTGATTATTGCTGCACTTCTTAAATCTGTCAGATCAAGAATCAATGACTTACTTCCTCTCCTGCAGGTAATTACTGTTTATAATTTTAAGATTTTGTCTTTTGTTACAGTGCTGTTCAAAGGGTTATCACTTTAATTAAATTTGTTTAATTGTTAATTTGATTGAATAATCCACCTTATTTTACGAGGGAGACTGCACGGATACTGTGGAAGTTCAGCTAGTGAAATTTAAATTTCATTAATGAATGTGGAATATTAAGTTAGCCTTAGTAATGGTGATTATGAAACTATCATCAATAGTCCTAAAAAAAATCTGTTCATTAATGTTCCTTAAGGATGGTAAATTTCCTTCCCTATCTATTCTGGTCTTAATGTGACTCCAGATCACAAGCAATGTGATTAACTCTCAACTGTCCTCTGAAGTAGCTTAGCAAGCCACTTAGTTCGAGAGAAATTAGGGATGGACAACAATGCGCAAATGCATTTAAAGAATTAAAAAAAACTGAGTTGATAGATAGGAGACACACACATGTAATGCTTCATTCTGTAAATAGATCAGTTATCAAGAAAATAATTTGTGTTGTTTCATAGTTCACCACCTGGTTTGGGCCAATTAACAATTGCATCCTGTAGAAGCCTTTGTACAAAATTTCTGACATGAGTTTGATGGAATCAATATTGTACATAAATCAGATTTTTGATTCGTTGTGTTCAGCATTGTACGTCCAATGTATTAGTCCTTTTTGAGAGGTAGCCTATCTGGTCACAGTATACTCCAGAGTTTCTAAATGCTAGTGTAAATTGGAAAGTATTTAAGGAAATTTACATTTTGAAATCCTATAAGTTTATTAGTTTGTACCTGAGGTTTTTGATTAATATAACTTCCAACGTGGCACTGGCTTAATCTTTGCTTGGGTAATTAAACCTTGAATTTAAAAAAGAATTAGCACCACTCCTATACAGACTGAAGTGTTTATTATTGTTCAGCCCTATGATTTACTGAGCAGGGGTATGATTTGAATTTGAGTCAAATTTTTTAGCTAGTCAAAGTAACTGGCCTTGCTTCAGCTTTGAGTCTCATTTACAACGGAATGTCAGTTATCTGCCAATCTCATTATTGTCCGGAATTTTCTTGGGTCAGAGCCCTATATAAGACATTGCCTGATTACAGTTCCCTTGAATTTTATCCGCAGCCCGTGAATTGAAGTACACTTTCTTTAATTGTTTTGTAGTGCACTTGAGAACTGGGGAAAACATTTTGAGGGACACACACCCTTAAGTTTGAATTGCTCATTTTTATTCAATTCTGTGCAAGATCTGTGTTCTACGTGTATATTTTTTTGAAATGAACAAATGTATGTGATTGGAATTTTCTGGTAGCAGCAGGACTGGAGGGGCATGGCAGTCCTCCCTGTAGACGGGATGGCCAGCCACGCACAATCACAGAGTGACTGACTAATTAGGTGTTTGTGCAGAAGGAACAACGAAAAGTGGTGGGACAGACAGGAAGTTAACACCCCTGCTATTATTTTACAGAATCAAAGCTGGATTCCATTGTGATAAGGCGATAGGCAATAATTTCCTGGAAACCTTTATTCTTACACGCTTACAGATAGCTTTGGTAATTACAACTTTTGTAACCCCATTTCCAACTGTCACCTGGATTTCTGAAACCAGAAGCCATCTCCCTACCCCTTCTTTCAATTACATTGGACATTTCCACCATCACCCTCAACACTCACTCCATTAGCCTAGCTCTGCATCCCGTGACTTTGAACACACCCATGTCCCCCTTCACTAGCTATGATAACGAGCTGCCCCTCTCTTTCCCACTTTCCATCCCTCCCTCAGTTAGCCATGCTCCATTCCCTTTTGATTGCCATCATCCGATCTCCATCATCAATGTTTCCTCTCCAGTAGCTGAACGAACTCCATGTACAAGATGAACAGCTTCTACTGGTGGCATTGGACTATCTCATTTGCACTACACCATGTTTTAAGCAGTTCTGAATCTGAAGGCATGTGATTCTTATTTACTGATTACCTAATTGGAAAGTACAATTAATTCTGGTGAGGTTGCCTTTTAGTGAGCATACATGACTTGCAACTGTATTAAAATGAGGTTCCTGAAAATGAAGCTGATCCACTATCAATCTACTGCCATAATTTCATGCTGTTGTAAGAATCTTGCACACAATTAAGTGGCCCCATCCATCTGATTTCCCACTCCTAGGAGTTTCGAGATTCTGTCTATAATCTTTAATTTTGGGAAATTGTTTTTGATTTTATTTATTACTGTCACATGTACTATAAAGTGAAAAGTATTGTTTCTTGCGTGCTATCCAGACAAAGCATACTGTTCATAGAGAAGGAAAAGAGAGGGTGTAGAATTCAGTTTTACAGTCATAGCTCGTATGTCGAGAAAGATCAACTTTATTTATGGTAGGTCCATTCAGGAGTCTGATGGCAGCAGGGAAGGAGCTGTTTTTGAGTCGATTGATATATGATCTCAGACTTCTGTATCAGTATCCTGACAGAAGAAGATGGAAGAGAATGTCTCGGGTTGTGTGAGGACCCTTCCTGGTTTCTGCTGGCTGTTTTCTGAGTCAGCAGGAAGTATAGATGGAAATATAGTCAATAAGGGTGGGGGAGCTGGTTAGCGTGATGGATTGCACTTCACTCACAATTTTTTGTAGTTTCTTGTGGTCCTGGACAGAGCAGGAACCATACCAAGCTGCAATACAACCAGAAAGAATGCTTTCTAAGATGCATCTGAAAAAGTTGGTGAGAGTCGTAGTGGGCATGCTGAATTTCCTTAGCCTCCTAAGAAAGTAGAGGTATTGATGGGTTTTCTTAAATGTAGCATCAGCATGGAGGAACCAGGACAAATTGTTGGTTTCTGGTCACCTAGAAATTTGAAGCTCTCAACCATTTCCACTGCTTCACCATTGATGTAGATAGGGGCATGAAGTCCCCTGAAGTCAAAGACTGTCAGTAAAATAAAAGGAGATAATATGGGAGGAATATAGGTATACTGGGGGAGGTCGTTAATTGGATTAGACACTGGCTGAATGGTTGTAGAGGATTGTTTCTGAGTGAAGGCCTGTGATGAATGGTGTGCCGCAGGGATCAGTGTTGGGTCTGTTGTTGTTCGTTTTATATATCAATAATCTGGATAATAATGTGGTAAATTCGATCATCAAATTTGCTGATGATACAAAGATTGGTGGTGTAGTAGACAGTGACAGAGGTTTTCTAAGCTTGCAGAGGGATTTGGACCAATTAATAAAATGGGCTGAAAAATGGCAAATGGAACTTAACGCAGACGAGTGTGAGGTATTGCACTTTGGAAGGACAAACCAAAGTAGAATGTACAGGGTAAATGGTAGGACTCTGAAGAGTGCAGTTGAACAGAGCGATCTGGAAATACAGGTACAGAATTCTGTAAAAGTGGCATCACAGGTGGATAGGGTTGTAAAGAGTGCTTTTGGTACATTGGCTTTTATAAATCAGAGTATCGAGTTGGTGAGTTATGGTAAGGTTATATAAGGCATTGGAGAGGCCAAATTTAGAGTATTGTGTACAGTTTTGGTCACCTAGTTATAGAAAGGATGTAAATAAGGTTGAGAGAATGCAGAGAAAGTTCACAAGGCTGTTGCCAGGACTTTAGAAACTGAGGTACAGAGAGAGATTGATTAGGTTAGGACTTTATTCCCTGGAGTAGAAGAATGAGGGGAGAGTTGATAGAAATGTATACAAGATTTTAATGGATATAGGTAGAGTGAATGCAAGCAGACTTTTTCCATTGAGGCTACAGGAGAAAAAATCTAGAGGGCATGGGTTAAATGTGAGAGGAGAAAAGTTTAAAGAGAATATTAGGGGGGCTTCTTCACGCAGAAAGTGGTGGGAGTGTGGAATGAGCTGCCGGATAAAGTGGTAAATGTGGGGTCACTTTTAACATTTAAGAAAAACTTGGATGGGCTCATGGATGAGAGGGGTGTAGAAGGATATAGTCCAAGTGCAGGTCAGTGGGACGAGGCAAAAAATGGTTTGGCACAGACAAGAAGGGCCAAAAGGCCTGTTTCTGAGCTGTAATTTTCTATGGTTCCAATAGATTATTGTCGTTGCACCATTTCACCAGATTCTTTCTTTCTTCCTATACTCTGTCTCCTCTTTGCTGTGGAAACAGTGATTCAAATGTTCTTTTTACGAGGCATGTTTCTTGTCTATAGATATGATTATACAATGGAAAAAATTGCCCTTTGGCATGTTGTTGTAAGTATTTTATCGTCATCTGAAATTGGTTCGAACTCTGTTATCGTGCATGTGTAGGATAAATGAAAGCCCTCTCTAAACTATGCACGATCAGTACCATAATACCTAATCTTTAAGATTTTTTTAGGCATTCATGTGAGCACTTGAAACCAACAGTAGGTGTGTAATTTTTTTTGTAAATTTTATACTGCTACTTTATTCAACACTGTATCATGGTCATAATGTTCTTTTACATACCACTCTTCAACATATTTGGCTTCACTGACTTATCAGTGGTAGTGTTTTTGTTTTCAGTTTCAGAACTATATGTAATGTGTCTCATTGCAGCCTCTTTCTGAATGTGCACAAAACTGCTTTTGAAACAGGTACAAAATAAAGCCAATTTATAATATTGACTATCGTAAATTCAGAAATCAAACTTTTTTTGCAACAATTGCTTTAGCATAAATTCTGCAGCTTGGATCACTGTTACATTTTACATAAGCCACCCATCTTTGTTCAGTCGTAATCAAATTAGTGTGATTAGATGGGTCATAGCTGACTATTTTACTGTTCCATCTCCCCAACCCCCATAAACAAATGCAAGACGTCTTGAAATTGGAACAGTAGGAGACCACAGGGCTGCCTTAACCTGCTACACAATTCCATGCAATTATAGCTAATCTTCTACTGCAAATCAATACTCAATTCAGAGTGGATTTTAATTTTGTTAGATGTTCTAAAATGCTCAGTTTCATGGTCAAGTATTTTGGGGTGTAATTAATGTTGAAATGCAGAGAAATGTTATTGTTAAGTTGCACATTGCAAGATCCCACAAATAGCAGTATGGTCAGGTAACAAATAATTTAATTATTGGTTGAGGGACAATTGTTGGCTAGGATACTAGGAATGGTCTTTTTGTAGTGCCACAGACCTTCAATGTCTATTCTCAGTGCAAAGTCTTATCTGACAGATAAGTAAATTCCAATAGTGGAATGTCCTTGTGCACTGAAGTGGGGCTTCAACCCCATAACTGATTTGAGGCAAACTGTTGGGCCCAAGTTGATTAATACGTTTGTTGAAGATTTTGGGTAATGTCCAGAAAAATTGAGTTTTGTGGTTCAAAGCAATGTCTGTTGTTTTTACAGCAGAAAATATGGGTATTGTTCGGTACTACTTTGTTTTCCTGTATCATGATTTTCTGAGTTTGGATAATTTTGTAGCTTGTTTTTCCCCCAACATCTCCAAGCATGTTTGCATATAAGTTGCCTGGGGATGTTTCTTGTATTAGATCTCTCCTGGAGTGGCAGCTAATGAAGTCTGATTCATTTTGTGAGCAATATTTGTTTTTAATATTAACAATCCTTTTTGTCATGTGTTCATGACGTCTTTTATCAATCTTTTAGCTCTGATCGATCCCTGACCTTCTATTCTGCTCCTTCTCTATCTCCCCTCTTCTAATGTATAATCCGTTACATTTCTAACCTTCAATTCTGTAGAAGGGTGATGCAGTCTCAAAACATTAGCTGTTTCTTTCTCCAAACCTGATGAGATTATCCAGTGCTTTCTATTTTTATTTCAGACTTCCAGCATCCATAGTCTCTCTTTTATACCACTATTAGGATCATCTAATAATTTATCTTGCTGTTTTAAAGCCATGCTGCATGCAGATTGACAACTGCATTTTTCCACATCACGTCCTTTTCTGATTCAGACTTTTTTCATTTTCTCTCTTTTCTATAGTTTTCTCCCTTTTTTTTGTTCCTTTTCCTTTTGAAGTAATTTAGCATTATACGTTTTAATCACAATACTTACAATTATACTCTGTCTTTGTATACTATATATAGTTTTGATGAAGTGGAAAGATAGGAAAACCCATTTCATTACTTTGAATATGGAAGTGATATGAAAACCTGATTTGATAATGCAAGTTAAATATCATTATCTCCTATGTATCTTGTTGTCCTGAAAAGAGCAAGAAGTCTCACAACATCAATTTAAAGTACAACAGCTTTATTTGGAATCGTGAGCTTTCGGAGCCATGCTCCTTCATTGGGTGAATGATGAACTCATTGAAGAACAGTGCTCTGAAAGCTTGCGATGCTAAAAAACCTGTTGGACTTTAACCAGGTGTTGTGTGACTTCTTATTGTGCCCACCCCAGTCCAATGCCGGCATCTCCACATGATGTCCTGAAAAGATAGATGATTGTCTTGGATGCTATTCATCCAGTGCTAGGGCTGAGATTACAGACAGAAACATTCTACTAACTGTCCACTAATGCTATCCTCTACATTGCTTCTGGAAAAAAGAGTTTGAGCAACTGGATCTCCAGTTTGTGTTTTGTTTCTTCATGGAAAATGTGTCCCTTCTGTACTCCATATAGGGCCGTAAGTAGCTAAAAGCTAAGTGGGTAGAGATGACGCTTCAGAGCAGCAACATTAATGAGAAATTTTGTCACGTTCCTATCCCAGTGGTTCAGACCTTTCTTACTGACCATTTGAATTACTAGAGTAAACTTCATTAAGGACTGATCAGATCAGATGACCAGCAGAGAACACGGAACATTTAAAATGTAGGAAGTATTGTTCAGTTGCAGGTGGTAAATATCTCATTCACTGGATTTTTTTTATTCATACTAAATGTTCTTTTTGAATCTAACCTACCCAAAGCTATGTTGACAGCATATGTTTTCCTTTCAAAAAGGTAGCAACATTTACACTGAGTTATAAGAGGAGGAATAAACATGTTTAAGTGATGGAGTACAGCATACTCATTGTATATTGCAATTGAACTTTTATTACTGACATCATATTTGAATAGAGAACACAGTATAATTAGGCATAAGTACATAATTCATAGAATCATAGAACCCTACAGTGCAGAAAAGGGCCCTTCGTCCCATCGAGTCTGCACTGACCACAATCCCACCCAAGTCCTACCCCCATATCTCTCCATATTTTACCTGCTAATCCTCTAACCTAAGCTTCTTGGAACACTAACGGGCAATTTTAGCATAGCCAATCAACCTAACTCGCACATCTTGGGACTGTGGGAGGAATCCGGAGCACCTGGAGGAAACCCATGCAGACACAACGAGAATGTGCAAACTCCATATAGAGAGTGACCTAAGCAGTTGTAAAGATATTTGCATTTGTAGATTATTTTTCTGTATGTTTTTTTCTATAACGTTTTTCTGTGGTTTGGGGATTCTGCAATCAGTGTTTCCTGAAGCATGCTGTCATTTTTCAATGAGGCTCCTTTTAGGGAGCGGATTTTTCTTTTGACCAACAGAGCTCCCTTTGAAATGGAAACAATCTTTCATGTTGCTGCATTTTATTAGCTTAGTAAAATTGAATCATTTGAAACTCATATGAAATAATATCCTGAGGGGTTTAGTTACAGTGTTTAGTAGTCTGTGTGATTATGCTGACAGTATTCAGAAGGTGAAAGGAAACTCCATTTAATAAACACATAATCTCCTTTATGCTTTATTATAGTGATCTGATCTGCTAACCATTGCTTTGGTAGCTCTGCTATTTTGAAAAGCAGTTGGGTGTTATTTTAAATTAAATCACTTATGCTTGCATAAAAATCTCTTCAGATAGTTAGCATTCTCAGCAGTTCAGTGTGTTGTCCATCAGCAAACAAATTTGGCAGTTAATATCTCGTGGGCCTAGAGTACAGAACCAATATTAACTGAATCTCTTTAATAAAGTGATTACGCTCACAGAATCATTTTTTTAATATTTGTTGAGCTGAACCAAGATTCTCAAATAACCATTTTTTCCATGTTGTATTTATTAGATTTCTGATTTTTTTCTATCACGTTTGTTTTTAAAGAAAACCAAACTGCTGCATATGATCAACTTATATACAGTTTTTCAAAATTTCTATAGTATCCAAAATCTCATTTCTAAAGTCCATCCATTGTATTTGTCCAAGTCACTGACTGTGGTTTGTTTTTGGAACAGGTGCTCTAACCAAAGTGAAGGAGAGTCAGCGACATGTGGAAGAAGGAAAGATGGAACCGCAGCAGGCAGACGGGGTCCGTGAACGATGTGACACTATTTCTTTTGCCACACTGGCAGAGATTCACCATTTTCACACTATTCGTGTGTCAGACTTCAAGACGCAAATGCAACATTTTCTTCAGCAGCAGATCCAATTTTACCAGAAGGTGACTCAAAAGTTGGAAGAGGCATTGCAAAAATATGATGGTGTTTAACTGCTGCCAGTCTGACCCTTTTTCCTGTGGCCTTTTCACATCTGAATATTGCAGGTAGTCAACAGGCTGCCAAAACACTCTTGAATCGCACTTGGCATTTTGAAGATCATGTTGGGATCCTAACTTGTGATCTGGTATCAAAATCCGTTGAACAATACTTTATAAAAACAAAATGGAATTTGTTACATGGCAAATTACTCAAGTACATGGGGAGGGATTGAGAGGAAGGTCATTTAAGTATGTTATGTACTATATGCTACACTACCATACTAATTTTGTTCTGCAAAACACAGTATGTGTATACTATCTAACTTTGCTTTATTTAACAATGTTATTTAGGGTATACCATTAGGCCCAAGTTCTAAAGCAGGATGGTTGAGTTGACTGCGTGTTCTCTATATGGCCTATTCTAACTGCTGAGGAAACCAATAGACTTTAGTTATTCTGTAATAAATGAAATGCAAAGACTAAAACTTGTTTACAGATTCCAGCCAGAGCAGCTAAGTTACTCATGTGCCTTTTGAGTCACTGTTTGTCTTCTATAGGTTTATTAAAGCTTATTAAAGGAGGGGCATGCCATGAGTTTCTCCTGCTGAAATTGCACCAGGGAGTGAAAATAAATGATTCTGACCTCTGTCTTACCAGAAAAAGAAGTTTGTGTATCCTTGTGCTGGTGGCAATCACAGAAAATACTAATGAAATTACAATCTTCTCAGGAAAGCAGAAGATGCTATTTATTTCTGAATACAACTGTTATGCAGACAGGAACCATGTATAGATTTAAGAGTAACCTGTCTATGTTAGGTGGAAGTCTCTGGCTGACTTCTCAAAGTAAGGACAGAGAAGATTTTATTTTTTAAAAAAATTGTGGAATCTTAATGAAAGGTAACTCTTTTCCCAGCAGCTTAGCTTGCGCAGATTTTTGGTTAATGGAATATTTGACACCTGATTTAGTAATTTGTAAACTGGGGGAAATTGAATGAATTAGTAGCAGTAACTGAAAAATATGCTGGAGATCACTTACCTGAATTGGCCCCCCATCTTTCGAAATGAAATTAGTAAACAAAATTAAATCTTAAACATGGTCTGCTGAAATTTCAGTGCTGATTTGACAAATCATTGGAATCACTCCATTCTGTCATGTCCAACCCCTACGTACAGTCCCCACCCACATCCTCAGGTTGTGTTACAGGGCCTTGTCCTTCAAGAGCACTTGGTTATTGTATTCTAACATTCACTGAAATGTGTATGAGAGCTAAAGTTTTGATTGGTGGGAGTTATATGATCCCTTATGTGAGAACTCTTCAAATACAGCAGCTGAAAGAAGAAGCTATTGTTGGTGGTCCTGAGCAGACCGACCAAAGAAGTGGTGGCTTTTTTGAAAACTACTTTCACCTGGAAGTGAAAGTATTTCATTTTAACATAGCTCATTTAAGTTGCACAACCCATAAAGACATTTGACTATGCAACTAAAATTATATAAATTTAATTTGGCAATTGGCTGCACTGAAATTAGTTTGGCATTGCTGATTGATGTACAGTTATGAAAGTACCATTGATTAAAGGCAAACTAATTGAAGGTTTTTTTATGCTGGTGGTTTGAAATCTCATCCTGCGCAATGCTCTTGTCAGCAAAAATAATTGGTACTTTGCTGAATACCTAAATAGCCAGAAAAAGTGTCTTTATGGAAGATATTTGTGGGAAACTACACAGATATGAAGATGTTTACAGCTTTTTCTATTACCTGAAATTATGATGGTTCCTCACTGCAACAGTTTGATAACTAGGATATGTATATGTATAACTGAATGCACATACACAAGACTTGCACCAAAATGTCAGACTTTCTGTGAAAGTGCTCTTTATACAAAACATCAGCGCAGAGAAAAAACTCTTTCATTTGAATGTTATTGTACACAACAACTAGATTAAAAAGAAATGACCAAAAGCATTGGGTTGACTAATCATTTATAACTTGCTTATATTTCAGTCTGTATATGATTAATAACTATAGTGCAGTGGAGACCATTTGGCCCATCGAACCTGCACGGATAACAATCCCATCCAGGCCCCATCCCTATAACCCCACATTTTACCTTGATAATTCCCATGACATTAAGGAGTAATTTAGTATGGTCAATCAGCCTAACCCGCACATATTTGAATTTAAAACAAAATGACAAATGCCATAAGTTTTGACGTAATATTCATTTGGTTTGCATTTGCATTTTCAAGGTGGAATTTTGATTTAATTTTTGGTGAGAAAAGTAATCCATTTATATGCATGATTATTTTCCATTTTTCCTTATTTCAGTAAGTTAAATATAGAAATCTCAAACATCAACAGCATGATGTTCGAGCTCTCCAGTCCACGCTGTGATATTAATCGTAATATTGTGAAATTCAAAGTTTATTTGTTAGTGTCACAAGTAGTGTTACACTCGCACTGAATGAGGTTATTATGAAAATCCCCTACTCCAGCACCTGTTCGGATATACTGAGGGACAATTTAGCGTGGCCAAATTCGGACTGTGGGAGGAAACCAGAGCACCTGGGGAGATCCCATGCAGACACAGGGAGACTGTGCAGATTCCACACAGACAGCAACCCAAATGGAATTGAACCCAGGCCCCTGATGCCGTGAGGCAGCAGTACTAGCTACCATGCCACCCCTAAGTCTTTCCTTCCTGTATTACGTTTAAAGAGATTATGTTCATTAGAAAATTTTGACTATAGGCTAATTTTTTCAGTATTAAGTGCCATTAGCCAACTGCTAAGTCTGGTGGACTTATTGAACTGAATCCCTCGCATGTGAAAACTCCCAAAAAGATGTTATTCAGATCCCATTGCTTTGACCATGCTCCCCTTCGTCTATCCTAAAATTTTCTTCCTTTGTTTGGTGTCGGTATTCATCGGTATTCCAGCAATAAACATCTGGACGTTTTATTGTTTTCTTTGTTCAAGGAGTGGGCATTTTATCCATTGCCCAATCCCATTTGCCCTTGAGAAGGTGATGATCAACCACTTATAACTGCCTAGCTTGTTAGGCCATTTCAGAAGGCAAGTAAACGTCAACCCATGTTAATCTGCAACTGGAGTAGGTAAAACTAGGTAATTTCCTCCCCTGAAGGACATTAGTGAACTGAATGGATTTTTACAATCTGATAGTTTGACAATTTGAGACTAGTGATTTATTCTGGTGTTTTATAACTTATTAGTTAACTGAATTTGAATTCCTCCAGCTGCTATGGTCAGATCTGGGACATCATCTAGGTGTCTGGGTGCCTAGTCCACTAACATTTATTATGCCATTGTCTCCATGTATTTTTGTCACCCAAAACTCTGCTGCCCACTTTCTTATTTGCACTGTCTAGTTCACTTATTACTCTTGTTTACCTTGGCCTTGGTTGGCTCCCATTTAAGTAATGCCTGAATTTTTAAACATTATATCTTGTTTTCAAATACCTCCATAACCTTGCTCCTCCCCACCTGTATAATTTCTAGTCCTACAGACTTCTCGGATATCTGCACTTGTCTAAATCTGATCTATTCACCTCCAATTTTAATTGCTGTGCCATTTGTGGACATGTCTTCAGTTTCTGGGCCCTAAACACTGGAGTTCCATCTCTAAATCACTCTGACCATCTTCCTTTTCCTTTAAGATGTTTCTGAAAATGTTTGTCTTTGTCTATTGGCCTTTGACCAATAAATGAAAGATCAAATGATGTAAATACTTGCAGAGCCAGTGTTTCAGGCCAATGGCCAGTATAAATTGAACACCTCTTACTTCATCTTTAACAAACTTATGAGTGAAATAACTTGTGTTCCATTGTCTTGCTATCAAATTCAAAGCCTGAGCGAACTAGATGTTTTCTGTGCTTTTGGCAGAACATAATGCCGTATTAGTGATTTACAGCAGCTAAAGATTTTGCAAATTTTTTTTTGTTATTCAGTAATTACAGATATAGTAAAGCATAACTTAAATTCCTGCTGTCCAGAGTTGAAATAGACTGCACCACAGAGTATTCCATTAGTGCTCTATCTTTAAACTGGATACTGTCCAGGCTAATTCCCCCATCTAAGTTAAATTTAGCTTTCCTTGTCAAGAAACCTTAAGCCAAAAATAAGCAACAAAATGTTAGTGGGTTGTAGAAGTGGGACTCTTCCTTGTTTCAGTTCTGCAGCTGGCACCATATCCAGAAATTTGGTTATTTTTTAATTGTGTATTCAATGACACACATCTTTTCAATTCACATGTATAAATATTACTTTGTCTCTTGCACTTTTTAAAAAAATAAATTTTGAGTTTGTCATTCTAGAATTCAACTCTGGGTTAACTGTTTCCCAAATTTCGTTGCAACCATTTTTCAGTTTGTGAAGAAGTGGTGTGTTTATTGACTAAGTGCTATAAAAACACACAGTCGATATTGGTTAAAGTTTGATGTGTTAAACCAGTAACTAATCATTTGAGAAGGCAGTACTTAGACTAAAAGAAATATTGGATGAGCTTTTCTGGAATCTTAAATTATTTGAGCACAGGAGGAGGCTATTTGGCCCATTTTCCTTGTGCCAGCTCTTTGAAAGAGCTGTTTAATTTAATCTAACTTCCCCATGACTACCATTTCAACTTGCCTACCTTGTGAATATACCTCCATAGATCCCTGCACTTGCACTCCTCCTCAACATCGTAGTTTGTCTCCTCTTTGAAAGTGCATCATTTCACATTGAACCACATTAAATTACCTGCCACACATTCACCCATCACACTAGTTTGTTGAAATCCTTCTCAAATTTTTTCACTAATTAGTAAAATTGCTAAGTTTTATATTGCCTATGAAACTAGTAATTTTATTCTTTGTATGTAACTCTAGATCATAAAAAACAAGAAAAGCAGTGGCCGAACACCAATTTCTGGATGTTGCTATGTATACTCTTTCATCAGAAAAACATAATTTGTCACCCCATTTCTGCTTCCTATCCTTAGATTAATTATGTATTCAAGTTGCCATTGACCCTTTAATACAACGTGGTACTATTTTCTAAATAAGTCTGTTATGTGGTACTCGTACTGCTGTCATTGATACTATCTTACTTCAAATTACTCAAAATTGGCTAGTTGAACATGATCTTCTATTACCAAATCTGTGCTGGCTGCTGCTTATTTACTCCACATATTTCCAAGAGAGAATTAATTTTCTATACCAGACACTGGAGAGACCACATTTGGAATATTGTGTTCAGTCCTGGTCACCTCACTATAAGAAGGATGTGGAAGCATTGGAGAGAGTGCAGAGGAGATTTACCAGGATGCTGCCTGGTTTGGAGGGTAGGTCTTATGAGGAAAGGTTGAGGGAGTTGGACTTTTCTCTTTTTAGAGCAGAGGAGGATAAGAGGTGACTTAATAGAGGTTTATAAGATGATGAGGGGGATAGATAGGACGTGTAAAACATTTTCCTTGGGTGGACGTAGCTGTTACTTGAGGGCATAACTATAAGATTCATGGTGGGAGATACAGGAGAGATGTCTGAGGTAGACTCTTCACTCAGAGTGGTTGAGTTGTGGAATACACTGAGTGCTGTGATAGTGGAATTAGACACTTTAGGAACTTTCAAGCTGTTATTGGATAGGCTCATGGAACACATCAAAATAATAGGGAGTGGGATAGCTTGATCTTGGATTTGGACGTAGCTCCGCATAACATTGAGGGCCAAAGGGCTTATATTGTGCAGTACTGTCCTATGTTTCTCCTTGACAGTGGTCTCTAGTAGTTTTCTTGTTATTGGCATTAACCTGATTGGTGTTGTGTAGACATTTTTAACCTCTCTGCTGTTTGTACATGTTGGATCATCCAGCTCTCTGCCACTGCTCTCATATCTGAAGGGAATTGAAAGATTGTGGTCAAAATTTATGTGATCTCCACGTCAGTCTTCCTTAGCCCCCTTATGATACAGCCCACCTTGAGAAAATTGTTAATTTTAAGTGATGCCAATCTATTTAGCATTGCTTAACCTATTCAATATGTCTAGTCCCTCCACTCACCCAGAATACCTTAATCATTTTCTCTACCTCTTCAGGAAGATTTTATTTTCTCCAAATGGCCTCACCATTTTTTTTTATGTTTTTGAGAAAAACTTTTCGTTCAGTTTGTCATGCATTAATTTTTATCATGTCTTCTGTTTATTCTTCTTGTCTTATTGTTCAATTTTCCTCACCACCCTGTACTCTGCCAGCTTTTTGACTGTGTGAAAAATGTTAGATTTAGAACAAATATTTTTGTTGTATTTCAATCTTTTTTTCCCCTTTGTTATCTATAGATCTTTAACTTTGGATATCAATCTTTCTTTCGTATGAGAACTTGCTTAGATTGTAGCTGAATTATCTCTGTCTTGAGTGTTTTCTGACCAATTGGAATTTGGCCCATCTCCACGACATGCCTTCTCAAATCACTGAAATTGCCTCTCTTCCAGTGGGCATTTTCACATTTGAATTTTTTTTTACTGTTTCCATAAATACTTTAATCCTAATTATATTATGTTCACTGTTATTCAGATGCTGTCACTGCAATATACTCCACGTTGCCTTAATTCATTCATTGCAATTAGATCCAGTACTGCTTCTTCTTGGGCTAGAAATGTACAATCTATTAGTCAATGAACTCCCTACTGATACCACTCTAGTAACATTTCTCTAATAGTATCAATATTTTAGTGTCTTGTAAACACCCAACAAGCAGAATTCCTTCTCTGCTCTTTAATTTGGATTAAATAGATTCTGTCATTGTACTCGTGAGTACATTGTTCCTCTGTAGAACTGTATCACCCTTGGTCAATACTGCCGTCCATCTCACAGTCTTTTGTTAATCCTTCCCTGTCCATTACCAGAAGTGTTTTAATTCCCATTCCTGCTCATGATTAAATCATGTCCCCTGTATGCCACTTTTATAAACCTATTACCTATTAAGTGTCCAATTTGAAAGGGACATTACTGAACCACTATAATAAGACAGACAAAACTTTAAAGGAAACTTAAAAATATGATTCCTGAGGTTGGTAATATAATCTGATTTCCCAGGTGTCCAGGGGCTGAATGGTTCCTTTATAATCACTATACCATAACTCCGTATGGCAATATCAAGAGCATGCTATTTGGCATCTCAAACCTGTTCTGCCATTCAACACAATCATGACTGATAGGATCATTCAATTTTGTGCCTGTTTGCCATAACCCTTGAGTTTCCCTTTTAGGTCAAGAATCTGTCAATAACCCAGCCTCCACTGCTTGCTTGGGAAAAGAATTCTAAACCCTAGTGACCTTCAGAGAAGAAATTCCTCCTCATTTCTTAAATAGAAAATCCTTTATTTTTAAACATTATTCCCTAGTTCTAGGTCTCCCTCCTCACCCCCACCCCCAATTGGGGGTGGGGCGGGTGAAGGTGCTCATGATCTATCTTAAGCTTTCTCGGAATAATATGTTTCAATAAAATCAACATTATTGTTTTAAACTTTGATTTATTTTTGGTCATGCGTTAACATACAATGAAAAGTATTGTTTACGGTGTACTATACAGACAACACATTCCATTCATAGAGAAGGAAATGAGAGCGCAGAATATAGAATTCCAGTCATAAGTATGGTGTAGAGAAAGATCAACTTAATGCAAGGTAAATCCATTCAAAAGTCTGACAGCAGCAAAAAAGCTGTTCTTGAATCAGTTGGTACGTGACCTTAGACTTTCGTATCTTTTTCCCAACGGAAGAAGGTGGAAGAGAGAATGTCAGGGTGCATGGGGTCCTTACTTATGCTGGCTGCTTTGCTAAGGCAGCTGGAATATAGACAAAATCAGTGGATAGGAGGCTGGTTTGCGTGATGGATTGGGCTACAGGCACAACCTTTTGTAGTTTCTTGCGGTCTTGGACAGAGCAGGAGCAATTCCAAGCTGTGATACAACCAAAAGAATGCTTGCTGTAGCAAGACATCCTTATTTTTATGTTCCATTCCCCTTTCAGTAAAGGACAACACTACATTTGCTATATCTTCATGCTACCACAGTGATTCAAATACAAGGACACTCAGATCATTTTGCACTATAACATTTAAATAATCTTTTTCCTTCCTATAAAGATGTATAATACTATATTTATTTACGTTACATTTCATTTGCTGAATTCCTGCCTCCAATTGATCTTCATCCCTGGTGCCCGTAGTTCATCCAATTTATTTGCATCGATACATGCATTCCAACTCTATAATTCCACTTTACTATGTCATTTAATTTCCACTTTCTTGCATAATTTTTGGTGTTTGTCCCTCCTTGTTTTTTACGCAACTTGTCTTTCTTCTCTTGCTCCATCCTGGTGCCTCTTTTTCCCTTTCAAATTAGTTTCAAACCTCCACCGTGGTAGGGAATTGGTCCCAGCCTTATTTAAAAGCAGCGTGCCCTGGTTAAACAGGCCCCTCCTATGCCAGGATGAGTCTCAGTAGCTCAGCAATATGGAGCTGTTCCTTCTGCACTATTTCTGCAGCCCTGTATTCGCCTGTATTCGCCTGTATTATCTCCCTGTTCCTGTATTCATGTGGCATGAGCATAATCCAGAGACTTCTTCTTTTAAGACTTGCTGTTTATAACGTTTTCACTAGCCTCATAGCCTTTGGACTTTGACCTATTTTGGATTTATACCACTGTTTTTAATATGGATCATGACTTCTAGCTGCTTCCCTGCTGCTCAGAATGTCCTACATCAATTCACTGAATATTTCTGGCACCAGGAAGGCAGCACACTCATTTCAGAAATGTCTGTCTATCCCCTGACTACTGAGTTTCCTTATAACAGCTACATTTCTCATGCTGTTCTTTGCACGCATACACCCTTCCTACAGCCCCAACCCTCACCAGTCATAGAGCTGAAACTCCAAAAACTAGTTTTGATCAGAACTCCCTGTAGCTTTTCCTTTTGTTGTGCAAAGCATATTTATTATGCTGGTGGTCCTATTAAGATTGTGTTGGCAATGGAGCATTGCTTCTGCATAGCTCTGGAGCACTGCATGTGTTCTCGATTACTATGCGGGCTTGTATGTGAGCTACTTCGAACCAAGTTTGTACACCATCTATTGCACTATTACATTCCAGATTGTTGCACAGCTTAGTGGGAATATTGCATCTTACAATACTCCTTCTGAGGTGTTGGCATCCTCACTGATATTCAATACTGAAATTTTGAGTATGATAACCTTCGCAGAAGGTGTTCATCTCCTCCTCCTCCTGAACTCTAGCTCTTCATGACCATCTCTTGGAACATTCTCACTTCAAAACTGTCAGCTTTCTTATACATAGTAGTCAGTCTTTAAACTTGCAAGATAGAGCTTGGAGTGTTGGAGACGCTTCCTGCATACGTGGCTTGCCAAAGCTTAGTATTTTGGAGTTTCCACATGGTGCACAATTGCACGTTACTGACTGCTGTTGCCATTTCAACTGCAGTCCTGTATGCCTGATATTATGCTTGGGTGGTTAATTACAACTGGAGGTAAATATTAGAGGTAGATAATATTTTACATTTATACTTAATTTTTAAAATGGAAATCTGCTAACTCTTATGACAACCATAGAATCAATCTGAACATTAAGAAAAAAGGTATGTACTTTGCATGACTGATATTTTTAATACTCAGGGTTGTGTTTAATTAAGTAATTCCTCCCTATCTCAGGAACTATTTCAAGCCCACTTTAAGCGTTGTTCCTCTGACCATGGCCTTTTGTGCCTTTGACATCTGTGCTTTTTGGAATTCCTTCACCTGTTCATTTCCTTTGCATCCTTTAAGACCCTCCTTTAAAACACACCTCTCACCAAGCTTTTGGTTGAATCTATATCTTCTGGTTTGGTTTTGGTTCCTTTAGTTATCTCCAAGGACCTTGACATGTTTTCTACATGAAGTGACATCCAGGTTTTGCATATGTCCTGTTCATAGCCCATATTGACCTAGAGGCCATTTGGTTTATATTGCCTCTCCTCTTTGTTTCATTTTATTCTCTATTTCTGTTGTCATCCAGGACACCAGCTTTTGTTGCCATACTTTTGCTCTCCTGGGAATGTACCATAACTGTACCTGAACTATCTCTTTAAAGCTGGCCCATTGTTCCCTTACCTTTTTGTTTGCTAATCTCTGATTACAATTTACCTGGAACAGATCTGTTTTCATTCCACTGAATTTGGCCCTCCCAACTTGTGTTGACTCTAGATTGTTCCTTGCTCTTTTAAATAACTTAAGCCTTATGATCCAATGATTATTACACCCTCCCCAAATGTTTTCCTGTTGACATTCAATCAGTTGACCCACCTCACTCCACATAACCAGATCTAGCGATGCCTACTTCTTCACTGGACCAGAAACAAATTGATCAATACAATTCTACATATACTTCAGAAACTCTCCTTCTTTCTGTCCTTTACATCATTATTCCAGTTTATATAAGAATAATTAAAGGCTCCCATTATAGCTTCCAGTTTTTGTATCTCTAATTTTATTGCAAAAATCATCCTCTGTATCTTACCCACTATTTGTGGGTCTGTGGAATACATCAAGTAGTGTAATGTCAGCTCTCATTTTCTCACAAATTGCTTCTGCCTTTGACGCTTCAGGCTATTTCCCTTCCTATTATCTTGAATCAATACTGCTACTACTTTCCTTACTTTCCTGTCTCACCTTGTATCTAGAAATATCTACGGTACAATCCTGCCTTTTCTAGAGTTAGGTCTCTTTAACACTGCAATATCATATTTCTACATGGCTATTGGTGACTACAGTTCAATAGCCTTGTTCACTACACTTAATGCATTCACGTATATGCATGGTAAATGTAATTCCGATCTATTTGCATTTCCTCTTAGTCTGGTACGTGAAGACATTTTCATTAGTGCTATCTGTCTCTTCCAGTCTTTCATCTGTAATATTTCTCAGCCTTCATCTGTAATATTTCTCAGCCTACATCTATATGCCTGTCGTCCTGCCAAATTAGTTGGGTCAATCACATCTGTATGGGATTGGTAAACTACACTAGAGTAAGGAGAGCAGCATATTTTCTCCAGAGGATAGTAATGAACCAATTAGATTTTTAAAACAATTTAATAGCTGCATGGTCATTTTTACAGACAGTTATTTTAAATCTTTTTTTTCCCCTGAATTCAATTTTTCAGCAACTATGGCAGAATTTTAACTCCTCTGGAATATTAGAAATTTTATAACCACTACATTATCATACCTTACCTACAGGCTATTTGACTATGGAGTCTAAACTTAGCTGTCCATCTTCACATGAACCGTTTCTTAAAATTGTTCTCCTATTTCCACCTTGCTGAGGTATGATGGAAGTAAATTCAAGTTTTAAGTTTATTTGATCTGTCACAAGTGGCATACATTAACACTGTGGTGGTTATTGTGAAAATTCCCTAGTTGCTACACCCTGGCATCTATTTGGTACACTGAGGGAGAATTTAGCATAGCCAATGCACCTAACCAGCATGTCTTTCGGACTTGGGAGGAAACCGGAACATCTGAAAACCCCCACGGACATGGGGAGAATGTGCAGACTCCACACAGACTGTAACCGAAGCCAGGAACTGAACCTGGGTCTCTGTCCCTGTGAGGCAGCAATGCTAACAATTGTGCTGCCCCAACACAAATATCAAACCGTGTATATTGTCATATCCACCAGTAAAAACCTGCAAAAGTATTGTTAAACTCTTAAGAATTTATAGTTTGTTATTATGCTGCTGGTTGAAATAGTATAGAGACTTCAAAAACAATCTGAGCAAACTGCAAGATAGCATCGGTCCTCTCCCACTGATGTTTCCTGTTACAACTCGCTTTCCAAGACAAAATTCAGGCTGGTAACAATATAGCTGCCGAACCCCGCCCACAGCTCATTGGCCTACTTCAAAGGCAGTCAAAATAGAGCTTTTAAGTTTAGCCAACCTGCTCCTGTCCAGTTTTTGGCTTATTTCACAAGGTTTGATTCATGACTGACTACAAAATACAACCGAGTGTTGGCAGGACTTTAGGTAAAGCTATGTTTCTGTGCATGCTTGAAATAGATGTCTTGCTTTGATCCAGGCCAGTGCTGTTAACTGTTTACTGAGCATCACAATCACAATTAACAGCCTGCTTGAGGAAGTGATGTTGCATCTGTACCCAGTCTGTTGTGATAAAAAGATGCTCATGCAGTTTGCCAAAATTTGTATTCCCACCTTCTCCATCATGGATAGTTACTAAGGCAAGATCAGAAGTTAGTGGAAGGAACAAAAAAAACAAAGATTGTCAATTCTATTCCACCCCTTTTGCTCTTTTGTAGATGATTGTTCTGTGCTGTGGTGGAATTCCATAAACATTGGGTGGATAAATAGTGATATTAGACCAGTGGTGGACAGCCTGCAGCCTAGGGCCCATATATGGCCCGTCTGGGTTCTGAGCGTGGCCCACGACACATTTTGTCGACTGTTGCCAGATTTGGCTGATTTCCATCCGTGTAGTTTTGTTCCTACTGAAATGATAGAAGTGATAGGCACTTTAAGCAAGGACAAGTGAAGTGATATGCATTCTGATTACACACAACATTGACTGAGAGCCATGCACTCCCTCTGTCTAAAGTGTAAATATTTATTTTGTTTAACCATTTGAAGTTGATAGCTCTATTAATAAGATGATTAAATGATTAAGCATTTGGCATGTATTAAATGTATTTAATCTTATTCATGGGGTTATGGTTAGAGAACAAGCCTAATTTCAATCTTGTGGCTCACTGAGATAAAGGAGGGCCACTCGTGTGGCCCACTCACTAACTTTGGGAGGCCGTCACTGTTTTAGGCTATTAATAATATTTTATTTAAGCTAATGGAGAGGATCCTCAGGGACAGGATGTATGAACATCTGGAGCGCTGCGATCTGATCAGGGATACGCAGCATAGCTTCGTTAAGGGGAGGTCGTACCTTACGAACCTAGTGGAATTTTTTGAAGAGGTGACAAAAACGGTTGATGAAGGACAAGCCGTTGATGTCGTCTACGTGGATTTCAGTAAGGCGTTTGACAAGGTTCCCCATGGTAGGCTGATAAAAAAGGTGAAGGCGCATGGGATACAGGGCCAGGTATGTAGATGGGTTGAGAACTGGCTTGGGAGGAGGAGACAGCGGGTAGTAGTGGAAGGCTCTTTTTTCAACTGGAGGTGTGTCACTAGTGGTGTGCCACAGGGCTCAGTACTAGGACCTCTTCTATTTGTGGTTTATATAAATGACTTGGAAGAGGGGGTAGGTGGTGTGATCAGCAAATTTGCTGATGACACTAAGATGCTTGGATTGGCAGGAACTGAGGAGCAGTGCCAGGCAATACAACAGGACATAGGCTGGTAGATTGGGCAGATAGATGGCAAATGGAATTTAATCCGGATAAATGCGAGGTGATGCATTTTGGCCGGAAAAATGTAGTGGGGAGTTATAGGATAAAAGGTAAAACTATCCGGAGTATAGAGATGCAGAGAGACCTGGGGGTGCAGGTTCACAAGTCTCTAAAGGTGTCAGTACAGGTGGAGAATGTGATAAAGAAAGCGTATGGTATGTTAGCCTTCATAGGAAGAGGTATAGAATACAAGAGTAGGAGTCTAATGTTGCAAGTGTATAGAACGTTGGTTAGGCCTCACTTGGAGTACTGCGTCCAGTTCTGGTCGCCTTACTACCGGAAGGATGTGGAGGCCCTGGAGAGAGTGCAGAGGAGATTTACCAGGATGCTGCCTGGTATGGAAAGGCTGTCTTACGAGGAAAGATTGAATGCACTGGGGTTGTTTTCCCTTGAAAGACGTCGGCTGAGAGGGGATCTATTCGAGGTATATAAGATTATGAGGGGTATAGATAGAGTAAATGGTGGTAAGCTTTTTCCACCATTAGAAAAGGATAGAACGAGGGGTCACGGCCTTAGGGTGAGGGGGGCTATGTATAAGATGAATATTAGAGGGCATTTTTTCACACAAAGGGTAGTGGGGGTGTGGAATGCACTACCGAGTAAGGTGGTGGGAGCAGGCACGCTAGGGTTGTTTAAGGGTCTCTTGGACAGCCACATGAGCGGTCTGCAGATAGAGGGATATAGTAGGACTGTTTAAATATCCTATTTGTTTCCACAGGATGTTCGGTCCACCTTGTTGACCAACAAGGGCATGCATTCGGCAGGTCGTGCAAGAGCTGCTCTTGGATGTTACTTCAGGTGTGGCCTAGTGCTTCACGTCGTTAGTGTATGCTTAAACTGGACCCTCTGATGGGCACCACGACAGCTCAGAGACTATTGCTGTTGCTGTGCAGACACATGGATTTGGGCCTGTGTCTGCGGGAGTTTGCGCGTTCTCCCCGTAGTTGCGTGGGTTTTCTCCGGGTGCTCTGGTTTCCTCCCACATCCCAAAAATGTGCTCTTAGGCTGATTGGGTAACAAATTGGTCCCTATATGTCATTAAGACGTTAGGATGGCGGCACGGGCTCGTTGGGCCAAAGGGCCTGTTTCCCGTGCTGTGTTGTTCTTTGTTCTTTGTTCTAATAATATGCGGGTTACTAGTGGTTGAGGCCAAACCTGCTTTTACTTATTGCCAGCCAATGTGTAATTTCTGATAGGAGTTTCTGGATAGCAAGAAGAATTAGAAGCCTTTCCCGGTTTTCCTTTCTTATGGATTGCTGAGGTCAATTATAGTTTCTTATCATCATTGTTTAAGATCAGCACAGACTGAGGCTGAAACCAAAATCCTCCTGATCTGCATGACTTAGTCACCAGCAAGTTCTTCGTCATATGCTATCAGGAAGCTGAGATAATCCTTACTCCCAGTGGCATTCTTTTGCCCGAGAGGAAGGAAAGGAGGGTACAATGCCAACCACGGTGCATAGCTAAGCAAATAGCAAATTAAAACAAACACGCAAGTGAGCTACAATCAAACTAAAAGTGGCAAATGAACTCTGAACAGAAAACAAACACCATGACCTTCAAGGTACACCTTTTGATTAAGAGGGGAAAAATCAGTTTGCGTAATTGCATTTAGACTGTGGTGGCTGTATGATAGTGATTTGTAGCCTTTGTGAAGCGTGCTTGAGTTTACAAACATTTTCTCCCCTTTGCAACAAATGGTCTGCTAAGTGAAATGTCCTCACCAATGTTGCCTTGAAACCAGAATTCAGTAAGAACTGTTTCCTTCTTGCAAACAACTCAATGATTGACAGGGTGAATAAAAGGTTTGAGCCTTGTGGATGTTCCAAATCAACAATCTGAATCTAAGCAGTGATTTAGTGCAGGACTGTCCAACCTTTTCACACGAGGAGCCACATTTCAATTTTATTCTCACTTCGAGGGGCAAATTTCGGGGAAAGATGAGGTTAGGCACATTAATTTCAAAAGCAAAGTCAAGGTATCGGTATCAGGAAAATAAACATATTGCTCACCAAAAAAATTAAAGTATTAAATTGTTTTTTTTGAAAACAAGTAATAAAGCTGGCCATTGGTGAGTGAAGGGTTACCAGTCCAGCACACTCCCAGTCGCAGGCTCCTCACTCACTCTCACCCACTGTTGTGTGTGAAAGATGAATAACAAATCTGAGATTGTGAGTGAGCCAAAAATATTAACTCATTCTTGTACTCATTAACACTCCACTCTCATGCTCACCATGAGAACACCCCCCCCCCCACACACACACACACACACTCCCTCTTCATGTACCTGCCAGACCCAAGTGGTTTGGAGATTAAATCTCTGCGGAGATGTTTGGGTTGGGATTTCTTTCCACATCAATGGGGATGAAGTGGAAATGGTCAAGAGCTCCAAGTTTTTAGGTGTCCAGATCACCAATAACCTGTCCTGGTTAGCCTCGCTCCCATGCTGAAACTATAGTTAAGAAAGTCTACCAATGCCTCTATTTTCTCAGGAGACTAAGGAAATTTGGCATATCTGATACAACTCTCACCACCTTTTACAGATGCACCATAAAAAACATTCTTCCTGGTTTTATCACAGCTTGGTGTGGTTCCTGCTCTGCCTGTTCCACAAGGAACTACTGAGGAGTTTTTCACTCAGAGGGTGGTGAGTGAGTGGAATTGGCTGCCGTCAGTGATGGTGGAGGCGAACTTGTTGGGGGTCTTTTAAGAGACTTCTGGATGAGTACACGGGATTTAATGGGATTGAGGGTTATAGGTAGGCTTAGTAGATAGCGTAATGATCAGTGCAACTTGTGGGCCCAAGGGCTTGTTTGTGCTGTAATTTTCTACGTTGTATGTTCTACAAAATGTTGTGACTGTAGCCCAATTCATCATGCAAACCAGCCTCCCATCCATTGACTCTGTCCACACTTCCCACTGCCTTGGCAAAGCTGTCAGCATAATTAAGAACCCCATGCACTCCGGATCCATTCTCTTCCACCCTCTTTTGTCAGGAAAAAGATAACAAAAGTCTGAGATCAACACAAACCGACTCAAGAATAGCTTCTTCATTGCTGCCATCAGAATTTTGAATGAACCTACCTCACACTAAGTTGATCTTTCTCTAACACTACATTCTGCACTCTCTCCTTTCCTATGAACAGTATGTTCTGGAAAGCGCGCAAGAAACAATACTTTTCACTGTTTACTAATACATATGATCATAAATCAGATCAAATCTCCCTGCCCAGTCTAATACTCCAGATGTCTCAGGTTCTGTTTTGCTGTTAGCTGATGTTCCACTATCTTGATTCATATAAGGGTCTTTTCCCCCACCTTACTCTCCCTCCTCTATCAATGGCAACCATGGCCTTCTCTCTTTCTTCTGCCAACTCCGTAGCCAGCAGCCAGTATTGAAACAGCCAGCATAATTAAGGACCCCATGGACCCCAAACATTCCCTCTTCCACCTTTGTCCATCAGGAAAAAGATACAAAAGTCTGAGTCATGTATCAACTGACTCAAGAACAGCTTCTTCCTTGTTACTGCCAGACTTTTGAATGGACAATCTTTCTCTACAATCTAGCTATAACTGTAACACATTCTGCACTCTCTCTCATTTCCTTCTCTATGAACAGTATGCTTTATCTCTATAGCATGCAAAAAAACAATACTTTTCACTGTAAGCTAATATATGTGATAATAATAAATCAAATCATATCAAAAGGAACTGATTCAGCAGAGAATGGTGTATTGAGATATCCTGGTGAAGACTAGGCACATTGATAGGAATACAAAACAGTCAGACAGTTTCTCTTCACCCACTCAAAACCTCCATTCTGACCCCAGCAGGCTCACAAGCTGCTCAGGCCTCAGGTGAATAAAGCACACTGTTTGCTGCTCTCCAATCCGAGAGTGTTTCTCTCTTCCATTTGCTGCCGGTGGCTCACATGGGAGGGAACCAGCTTGTGACTGGAGGAGGAGCTCCTTCTAGAATGTTTCACTGACCTGTCTTTGGAAGACTGGCTTTGTGAAGTGGTAGAAAGGCGTGTGGGCCATGACAAACCTGATTTAGAACCAGAAATCCCAGAGAGAGATGAAAGCAAAGTACTGTGAATGCACAAATCTGAAACAAAAACAGAAAATGCTGGAGAAACTTCAGGGACAGCACAGTGGCACAGTTGTTAGCACAGTTGTCTCATGGCACTGGGGATCCAGATTCGATTCCCAACTTGGGTACTGTCTGTGTGGAGTTTGCATACTCTACCAGTATCTGCCTGTGTTTCCTTTGGATTCTCCAGTTTCCTCCCACGGTCCGAACAAAGAACAAAGAACAACACAGCACGGGAAACAGGCCCTTCGGCCCAACGAGCCCGCGCCGCCGTCCTAACGTCTTAATGACATATAGGGAACAATTTGTTACCCAATCAGCCTAAGAGCACATTTTTGGGATGTGGGAGGAAACCGGAGCACCCGGAGAAAACCCACGCAACCATGGGGAGAACGCGCAAACTCCCGCAGACACAGGCCCAAATCCATGTGTCTGCACAGCAACAGCGATAGTCTCTGAGCTGTCATGTTGCCCATCTGATGGTCCAGTTTAAGCATACACTAACGACGTGAAGCACTAGGCCACTCCTGAAGTAACATCCAGGAGCAGCCCTCGCACGACCTGCCGAATGCATGCACCTTGTTGGTCAACAAGGTGGACCGAACAGCCTGTGGAAACAATTAAAGTATTTAAACAGTCCTCCTATATCCCTCTATCTGCAGACCGCTCATGTGGCTGTCCAAGAGACCCTTAAACAACCCTAGCGTGCCTGCTCCCACCACCTTACTCGGTAGTGCATTCCACACCCCCACTACCCTTTGTGTGAAAAACTGCCCTCTAATATTCGTCTTATACATAGCCCCCCTCACCCTAAGGCCGTGACCCCTCGTTCTATCCTTTTCTAATGGTGGAAAAAGCTTACCACCATTTACTCTATCTATACCCCTCATAATCTTATATACCTCTAATAGATCCCCTCTCAGCCTACGTCTTTCAAGGGAAAACAACACCAGTGCGTTCAATCTTTCCTCATAAGACAGCCCTTCCATACCAGGCAGCATCCTGGTAAATCTCCTCTGCACTCTCTCCAGGGTCTCCACATCCTTCCAGTAATACGGCGACCAGAACTGGACGCAGTACTCCAAATGAGGCCTAACCAACTTTCTATACACTTGCAACATCAGACTCCTACTCTTGTATTCTATACCCCTTCCTGTGAAGGCTAACGTACCATACGCTTTCTTTATCACTTTCTCCACCTGTACTGACACCTTCAGAGACTTGTGAACCTGCATCCCCAGGTCTCTCTGCGTCTCTATACTCCGGATAGTTTTACCTTTTCTCCTATAACTCCCCGCTACATTTTTCCGACCAAAATGCATCACCTCGCATTTATCCGGATTAAATTCCATTTGCCATCTATCTGCCCAATCTACCAGCCTATCTATGTCCTGTTGTATTGCCTGGCACTGCTCCTCAGTCCCCGACAATCCAAGCATCTTAGTGTCATCAGCAAATTTGCTGATCACACCACCTACCCCCTCTTCCAAGTCATTTATATAAACCACAAATAGAAGAGGTCCTAGTACTGAGCCCTGTGGCACACCACTAGTGACTGACCTCCAGTTGGAAAAACAGCCTTCCACTACTACCTGCTGTCTCCTCCTTCCAAGCCAGTTCTCAACCCATCTACATACCTGGCCCTGTATCCCATGCGCCTTCACCTTTTTTATCAGCCTACCATGAGGAACCTTGTCAAACGCATTACTGAAATCCATGTAGACGACATCAACGGCTTGTCCTTCATCAACCGTTTTTGTCACCTCTTCAAAAAATTCCACTAGATTCGTAAGGCATGACCTCCCCTTAACGAAGCCATGCTGCGTATCCCTGATCTGATCGCAGCGCTCCAGATGCCCATACATCCTGTCCCTGAGGATCCTCTCCATTAGCTTACCTATAACTGAAGTCAAGCTCACCGGCCTATAGTTCCCTGGATTATCCCTCTGACCCTTTTTAAACAACGGTACTACATTTGCAATCCTCCAGTCCGGTCCGAAGATGTTAGGCGAATTGGCTATGCTAAGGATAAATGCATGGGGTTATGCGAATATGGCCTGGGTGGGATTATGGTCTGTGCAGATCTGATGGACCAAATGACCTCCTTCTGCACTGTAGGATTCTATGGTTCTATGAAACTCATCAGGTCAGACAGATCTGTGGAGAGAAAATAGAGACAACATTTTGAGTCTAGATGTCCTGTTGTTAGAGCAGAGCAAAGATAAAAGCAAATGTAGTTGTGGCATTACATGAGAAAGATGGGTAGAGTTGTAGCTCCTTGTTCATGTTACTCACATAAAGGATGACAGCTTAGGCTATCCAAGTTCAATAAAATCTGATTTATTGTGTCGCATCACTTGTTAAATTGTTTGTAGATAATTAGTGCAATATTCATGCTTTATTTACATTTTTTTGGGTAATAAAGCTTTTATTATGGGAAACAGGAGTTGTGTCACCATGTATGCTGTGGTTAATGAAACTTAATTTGCTTGCTTAGTAAGACTTTCTACTGGCAATAGTCTGCATTAAGATTGCAGCTTGCCTTTCATTTCATTTTCATTTGAAACCTTTTCACATTTCAAGTATATTCTGATTGGTTTCAAACAAATGATGTAAATGATAGGCTTCCGTGGCAGTCAGCCACAATGAAAGAATTTCATTATAAAATTAAAGTGCTCAGCTATCAGCGTGTTTATACAACATCAAAAACGTAAGAAATAGGGGCTGTAGGGCAGCACATGGCACATCGGTTATCACTAGTGCCTCACAGTGCCCAGGGCCTGGGTTCAATTCCAGCCTCAAATAACGATATAGAGTTTGCACATTTTTCCCTGTGTCTCGTTCTCTTCCTCCAACAGTCCAAAGATGTGTGGGTTAGGTTGATTGGCTATGCCAAATTGCCCCTTAGTGTCAGGGAGACTAACAGGGCAAATATATGGGGTTACAGAGATAGGGCCTGGGTGGGATTGTTGTCAGTTCAGGCCCATTATTGCACAGCAGGAATTCTATGATTCTATGATCTGCCTCTTTAAAATGCTCTGCCAGTCAATAGATTCAGTAAGAAGTCTCACAACATCAAGTTAAAAGTCCAACAGGTTTATTTAGTACCACAATCCACTAGCTTTCAGAGCGCTGCTCCTTCATCAGGTGATTTCAGTTCACAAACAGGGCATATAAAGACACAATTTACAAAATAATGTTGGAATGTGAGTCTTTACAGCTAATCAAGTCTTAAACGTACACACAATGTGAGTGGAGAGAGGATTAAGTACACGTTAAAGAGATGTGTATTGTCTCCAGCCAGGACAGTTAGTAAGATTTTGCAAGCCCAGGCAAGTTGTGGGGGTTACAGATAGTGTGACATGAACCCAAGATCCCGGTTGAGGCTGTCCTCATGCGTATGGAACTTGGCTATCAGTCTCTGCTCAGCAACTCTGCATTGTCATGTGTCGTGAAGGTCGCCTTGGAGAAAGCTTACCCAAAAACCAGAGGTTGAATGCCCATGACTGCTAAAGTGTTTCCCAACAGGGGAAGAACGCTCTCGCCTAGTGATTGTTGAGTTCGTTCATCCGTTGTCATAGCATTTGTACGATCTCCCCAATGTACCATGCCTTGGGATATCTGAGGAGTTTGTCTTCTGAGGAGTTCGGTGCTGTTTTTCACTGTGGCTTGTCGGAACAGTTGATCGATGAATCGAGCGCCATATCCTGTTCTTATGAGGGCATCTTTCAGCATCTGTAGGTGTCTGTTGTGATCCTCCTCATCTGAGCAGATTCCGTGTGTACAGAGGGCTTGTCTGAAGGAGATGGCTTCCTTAACGTGCTTAGGGTGAAAGTTGGAGAAGTGGAGCATTGTGAGGTTATCCATGGGCTTACAGTGCAGTGAAGTGCTGAGGTAACAGTCATTGTTGGAGATGCGTGTGTCCAAGAATGCAATTGATTCTGGAGAGTAGTCCATGGTGAGTCTAATGGTGGGATGGAACTTGTTGATGTCATCATTTAGTTGTTTCAGTGATAGTTCACCATGAGTCAATAGATTAACAGCTGATATGATCCTTCAACTTAGCTTTCCCTTGGCATCCAAAAATCTAAGGCACTCTTGAATATTCTCAATGACCGATTATTCATAGCTCACTAGAGAATTCCAAATATTTACAATCTTTGAATGAACACATGTCTGCTGACCCCAGTCCTAAATGGCTGACCTCTTATTCTGGACTATGTTCCAGACTCCCCACACAGGACACATGCAACATCCGTTCTGACAAGCTGTCCAAGAATGTTTTTTTTTACTTTTACTTAATTTCGCCTCTCATTCTTTTGAAATTCTTAGGAATGAAGGCCAAGTTTACTCGTTCTCTTCTCATTGATCAATTCTCTCACTAATCTCTCAGTAATCAGTCTAATAAATCTTTATTTTCCTCCTTCCTTGCTATGGCCATCACACTGTACACAGCACTCCAGGTGTTACCTCATCATGGCGCTATACAATTTCAGTAAAACTCCTTTTCTCAATCCTCCAATCCCTTTGTAGCAAAAATAACATAATATATGGTTTCCTAATTGTTTGCTATGCCCCATGTTAACTTTGTGATTTAAGTACGAGGATACCCAAGTCCCTTGAAACATCAACATTTCTGTTTAAATATCACCATTTAAAAAAATTGACTTTCTCTTTTTCTTTCCGAGGTGAATAACTTCACATTTCTTCACATCATTTGCCATTGTCATGTTCACTCGCTTAACCAGTGTATATCCCATTGCAGTAAATGTCTGTGGAGAGTTAATTCAGCCTCCCATCCATTGAATCTGTCTACACTTCCCGCTGCTTCAACAAGGCAGCCAGAATAATTAAGGATCCCCTGCACCCCAGACACTCTCTCTTCCATCTTCTGTCAGGAAAAAGATGCAAAAGTCTGAGGTCACATACCAACCGAAGCAAGAACAGCTTCTTCTCTGGTGCCACCAGACTTTTGAGTGGACCTACCTCGCATTAAGTTGATCTTTCTTTACACCCTAGCTATGATTGTAGCACTACATTCTGCACTCTCTCATATCCTTCTCGATGAATGGTATGCTTTGTATAGCATGCAAGAAACAATGTTTTTCACTGTCTGCTAATACATGTGATAATAATAAACCAAATCAAATAAAAAAAAATAACCATTTTCCAGATAGCTGAACATGGTGGAGGTAGAATCTATGATTTTGTTGGAGGGGTAGTCACCAATTTGGTGCAAGATTTTTGGCTTCCCCAAACTTGTGAAATACCAGCATGGGTGTGGAGCTAACGAAAGAATGATATTGATTCAAATTGAAGCTAAACCGAGAGTGATGAACCTCATCCAAATATATTTTAAAGTTATTTATTAGTATCACAATTAGGCTTATGTTAACATTGGAATGACATTACTGTGAAAATCCCCAAGGGGCTACACTCCAGTCCCTGTTCGGGTTCACTGAGGGAGAAGTTATCATGGCCAATGCACCTAACCAGCACATCTTTTAGACTGTGGGAGGAAACCCATGCAGACATGGGGAGAATGTGCAAACTCCAGCCAGACATTGACCTAAGCTGGGAATCAAATCCGGGTTCCTGATGCTGTGAAGCAGCTAACCACAATGCAGGATGTATTGAGGAGGTGTCTGATAGTCAATGCCATCTCCAAATACAAGAGATTGATCATAGTGGGAGACTTCGATGCAAAAATGGAATGTAAGAAAACTCAGTGGAAAATTCAGCTTGGCTAAAAGAAGTGCTAGAGAGGACAATCTGGTGGATTTGATAACTGACAACTGTTGCTGTGAACACATGCTTTTCATAGAATCATAAAATACCTACAGTATAGAAGAAGGCTATTCGGCCCTTCGAGTATGCACCCACGCCCTATCCCCTCAACCTCACACATTAACCCTGCTAATCTCCCTGACACTAGGATCAATTTAGCATGGCCAATCAACCTAATCAGCACATCTTTGGATCGTGGGAAGAAACCAGCGCATCTGGAGGAAACCCACGCGAAGAGACAGTGCAAACTCCACATATGCAGTGACCCGAGGACAGAATTGAACCTGACTCCCTGGCACTGTGAGGCAGCAATGCTAACCACTGTGCCATCATATCATGAAAAGCACCCTATTAGTTGATAAGGCCCAACGGACAGTACATAAACACGTTTGGTTGTATTTTGATGACAACATGAGGAATTTATTGATTCCAGAGTCTTTGCTTGTCTGCACTAAGGTTATGAGCATCCGATAGAGACAGAAATGCCCCCAGATGGCAGGTACATTGTTTAGAAAAGAACTCCATTATATTTGAATATGTCTAACAGTGGGATATAGTTTCAAACAGAGAAACAAAACCATTCTTTTCTCTGCTACAAAAACTGCATTGAATGAAGAGTGCCCAAAATCTGAAGCTGGCAGGAAGCCCTGGCTAACAGCCAGCTTTCTGAAGCTGATAGAGGAGGGTCAATGATCAAAGCAGATAGACCATCAAGGAGTGGATTGCAAAACTCCATGCAAGAAAGTGTAAGATGTTTACAGAGCAGCTAAATTGAAAGGCCCAGGCAGCAGGAGATGTAGGTTACAAAGATCAGCCTGAGGAGGTGTTACAAGTTTGTCACACATTTTTTCTCTGCTGGATAAATTTAACAGCTGGTATTGCTGTAAAAAGGGGCAGGTAGGAATATCCTCAATGAACGCAATAAGATAAAGGAACAGTGGCAGCAGTGCTGCACCCAGCTCTATGCTCCAGATCTGAATGCAGTAAGTACACAGCCTTTAAAATAGGAGGAGATAGAGCCAGAAATGCAGATTATTTAGGTTGAATGTGAAATTAAGATGCTGGAGGAGAACAAATGAAAGGCTTTGAAGCTCTGAAGGTCAGAGGGGTAGCTGCAGCAAAAGCCATTAAAAAAAAATTGACCTATGTGGAGAAGTGGCATTTGGCCGGATAATTGACTGGTTTCAGAGTTGGTGACATTGTCAAAAGTTCACGACACCTGAGACTGCTCAAAGCAGAGAAAAATTAGTTTGTATAAACTGTGCCTCATAAACGCTCGTAGAAATTAACTGACAAAAGTCTCTGAAGGTGTCCTCACAGGTGGAGAAGGTGACAAAGAAGGCGTATAGTATGTTAGCTTTCATAGAAAAGGGTATAGAATATAAGAGTAGGAGTTTGATGTTGCAGTTGTATACAACTTTGGTTAGGCCTCACTTGGAATACTGCGCCCAGTTCTGGTCTCCGTACTATCGGAAGGATGTGGAGTCCTTGGAGAGAGTGCAGAGGAGGTTTACCAGGATGCTGCCTGGTATGGAAGGACTGTCTTATGAGGAACGATTAGATAGACTGGGGTTGTTTTCCCTTGAAAGACGTCGGCTTAGAGGGGATCTCATAGAGGTGTATAAGATTATAAGGGGTATAGATAGAGTAAATGGAGGTAAACTTTTTCCACCTTTAGAAATGGATAGGACGAGAGGTCATGGCCATAGGGTGAGGGGGGCTATGTATAGGACGAATATTAGAGGGCAGTTTTTCACACAAAGGGTAGTGGGGGTGTGGAATGCACTGCCGAGTAAGGTGGTGGGAGCAGGCACGCTGGGGCTGTTTAAGGGTCTCTTGGACAGCCACATGAGCGGTATGCAGATAGAGGGATATATTAGGACTGTTTAACTACGGCTTTTTTCCACAGGTAATTCGGTCCATAATTTGAGCACGCATTCGGCAGGTGGTGCGGGTACAGCTCTTGGATGTTGATTCATGGGTTGCCTGGTACCTCATGTCGTATATGAGTGCTTTATGTGGACCACCTGAAGGGCACCATGACAGCTCAGAGACTATCGATGTGGCTGTGCAGACACTTGGAATTGGGCCGGTGTCTGCGGGAGTTTGCGCGTTCTCCCCGTGGTTGCGTGGGTTTTCTCCGGGCACTCCGGTTTCCTCCCACAACCCAAAAATTCGCTCTTAGGCTGATTGGGTAACAAATTGTCCCTATGGTGAAAATTTTCCAAATTAGGATTAATATATATATTATTATATAGGACTATTAAAATAGGATAATGATTTGGTATTACGGTGGCGCGGGCTCGTTGGGCCGAAGGGCCTGTTTCCCGTGCTGTGTTGCTTAATAAAAAAAAAAAAGCTATATACTTGATCACAACAGAAATAAGTGAGGTTTCACACAAGAACACAACACAAGCCTGTCCCACCGTTCAGTATGATCATGGCTGATCTATGCCAGTCTCACTCCTCTCCTGCACCATTTCACCATAGGTCTTTATTTCTCAATCCATCAAATACTTATTCACCTCCACTTTAAACATTTCTAATGATTCAGCCTCCACCACACTTTGGGGTAGAGAATTCCAGAGATTCATCATCCTCTGTGAAAAGAAATTTCTATGCACCTCAGTTTTAAATAACTGACCTTTTATCTTGTTGCTGTGTCCCCTTGTTCAAGACTCTTCAACTAGTGAAAACATCTCATCATCTACCCTGTCATAAACCCTGTCTACCCTGTCATAGAACATCTGTTCTATGTTCTGTCACGCCCCCTTCAGAATCTTATGTTTGAATAAGATCACCTCTCACTTCTAAACTCCAAGGAATACAGAACCAGACTATTTTGTCTCTCTTGATAGGACAATCCTGTCATTCCAGCCTGATGAATCTCCTTTGGACTGGCTCTTATGTTGCTATATTAGGCAAAGGGACCATAGGCAAAGGGACATCAGAAGACATGTTTGTGCTCTGCAACATTATTGAGAAGTATGTCAAAAAGCAAAATGACAAGCAATTATGGGTACTCTTTGTAGATTACTCCAAGGCCTTTGACTCAGTGTACCATGTGAAGCTGAGTGGCTTTGGAGTAATGTATCATTTCATCCACTCATTCAGAAGCTTTATCAATAGGCAAAAGGTATGGTATATGAACTTAGGGACAAAACAAAACTCTTCAATTTTGGCAAAGGAGTCAGATAAGGTGATCTGCTTTCATCATGTTTTTACTGGCATAGGAGAAGCAATTATGAGAGAAGCCAGCTCTACAGTTGCAGAATATTTTGGGGCCAGTATTGATAGGCACAACATCTAAAACATCAGATATACTGATGACACTCTCCTAGTGGCCAGCACAAACTACCCATGATGACTGAAAACCTGAGAAAGCCACGTTTAAAATTTGGGTTGAAATTCAACAAGACATACTCAATGCTGTCATACAAAGATTTTGCAGATCAAGCGGGAGTACCAAAGAAAAAACATGAATGTCTGCCAAGATGCAGATATACTAAGTAAAGAGGCTGTGATAATTTCACATCAGCTGAGATGAATGGTACCTGTTACCAGAATGCCTGACTGAAGATTGCCTGATTAGATGCTCTACTTAGAGCTAGGCCATGGAACCAAAGGAAACGTTTCATAGTTTGTTCTATTACCATTGTCACACAGGAAGCAGATTCCAACTGTGACCAAAATGGCGTTCATCATCAAAAATGTGTCAAGTTGACAAGAGGCACCAGTAAGAATGGAGAGCGGGATAGAGAGGGCAGCTGTTGGAGTTAACAACCTAGCACCACCTCGCTGTGGGATAGACTGGATGGTGAAGGTAGGGCTATCTATGAATTTACAAACATACAAATTAAGTGCAGGAGTAGGCTCAGCCCCTTGAACCTGCTCCATCATTCAATAAAATCATGGCTGATCTGACTGGAACTTCAACCTCACCCATCTGCCTACCCCGACAACCCTTCACCCATTGTTAATTAAGAATTTATCTAGCTCTTCCTTAAAGATATTCAAAGGCTCTGCTTTTACTGTCTTTTGAGGAAGACAGTTCCAGAGATACAGGACCCTCAAAGAAAATATTTCACCTCACCTCGGTCTTAAATGAGTGATCCTTTACTTGCCAACAAGAGTAAACATTGTCTCCACAACCATCCTGTCAATCCGTCAGGATCTTAAAGGTTTCAATCAAGTTGCTTCTTACTCTTCTAAATTCTAGTGGATATTAACCTAACCCATAGCTAACACAGACATCTCGCTTAAATCCAAACTCAGCCAAGTGCAAGAAAGAAAGATTCTCCATATGAAAGATTGCTGATGGTGATAATTTCCATCATTTTCAGGTTATTTCAGATTTCCTACATGTGTTGTATGTTCCTTTGCAGCATTGATTCATCCTCTTCACTGCTTTCTCTACCATCCAATCTTATATCATTAGCAAACTTTGTACTTGATAAACTGGAAAGAAGATTTACGAGGATATCACCAAGACTAGTGGGTCTTGAATTATAAGGAGCAGTTGGCTATGCTACAGCTTTATTCCTTGGAACATAGGAGAATGAGGGGTGCCTTATTGAGGTTCATAAAACCATGAGGGGCATAGATAGGAAGAGCAAACCTAGTCTTTTTCCTAAGGTAGAGGAATTGAAAACTAGAGGGCACAGGTTTAAGGTGAGAAGTAAAAGATTTAAAAGGGACCTGAGGGGCAATGTCTTCCTGCACAGGTTGGTGCATACATAGAATGAGCTGCCAGAAAAAGTGGTTGAGGCAGGTACAGTAGCAACATTTAATAAGCATTTGAAAAGTACATGGATGGGAAAGGATTAAAGGGGTATGGGTCAAATGCAGGAAATTGGGACTAGCTGGGAGGGCGTCATGATCAGCATGGACTGATTGGGCCGGATTGCTGCATTGCTCAATGACTTTATAACTTGGTCCTCTCCTCTAAATCATTAATATCGATTGTAAATAGCTGAGATCCAAGTACAGATCCTGCAGTATCCAACCAGTTAAAGTCTGCTCACGCAAAATTAGCCTGTTTATTCCTACTGTGTAAATACATCACCGTAATTTTATGAGTCCTAATTTTGTGCAGTAACCTTTTCCTAATCAGATTATAATTTTTCAGGTTCCCTGTTATGAAATCCCTAATAATAGGTGCTGGCAGTTTTTGTATTCATATCCATTTTCTTGCTTTTCCTTTCCTTGAATGGTAGAGTGTTTTCTATCTCCCAATCCCACAGGGACCATTCTAAAATCTATGGAATTCTGGAAGCTCAAAACCAAAGTATCCTGTGGCCAGAATTGCCATACTGTACAGCTGGCAAGATCTTCTAGTCCCACCCCCAACCCCACTACTTCCCCCAGTTCCTTCATAGGCATTAGGTCCCATGAGATTTTAATTTATCTTATTCTTTCACTGGATGTGGGTACTCTTGGCTAGGCTAGTATTTATCATCCATCCTGAAATGTTCTTGAGAAGGTGGTCATGAATTGACTTTTTGAACTACTGTAGTTCACAGAGGTGCAGCCACAGTGCTGTTAGGGAATAAGCGCCAGGATTTTAGTCCCATTAGTTTCTGCAGTACTAATTCTTTACCAACACTTAATTTCTTTCTTAAGTTCCTCATTTTCACTTGACCCACAGTTCCCCCTTATTTGTGGAATATTTTGGTATGAGAGAATTTGCCAATCTGTGTGCCATTTCCTCTTTCTCCATTCTAATTTCCCCTGTCTCTGCCCGGAAGGGAACCTTGCTTATTTTTGCTAATTTCTTACTTTTTGCATTCCTAATGGAAAGTTGAGGGATAGAATAGCAATAAATTGAATGAGGGAAAGCACAATGATCTTCAGCAGAAGGCGGGTGAGTTTCAGGTTATTTTCTGAAAATATACAGTGCACTCTGTAGTTAACTACTTCTTTCCATTATTTTTATCAGTTTATTTTGTGCAAATAGTGATGGTTTTTCTACTTTGAAATATTTGAATAAAAGCAGTTACTTCTTTAAATTTGTGCTTGGTATTGCAGATCAGTATTTAGATCATAGTAAAGGAAAAGGTTGTACTTTAGATATTATGATGACTAAAATTTGGCCAGCAGTTAGATTTCAGGACTTCCCCATCAATGAATAGTCCGATTTTGTAGAAAAAAGAGTCGGTTCCAATTCAGTTCCAAGTCAATGCTGATTTAGACAATCTCAACAATGGTAGTGCTGTAGATAGTTTTACTGAGGCTGGGGGAGTAAAATCAGCCAATGTTATTTCCCGTAATCACATGCAAGAGAATATTAGATAAAGTGGCCAGAAGCCATGAATCACTCCATGCTATGATTAAATAGTCTGCTGAAGCTCACCGTCAAGCTCACCCAAGGACAGACGCTTGGATAAGCTATCAGAAGGCAGTCTGCACCAGTGGAGTTGTGTAATACTGCAGTCTGGTTCATTGCATTCAGCAAGTAGAGAGAAGACTGGGGTAAGGGTGAAAGAAACTGCTTCCAGGACTTAACTAAAGGCACTTTCATATCTGTTAATGTGTTTCTAAGGCGAGAGGCTAAAGTGACAAATTGGTAGAGCTTTGATTCTTGCTATAGTGTAAAATGTAATATAATAGAAATGCTGGAAATGCATGCAGCAACTGAAAGGGGGAATAATTTGATATTTTGGATTATATCTTTCAAAACAATTAAATGGAATTAAAAATATATGGGAATGGAGACAATGAAATTTAAAGATGTGACTGATGCTATGTCTGTGCTCATACTCTGCACTACATCTGATGAAGTTGTTTTAACAATGCACCAGTGGAGACTCTGAGTTAGACTGCCTATCAGCCAGCTGCCCTGACTTGAGTTAGTATGTGTTGCTTTCACTGAAAGAAAGAGGAAGGAGAGAGTGTGTCTTTTGAATAAGGGGAATTCTAATCCTCAAAAAGAGAAAAATGAGGATCTAGCAAAATGAAAAGTCAGAGCAATAGATAAATGAGAAAGAATATTGTTAGAAATCATATTTGTCAAGGGGAGAGCTGAAGTGTGGGGCAGATTTTCTGATCCTGTGCAATTCTCAGATATAGCTGCCGGTCAGGGCTGGAAAATGTAGCAGAGTTGCTTGAAAATCGCAGTGGATGATAAGGGAGGAGGGATGGTCTTTAGATTGAACCTGCCCCCTTCAACAGCACATGTGTTTGTATCTGAGGAAGTGTTTAAAGCTGTTTGCGGCTTGTCACAGGAGTAAAATAGCCCAAGGCAAAAAACAAATATTGTAAGTCCGGACAAACATGTTTTAAAAAAACTCAAAAAGTGAATTTCCTGATTTCATATAGAGTGAGAAATATTATCTGCAAGGAACTTCATGTTTTCAGTCCATTGCAGGAACTGGGTGTTCAATAGTTAACCTATACTTTAACACCACTGTGAATGAGCATGAGTTCATTGGAGGACACCATCTGCAGGAACTGCCCTAGAATATTGCACATCTGTTTCCCAATTGTTCCAATCACAAAGAAGTGCCTCGTAATATTTAAAAAAGAATTGAGCATTTATCCTGTAATTTTTTTTAGTAGCTTGCTTATTTTGTACTAATTTTGTTTCTTTTTTTTGCATAAAATGCAGCAAGCTTGCCAATATGGTTTACTATCAAATACTCAAGATGAATGTTAAGAGGCAGTTCTCTGATATGAGAAAGTTCAATTAGAGGTCCCCATCCCTGCAGTGAGGCCCTTGAGCATGATGTTATGTACCAGAGTGGTGCCCACACCAAGTAGAACTACAGTGCTTCAAGAGGAAACCACATCATCATCTCAGGAGAATTAGGGATAGGCAATAAATGCAGCCCTGATACTAAGAGCCACATCCTGAGAATGATTAAAAATAGTTTTTCTTAATGTATTGCTAACATGTGGTGTTCTTTTCATCTGAATCAGCTTCTTAACTTTGGGGAATATCATAGTAAGACAGCCAAAACCACATATGTTTTGTCAGTAGGTTTAGCAACAAAAAAACTGAGAAACTGAGCTATATTCCTGAAAGCCTTCCAAAGACAACAGTTGTTTTATCTGCACGAGTATTAATCTACACTTCACATTCAGTACGTTCACCCACTGTGTTATTGACAATCACTGAAGGCCATGGCTGATGCTTCAATACTTTTTTTTCACTAAGTTGTCAAGTAAATAAACCATCTCTATCATTCTGGAAGAGATGATTTCTGTTTTAAGAGAGAACCATAGCTTTTTGTTCTTTAAACATTGTTCGCCTGCAGGAAACCATTTTCCCTTGTCAGCTACAACTGAGTATGTAAGCTCTCCAGTACAGATCAGCAAAGCATTTCTCCTTGGCTGCCTGTATGAATTTACACCAGCCAAAAATAAAATCTTGAGCTGTGACTTTAAAACAGCAGCTTGAACAAAAACAACACAGTCAGTACAAATAAGACATTTGGAGAAGCTTAAGTATTGTAAATATATAACCTAGAATATAGAACATAGAATATTATAGCACAAACAGGCTCTTGGGCCACAAGTTGCGCTGATCATATCCATACCTTCTAGGCCATAGAACTATCTGTAACTCCCAATCCCACTTAATGCCAT